>JAWNNI010000167.1:0-646668 GCA_035043065.1 Hirtodrosophila confusa
CGTGACGCGCAATATAAAAAAATAATAATAAGAGACCTGTGGAGTGGACGCCAAAATCCATCGAGGCATTTGTAAATTGCAAAAACAGTATTGCAGACGCAGCAACTCTCGCTCACCCAAGTCCACATGCAGACCTGAGCGTGACTTGTGATGCCTCCGACACGGCCATCGGTGCCGTACTGGAACAAAACAACAAAGGTACACGGGAGCCTCTTGGTTTCTTTTCGAAAAAACTCAGCGCAACCGAAGGCAGGTATAGCACGATATACGAAGCGATCAAATACTTCAAGCACATGCTTGAAGCAAGGATATTCGTCGTAAGAACGGATCACAAGCTGCTTATATATGCTTTCGCCCAAAAACCCGAAAAGGCTTAGGAGCGTCAATTACGCCAATTGGGCTTTATCTCAAAGTACTCTAAAACTATCCTGCATGTTAGCGGCAGCGACAATGTGGTGGCCGACGCGCTCTCCAGGATCAATGCTATAATGATGCCAACTGCTCTTGATTCGAAACGCATTGAAACGGCCCAAGCGACAGATAACGAACTAATAAGTATTCTAAACAGAGAGACATCCCTACAACTACAATCGATGCAAGCCGACAAGGAAACGTTTTTTTTACTGCGACGCAGCTACAGCAACTGCTAGGCCTTACATTCCACGGCCGCTGAGATACAGCATATTTTCAAAAGTGCACGGACTTTCTCACCCTAGTGGCAGATCCACACTTAAGCTAATTTCTAGTAAATATGTTTGGCTGTCTATGTGGACATTTTGGAGTGGTCGAGAAATTGCTTGCCGTACCAGCGGCCCAAGATACACAAGCATAACTCGTTGGTGCCGACGAAAATCACCGTTCCGGATCGCAGATTTGATCATATGCACGTCGACATTGTAGTAATGCCTTTGGTTGGTGAGTATAGATATTGCTTGACGATGATTGACCGTTTTTCTCGCTGGCCAGAGGCAGTACCTTTGAAGGACATGACACCTCAGACAATCTGTGACGCACTATGGTCATGCTGGATTTCCCGCTTCGGTTGCCCCTCGATAATCACTACCGATCAAGGAGTCCAATTCGAGTCTGCACTCTTCAAGTCACTGGCAAATTTACTGGGAAGCGATCACATTCATACGACACCATACCACCCATAATCAAACGGGATGATCAAGCGCTGGTATAGATCTATGAAGGCTGCTTTAATGTGCAGCCCACAAACTCCATGGTTCAAGCTACTTCCAACCGTTATGCTTGGTCTCCGCACATGCTTCAAGGAAGACCTTCAATCATCAGCCGCTGAAATGTTGTACGGATCCACGTACAATGAATATTTTTATGACCTGGATGCACCCTCGAATCCATGTCAATTTGTCAGTCAGTTTCGCAACAACATGCAGGCGGTAAGGTCAACTCAAGCGTCCCATTACAACAAGCCGAGACACTTTCTGCACAAAGCCATATATGAATGCTCACACGTATTCGTCAGGACCGACGCAGTAAAGCAGCCCTTGGAGCCTCCATACTCGCACGCGTTAATGGCTTTGTCCGCTTTGTCGATCGACAGACTAAAATCTGCATTTATGGCAAATGACGAAGCTGTTCCTGTTGAAGACGTACCTTCACAAACCATAGCTCCAGAGCCCCACAATCGGTGACTTGGGAGAGTACTGTGGCAGCCCTGTCCAGACCCTTTCGGCAATTGGCTGTGGCTACGCTGTCAGCCTGAACATTCGCTGCCAGCCCTGAAAACTGGCTTCTAACCCACACACACACACTGACACGAAGCTCAACAAAATAATCACTTGTAACTTCTAATACAGAACAATAGTAATATTATTCATTGGCTAAAGAGCCAAACATGTTAGCAGCATCGCGCCATCACCGTAGATCGATTGCAAAGCTAGGCAGAGTCTGAGAGTCATAAACAATATGGCGATTTTAGTCGCACTTAGAGTTTTAAGGCCGAGAGAGCTATGCAAGAGTGACATTTTTGTTTCGCTTTTGTACTTTCACGTTGTTATGCAGCGCTAGCGCATACCGAGATTTTCATACAATTTTTTTATACTTCCCGATATATGTTTAACAATTTTTTTCAGCAGTTCCACCTTATTTTATAATAAGAAGGTACTGTCCAAATTGCAGGCTTCTAGCTTCTACCGTTTGGGCTGCCCAAATGTCACGAATCAGTGAGTCAGTCGGGTTGAACTCTTTTATATATATAGATTAATTTGTTGATCTGGAACAGCAATGTTAATAGCCAGCAGAATCAGAATGAAATCAGAAATCAGAATCAGAATGACCTACGGGGTCAGCAGGAACAACATCCATGGGTACGATGCTATTTACGTCACATCTGATTATTGAATTGTGAGAGAGGGGGACGATAAATTGATCAATTCTAACTGTTTATTAATTGCGGATGTAGTGGGTGCGTGTGTCGGGAGCTGCAGTTCATTGGGGCCAATAGACAGTCTAAACTTCTTACGTTTTGGAGACTCATTTAAAAGTTTCATACTTTTAAAATCGTTTTCCAAGTCAGAAAAACCCTCGAACAGTTTTTAAGCCGAACGAACAAGTCACCAAAGCCTTTTTAGTCTGCCTCATGAAACCCATAGTTTCCCTTTTAACATCCTTACAGGATTCACATGTCCACGTGAGGCCAGATTTTGACTCAATCTGGTCCACAATTCTACCGTTTAGACCAGCACATTTTTCGTGTGACACATTATCACACAGCCAGCAGCAAACAAAGCCCATCTTATAGCCTGTTTCCACGTCATCATATTTCCACATTTTTCGTCATTTTTTTGATTTTGGAAATATGTCACATTTTTCCTGTAGAAAATCCCATAAGGAATAAAATGACAAATCCGTCATATATTTAATATGATGCCATTCGCCCCGTCATTTTTTAGTATTTTCTTATCGAACTCACGATGTTTATTGATTAAATAGTGCAAAGGTAAACAATGACGAGTTGTGCGCCAAAATTAATTTTTGAAATAAATAGTAAAATGCTTATATCTTAATGTTCCTGTATTTAGTAAGGATGAGGTTAAAAAAGAAGGTTTGTCTGGAGGTGCACCCTCGAAATGGCACCATTTTGACAAGATACACCGCCTTTTAGGAGCATTGAGGTTTGTACACTTCACAGGTACGCACTCTCAATTTCATTGCAAATTTCTCCCATCTCCGCATCCCAGACATCTTCCAATTGTTCAAGACCGATGTGTTCGTAACATCGCGACTAAATGTCTATTGATATGCAACTTTGACTTTTTTCAGCTCTGCCATTATTTGCCATATTTTTCACTTTTTGTGCCAATTTTCATCAGAATAATCCGAACAGCTGATTTATTTCGGGCAAATGACAAATTGCACATTTGACGTGGAAACACCATCATCCACATTTTTGAAATGTGACATTTTTTGGCTGTAGTGGAAACAGGCTATTAGAGTTTGCTCTAACCTGTAAATTTTTATTATATCAGGCAAACATATTTGCAATTAAGAAAGGAATTTAAAATGTTAAAAAGGAGAATAAACATAAATAAATAGATAAATATTAAGAATACTCACTGAACTAAAAAATTACAAAGAAAAGAAGGCACCCTAGGGTTGAACAACTACCGCTGATTACTTACAAATGCAACAACAACACAAATCGCAGAAGAGAGATTAAACGAGAGCGAAGTGAGTAAGCACAAAAACAAAATATATTCAGACAACAATGCAACTGCAAAATCAAACAGTATGCTAGGCTGGAGTTTGTTGTTGTGTTAAGGCACAAAATATTAAAAATACACAAGAAAGCACACAGAATTATATTTATTGTCCACACAGGTGTTTAACACAAGCGAATGTATAACACAAGTCACAAATATGAGGATTACAATTTATTAATTGCTAAGAACGGGAAAGAATAATTAATTACGAGGCGCAAGAAAAAATCACGTCCGTTTGCGAAAGCGAGCAAAGAATAAATACACTTTACTAGCTGGTGAAACGCCAGCGTTGCCCGGAAATCGCTGATACACTTGTCCAATTATTTAATGTGTAGAGCTTTATAAATGAGTTTGAAGCCAATCGGACGATAATCAAAAATGTTTCATACAAAAGTTTCCCTCGAATTTTACGATTTTGAGGTAGATTTTCCAAAATCTTTGACCACTTCGCCTATTTTTTCACATAGAACCTTTAAAATGACTTTGAAGCCAATCGCATGAAAATTAAAAATGTCGAATGCCAGAGTTTTCCACCAATTCTCCGACCATAGGGCTGAATTTCCCAAAATCGCTGATATACGTGTCGAGTTGTTTTACATGAAAAGATTTGAAAATAAATTTGAAGGTAATCGGACTAAAATTATACTTTTACCCATACAACCTTGAGACCCCCATTTTCCACCCAGGGGGGTAGATTTTCCAAAATCGGTGAAATATGTGTCAAATGATTTTTTGTGTAGGTCTTTGAAAATGAGTTTGAAGTCGATTGGATGGTAAACAAAAAAGTTTCATACAACAGTTTTCCGCGATTTTCCACGACTGTGGGTGGAATTTTCCAAAATCCCGTCTTAGCGTACACTTTCATCATAGATGGAACCTACTGTTAAAATTTCAGCATCCTAGGTCTTACGGTTTGGGCTGTGCAATAATTGCCAATCAGTCAGTCAGTCAGTCAGCACGAACTCTTTTATATATATAGATAGGGTCTCCTTCTGCCTGTTACACATATTTGCACAGATTTAGTACCCTTTTTTACCCATTTGATGGGTACAGAGAGTAAAAACTATCAATTATTGATATACACATATCGGTCAACTTATATTAGCAATTATTTCAATATTTCGGCAATAAAGTCTTGCTCCGCCGCCGGAATTTGCTTTCTGATTTTCAGACGCTTCGTTTAGGGCTAATACCAGTCATTTTGAAGCAGTCTTTATATGAAGCCTCTAGACTTTTCAATTACCCCATATCCATACATACGATGTGTTTTCTTAAGTTCACATGTCGAATACGTCGACCGCAGGTCGCTCTCTGGTATACGTATTAAAGCAACCAATCAACTCAACGCCTTAATTTATTAACATATTTGGAAAACAATTAATGTTTTTTGCCTGGTCACAATAACCCGCTTTCTGATCCCAATAGAGACCCTTAGGACAAGTGGTCAGCACCGGCATGCCCATAATGCAAATATAATACTTGCTGCAGTCCTCTGGGTGCGATAAATAGCTCTGACGCTCGGATGGACAAATAAGAGCACTCTGTGACTCGCTTGGTGGTGACGCGGAAGTAACGATTGTTAACGATTCACGCTCACTGGGCAAGGTACTAGTAGTGCTCACAATGTAGCAAACGGTAATTTGGGTACCGGGTGTTGTACTAGGCGTTTTGTCCAGTTCCACCAGTGGGTCTTTGCTTGCTTGTACTTTGTCACTGCTGTAACACTCGGCGTTTTTAATTAATTGACACTCGGAGCTCATATAGTTCCAAAGGGTACCGGTACCGCACTGATGACGATGTAGATGACCGTAAGCACAGATAAAGTACAGCTGGCAATTACTGGGATGTGGGAGAAAGTAAGCGCCAAAGTGACGGCACTCAATATGCTGCGGATCATACTTCTCCATGGGATTCACGTTCTGACCAGTGACCACATCGACGGCAACAAATACCGGCTGCGGTTTGTGCGCCCACCAGTCAAAATTTGAGTTGAAATTGCTCAAATCATTAAGCATACTGGTCGTGGAGGCGGATAAACTTTCCATCGTAATACATTGGGCCTTTTGTCGAACATCGCACACTAAATTAATCACATCAAATTTTAGTCCATGATCACAGAAAAAGAGGGTGGGAACCGAAGCGCATTTAAAGTATGCATTGCAATCCAGTGGATGTGGGACCAAGTGGCCTTCCGCATGACCATCGCAAATCTACAATCAACTCTTTAGGTGCGCACTTTCCTTAGATGTGTGAGTCTACTCACGTGGCTCAGGTCAGCTATTTCTTTATGGATCGTCTCCTTTGCGGCTTGGACAGCGCCAAAACATATGCCCACAACCAACGCAAAATACATTGGAATTTTCATGTCTTCACCAATGTAATTAGTTGCTTACAATTTCACACGTTGCGAAAAACACGTTACTATTTCGTCTTGTACTATGCTTATATAACACCAAATTCACACACAGCATTGAGGGTGCAGCCATTTTTGAACAAAATATGCGTACATTAATTGGTACATGAAAACATGTTTTTCCCTCTGAGATTTTGTATGTGATAAAAACAGAAGAAGATAAGAAACATGTAAGAACATTGCAGTCGGAAGCTCCCGCCTGCGGTATTCTCTATTTCCATTATTTTGCTAATTTGTAATCAATAATATTAATACAATTTTTGCATAACATTTTTACTTCCTGTACCCATAAAATGGGTAAAAAACTATCTGTGCAAATGTATGTAACAGGCAGAAGTAGACACCTCCGACCCTATTAAGTACATATTCTCTTGATCAGTATCAATAGCCGAGTCGATTTGGCCCTGTCCGTCTGTCCATATATGTATACATATGAACGCAAGGATCTCGGAAACTATAAGAGGTAGGGACACCAAATTTGAAATGTAGCTTACTTCGGATCTCAGATATATTATTCGATAAAAACGTTTTACAGCAAACATTTTAAAGATAAAGCATTGGAATTTGGAATGTATAACACTTGGGTCACTCTTTAAAGTAATGAAAAATAATTTAAGTCGATTGGACAATAAACATGGAAGTGAGTTAAACAATATTCATTACTGTAGAGCGGGGGGCAGCAGCAAAGCCTCCACTCGGTAGTATTGCAGTGTACCGTTATATGCGTGCGTATTTTTACTCCCTGTACCCATAAAATGGGTAAAAAGGGGGTACTAAATCTGTGAAAATGTATGTAACAGGCAGAAGGAGACATCCCCGACTCTATAAAGTATATATATTCTTGATCAGTATCAAAAGAGATTTCGATTTGGCCATGTCCGTCTGTCTGTCCGTCAGTATGAACACGTCGATCTAAGCAACTATAAGAGCTAGAGACACCAAATTTGGAATGTAGGTTCCTGTATACCATACGCAGATCAAGTTTGTTTCATATTTTAGATATCTCCCCCCTTTCTCCCGCACATCGGTAAAAACCGTTTTACGGCCACACTTTTAAAAATATAGCCCTAGATTTTGGCATGCATTATGCTTTGGTCACTCTTACTCTATACAAATTTTCTTGTTGATCGCAAATTAAACACGGAAGTTATTCACGAAAGAAGATTCAGTGCTGAAGAGCGGGGGGAGAAGAAGCACAGCCGTGTGCATGTGTAAGTGTACGAAGATATGATTGGAAGTTTTAGACCAGGGTACAGGGAGTTTTGTAGTCGGGTGTAGTCGACTAGAGCATTGTTACTTGTTGTATAAGTGTATCTATGTGTAAGTGTACGAAGATGTGTTTGTAAGTTATAGACCTGGGTACAGGGAGTTTCGTGGTCGGGTATAGTTGACTAGAGCATTGTTACTTGTTTTAATCAATTCTGTCAATGAGGTTTTCAGTGGTAAATATAAGATTTGGTGACGCGCAGCACGGTGACTTTTTGTCTTTGCAAAAATCATATCTTCTGAACGAAATAAAATAAGTGTAGGATTTTTAAAATCGGAAAAAATGGTTCTTTACAACAGCTGGTCACAGTTGTTTAACGTTTTGATATGAATTAATACCATAATTATGCATTGGAAACATGAGTAGTAGTAGTATGTATTTTATTATTTTTTTTTTGATGCTTAGCATAAAAAGTTGAAAATATAGAATGGTATATAATAAACTAGCTGGTAATACCAAAATTTTTAGATTCAAATGCATTATGTTGAATTTGATTACTTTCGTATACAAGCGTATAGCGTATCACAATTTTCCCTCACGGTTGAGGGAGGGTTGAGGTTGACTTTCAAAATGAGCCAAATGCTTAAGTATTTGATGTGTAGGGCTGTGACAATGACTGAATTGACTGATTGGAGGCGATCTAACTAAACAAATCATCTTACTCATATCACTTTGACCCCCATTTCCCGCTCGTGGCGACGTGTGGGCGTAGTCCTTTAAAATATTTGTGATGAAGTTATAAGAAAAATACTAACATCCAGAAAATAGCGGAGGAATGGGTAAAAGTCTGTACTCAATTCAAGTGAAAATTTTTAAAACAATTATTATAATTGTTAAAATATATCGCAAACCCAAATTTCTCGCACTCTGTTAGCGTAAATCCCGTGCACTGCGGAAATGTGCACCGCAGTCAGCAAAAACGCAAAAGTCTCAAACTTTGCGGCAAAGTTATCACATATTGGTACTGTCTAATATCAACCAAACGATAGCCGCTCATTATATCGATGATAATGTGAAAGTGTGTGAATGCTGCTGGGTCGGCCAATTTACTCATAATAATAATGCTAATTTGAAGTAAATCAGTCCAGCAGCATTCACATTCTATTAACTAAAAATGAACATAATTAATTAACAAACTTAAGTGATTAAAATTAACGAAATCATGGTTTCGCACAAATAATTGAGTCCAGCAGCTGCGCGTCATCTACATTAGATCGATAGCAATCAATAGAGAGAGTCTGGCGATTTTACTCGCACTTATAAGTTTAAAGGCTGAGAGAGCGATTCGGCAATAAAGTCTTGCTACGCCCCTGGAATTTGTTTTCTAATTTTCAAAAGCGTCGATTAAGACTAATAGCAGGCATTTTGATGCAGTCTTTATGTGGGGCCCATAATCTTTGGACTTACCACTATTATTACCAAGTTCAAATTCGTGCGGTTTTATATCTAACAGTCTGAGAACTCTGGTAATTTTTTTATGTTTTCCAACACTAAGACGAGCAACTATCGTGTCGATATACGCATATCGGTCAACTTTCATTTGCATTCATTTCATTATTTCTAGTTCCGCCGACAGAATTTGCTTTCTAATTTTGAGACGCGTCGTTTAAGACCAAGGTCAGACATTTTGACGCAGTCTTTATATGGGGCCACTATACTAAAGTTTTACCCGCAAAACATAAAATAAAAAAAAATGATGTCAAGCAGCAGCGCGTCATCTGATCGATAGCAAAGCATGGGCAGAGTCTGAGAGACATAGGCAATATGACGATTTCAGTCGCACTTATAACCTTTAAGGCCGACAGAGCGATTCAAGAGATACATTTCCTATCTCTTTTGCAGTTTCACGTTGTTATGAAGCGCTGGCGCATAACGAGATTTTCATTCAATTTTCAAATACATTTTTTTTATACTTCCCGATATTTATTTAACCATTTTCGTCAGTTCCACCTTACTTTATAATAGGAAGGTACTGTCAAAATTGCAGGCTTCTAGTTTCTACCGTTTGGGCTATTCCAAAAACCGCAAGCCATCCCGTCAGTCAGTCAGGTGGAACTCTTTTATATAGATGACAAATCAAGGATGTAATGGCTTGGTGTTTTACCGTTTGTCCCAATTTTTTGTTGATTGGTGTGATGACAGTAGTGATTACTACCAACTAAAGAATTACATGGACAGTTCAAAGTAACATATTTCTGAGGCCAGATGCATTGCTGACCGTAGCGCCCCAGAGCGACTTCGGCAAAAAATCC
The DNA here is from genome assembly GCA_035043065.1 of Hirtodrosophila confusa. NCBI lineage: Eukaryota > Metazoa > Arthropoda > Insecta > Diptera > Drosophilidae > Hirtodrosophila > Hirtodrosophila confusa. The sequence continues at coordinate 9,661 of JAWNNI010000167.1, forward strand.
GAACTACTAGCGCCCCAGTCGTGCATCGCCAGCTCGGGAAAAAAAGCCAAAGCAAAAAAAATGTATGCGTGAGCAATGAAAAATTGAAACGATGTTTTGTGCGCTTGGCTGCTGTTTTCTCCATTTCTGAAAAGAATTCAATGCGTACTTGGACCCACACATATAAATGAAACGAGAGCGCAAGCGACATAAGCCGTGCTCATCGTTCTGGTGTCGATCCAAGACTAAATATTTGTTCGGAGACGGGGCGCTAATAGCTAGGCTTTTTTTTGCCGAGCTGGCGATGCACCACGGTAGAGTAGGTTACGCCATGCGCATGTCCGTTAGTTGCCGTTATTCGGCACGCGAGAACGTGACGTCACATGACCCAACGCGTTTAAAAAATGTATGAAAATCAACGATTTAAAAAAAAAAAAAAAAACTTTATGTGTGATTGTATATATAGTCAGATCTGAAATCCACTTTATGATCTTATAGAGAATTGCCAGACGCATCGATTGATATGTTTTGGTCCCCTCTATGTGCCATACATATTAAATAATACTCAGTCAAAGTGAGAAAATGTTGCCCGACATAACAACAAATTCTCCATTTATAGAAAAGATCGCACTCCTCGTCGTGGTGGTGGTGTTCTTATTGCTGTTAACGCTGATTTGTCTTCTGAGATAGTAATAACTGATAGTTCTGTAGATATTGAATTTGTTGCTGTAAAATTGAGCATTCCCGGTGTTTGCTTTTTAATCACCTGTTCTTATATTCCGCCTTCTTCCGATATTTTCTTATATTATTTGCATGCTTCTGCTATACAATATGTTTCGTCTATGGTTTCTGATCGTGACTTTCTTGTAGTTCTTGTTGACTTTAATATTGCCGGAACTACCTCAATTTCAAGTTCTGACTCCAGCGTGTTAACATTAACTACTGAATATACATAGATGCGTTAAACAAGCATTTTTCTGAGGCCAGATGCCTTGCTGACCGCAGAACCCCAGAGTACTTCGTCAAAAAACCCGAACTCCCAGCACTCCAGTCCAATATTGCCGACCTACTAACGCCCCGTCTCCGAACAAACAATTAGTCTTGGATCGACACCAGAACGATGAGCACGAATTATGTCGCTTTCGCTCTCATTTCGTTTCTATGTGTGGGTTCAAGTACGCATATGCGCTTGCTTCATAGTATGCGTGAGCAATGAAAAAATGCAACAGCGCATGGCAATATGAAATCTGAATTCAGAAATGGAACAAATGGCACATAGGTTGATTTTGTCGGCGATAGAATTCATGAAGCGGTGGCGGTGTGGATAGGGTGCTTGTTGCTGTAAGCGGCTTTTTGTAGGTTCGATCCCTAGTTCATCCATTTCTTTTAATAATGGGAAACAATATTTATTTTGTATTTTCTTTTAATTTTCTAAATTTTTTAATTTTTATACTATGTTCCCGAAGGGAAAATAGTATATTGGGTTTGCGAAATGTGCGTCTGTCCGTCTGTCCGTATGAACGCAATTTTTTTGCCTTTATCTTTGAACTAGAGCAACCAAACTTGGTACACCTGTTGGTGTATACCGTCAATTTATGAAGTGTCGAGATCGACCCCACACCCCCACCCCCTCCCCCACAATTTGGGGAAAACCTGTATCTTCCCCAATTTTAAAGCTATAGTCACCAAATATGGCATACAGACTAATGTTAAGATTCCCGACAGATCTGCATCAAAATTTTGATGACCCCACCCCCACCCCCACAAATCGGCATATATCCCCAAAACACGTTTTTCAAGAGCTATATCTCCTACAGTTTCAAAAATAGAGTTACCTAATTTGGCATACAGACTAATGTTGACCACCTGGATAAATCTGCATCAAAAATTTTTAACCCCCCAACCCCCTCCCCAGCAAAGGAGAAAAATTTATATCTCTCACACCTTTACAGGTAGAGTCACCAAATTTGGCACACAGACTAATGTTAACATTCTGGACAAATCTGCATCAAAAATTTTTGGACGCCCCCCACCCCCTCCCCCACAAAGGAGCAAAATCTATATCTCTCACACCTGTGCACTTTTTTTCGCGTCTCTTTCTGAACACACAAATAACCAAATTATATAGGACTGGGAACATAGATATACACAGAAAGAGTTTCTCTTTACTTTACGTTTGACGTGTTTTTTGTGTGCTCCGCAAACTATTCATTTATTTTGCTGTCTAAAGCTCTTAAATATATTAAATTTGCATTCATTCTATGCGTTATTTGATACGCTTTCAAAATTGTGCTAAAGTGTATTCAGTTGTGCATCGTAAGTTTATAAATTTACTAATTTTATTTACGCGGCGTCAGTGCTGTGTTTGTTGTTAGTTTTGTCGCTTCCCTTACGCATTTGTGCGTGTGTTTGTTTGTGCATTCGCGCTCTCAAAGTTATCTGTTTGTTTTGTTAGTGCGCAGCTCTGCATTATCTTTGCCTTAGTGCAACGCTCTCAATTGCCCGCTGTGTTGTTTTCGCTCTTCAATTAATTTGTTTGTGTACAATTACTCTCGCTTTGAGCTTAGCTTGAGCGTCCCTAGCTGTTCTTGCGCGCCGTTTTCTCTCTGCATTATCTTTGCCTTAGTGCAACGCTCTCAATTGCCCGCTGTGTTGTTTTCGCTCTGCAATTAATTTGTTTGTGTACAATTACTCTCGCTTTGAGCTTAGCTTGAGCGTCCCTATCTGTTCCGCCGTTTTCTTTCCGCTTCACTTTAAACATCTGTGTTTTGTTTTGAGTTTGACCCCTGTAGGAAATGTCGTGCTGTAAAAAGTCTTGCAATTTTAAGCAGGCTGACGCTTCAGCTCAGCCACATTTTGTTAATTGCTGGTTGTGTGATAACGTCATGCATGCTAAGTGTGCAGGACTTATTGGGCGTGATTGCGACAAGATTGCCGCAATTCCTAAGAAAGGCTGTGGCGCCTTGAGATGGTCTTGCCCTTTATGCATCGAAATGCAATTTGATTTCGCTCGTATGTATAATTCGGTGCGAAATCAATTTGTTAAGATGAATAGTGTGGTTAAGCTCCTTTCAAGTGACTTTGATTCGAGTGTCGGGCTACTAAGCCAATTTAAATTTGATTCGCCACCTGAAAGCAACATTGAAGGTCAATTTTTAAACGTGCCCTCCCCTCAACCATATTCTATTGCCGATCCACCTTTGACTCCCCAATATCTTGATGCTTTGCCAATGCTCTCTTTTTCATCACTATCCCCTTCAGGTACTACTTCTGTGCCTCCTTCGCCATCCATTGAGATTCCTATAACCCCATCTGTTCAATCTGTCCCTTTGAATATGTCTTTTCCCTCTTCGCCTTCCCCAATTGAGATTTCCGTAGCCCCCGTAATAGAACCTGTTTTAAATAATATTTCTGTTGCTCCGCCGACATTAGATTCTGCAACAAAAATTCCTTCGCCATTGATCGAAATTCCTTCAATGCCCACTGATTCGAGTGATAATGTAGTTCGAGTTGTTCCCAAGCGTAAAAATAAATATTCTAGCAATCCCACTCCCAGTGACAGTAGCAATATCTCAACTGTTCCAACAGTCCCTGTTACCCTCACAGTTGTTGCCCCTCGCAGGCAAGTTTTTGTCTCAAGGCTTTCATCGGACACTACTTGCGAATCCTTAGCATCGTATATTGCTAGTAAATCTTCAGCTAGCGTGTCTATTTCGAAATTTAATTTTTCCTCCCCCCGTGAAATCTCTTCATTCAAAATTAGTGTCCCACATGACTCTTTTCAAACTATTTGTGATTCGAAATTCTGGCCGAAAAACAGAATTCGGTCTTTGCCTGCCACCCTTTCAGCTGTACCTCTTCTTCCCAACCCTTGACTAGCTTTGTTTCAAAAAACTAGGTTCCTCTTTTGACTTAGTTAACATTCAATATCAGAATGTTAGAGGCCTTACTTCTAAGCTTAAAAATCTATTTTTGAATAGTACTTCCTTCGAATCTGACATTATTGCATTTACAGAGACTTGGTTAAACCCTTATATCTCTGATTGTGAAATTTTGTCAAACAGTTCTATAATTTATAGGCGCGATCGACCGGACCGCCGAGGTGGCGGTCCACTCTCCAATCGGCACTTATTCCTTTGAATTCTCCAATTGATGTAGAAATTATTGCAGTTAAAATTTCTTTTCCTTCTTTCGCTATTTTTGTTATTTGCTCCTATGTTCCACCTTCTTCTGATATTCAAGTTTATATGCATCATATGACTTGTATAAAAGAAGTTTGCTCTCAAGTACGGGACAATGACTTTCTTGTTGTGCTAGGTGATTTTAATTTGTCAAACATCTCATGGTCTTTCTTCAATAGCTCAAATTACCTCGTACCTTCATCCCAACATGATTTTTTAGATTACATCTTTGATAGCTCGTTATTTCAGATCAATTCAATTCAGAATCAACTGAATAGAATTCTTGATCTAGTATTTGTTAATGATTGCCCTAACGCTTCTGTCTCTAGGTCGCTTCCTTTATCCGTCCCTGAAGATTTATACCATCCTACTTTGGAAATCTCTTTTTTCATCTCCAAACCTCATAGTCACTCTACATCTACTCCTCCTAAGCCTCGCCGTTGTTTTCGCAAAGGAAATTTTGCCTTGCTGAATCAACTTATCTATGCAACAGATTGGTCTATTTTAGATAGCTCTGTTGACATTAATAATGCTCTTGCTTTTTTCTATGATACTCTAAATTCTCATTTAGACGTGTGCATTCCTAATTTCACCCCGTTGCCTTCTTCTTCTAAACCTCCGTGGTTTACGCCTAGTCTCTCCAACTTAAGAAACATTAAGGCAAAATGTTTTAAAAAGCTTAAGAATTCTGGTTCCTGTGCCGACTTGGCCAAATACTCCATTGCCAAAGCTAAGTTTCTTCAGATGAACTCCCTGTGCTATGAGAAATATCTTTGTCGTTGCAAACAACAGTTTGCTCAGGACCCAAAACAATTTTATAATTTTGTTAACTCGAAGCGAAAGTCCTCTCGCTTGCCTTCTTGCTTTTTTCTGGGGAATGAAAATGCATGCAATGATTCTGATGCATCCGACCTTTTTGCCAATTTTTTCCAAACAACCTACTCCTCAATGTCCCATACTAACTCGTCGTATCCTTATAAAATTCAATCCTCTAATTCTATAGTTTTCCCTATTTTTTCACGTAACTCTCTTCTCTCCGCTATTAAATCTTTAAAATCTTCTTTTTCTCCTGGGCCCGACAACATTCCCAGTTGCGTGCTTAAGGAATGCTGTACTCCCCTACTCCATCCATTGCTTAAGCTTTTCAATTTATCCCTCAGTTCTGAAATCTTTCCATTTCTTTGGAAAGATTCCTATATTATTCCACTCCACAAAAAAGGTGGCAAATCTAACATTTCAAATTACAGAGGCATTGCAAAGTTATCTGCTATTCCCAAGCTTTTTGAAAAAATCCTAACTTCAACTTTGCAGCATCTCTGTAAATCAATTGTCTCACCTGCTCAACATGGCTTCGTAAAGAGTCGTTCCACCACGACCAACTTATTAGAATTTTCTTCTATTGTTAATGATGCATTCCTCAAGAAAATGCAAACAGATGTCATCTATACTGACTTCAGTAAAGCACTTGACTCTGTAAATCATGATCTTCTACTCTATAAACTCAATTGTATAGGATTTCCACCATCCCTTCTACGATGGATATCCACCTATTTAAAAGGTAGAACCCAAAATGTATTGCTTAGGTCGTCCATTTCGAAGTCGGTTCACGTCACTTCTGGTGTACCGCAAGGTAGTCATCTGGGCCCATTACTTTTTACCCTTTTTATAAATGACCTCCCCTCTACTTTATTAAATTCTCGTATTCTCATGTACGCTGATGATGTAAAACTCATTCTTTCTTATTCTGATCCCCTCCATCATAATTTACTTCAAACTGACTTGAACGCTTTGCAGCTATGGTGTTCGACCAATATGCTGTATCTTAACTGTTCAAAGTGTTTATGACTTTCAGCCGCACTAGACCCCACTTAGGCCCATATTATATTGACAATATTTCATTGCAGCGTATCTCCTCAGTAAAAGATCTAGGTGTTCTGTTTGATTCAAAATTATGCTTTAATATGCATATCTCCACTATAGTTAATGAAGCTAATGGTGTACTTGGCTTTATTAAACGTTGGTCGAAAGAATTTAATGACCCCTTTACCACTAAACTCCTCTACATCTCTTTAGTACGCCCTATCCTGGAATACTGCTCTTGCATCTGGTCTCCGCAGTATAAAATCCACCAGGATCGAATTGAGTCTGTTCAGAAGCAATTTCTGCTCTTTGCCTTACGTGGCTTAAATTGGGATCCCAACCTTCGTTTGCCATCGTACTCCAGTAGGCTCTTACTTCTTAATCTTCCATCTTTAGTTAATAGAAGGACAGTCCTTGGTGTTATTTTTCTTCACTAGTTAATTATCGGCCACATAGATTCCCCGTTTCTTTTAGGGCGCCTCAACTTCTCTATTCCCATTAGGCCAACTAGAAACTTTATCCCTATTCTTTTACCGACGTGCACAACTGATTACGCCTTACACAGTTCTTTTCGTGTCCTATGCAGGCACTATAATAGTCTCTCCCATCTGTTCTTATCAGAACATTCTCTCTTTTCTCTTAAATCTTCCCTTTTAGGTTACCTACGGGAAGTCTCTGACCACTTACAGCTGTGAGTAGGGGCATAGCTTGCCGGACTGGCATATAAACACTCCCCCACCGGGTCACTGACTTCCCAATCTGTTTCTATCACCTTTTTATTTTTATTTTTTACCTTTTTAAATAAATTATACCAAGTCTTCACTCTCCTCCCCTCTTTTCACTCAACCCTTCAATGCTCCTCCATACTCTCACTCTCACTCTATTTTTATTTTCACTTGTCCTATGTCTTATCTGTTATTTCCATACCTATCTCTTCCTCTATCTCTTCTCTTCTTTCATTTAGTCATATGGTTTATTTTTTACATAATTTAATTAATTTAATTTTTCTAGCATTTTAAGTTAATTTAAATTTAATTTTATTACTAACTTCTCCCTATCCAGGTGTAGGGACTATTGACGTCATTGACCACACTTGGCTGTGATTCGGGGCATAGCTAGCCGGACAGGCAAATAAAATACCCCCATCGGGTCGGTGTCGTCTTTAGTATTTTATGTAATTTCTATTAGGCTATTCTATTCTTTTAAATTAATTATCTTAATATGTTTCATATTTTTGGCGACAGCATTGTTTGTCAGCCAAATAAATAAATAAAAAATAGTATTCTGCAGTCGGGTGCGTCCGACTGCAACGTTCTTACTTGTTATTATTATTTTTAGACTAGTTACTATCGAATAAATTACATTGGTTGATTATAATACATTTATCTTCTTCGGTGGCAGCTCACAGCTGACCGAAAGTATGTGAGATGTATTTAATGTGTACACTTGCATATGTTGTTGTTGAATGCAAGTGCTTGGCGCGCGCAAATTTTCTCTTTTGTTTTGATTAATTTAATTGAGTTATTGCAACTAACATTTTATATACGTATATATATGTACATAGATATATATTTATACATTATTAAACAAAACTAGTCGCCGCTCGAATTCGCTTCCGATTATAATGCACAATGTGTGAATCGGTATCCAGGGAACACCACGGGGAGGCCATTGCAACAGCAATGGGGTCATTAAAGAATGACCTTCGAGTCGACTTGAGATGTTTAAATGCTTATCATTTAAACATTTAAACATCTCCATGTTCCTCACCTTCATAAACCTATATTTTAACTTTACCCCCAAATTAACACTGCCTACACAAACCTATTTTTTAATTTTAAAAAATAACACTACCTACACAAACCAATTTTTTTAAAGTTCTATGCACCTACAACTATACCACCTACCTCCCATGGCAATATCAACTCTGTTGTTTTTTCTGATGGTGCTTTTCTTGCATTTAAGATTTTAAAATTTCTATTTTTACATACTATTTTTTGTGAGCAGGACGAGCAAAATAATTCAATATATGTTTTCGATGCTCACTGCAGCCATGAGTTTCAGAAAACGAATCTTTATAATTTGGGTCACTCTTCGTATGCGAAATACATTCATTAATCATTTTTTCCATTATTTTACGAACATGTGGCAATTTATTAAAAATCTTGTGAAATATGTTATAATTAATTTTTTATCATTTTAAAGAACTCGTCTTGTGGGGCTTTCAATTTTAAGCTGTTATTTACATTTTTAAAATTGTTATTAAATATAAAGAATTCTGATTGCTCAAAATCTGCAATTTCTTCTTTCGCTAGCCCTTTAGGTTAGGTTAGGTTAGGTTACAGTGGCTGGAGCAGAGGCCTACTCCACACTTGGGCCAAGAATTGGCCCCTTGTGATACCACATTATGTCTTTTAAACATTATGTTCCCCCTTAAACCAATTCGACGATTTTAAGAATTTGAGGATATTGTATATCCCAACCTCGGATACGTCCGATAGGGTATCAAAAATGTAGGTGCTGGAACCTTATCCTGCTGAGTGCGGGGCAGTGACAGAGCAGATGTTCTACGCTCTCTATCTCTTCTGCTATACCACAACTTCTGCAGAAGTCATGGTCATGGTACACCCAGTCTGTTAGCGTGAGTTCCTATGAGGCAGTGGCCTGAGAGAGCCCCTATTATTGTCGCGATGTAGGCATGTTTAATCAAAGCAGATGTGCGCTTTGGGTCGAGGGTGGGCCAGATTACTCCAGCGTTCAGCGGTTTGACGCTTGTAGTACTCCCTACTATGCAGCCTGAAAGTGGACAGAGGCATGCCGACGTTGCTCCTTTCAGCGAGGAGTGTATCGTTGGTGCCTTGCCTGGCCAATTCATCTGCCAATTCGTTTCCTTCCATATTACGGTGTACAGGCACCCATACAAGGTTGATACTGATCTGTTGGGCTATCTCGTTTAGAGACTGGCGACACTCAGTGAGCGAGACTGCGTTGTTGGTGCATGAGTCAAGCGCCTTCAAGGCGGCTTGGCTGTCTGAGTAAATGTAGATATTCCCTGCACTGATGTTATGCATGCGCAAGCAGAGAGTGGCTTCCTGGATGGCCCTCATCTCTGCCTGATACACGCTACAATGGTCGGGAAGACGGAAGCGGGTTCTGATTCCTAAATCGGGATAATATACACCGCCGCCCACACGTTCATCCAACTTCGACCCATCAGTGAAGATTCTGATCGAGCCTGGTACATGTTGAAACGGTTTTTCCCAGTCTGATCGGCTAGGTATGCAGACTCTGTATAACTTGTCAAAAGTCAGTTTTGGTGTGCAGTAGTCTGTATTAGGGGGAATCCGAGGTATGGTCTTGAGAACTGTGGTGTGACCCGTGGTGCCCGTCGTCCAGTTGTTGGATTCCCTGAGTCTAATGGCTGAGTTTCTGGCTAATTCTTTGGACAGTAGGTCCAGCGGAATTAGATGAAGCATGATGTTCAGGGCTTCGGTAGGAGTGGTGCGTAGGGCACCACTAATGCAGATTTCTGCACTTCTTTGATTTTTATGGATTGTTTTGAGGTTGGATGGTAGGTCAAGTGCGGGCCACCACACTAGCACTCCATAAAGTAGGATGGGTCGGATGACTGTTGTATACAGCCAATGGACTATGCGTGGAGAGAAGCCCCATCTGGTACCTATGGCCTTCTTGCATGCAAAAAGAGCAGTGGTTGCCTTGCATAGCCTCTGCTTTATATTTTCTTTCCAGTATAGTTTGGTATCCAGAACTACACCTAAGTACTTCGCCTGGAAGCTCTGGTTAAGAATCGTGTTATTGATTCTAGGGAGGTTTAAGTTTGGGGGTTTATATTTCCTAGTGAAAAGAACGAGCTCTGTTTTGCTCGGATTCCTGCCTAGTCCACAGGTCTTGGTCCACTTTACTAAATTGGGCGCTGATTGCATTCTGTCGCAGAGGGCTTGCGGAAATTTACCCTGGGTTAGGATTGCAACATCATCCACGTAGGCTTCCACCACGTGCCCCTCCTCCTCCAGTGTACATAGCAGTTGGTTTATCACCAGTACCCATAGAAGTGGAGATAGGACACCTCCCTGAGGAGTGCCTGTACTGACGCACCTGCTGATCGAGGACTCTCCTATGCAGGAGCTCACTGTCCTGCTGGTGAGCAACAGACCTATGAGCTCCACCAAGGGGTCCTCAACCCCCAGACTCGTCAGTGTGGGGGTGATAGCTACTGGAAGAACGTTGTTAAAAGCTCCTTCTATGTCAAAAAAGATCACCAAGCTGTATTCTTTGATGCTAAGAGATCTCTCGATGCGAGAGACTAGAGAGTGCAGAGCTGTCTCAGTGGACATGCCCTTGGTATATGCGCGCTGTGTACGCGAGAGTAGAGTCGGGTAAATAGAGCTTCTGAGATGGACATCTAAAATCCTTTCGAGGGTTTTTAAGAGAAAGCAGGAAAGACTGATTGGTCTGAAATCGTTCGGTTTGACGTGGGAAGGTTTTCCTGCCTTGGGTATGAAGACTACTTTCGTTTCCCTCCATGCTAAGGGAATATGGTTCGTCGTAAGACAACCCGTGAGGATGCTACGAAGCCACGATTTGATATAGTTGATACTATGTTGGAGTTGAGCCGGGTATATGTTGTCTCGACCCGGTGATTTAAAGGGCTTGAAGGTACTGATTGCCCACCTAATCTTATGATCTGTTATTATTTCGTTAGCCCTGGTTGTTTGGCTACGATAGGTCTGAGTCGCTGGTCGCGGTGCTTGAGAGCACCCCGGAAAGTGGATATCTAGCAAAAGTTCGAGTGTTTGCGAACTGGATTCTGTCCACGATCCATCGTCCCTTTGTAGAAGCCCTGGGGGGTTGGTGAGGAGGCTAGAATCTTCCTCAGACGCGATGCGTCAGAGGAATATTCAATGTTACTGCAAAATTTGGCCCATGAGGCCCTCTTTGCTTTTCTTAAAGCTTTTTTCTAGCTGCTTAGCTCGGTCTTGTACTGCGCCCGGGTACTGTCAATCGTCGTACTTTTGGCATGATTAAAAGTTATCCTGCACCTAGTTTTGAGTGTATCTAGATCTGAGGACCACCATGATGGTTTGAAAGATTCTATTTTATTTATTTATTTATTTGCGAAGGCAAAACAGTGCTGCCTCGAATAAAAAAATATAATATAACACATAGATATAAGGAAAACATTTTAAAAGCCTACGCAAAATTACAATTGAAATCTAATAACGACACCAGCACGTTGGGGGAAGTTTATTTGCCAGTCCGGCTAGCTATGCCCATATTCACAGCAAAGAATTGCCGGTGGCGTTATTAGAGCCTATATCAAGATAGTAAAGAGTTAGTTATCAAGAAAAAGCTTATAGAATTTAAGGATAATTTAAAACTAAAAAAGAAGAATAAAGAAAGACAGTAGGAATGAAATGAAATGAAATGAAATCTCCAACCCGGTGGGGGAAGTTTTATTAGCCAGTCTGGCAAGCTGTGCCCCAGCTCACAGCGAGGTTGGTTAGAGATTACATTAAGGAAAAAAGGATCTAGGAACGGGTAGGGATGGGAAAGAATAAAAGAGTTATAGAGTAGAAAATAGGAAATAAAGGGGGACATAGTATGGGCAATCTCCGACCCGACAGGGGAAGATTATTTGCCACACTGGCAAGCTGCGCTCCTGCTCACAGCTGGGATTGGCCAGAGATTACCCGTAGGTGATTCAAAAGATCAAGCTTAATGGAGGGAAGAGAGAGTTCCGAGGAGAAAACATGAAAAACAGAATTGTACTGTGTGCATAGTACACGAAAAGGATTGTGTAAAGCGTAATCAGTAGTGCATGTAGGAAGAGATAAGGGAATAAAATTTCTAGTAGGTCTACAAGGGACAGAGAAATTAAGACGACTTAAAAGAAAGGGAGAATCTATGTCGCCACTAATCAACTTATGTATAAGAACCACACCAAGAGTTATTCTACGGTTAACTAATGTCGGAAGATTTAAAAGTAAGAGTCTACTGCGATAAGATGGCAGACGAAGACTAGGATCCCAATTTAAACTAGGGCAAATAATAGAAATTGCTTCTGGACTGACTCAATACGGATCTCACTATTTTTGTATTGAGGAGACCATATACATGAGCAGTATTTCAGAATAGGGCGTACGAGCGACACATAGAGCAGTTTTGTGGTGAAAGGATCATTAAATTCCGTCGACCAACGCTTGATGAATCCAAGTACACCCTTGGCAGCATTAACAATTGAGGAAATATGCAAGTTGAAGTTAAGTTTAGAATCGAAAGTGACACCTAAGTCCTTAACAGAGGTAATACGTTTTAAGGGAAAGTTATCAATAGAATAGTTACCGAGATAGGGCTTGGATCGACTGAATGTCATAAACATGCATTTACAACAATTAAGAGGAAGATGATTAGCCAAACACCACAGTTGCATAGAGTTTAAGTCACGTTGAAGTAGTCTGGTTTGGAGAGGATTATTAAATGATAGAATAAGTTTTACATCATCTGCATACATGAGTATATGAGAGTGTAATAAAATAGATGGAAGATCATTAATAAAAAGTGTGAAGAATAAAGGACCAAGGTGACTTCCTTGGGGTACACCAGAAGTTACGAAAACAGGTTTAGAAATTGAAGATCTAAGTAGTACTTTTTGGGTTCTATTTTTTAAATAAGAAGAGATCCAAGACAGAAAAGAGATAGGAAAGCCAATACAATTAAGTTTATAAATCAAAAGATCATGGTTTACAGAGTCAAATGCTTTACTGAAATCAGTGTAAATGACATCAGTTTGCATTTTCTTTTGGAATGCAACATTTATAATATATGAAAACTCTAGTAAATTGGTCGTAGTAGACCGACTCTTTATAAATCCATGTTGGGATGAAGAAATTATAGATTTACAGAGATGCTGCAAAGTTTCTGTAATAATTTTCTCAAATAATTTTGGGATAGCAGACAACTTTGCAATACCTCTATAATTAGAAATATCAGACTTACCACCTTTTTTATGTAGAGGTATGATATATGAGTCTTTCCAAAGAGATGAAAAGACTCCAGTAGTAAGGGAAAGATTAAAAAGTTTAAGTAAGGGAAGAGTTAAAGAAGAGCTACATTCCTTTAGCACACAACTTGGAATATGATCAGGCCCAGGAGAGTAAGAGTGTTTTACGGACTTAATAGCAGATAGAAGGGATAATGCGGAAATAGTGGGAGCAAAAATATTATTAGAAGAAGAAATACTGTAGGGATAGGATGTGTTAGAGAGAGGAATAGATGAATAGGTGGATTGGAAAACTTTGGCAAATAAATTCACAGCAGTTGAGTCACTGCATGCGTTTTCAGTGCCAAAAAAGAAAGAAGAAGGAAGACGTGAAGATTTACGTTTAGAGTTAACAAAAGAATAGAAAAGTTTCGGATTGTATGCAAATTGACTTTTGCATCGGGCGATATATTCCGAGTAACATTGTGAGTTAAGAAGAGAAAAGTTAGATTTAGCGATAGAATATTTAGATAGGTCGAGACAAGAACCAGACATCTTAAACTTTTTAAAATATTTAGATTTAATATTTTTTAAGTTGGAGAGTCTGGGTGTAAACCAAGGGGGCTTAACACAACTAGATTTGCGAGAAGAGTTATGAATACATATGTCTAAAAGAGAGTTAAGTGTTGCATAGAATGAGCTAAGAGCGTAATCAATGTCAACTGCGTTGTCAAGCGAGGACCAATCAGTTGCAGAGATCAGTTGATTAAGCAAGGTAAAATTACCCTAGCGAAAGCAACGATATAGCTCAGAGGAAATGGAAGGTGAGCTTAAGGGCTTAGAAAAATAAAGTGAAATTTCTAATGTAGGATGATATAAATCTTCAGGCACAGATAATAGAGTTGACATGGAGATGGAAGCATTTAGATAGTCGTTAGTAAAAACAATATCTAATAATATATCTATTTAAGTTATTAGTGATAGAGTTAATTTGGTAAAGAGGAAAGTCTAGTAGGCAGTCTAAGAAGTCATGCTGAGAGGAGGGAGTAAGATAATTTGCGCCGTTGACAAATGACCATGCTATGGCAGGCAAGTTGAAATCACCCATCACAACAATTGAGTCAATGTCACGCGCTTGGGAAAATACTTCGTTAATACAGCCTATATGTTGCATATAAACTTGTAAATCAGAAGCAGGAGGAATATAAGAGCAGGTAATATAGAGAACAGATGATGGAAGAGTAATTTTTACAGCAACTATTTCAACATCCGCAGAACAATTTAGGGATAACAATTCCGACTGAAATGTAGTATTGACGGCAATTAGAACGCCACCACCTCGTCTAGTCGGTCGGTCATGCCTAAAAGTTATAAATTTATTTGACAATATTTCGCAGTCAGAAATGGTAGAGTTTAACCAAGTCTCAGAAAAAGCGATAATGGCAGATTCAAAAGCAGTACTACTCAAATACAGGTGTTGGAATTTAGAAAGAAGGCCCCTAACATTCTGGTATTGAATAGTAACACAATCGGACAAAAAGTTTAGTTTTTTGGAGCTGTGTTAATAGAAATATTTTGGGAAGTATTAGGAAGAGATAGCGTTACAGGAGGTGATTGCATTCGCTTTTTTGGCTTAAACTCATGAACAATCATGTGAGGAGGCCAGAAATTTGCATCGCAAATAATTTAAGGAATTGAGTGCGGACAGAATTATACATTTTGGTAAAATCAGCCTGCATACCATAGCACGACGGGCAAGACCATTTCAGGCCGCCCGTGCGCTTCTTAGCAGCAGAGTTGATATTATCACATTCACGACCAGTAAGACCCGCGCATTTAGCATGCATCATATTCTCACACAACCAACAATCAATAAATTGAGGCTGAGGAGAATCATCCGCCGACTTAAATGAGCAGGACTTACTGCAGCACGACATGTCTACTGGGTTAAACGAAAATATTAGTAAACAGCAAAAGAACAAATTAAAAGCACTCAAAATGAGTTAAATGAGAAGTTTAGAAGTAAACAAACAACGTTTACAAAGCAATAGAGAGAGTATTCGATTTGCGCGCAAAGCAAAAAAGACGAATACGCAGGCAAAGCACAAAAGAAGCAATTATGAAAATCACAATAACAAACACAGCAAAGCCGCGTAAGAAATTAAAATGCAAATAAACTTACAATGCACAACTGATAACACTTAACACAATGGTAAGGCACTTAAGAAGGAAAAGATAAAGAGGTTTAACTCTTTATAAGACCGAAAGCATAGTTAGGTTTGTAGATATTTGAATTTAAATGTGGAGCGCAAAAAAACATAGCTGGTCGCAGGTATCAATATATCGTCTTGTATCTATATATATAAAGAAGTTCAACCTGACTGACTGACTGATTGGTGACATTTGGGCAGCCCAAACGGTAGAAGCTAGAAGCCAGCAATTTTTACAGTACCTTCTTAATTTAAAATTAGGTGGAACTGCTGAAAAAAATTGTTAAATATATATATAGTAGTAGAAGTATAAGAAAATTGTATAAAATTCTCGGTATGCGCCAGCTGCTACATAACAACGTGAAAGTGCAAAAGAGATACAAAATCTTTCCCTTGAATCGCTCTCTCGGCCTTAAAACTTATAAGTGCGACAGAAATCACCATATTGCTTATGTCTCTCAGACTCTGCCTAGCTTTGCAATCGATCTACGGTAGATGGCGCGATGCTGCTCGACATGTGTTTGGCGGGTAATTCTTTAGTATAGCGCCCCCATATAAAGACTGCGTCAAAATGTCTGAATTTGGTCTTAATCAACGCGTCTCAAAATTAGACAGCAAATTCTGTCGGCGGAACAAAACTTTATTGTCGAATTAATGAAATGAATTAATGCCAATAAAAGTTGACCGATATGCGTATATGGACACAATTGTTGTTTGCCAAACATGTAGATATAGAACCGCGCAAATTTGAATTTGTTAATAATAGTTTAAAAAAACAAGTAAGAATGCTCTAGTCGAGTATACCCGACTACGAAACTCCCTGTACCCAGGTCTAAAACATCCAATCACATCTACGTCCACTTACACATACACACACACATACACAAAGGCGCACACACACAGGCGGCAAAAGCGACAGCGCAAGCGAGGCATTTTAAATGGTGGCTGTGCTTCTTCTTCCCCCTCTCGATTCGTCACTGAATCTTCTTTCGTGAATAACTTCCGTGTTTATTATCCGATCGACTTAAAATTTTGACAGTAGATTAAGAGAGACTAAAGTATTGTACATGCCAAATGTAAAAGCTATATCTTGAAAATTGTTACTGTTAAACGCTTTTTATCGATTTGCGGAGGAACGGGGGAGATATCTGAAATATGAAACAAACTTGATCTGGATCCTACATTCCAAATTTGGTGTCTCTAGCTCTTGTAGTTGCTGAGATCGACTCGTTCATACGGACAGAAGGACAGACGGACGGTCGGACAGACGGAGAGACGGATAGACAGACGGACATAGCCCAATCGAAATCTCTTTTGATACTGATCAAGAATATATATACTTTCCTTCTGCCTGTTACATACATTTGCACAGATTTAGTACCCCCTTTTTACCCATTTTATGGGTATAGGGAGTAAAAAGGTGAATACGCCGCTTAAAATAATGAGCGCGATTTATTGCTCTCTCGGCCTTAAAACTTATAAGTCCGACTGAAATCGCCACATTGCTCTTGTCTCTCAGACTTTGCCTATGCTTTGCTATCGATCTACGGTAGTTGGCGCGCTACTCCTGGGGTACTACAATTTGGTTAATTTGAATCATTTAAGTTTATTAATTAGTTATGTAAATTTGTAGTTAATATAATGCGAATGTTGCTGGGCTGATTTACTACACAATACATAATAATTGGAGTAAATCGGATCGATTTTAAATAAATGTATCCGTCGGTCGATATTTATTCGTACCAACATATAATAAGTTTGCCGCCAAATTTGAGATTTTTGAACTTTTGCTGACAGCGGTGAACATTTCCGCAGTGTACAGTGCGCAGTGTTTAAGAGTTTTCACTTGAATTAAGTAAAGACATTTTACCACCCTTCCGCTATTTTCTGAATGTAAGTATTATTCTTCTAACTTCAAGAAAATTTTTTTTTAGGACTACGCCCACCCTTCGCCACGGGTGATAAATGGGGGTCAAAGTCAAATGAGTGAAATTATTTGTTTAGTTAGATCGGCTTCAAAGTCATTGTCACAGCCCTACACAACAAATCATTAGGCGTAGGGAAAACTGTGATACGCTATTTTTGTGTATTTCTTACGGTTGACGACAGCAGTAAAATTAAAGATAATGCACTTTTATTTAAATATTTCGCCGGGCGAGTCCGGGGTATTTCCAGCTATAAATAATAAATAATTATATGAATTGAAATTTAATGAAATTATATATAATATAGATAGGAAATGCGAGCAACTCCGCGGGTATAAGCTAGTATCTATCTATATATGTATATAGAAGAGTTCTTGCTGACTGACTGACTGATTGGCAATCATCGCAGAGCCCAAACCGTAAGAGCTAGGATGCTGAAATTTTAACAGTAGGTTCCATCTATGATGAAAGTGCACGCTAAGACGGGATTTTAGAAAATTCCACCCACAAGCGTGGAAAATCGCGGAAAACTGTCGTATGAAACTTTTTTGTTTACCATCCAATCGGCTTCAAACTCATTTTCGAAGATCTACACAAAAAATCATTTGACACATATTTCACCGATTTTGGAAATCTACCCCCCTGGGTGGAAAATGGGGGTCTCAAGGTTGTATGGGTAAAAGTATAATTTTAGTCCGATTACCTTCAAATTTATTTTCAAATCTTTTCATGTAAAACAACTCGACACGTATATCAGCGATTTTGGGAAATTCAGCCCTATGGTCGGAGAATTGGTGGAGAACTCTGGCATTCGACATTTTTAATTTTCATGCGATTGGCTTCAAACTCATTTTCAATGTTCTATGCGAAAAAATAATAGGCGAAGTGGTCAAAGATTTAGGAAAATCTACCTCCAAAGTCGGAAAATTCGAGGAAAACTGTTGTATGAAACTTTTTTTATTATCGTCCGATTGGCTTCAAATTAATTTTCAAAGTTCTTCACGTAAAATAATTCGATAAGTGTATCACCGATTATGGAAATTTTAGCCCCATGGTCGGAAAATTCCCGGAAAACTCTGGCATTCGACATTTTTAATTTTCATGCGATTGGCTTCAAACTCATTTTCACGGTTCTTCACAAAAACATAATAGTCAAGGTGGCCAAAGATTTTGGAAAATCTACCCCCAAGTTCAGAAAATTCGCGGAAAACTGTTGCATGCAACTTTTTTGATTATCTTTGTGTATCCTAAAGCGAGTTGATAAGGACGTTGTAGTTCATTTTAATAAGTATATTGCATTCTTTATTAAAATTCTCCTCCTACGCGTTTCGGCGTTTGTTACGCCTTCCTCAGGGAGTCTGGTTTTACATGCATATAAAAGACATTTACATACATATAAAGATTTTAACAAACATTTCGATTTACATTAAAAACTTATTGTAGTATTTCCTACAGTGTCGTCATTGTTCCTACGTCTAAATTGCATTTTTGTTTATGTTTATCCATCGTCGTTTTATTTATACCGTCTTTGCTCGTCAAGTTTTGTTTGTCTACTGCTATTGCTGCCGCGTAAATAAAGTTTGTCTTCTCAATGTCTTCTTTGTGGTTTACAGTGTTCCCCCTTGTTGTTGTACTCGTAGGCTCTCTAGCGTCAGTCTCGTTCGTTCTCTTCTCTCAATGTCTAATATTTTGGTGTTGTCGAAATCAGCTGTGTGTCCTGCTGTTGTGATATGCTGCGCAAGTGCTGTTTTCATTTTCCCTTTGTGTTTTATCGTCCGACTGACTTCAAACTTTGAAATCACCTCACATTAAATAATTCTACACATGAGTTAACACCCTGCATGTCAAAGTCCCAACACAATACGAGTACATAGGCAACCTGGTCAAATATAATATAATATAAGCAGCCAGACAACAACAACAATCTCGCTGATGAGACAACAACAAAAAACATTAGCGGCTAAACCAAAACAACAACTTAAGAAACTACCAAATCACGCGGACACAGGTTGCGCAAGAAGCCACGAGCGCTGACCAAACGATATCAGCAGCTCACCGTAGGACTGGCGGATGCAATTGGACACCCTCGATCAGCAACGTTCCGCAGGTGCGAACGGCAGAGGGTACAGAGACGAAGCCACGTGCGCTGAGTGCGCACCCTTAAGGCCAGTGACCGTGGGACCAGCCAAACCCAAGTGTTAAGGTACGCAGCCCCAACAACAGCAGCGGTAACAACGACCAATGGCAGCCTAAGACGACAGCAGCAGTATGAACAGCAGCAGCATAAACAGCGACGCCGGCAGAGCGTAGGTTAAGTGGATAATTATAAGACATAATTGTATTAGTTCTAATCAAACCACCAATAAATACTGATGTATTTTTTTTAAATAGAAATAACACAATTTCCTTATTTGCGCCCGAGCAGGGACCGTGTTGTAAAAGCAACTTAAAAAGTTCACGCGTCGAAAAATAGAGTGCCTACAAAGTAGCTACTGTTCGCGAAAAGTGCCTGTACGACCAGCCACAAACGTGAACGCGACAATTATTGAACAATCTAGCGATTCGTCAAAAGTACCTGCAAAACAGCTACAGCGCGAACGAGAAGGATCGTGTCAATATAGTGAACTGCTTTTTTCACGGTTCTGAAACAAAAACTTGATTGCTGATACCCTATAGTGTCCGTCCGTAGGGTACCGAGAGTTGTGTGTGTGCTGCAGGATCTTGAGTAACTAGACTCCACCATGGGATAGACGAATGGGATAAATCCGAGCCACCGTCAAGGGTATCACCAATGCTGAAACTACTATTGTAAGCGTATCTTTTAAGCAGAATTGAAAAAAAAATTTTAAAAACAACAAATAAGAAAACACACAAGAAATTAAATTTAAGAAACAATTAAAATATAAATAAGGGACCGAAAAAATTTGTTCCAAATAGAAAAAAACTATAGCAAACCCACTTCATTGATAAATTACATAATTTTCTTTTGTTTTTGTTGAAAAAATCATCAGCAACATTTCCTCCTCCGAGAATTCACCCCCAGATTTTTCGCAAGCTATTACCGAGCTAGGCGAAGCATTCTCTAAATTAAACATGCCGGACACTAATACTTAAATCCACGAACAACCAAGTACGTCGGGTAATCCTCTTTTATCGACATCTATTGAAAACACCGTTGAAAGGTATCTTAGGAAAATACTACAGGAAAAGGGCGACGAATTACTACATTCAAACGCAAACGCTTACGCAATGACCGACCAGACTATAGCACAAGAGCATGGAGGAAAAATTAGTAAGTTAGATAGACTGCCAGATATAGTAAGAATTCTAAAAGATTTTTCCGATAACAAAGCTGAATTCACCTCATGGCGCAAAAGTGTGGACAGAGTATTTGAAGTTTACTCCGGCCACCAAGGTACCCCAAAACATTATGGGATTTTACTGGTAGTACGCAGTAAGATAGTAGGGGAAGCTGATGCCGTACTAGAGGCATATAACACCCCATTAAATTGGAAAGCAATTGCGCAGTGTCTTACAGATCATTTTGCAGACCGCAGAGATCTTAAGACACTAGAATACCAGTTGTATACGCTCAGTCAACGCGGCAAATCGATCGACGAATTTTATCAGACGGTGTACTATCATCTGTCTTTAATTCTGAATCAGATTAACAATCATGATTCATCGCCAGAGACGTTGAGAGCCCTTACAAAGATCTACAGGGACAAAGCCCTGGATACTTTCATAAGAGGCCTTAATGAAGATTTGCCTAGATTGTTAGCTATCAAAGAACCAACTGATCTAAAACATGCCCTTCACTTGTGCCGACTAATCGAAAACCAATCTATTAGGAACGCCGTTAATCCCATCAAGCTTCCTTTGCTACCACCAAGGAACAACCAACAGGCTCAAAGATTCATTAACCAATACCCATTCCGATCTAACACTTCTCAAGTCGTCAATAGGAACAATTTTAACCCAAATTTATATTACACTCCAAAACCTGCTGTCTTTTCGCAACCACCCAATTTCGCTCCAAGACAAACGTATCAACAACCGCAGCAATTTTTTAACGCACCACCAAGACCATCGGCTCCTAAGCCACAACCGCCTCCACAACCAATGGAAGTGGATTCATCTATCCGAACAAGAAATATTAACTATATGAACAGACCGGACAATAACCAGTTCGCTGGAAAAAGACCCTTATCTTCAAGGGCAGATCAAACTCCAAACAAATTCCAGAGACAGTTCCTCATTAATACGGGAGAAACATTAGGGCAGGTCACGGACCATCAAGCTGAAGGCAAAGCTAGTGCTTATGCTGAGGCATATGCTAACGCTTACACCGACGCCTATGCACACTACATGGACGAACAAAACCACTTTACAGAAATGGAAGAACAAGGCATTCCCGAGATGCCATATGAAATCGAAAACTTCCAGAACAACGACATTCCAACCGAGACAACAGACATGGCTGAACTCAATTTTTTAGTCTAAATCGTTCCTCGTTGCCTTATTTTCAATGTAGAACGAGGGACGTCAAGGTATTAAACTTCCTCATTGATACCGGATCCAACCAAAACTACATACAGCCTTCATTAGTAGAAAACCCGAAGGTAAACATACTACCCACTCTCAAAACGTTCCAAACGTTAGAAATTACATTCTCGTTGTAAATGGAAACAAACGATTCCGAATCAAACAATTGCCTGCACAGGCAATTAACAATATAAAACACATGTCCGATAGTCAAAAGAAAACAATAGACACCCTAACGAATACCTTTAGAAACCTTTTCGCAGACCCAGAACAAAAATTGACCTACGCTACAAACGTAGTAGGCGAGATCCGCACATCCTCAGACACCCCTGTTTACACCAAACACTCTCCGTATCCTATCGCACTCAAGCAAGAAGTAGAGAAAAAATTCGCAGAAATGTTAGACGACGGAATAATACGACCTTCTAGATCGCCATACAATGCAGCAGTATGGGTAGTACCAAAAAAAACCGATGCTTCAGGGAAAAGGAAATATAGATTAGTTATTGACTACAGAAAGCTCAATTTAGTAACTATACCTGATCGATACCCCATGCCCTAATAGGGGAAATCATAGCCCAACTAGGAAACAATAAATTTTTCACGGTCCTCGACCTAAAAAACGGTTTCCATCAGATCCCGTTAAAAAGACAAGACATAGAAAAAACGGCATTCGCGTGAAATATGAATTCACAAGACTACCATTCGGTCTCAAGAACTCCCCCTCAATTTTCCAAAGAGCCCTAGATGACATTCTAAGGGAACATGTTGGAAAAATTTGCTATGTCTACATTGATGACATTATCGTTTTTAGCAAAACAGAACACGAACATGTACAGATGGACAAGTGCGAATTTTTCAAAAAAGAAGTCAACTTTTTAGGATTCACTATCTCAGATCAAGGCGTAAAAGCCAGTACACAAAAAGTTCAGGCGATTTCTAAGTTTCCCATTCCCCAATCTCTCAAAGAGCTGAGATCATTTTTAGGCCTCTCAGGTTACTATCGTAGATTCATAAGAGACTACGCAAAGTTGGCGAAACCGCTCACCACTCTATTGAGAGGCGAAGGCGGCCGAATCTCAACCAGAATATCAGACAAAGTCCCAATAAGCATGAATAAGCAGGCTATAGAGGCTTTCGACAGAATCAAACAGACACTCAGTTCAACAGACGTTATTCTAAAATACCCCAACTTTAGTAAAGAATTTCACTTAACAACCGACGCTTCAAACTTTGCAATCGGAGCTGTTCTCGAACAAGAGGGCAAACCCATTACCTTCATATATCGCACTCTGTCAAAAACAGAAGAAAACTACGCGACAAACGAGAAAGAGATGCTTGCAATCGTTTGGGCTTTGAAGAGCCTTCGAACATACCTATACGGTAGAGCCAAGGCTGTAATCTTTACAGACACCAACCTCTTACATTCGCCTTAAGCAACAAAAACCATAACGCTAAATTAAAACGTTGGAAAACCTTTATAGAAGAATTTAACTACGAACTAAAATACAAACCAGGTACCTCCAACGTAGTGGCAGACGCTTTATCCAGAAACCCAATTCTCGAGTTTAACAGTACCGAGGCCACAGTAATGAGTGACGAAAGTTCGTCACACAATTTAATCCCTTCAATGGAAGTACCCATTAATGTTTTCAAAAACCAACTCTTTATACTAACCGGCGAAAAACCCGACTACCGATTTGAAATACCATTTCCAACATACCATAGACACATAGTAACTCGACCAAGCTACACAGAAACCGAATTAATTCAACTTTTTAAAGAAAGGCTCGATCCAAGAATAGTTAACGGTCTGTGCACTCCAGAACACATCATGGGACGAATTCAAGAATTTTACCCAGTCCATTTTTCATCTTATAAAATAAGGTACACACAAAGACAAGTAGAGGACATTAACGACATTAACAAACAAAGTGAAATAATAGCCCACGAGCACAGACGAGCACATAGGAATGCTTCAGAAAATAAAGCTCAAATCTTAGAAAAATACTTTTTCCCACAGCTACATAAAAAAGCTAAAGAAATTGCGAAGTCGTGCTTAACATGCAAGGAATCTAAATATGACAGACACCCTCCAAATTCTGAAATTCAGCCAACCCCGATTCCCCAATCCCCAGGTGAAATCATCCATGTCGACATCTATATTACCGAGAAACACACTATATTAACAAGCATCGATAAATTTTCAAAATATGCCCAAGTAAAAATTTTAAAGTCAAGAGCCGCAGAAGATATAAAAATTCCACTGAGAGAAACCTTAATAGCATTCGGTATTCCAAAAATAATAGTCATTGATAATGAAAGAGCTCTGAACTCAGCATCGATTAAATTCAACAAGACCAATTAGGCATTCAAGTCTTTACCACACCCCTTACAGTTCAACTAGTAATGGCCAGATAGAAAGGTTTCACTCCACACTATCAGAAATTATGGCATGCCTCAGAAAAGACAATAGTGACACTAATTTTACCGATGTCCTTTTCAAAGCGGTTCAAGAAAATCTCGTCCATTCACACTGTAATCGGAAAAAAACCAAGAGACATATTCTTCGGTATGCAGCCTGTAACGACCCGGATAAAGCAGAAGAGAATAGGAAAAAAATAGTGGACAAACTCACAGGAAAACAATAAGCTGACTTAGAATACCACAACAAAGACAAGAACGAGGTAAAGAATTACGAGCAGGGGGAGGTAATTTTCGTCAAAATCGACAAAAGATTGGGTTCAAAACTGACACCCAGGTACAGAAAGGAAATAGTAGTAGAAAATAGAAACTCAACTATCAAAACACAGTCCGGGAAAATAGTACACAAAAATAATAGTAGAACTTAATTTACAGGATCCTTTTACCAACATGCTTGGGGATAACGACAGTCCTCGACTACTCAAACTCACAAGTCATTTCAATCGACACTGGACTAGCAGCTAAACAGGACGGCACTTTTAAAATAATCCACATTTTTGATTTAGAGAAATATGCAATTATCTATTCATCATTGGAAAATTCACTTCAATCACTCAACCCATCTCACCCATTATACCCATACCTCTCCTTTGAGCTGTCGCAAGTCAAAAACAAGTAAGAACGTTGCAGTCGGACGCACCCGACTGCAGAATACTATGTTCCCAGTCCTATATAATTTGGTTATTTGTGTATTCAGAAATAGACGCGAAAAAAACTGCACAGGTGTGAGAGATATAAATTTTTCTCCTTTGCGGGGGAGGGGGTGGGGGGATCCAGATTTTTTGATGCAGATTTGTCCAGGGGGTCAACATTAGTCTGTATGCCAAATTAGGTAACTCTAACTTTGAAACTGTAGGAGATATACCCCTTGAAAAACGTGTTTTGGTAATATCATATGCCGATTTGTGGGGGAGGGGGTGGGGGGATCCAAAAATTTTTGATGCAGATTTGTCCAGGGGGTCAACATTAGTCTGTATGCCAAATTTGGTGACTATAGCTTTAAAAATGGGGAAGATACAGGTTTTCCCCAAATTTCGGGGAGGGGTGGGGGTGGGTGGCCGATCTCGACACTTTATAAATTGACGATATATACCAACATGTGTACCAAGTTTGGTTGCTCTAGCTCAAAGATAAAGGCAAAAAATTGCGTTCATACGAACAGACGGCCAGACGGACATTTCGCAAGCCCAATATACTATTTTCCCTTCGGGAACATAGTATAATGACTTAAAAAGACTCAAACCCCCAAACAAAAACAAAAGAGCAATTGAAGCCTTAGGTACGGCGTGGAAATGGTTGGCAGGAACTCCGGACCACCACGATCATGAAGTTATAATTAATAAAATGAATGATCAACTATAGAATAATAATAAACAAGTTGTCATAAACCGCATAATAAATGAAAAAATTAATCAATTGACAAACGTAACTAACGCAATACTAAAAGTAACTTTAAGTTCAGAAGAAATTGTTAACCAAAAAGCAAATATTCTTAAATACAAAATACAATTAGTAAAAGAAGAATTAACCAATATTTTACATGCAATTACATGGGCCAAGTCAAATACTGTAAATTCATTTATTTTCTTAGCAATTGAAACCGACATTGTAGAACAAATTTTTCAGAAAGAAAACAATTTATTTTTTAACATAGAAGAACTTTTAGAATTCTCAGAAGTAAAACTTGCCACAAACGGTAAAGACTTAATTTACATAATTAGCCTCCCAACCATTAGCTTAGATAAATGCAGAACACTTAAAGTTAAAGCCGTGAAGAAAGCCCAAATTATTAATGATATAAAATACGAAAATTTACTAGAATGTAAGAACGAGCTATATGCCATAAAAGAAAATTGTGAAAATCATATTGACAGGACAATATGTAATAGAGATAATTTAATAGACTTAAGTAATGACACTTGAGTAGCAGCCAGTCTCAAGTTCGGATGTGTTGATTGTTATGGTGCATTCTGGTTTTGTAGGTTAAGCTACACGCACTGCTTAACCTACAAAAACCAGAATGCACCATAATCAACAATCAACACATTCCGAACTTTGAGGAGATACTCCCGGGTACCATAATGCTGAACGGATTCGACGGTTTCGTCACATTAGACGAAAAAACATTGCAACTCCGGGGAACATACATCATCCAATACCGAAACTCCATAGTGAAAATCGGCGACAGGAGCTACAAAACAGAAGAGATCCAACCCGCGGAGCCAGAATCACCCCTGTTCCAGCTAGCAGTAGAAAGAACTAGACTGGACGAAATACTCTCGTTGCAAATGATCAACGAGCTAAACATAAACAACACCAAGACACTGGAGAAACTCGGAGCCAAAGAAACTATACAGGCAACTCTCAGCTACACCTCACTCAGCATCCTATTACTAGTAATAGTAGGATTAGCCATCGAGCTCATCAGAAGAATGAGAGATGCAGCTTCAGAGAAGAGAACAGGTGAAAAAAACGCACCAGACAATAGAACTCCAGTAGGGGTTTATGTGACGACCGAGGACGCTCGCACTTAAAGGGGGAAGAGTTAACACCCTGCATGTCAAAGTCCCAACACAACAACAACAATACGAGTACATAGGCAACCTGGTCAAATATAATATAATATAAGCAGCCAGACAACAACAACAATTTAGCTGATGAGACAACAACAAAAAACATTAGCGGCTTAACCAAAACAACAACTTAAGAAACTACCAAATCACGCGGACACAGGTTGCGCAAGAAGCCACGAGCGCTGACCAAACGATATCAGCAGCTCACCGTGGGACTGGCGGATGTAGTTGGACACCCTCGATCAGCAACGTTCCGCAGGTGCGAACGGCAGAGGGTACAGAGACGAAGCCACGTGCGCTGAGTGCGCACCCTTAAGGCCAGTGACCGTGGGACCAGCGGATGCAAGACGACACCCAACCAAACCCAAGTGTTAAGGTACGCAGCCCCAACAACAGCAGCGGTAACAACGACCAATGGCAGCCTAAGACGACAGCAGCGGTATGAACAGCAGCAGCATAAACAGCGACGCCGGCAGAGCGTAGGTTAAGTGGATAATTATAAGACATAATTGTATTAGTTCTAATCAAACCACCAATAAATACTGATGTATTTTTTTTAAATAGAAATAACACAATTTCCTTATTTGCGCCCGAGCAGGGACCGTGTTGTAAAAGCAACTTAAAAAGTTCACGCGTCGAAAAATAGAGTGCCTACAAAGTAGCTACTGTTCGCGAAAAGTGCCTGTACGACCAGCCACAAACGTGAACGCGACAATTATTGAACAATCTAGCGATTCGTCAAAAGTACCTGCAAAACAGCTACAGCGCGAACGAGAAGGATCGTGTCAATATAGTGAACTGCTTTTTTCACGGTTCTGAAACAAAAACTTGATTGCTGATACCCTATAGTGTCCGTCCGTAGGGTACCGAGAGTTGTGTGTGTGCTGCAGGATCTTGAGTAACTAGACTCCACCATGGGATAGACGAATGGGATAAATCCGAGCCACCGTCAAGGGTATCACCAATGCTGAAACTACTATTGTAAGCGTATCTTTTAAGCAGAATTGAAAAAAAAATTTTAAAAACAACAAATAAGAAAACACACAAGAAATTAAATTTAAGAAACAATTAAAATATAAATAAGGGACCGAAAAAATTTGTTCCAAATAGAAAAAAACTATAGCAAACCCACTTCATTGATAAATTACATAATTTTCTTTTGTTTTTGTTGAAAAAATCATCAGCAACATTTCCTCCTCCGAGAATTCACCCCCAGATTTTTCGCAAGCTATTACCGAGCTAGGCGAAGCATTCTCTAAATTAAACATGCCGGACACTAATACTTAAATCCACGAACAACCAAGTACGTCGGGTAATCCTCTTTTATCGACATCTATTGAAAACACCGTTGAAAGGTATCTTAGGAAAATACTACAGGAAAAGGGCGACGAATTACTACATTCAAACGCAAACGCTTACGCAATGACCGACCAGACTATAGCACAAGAGCATGGAGGAAAAATTAGTAAGTTAGATAGACTGCCAGATGTAGTAAGAATTCTAAAAGATTTTTCCGGTAACAAAGCTGAATTCACCTCATGGCGCAAAAGTGTGGACAGAGTATTTGAAGTTTACTCCGGCCACCAAGGTACCCCAAAACATTATGGGATTTTACTGGTAGTACGCAGTAAGATAGTAAGGGAAGCTGATGCCGTACTAGAGGCATATAACACCCCATTAAATTGGAAAGCAATTGCGCAGTATCTTACAGATCATTTTGCAGACCGCAGAGATCTTAAGACACTAGAATACCAGTTGTATACGCTCAGTCAACGCGGCAAATCGATCGACGAATTTTATCAGACGGTGTACTATCATCTGTCTTTAATTCTGAATCAGATTAACAATCATGATTCATCGCCAGAGACGTTGAGAGCCCTTACAAAGATCTACAGGGACAGAGCCCTGGATACTTTCATAAGAGGCCTTAATGGAGATTTGCCTAGATTGTTAGCTATCAAAGAACCAACTGATCTAAAACATGCCCTTCACTTGTGCCGACTAATCGAAAACCAATCTATTAGGAACGCCGTTAATCCCATCAAGCTTCCTTTGCTACCACCAAGGAACAACCAACAGGCTCAAAGATTCATTAACCAATACCCATTCCGATCTAACACTTCTCAAGTCGTCAATAGGAACAATTTTAACCCAAATTTATATTACACTCCAAAACCTGCTGTCTTTTCGCAACCACCCAATTTCGCTCCAAGACAAACGTATCAACAACCGCAGCAATTTTTTAACGCACCACCAAGACCATCGGCTCCTAAGCCACAACCGCCTCCACAACCAATGGAAGTGGATTTATCTATCCGAACAAGAAATATTAACTATATGAACAGACCGGACAATAACCAGTTCGCTGGAAAAAGACCCTTATCTTCAAGGGCAGATCAAACTCCAAACAAATTCCAGAGACAATTCCTCATTAATACGGGAGAAACATTAGGGCAGGTCACGGACCATCAAGCTGAAGGCAAAGCTAGTGCTTATGCTGAGGCATATGCTAACGCTTACACCGACGCCTATGCACACTACATGGACGAACAAAACCACTTTACAGAAATGGAAGAACAAGGCATTCCCGAGATGCCATATAAATCGAAAACTTCCAGAACAACGACATTCCAACCGAGACAACAGACATGGCTGAACTCAATTTTTTAGTCTAAATCGTTCCTCGTTGCCTTATTTTCAATGTAGAACGAGGGACGTCAAGGTATTAAACTTCCTCATTGATACCGGATCCAATCAAAACTACATACAGCCAGACATACACAAAAGACGCACACACACGAGCGACAGCTCGAGCGCATTGCAAGCGAGGCATTTTAAGTGGTGGCTGTGCTTCTTCGCTCCAGCACTGAATATTCTTTCGTTAATAACTTCCGTGTTTATAATCCGAACGACTTGAAATTTGGACAGTAGATTAGGAGTGACTAAAGTATTGCACATGCCAAATCCCAAAGCTATATCTTAAAAATTGTTCCTGTAAAACGGTTTTTATCGAATTGCGGGGAACGGGGGGAGGTATCTCAAATCTAAAATAAACTTGAACTACACGAACCTACATTCCAAATTTGGTGTCTCTAGCTCTTATAGTTGCTGAGATCCTCGCGTTCATACATACGGACGGACGGACACGACCAATCAGCTTTATCAACTGTTATGTATGATCGTATGTATTCATTAAAAGTTCTATGACTTCTTTCGATTGTTCCAACTGTTTAGTGGTGGTGTGCAGTAGATATTATATTTTTTATTTTTAAATAGTTGCACACATCATTAGTTATTGACTTCTCCTGATCCCATGTCCGTTATGAACGTCTTCATTGGACCGTACTTCAGAATAAAAGATTCAAATATAGCTTTAGCGACAGTGTTCGCACTTTTATTTGCGATTGGTATATCAACAAGATATTTTGTTAAGTCACATATTAGAGTGACTGCATATTCATTGCCATTCTCTGATCTTGGTAGTGGACCAATGGTGTCTACTATCACTCTGTCGAAAGCATATATAGGTGTATCTGTTATTGTTAACGGAGTTCTTGTGTGCTTTGTTGTTTTTAGCTATTTGGCATTTTTGACATTTTCGAATGTACTCAGTTATATCTTTAGGCATACCTTTCCATAAATAATGTCTTTTGACCTTGGCTATGGTTTTTGTAATGCCTATGTGATCTCCTTGTATAGGATAGTCAAGGAATGTAGACAGTATAGCTTCTTTTTCTTTATTATTTTTAACTATGGTCACCGGGTTGAGTAGCGCTACTCTTAATGTTTTTATTATTTTATTGCCCATTTTGTTGAAATTATCAATTGAAACTTGTTCAAAGATATTTTCCCACGGTGGCAGTTTGAGTTGGCCGATTTAGTATATAGCGGCTTGCGTTTGAAGCCTTTGGAGAAATTGACCTAAGTCAAGAGTTCAATTAGTATATTAATCGCTAACATCATATCTTGCATTAATTTTTCTTCCATGTTTAAAGAAACAGCATATTTTTTACATGCAAGGTCACTACTTTACGTACTTCGTCATTATTAATGACTTCATGTACGTTGGGCTCTGAAGCTATTTGTAAGGATTGCATAGGCAATTCCTGTTTTTCGTCTCCTGCGCAGGATTTCTGTCTACTTTGATATCTTTTAGTGACTTTAATAACAATTCCTGTTATTTCTTTTAATTCTTTGATGGTTATCTTTGATCACGCATCTGCTACGTAATTATCTTAACCTTTAGATACTCAACTGTAAAATCATATTCTTCTAATTCGAGTCGCATGCGGGTCAATTTTGAGCTTGGATTGACCATTGAAAATAGATATGTTAAAGGTCTGTGGTGAAATGTTTGCCATAAATTTATGGTTGAAAATGTACTATTGCCCAGTGGATTGCAGATAATTCCTGTTCCGTAGTACTTTTGTTGCTTTTACCTTTTGTGAATGTTCTTGATGCATATGCAATAGGAAGTTGGAGTCCATCGTACTTAGTTTTGAGTTAAAACTGCTCCACAGACTTGCTTACTTGCATCTGTAATTATGCAAAATTCTTTGCTGAAATCGGGATATTGCAGTAAAGTTGGTTCCATGAGTTTATTTCTTAAGTATTGAAATGCATTTGGCATTCATCTGTCCATTCAAAGGGAACATTCTTTTTACATAATCTTATTTGGAACCGTGAATAGTCGGCGAAGTTTCTTATAAAACGTCGATAGTAATTGCAAAATTCAACGAAACGTCTAGCGTTATCCGCATCGTGTGGGACTGGGTAGTTCATGATGACGTCTTATTTCGTGGCATCTGCAAGTATTCCTTTATCTGTACACTTGTGACCAAGAAATGTCACTTCGTGCATGAAAAATTAACATTTTTGTGGATGTACTTTAAAATTGGTTTTTCTACAGGGTTCGAACACATTGCTTAAATTTTTGATCATTTGTTTTTCGAACATCCAATAACAATTAAATCATCCCTATAAAGGGATGCTTGTGAAGGTTCTAAACCTGAGAATGCTATGGTCATCATTCTCTGGAATGAAGTTGCCGCTATTTTTAAACCAAATGGTAGCCGCTAGAAGCGATATGAGCCATTGCTCGTTGAAAATGACGTTATTATTCTAGAACTTTCTTCAAGCACAATTTGATGAAAGCCTGACATTAAATCAACGCATGAAAAGTATTTTGCTCTACCTAATTGATCTAAAATATCATCAATTCTAGGGAGTGGAAATTTGTCGGACAGTAATGTTTTGTTAATTTGGCGATAGTCGATGACTAATCTCCATTTTTTCTAAGTTGAACCTGGGAGTGATTTTTGGGTACTAATAAAAGTGGGCTATTGTATTCCGACACAGTCGGTTCAACAATTTTATTTTCAATTAATTTACCAACTTATTTTTGGATTTCTTCTAATGGGCTATGCGGAATTCGATAGTTTTTTATGTACACCAGTTCGTTGTCCTTAAGTCTCAAATTTTGTTTATAAAAATTATTTGTTGTGATTGGTTTGGCTTCAAGACCGAATACGTCACTGTATTTTGTGCACAAATCGACTTATTGCGATTTGAATTGCTCTGGAAAATTTTTTCTTAATTGAGCCATGTTCTTGAACCTTGGTTCGTTTGAATTACTTCATCATTTGAAAGTGGTTCGTATTTTATATTATTTATATTAATTAATTGATCGGTACTGGTTGTATTCAGTAAACGGACAAATGTATTTTTGGATGTTGCTACTGTGTTTGCAACATATATACTAAGTATAATTTCCTGATTGGGAATTAAAACACTATTTTCTGTTGTGTTTAGTTTTAACAATCGGACAACTTTGGATCTTGCTGGTAGCAGCATTGAATTACTACCAGAACTGAATGTTATTGGAACATGAATAGGGTATTTTAAATTATTTGGTCTGATTATGAACCAATCGTTCGATGGTTCACATTCTAATTTGCAGTTTAAATTTTTTATGAAATCAACTCCTATTATTCCATCACACGGAATTGCAAAACTTGAAGTAACTAAATGGAAATTGTGTGGAATAATGTATTTGTCAGTCTGTAGCTCAATTCGAACTAGGCCATTGGACGTAATAGCACCATGCCCAATGCCTTGAATATTTATTATGTTCTCTTTTTGGATGTCATTAATGACATCTGAATTTTCTTTGATTAATGTCTGCTCCTGTATCGAGGAAAAATATAAGTGTATTATTTGCATATGTATTTTTGAAAGTTACAAACATATTGAGACTTAGATTCAACATTTGTTTTGCAAGTAGAACTCTCAATGAGCATGAGTTAAATTGCTCTGCTATTGAAAAAGAGTTTTTAGCTATTGTCTGGGCTACGAAAAATTTTCGATCTTACCTTTTCGGTAGGAAGTTTGAGATCTTAAGTGATCACAGACCATTAGCCTGGTTAAACAATATCAAAGAGCCTAACATGAAACTCCAACGGTGGAAGATCAGACTAAATGAGTTTGATTTTCATATCAAATATCTCCCAGGAAAAGAAAATAAGGTAGCCGACGCTCTTTCCAGAGTAAAGCTAGAAGAAAACTTATTGGGAGAATCAGCAGATAGTAATGAAGCCACAATACACAGCGCACATGAAGATAACTCGGGCCTTATCCAAATAACAGAAAGGCCCATCAATTATTATAGTAGGCAATTAGAATTCATCAAAGGGGATGAAAATAAAGTGGAAGTTATCCATTACTTTCACAAAACTATTGTAAAAGTCACATACAAAAATATGAACAATGCATACGCGAAAGAGATAATTAAAGAATATCTCTGCACAAAAAAAAAAATTATGCGATCCACTAGTATGCCAAACATACGCTGAATTTAAAAAACTCACGTTAAAAGCTCATAAAGATTTGCTACATCCAGGCATAGAGAAAACTATAAACTGGTTCAAGGAAAAATACTACTATCCAAACTACCAACGTCTAATCCAAAACATTCTAAACGAATGTGAAAACTGTAACATAGCTGAAACAGAACATAGGGACACAAAACTAACCCTTGAATTAACACCAGAAATCTTTAACATTAGGGAAAAATATGTCATGGACTTCTACATGATAGACAATGTACAATTCCTATCATGCATTGACATTTATTCAAAATTTGCAACACTCATTGAAGTAAAAAGCAGAGATTGGCTAGAAACTAAAAGAGCCATCATTAAAATATCATTTCATCATCAATGAAATGGGAAAACCCCAAGAAATAAAAGCCGACAAAGATTCAGCTTTCATATGCGCAGCATTGCAGGCATGGTTGAAATCTGAAGGCGTTATAACAAACATCACATCCAGCAAGAATGGCATTGCAGATGTTGAAAGATTCCATAAAACAGTTAACGAAAAATTAAGAATAGTTAATAATGAAGCAAACATAGAAAATAAGATGACTAAGTTCGAAACCATATTATACACGTATAATCACAAAACAAAACATAAAACTACTAACAGGACCGCAGCAGACATATTCATTTATGCAGGAACTCCAGAATACGGCGTCCAAGAAAATAAAAAAGACAAATAGAAGTACTTAATAAAAAACGTAATAATTTTGAAATAGATACTAGATTCAGGCAAGCCCCACTAGTTAAGTCAAAAACTACAAACCCTTTTAAGAAAACAGGACAGTTAAGACAAATTGACGAAAAACACTTCGAAGAAACAAACAGAGGTAGAAAGGTTACACATTACAGAAGCAAATTTAAAAAGAAAATTAATAAAAGCAAATATTCACAGGAAGCCGACACTTTCAATTGTACAAATCCACCATAACAGCAATCATGATAATGACAATGATAAAACTGATAACAGCAGGATCAATTGAAATCAAGCCCATTGAAAAAATCAAGGTTTAATTTTGTTTGAATCAGGAACAATACAAATACCTATTAAGTTTGAAAACCATTGTCTTACCGTAAATATAAACCACATAGAGTATTCTATACAAACTAGTAGCTTGAACAATGTCATCGACACTATTAATGGCAGTATTAACATAATAAATTAGCAAAATTATGCTATGCTAACCGAACAGAAACTCAACTTATTAATTTTTAATATTGAACACTTCACCGAATATATTGAAGACATCGAAATGGGTACACAACTAACACGTCTAGGAATTTTTACCCCCAAATTACTTAAACACGACAGACTTAAAAATATTGACCACAAAAATATAATTGACATAAAAACTTCCGATTGGTACAGCACAGCAACTAACGAAATATTTCTGATTTGACATATCCCCATTAACACAATAGAAACACCAACATTCTTGATTACACCATACCCAGATAATAACGGGCAGATTATTAACGAAAACATTGCAAGTAAATTTTATATACAAATTAATGTTCTTCTAAGATGATGATTATGTTGAGAGGTAAACTGTACCTCTTATTGCTGGCCTCGGGCTCAGACAATAAAACAAATTATTTAACGGCCAAGTGCCGGAGTGAATATTTATTTAAGCGACTTAATTGAAGAGCGCTGTATTCAAGACTAAAAACTAAATACAAAGAATATTTCACTTAAGCTAAGCCAAAACTCGCATCACGCCACAATGTCATGGTCGGCAAGCCGACTCAGCAAAACCCTAGGGAATAACGGAAACTCTTGCAGCAAAACAAAAGTGTCCGGTTACCGCCGCTGACCACTGCAGCTATAGCGCGCTGATACAAAGTATGCAGCGCCGCAATTGCGAGGGCTGTTCTTTAACTTATGAAGCACGCGATCGCGAGGGTTGATTATAAGCTTATGAAATATCCCATATTGAGTGTTATGTGTTAACTACTCCCCCTTCAAGTATAAGGCCGTCCTCGGCCGACCCAATCCCGGCGACGACTTCTCTTAACTGCTTCGCAGACTTCTTTGCGTCGATGATCCGCCAAAGAGTGAGGCCAACGCAGATAAAAGCACAGCATATGGCTCCAATGATGAATGCCACGCGATAGGCTTGATCAGTTCCGGCGTCTTCCTTGAATTGCTGTATCACCTCCAAATTACGTTCATTCAAACGATGAAGGTAAGGGAGGCTGAGGACATCTTGGCTGGCAGTGATGTTCAGCAAGGGAGAATTGGCAATACCCGGGACTCTATTGCGTACGTTGTTGTGATTGTAAAACAGAGTCCCGTTAATTGCGACTCGGTCTCCGAATGTGATGAGATGCGTGCCTTGTACCTGGATCTCAGTGCCGTTGTCCACCTGAATCCTTGCGGACCCGTCGTTGAGGATGATGATTCCGTCATCTACATGGGTAATTATTTCCAGGTTGCTCGGCTGGATCTCGCAGTGTGCCGTGCCACCTGCATGGAGCTCTTTGGCACATGAACTCTCTAATGCCAGACGACAAAATGTGGCTCCAGGTGAAGCGGCGCAACTCTGCAGTGTGTGGGTTTCTCCATCGCATTCGGCTATGACGTTGTCAAACAATCGCAATATGAAATTCTTGTGGATGACAGGATAAATCGTGATTTTTCTGCAAGCTTTTTTAATCTTTGGGAATTTAATTATAAAATGTATAGTGTTAATGGATTGAAGAACTTTTACGGACGCAACGGACATAAGATCTCCTATGGGAGTGTTGGTGGGTTCCTCTAGCCAAATTGATTTCAAATCTGAGTGGTCCAAAATGTTTGGGCTAACAATGTTAGCCTTCGCAAGAGTAATAGCAAGCATTAAATTTTGCAACTCCATCATCAGCATTCTGTTTCTAGACAGTAATGTTTCAAATAAATGGCTAGTGTCAACTTGTGAGTTGCATTTCAGTGAACCTAGTCTGCTCTAAATCACCGGCATCGGGTGTACCCGCCACAACCTTCAGTATGGACCCTAGAAAATCTAAACTCCTGGCGACTCTATGGTGTGTGCCTAACGCCTCCAACAGGTCTTGTAAATGTGCCGTGTCCACACTTAGAAGTTTTTTCATGTGGGATAGCGGGAACATGTCAATTAATTTGACCGTTTCTTCCACCATTCGCACGTACTCTGAGAGGTTCGCCGAGTGCCTAACATAGGCATATTCTTCCCATACCAAGATTTCGCCGTCGACGATGGGAATGTACTTGGCTCGCGAGTAGTCGGTGACATGTGCCGAGGCCACTGATAAGGAAAGGAGTAATATGGATCCGAACCTGTGAATAGTTGTTTTCTTTCTTTTTAGCAATTTTTCCGTTTTTCTTTTTAAAGAGGTTTGCCCACCACCAAAAATGTTTTATAAAACCTATGCCAAGTGGCCAATAGTAAATTGAAAAACTAGATATAGTATAACTTATACGAGTTTGCCTAGTGGCTTAAAAAAGGTGCAAAAAAAGAAAAATTAAGAAAAAACAAGGGAGTCACCTTAGGTTGTCCTTGTGGACCACCCTCCCTCTAATGAGGACCTCGGTCCCCAGGTCTGCATCCACGGCCTTCTCATCACATAAAGGTGTGAGTTTGTTTCCGAGCCGTCGGTTGGACTTGACCAAAACTTTGTCACCAACGTCGAAGACCCTATTCTGCCGATTTGCGTTTTCCCTAGCTCTGAGCGTCGTCTGAGCGTTCCTGATCTTTTCTTGTATCTTCTCTTGCGGCTCATCTGGGTGCGCCTGAACCACATCAACTGGTCTCTGGTCGATGACCGAATGTATCGACTTATTGTACTCAGTTGTAGCCAGTAAAATGACTTCTACGGTGTCACTTATGCCTTTATCGATCTTTAGGCATCTGGCTAGCTCTAACAGAGTGCTGTGAAAGCGCTCAACCTGTCCATTCGAGATGCTATGCAATGGTGGTGCATTTGAAATGCTGACCCCATAGTTGTTTGCAAGCATAGTCACGATGGTCTCTGAATTCAATGACGGTTCATTGTCACAGTAAATAGATCTGGCTTTTGGGAAAAAGTTCATTAGTTGCATTAAGGCTGGCTTCAGATCCACAATGGTTCTTGAAGGGACCGGTTGGACAATAGCAAACTTAGAGAACTTGTCGATGCAAGTGATTTCCTGTCAGTGGAAAAAATGTCTATGTGTAACATCTCTCCTACATGTGAGGGGATCGGTGTCTCCCCAAGCTCTTGTTTTTTGGGGTGTCTATCATATTTAGCCCTAGCACATGTTTTGCAATTTTGTACTATTTCATTGGCTATTTTTGCCATCTTTGGAAAGTAGTACTCGGAGAGTACCTGCTTAATATTTTCCTGTGCAGACCTATGGGCCCTATTATGCTCGGCTGTGAGGATTTCCCTTCTTTCTCCAATCGCAAATACGTCCACTACGCGATTTTTGCAGTGCCAGAAATTTGTGGCCGGGTATCTTCGAACCAATGCATCTTGTATCATTGCAAGCGTGTGTAAATCACAGTGGAGAGCATTTACGCATTTGGGTGAAACTACATCTTCGAGCTCGTCTAGCAGCGATTCAATGCAAGTATAGCTGATCAAGTAGCGTTTCTTATTTCCAAATAAAATAAAACTCCGTTTTAAGGGGAAACGCGCCTCTTCTAGCACTATTTGGTTTTGAAAACAGTTCAACGGTTTGTCTGTTGACTCAATGGTGTTGGTGAGAGATACCTCACTGTGGATCGTTGCTGCGCAGGACTCAACTTCTTGTTCATTTACAGCGTTGAGCTGCTGTCTTGACAAGGCATCCGCAACCAGATTGTCCTTGCCAGGTTTATAGAAGATGCGTGCATTAGACTCGTCAATGCGCGCTTTCCACCTTTTGATCTTCGCATTTGGATTGGATTCCGAAACTGCAAAGGTCAAGGGTTGATGGTCAGTAAAGATATTAATGTCTTTCACCCCATACAAATAGTGCCTTAACTTGGCAAGTGACCATACGATGGCCAATAACTCCCTCTCATTTGTTGCATAGTTAACCTCGCTGTCCTTCAATGTTCTCGAAATCATTGTTATAGGACGACCCTCTTGAGACAAAACTGCACCTATGCCGTGAGCCGAAGCATCGGTCGTTAGATCGAATGGCTTGTTAAAATCGGGGTACCTGAGCATTACATCCTCGGATGACAAAATATCGCGCAACTTCTGAAACGCCCTTTGTTGCACTTCAGAGAATTGAATCTTTATATTTCTAGACCTATGTTTACTGACTGTTCCATTCTCACCCTTCAAGATATTTGAGATGGGTCTTGCTATTGCGGCGAAGTCCCTAATGAAACATCTGTAATAACTTGCGAGGCCTAGAAATGATCTGACCTCGAACAGTGTTTTAGGTTCTGGATACTCCTGTATTGCCCTAACCTTTTCAGGATCCGTCGTGGCGCCAGTGCTGGTGACTATGAACCCCAGAAAGTTCACGCTTTTCTTAAAAAAACGTGACTTTTCGACAGAGACCCTCATGTTTGCTTCGTGCAAGCTTTTTAAGACCCAATCCACGTGTTTAATGTGGGATTCTTCATCTTCTGAAAAGATGATTACGTCATCGACATAAACATAGCAAAATTTGCCAATCTGCTCTCGCAGTATGTCGTCGATGGTTCTTTGGAAGATGCTTGCTGCATTCTTTAATCCAAAGGGGAGTCTTTTGAACTCGTATTTCCCCCCGTTCACTGAGAAAGAGGTTTTTTCACGGTCGCGTTCAGCGAGTATGATCTGGTGATAACCAGACTTGAGGTCTAATGTTGAAAAGAATTTGGCTCTCCCCAAATTCCCCAATATCATTGATATATTTGGCATAGGGTATTTGTCAGGCACGGTTCTTTCGTTAAGTTTACGAAAGTCCATTACCAATCTCATTTTCCTATTGCCTGCTTCATCAGTGCCCTTCTTGTCTACTACCCATATTGGGTTATTGTAGGGAGAGACGGACTTTTGAATTATATCATTTTTTAGCAGATCTTTGATTTCTTTATTAACGAAATCAGCTGCTCCCATTGGATATGGGTAAAGCTTGGCATAGATCGGTTGCTCATCTGTGGTCCTAATGGTAGCCACGACTGATGTGTTATACGGCAACGCCTCGTCTGGGTCTGCAAATGCCTTTTGTCTGGTCTTTAGCATTTTCAAAAAAGAACTTCTAGCTAATGGGGATGCCTCTGCACAGTCTACATTTGTGAAATTTACATTTTTGCACGTGTGGAAGGTGATTTTTTCAACCTCCTTATCCCACTTAAGTTGTCCTGAAGCTAGACAAAGCGAAGCAGCTGCCTGCTTTAGCAGGTCAAGGCCTACAATCCCATCAAAAGTTGACAAGTCCGGCAGAATGAAAAAGGTTGCCTTCAACCCAAACATTGAAACAAAGCATTTGTGTGTAATTTGTGTCTCACCGTGAATGGAATGAATTTTGAAGGGGGATTCTACCGAGCGGACGCCTTTCAACCCTTCATGTGGCCGAATGAAATTCTTGGCCGCGCCCGTGTCTATGAGGAATCGCATGTGAGTCCCTGCTACTCTTCGTCTGATGACGGGTAGCAGGGATTTGCTCCTAAAAAATTAACGGCATCGGAGTCATAACTAGCGTCGTCATTGATTTGTGCCGCTGCGCTGGAGGCGGCATCAGCATACGCCTCTGCCCCTTGTCCCGCGTCTTGCGTGACGTGATTCAACCTCTGCTGATTTCTCTGACCGCCTGTGCGGTCAGATGCGGAGTGCTTCCTATTCGTGTAAGCAGAAGCCTGAGTGGGCTGCAAGACCCTTGAGAAGGAAGGATCGACCTCCATGGGCACCTGTGCGCCATTATTATTGTGCTGCCTACTGCTTCGCTGGTCAGTCTGCACTGGGGCCTTGCTTTGCTTGCTAAAGTGCGGATTCTTTGTACCGCTAGCTTGTGTTTCGGCTTGTTGCGAATGCCTCTCCTGTTGGTGACCCTGCCCTTTTGCATGCGGCTTGCGCTCCTTGTCTTCTAGACTTCTTGCGAAATTAGCCGCGAATGCGTACCTTTCATGATTTGACTCGACTTCTTGAGCGAGAGCTAGCGCAGACGGCAAATCTCTGGGCTTTGCTGCAAAGAGCACATCTGTAAGACTGCGCTTGAGACCCGATATGAACACACGCAACACATCGTCGCGGAATTTTTCACATAGGCCCTTTGCTAAAGCTGGCTCATATGACATGTTAACTTTGTTAGTAAGAAGAGTGAGTTTCTTCTCTACCTCATCGTAATATTGAAGCAGGGACAGGCCACCTTGCCTCAAGGTACCTAATTCCTGCTCGATGACATGAATTGGTCTCTTGTCACTGTATGTGAAATCTAGGCGATTTATTATCGCATCAAAATTCAATACAGTACCAAATGAGGCCAACACCGCGTCTGCGGGGCCCCTAATCTTGCTTCTTATGATGATAACAGCCTGATAATGACGAGAACTGCCATTATATGGTCTGAAGATCTCGTAAGCGGCTAATGCTGCCTGCCTCCAAGATACATAAGATTCCTGTACTCCTGCAAACTCAGTTAAGCACTTGACGGCATCTAGCGGCTCGTCACAGCGAATGTCGTTTCTAATTCCTATAGCAGCATATGCTACTACTTGTGGGGCGGCAACGTTTGCTGCTGTTATTTGTTCAGCTAACTCATTAATTCTTTGAGTCAATGCTTGCTCCCTCTGCTGGTTTGCAACGGCCTGTTCGGCTAAAGCATTGCTGATAGCCGTCCTTACTACTTCCCTAAGCTGTTCTGGATCCATTTTACCTGATGGTGGGGGAACTACGGGGAGAAGTCTGATGCGAATGTCACAGTCGGAATCTGAGTCGCTAGACTGCTTGCGAGGGTTTCTATATTGGCTGAACAGTGGCATGCGCAGGCCAACGGCCGCGAAAAACAAAACGGGCCTTCAAAAGACGGGTCGAATTATGTTGCAGTTCTGAACCACGAGAACTGTATGCATTGTTATAGCACAATTTTAGACACACAGAAAGTAACACAAAGTAATTTTATTAATAATCTGGATGATAAACTGTTTCAACTCAAATTCTCAAAGCAATCACTCTCACGTGTTTCAGAAACTTCTGATTATTATTATTTGATTTAATTTTTTTTATATGATCTGTTGCAATATAAAATACTAATAAAATTTTTGTGTTTGGCTAGAGTGTCCACTTACATGATTCCATTAACACAAAAAAATTGTCTTAATATAACTGGTCACTCGCAGCTCCCGCGCTGCTGTCTTAATTGTTGTTGGTTGTTGCAGCTCCTGTGCTGCTGCTTAAATTGTTGTTGGTTGTGGAGTCCGACCACTAGTTGGGCGCCAATTAATGTTCTTCTAAGATGATGATTATGTTGAGAGGTAAACTGTACCTCTTATTGCTGGCCTCGGGCTCAGACAATAAAACAAATTATTTAACGGCCAAGTGCCGGAGTGAATATTTATTTAAGCGACTTAATTGAAGAGCGCTGTATTCAAGACTAAAAACTAAATACAAAGAATATTTCACTTAAGCTAAGCCAAAACTCGCATCACGCCACAATGTCATGGTCGGCAAGCCGACTCAGCAAAATCCTAGGCAATAACGGAAACTCTTGCAGCAAAACAAAAGTGTCCGGTTACCGCCGCTGACCATTGCAGCTATAGCGCGCTGATACAAAGTATGCAGCGCCGCAATTGCGAGGGCTGTTCTTTAACTTATGAAGCACGCGATCGCGAGGGTTGATTATAAGCTTATGAAATATCCCATATTGAGTGTTATGTGTTAACTACTCCCCCTTCAAGTATAAGGCCGTCCTCGGCCGACCCAATCCCGGCGACGACTTCTCTTAACTGCTTCGCAGACTTCTTTGCGTCGATGATCCGCCAAAGAGTGAGGCCAACGCAGATAAAAGCACAGCATATGGCTCCAATGATGAATGCCACGCGATAGGCTTGATCAGTTCCGGCGTCTTCCTTGAATTGCTGTATCACCTCCAAATTACGTTCATTCAAACGATGAAGGTAAGGGAGGCTGAGGACATCTTGGCTGGCAGTGATGTTCAGCAAGGGAGAATTGGCAATACGCGGGACTCTATTGCGTACGTTGTTGTGATTGTAAAACAGAGTCCCGTTAATTGCGACTCGGTCTCCGAATGTGATGAGATGCGTGCCTTGTACCTGGATCTCAGTGCCGTTGTCCACCTGAATCCTTGCGGACCCGTCGTTGAGGATGATAAT
This sequence comes from Hirtodrosophila confusa, assembly GCA_035043065.1. Taxonomy (NCBI): domain Eukaryota; kingdom Metazoa; phylum Arthropoda; class Insecta; order Diptera; family Drosophilidae; genus Hirtodrosophila; species Hirtodrosophila confusa. The sequence continues at coordinate 52,538 of JAWNNI010000167.1, forward strand.
TCCGTCATCTACATGGGTAATTATTTCCAGGTTGCTCGGCTGGATCTCGCAGTGTGCCGTGCCACCTGCATGGAGCTCTTTGGCACATGAACTCTCTAATGCCAGACGACAAAATGTGGCTCCAGGTGAAGCGGCGCAACTCTGCAGTGTGTGGGTTTCTCCATCGCATTCGGCTATGACGTTGTCAAACAATCGCAATATGAAATTCTTGTGGATGACAGGATAAATCGTGATTTTTCTGCAAGCTTTTTTAATCTTTGGGAATTTAATTATAAAATGTATAGTGTTAATGGATTGAAGAACTTTTACGGACGCAACGGACATAAGATCTCCTATGGGAGTGTTGGTGGGTTCCTCTAGCCAAATTGATTTCAAATCTGAGTGGTCCAAAATGTTTGGGCTAACAATGTTAGCCTTCGCAAGAGTAATAGCAAGCATTAAATTTTGCAACTCCATCATCAGCATTCTGTTTCTAGACAGTAATGTTTCAAATAAATGGCTAGTGTCAACTTGTGAGTTTTTGGTTATCTTGAGAATTTTATTGACAGTGACTGTTAACTGGTTAATCTGGTCTTGAACTCTAGTATTTATTTCTATTTGTCTATTGTTGGCATTTATTAGTTGCATTTCAGTGAACCTAGTCTGCTCTAAATCACCGGCATCGGGTGTACCCGCCACAACCTTCAGTATGGACCCTAGAAAATCTAAACTCCTGGCGACTCTATGGTGTGTGCCTAACGCCTCCAACAGGTCTTGTAAATGTGCCGTGTCCACACTTAGAAGTTTTTTCATGTGGGATAGCGGGAACATGTCAATTAATTTGACCGTTTCTTCCACCATTCGCACGTACTCTGAGAGGTTCGCCGAGTGCCTAACATAGGCATATTCTTCCCATACCAAGATTTCGCCGTCGACGATGGGAATGTACTTGGCTCGCGAGTAGTCGGTGACATGTGCCGAGGCCACTGATAAGGAAAGGAGTAATATGGATCCGAACCTGTGAATAGTTGTTTTCTTTCTTTTTAGCAATTTTTCCGTTTTTCTTTTTAAAGAGGTTTGCCCACCACCAAAAATGTTTTATAAAACCTATGCCAAGTGGCCAATAGTAAATTGAAAAACTAGATATAGTATAACTTATACGAGTTTGCCTAGTGGCTTAAAAAAGGTGCAAAAAAAGAAAAATTAAAAAAAAACAAGGGAGTCACCTTAGGTTGTCCTTGTGGACCACCCTCCCTCTAATGAGGACCTCGGTCCCCAGGTCTGCATCCACGGCCTTCTCATCACATAAAGGTGTGAGTTTGTTTCCGAGCCGTCGGTTAGACTTGACCAAAACTTTGTCACCAACGTCGAAGACCCTATTCTGCCGATTTGCGTTTTCCCTAGCTCTGAGCGTCGTCTGAGCGTTCCTGATCTTTTCTTGTATCTTCTCTTGCGGCTCATCTGGGTGCGCCTGAACCACATCAACTGGTCTCTGGTCGATGACCGAATGTATCGACTTATTGTACTCAGTTGTAGCCAGTAAAATGAATTCTACGGTGTCACTTATGCCTTTATCGATCTTTAGGCATCTGGCTAGCTCTAACAGAGTGCTGTGAAAGCGCTCAACCTGTCCATTCGAGATGCTATGCAATGGTGGTGCATTTGAAATGCTGACCCCATAGTTGTTTGCAAGCATAGTCACGATGGTCTCTGAATTCAATGACGGTTCATTGTCACAGTAAATAGATCTGGCTTTTGGGAAAAAGTTCATTAGTTGCATTAAGGCTGGCTTCAGATCCACAATGGTTCTTGAAGGGACCGGTTGGACAATAGCAAACTTAGAGAACTTGTCGATGCAAGTGATTTCCTGTCAGTGGAAAAAATGTCTATGTGTAACATCTCTCCTACATGTGAGGGGATCGGTGTCCCCAAGTTCTTGTTTTTTGGGGTGTCTATCATATTTAGCCCTAGCACATGTTTTGCAATTTTGTACTATTTCATTGGCTATTTTTGCCATCTTTGGAAAGTAGTACTCGGAGAGTACCTGCTTAATATTTTCCTGTGCAGACCTATGGGCCCTATTATGCTCGGCTGTGAGGATTTCCCTTCTTTCTCCAATCGCAAATACGTCCACTACGCGATTTTTGCAGTGCCAGAAATTTGTGGCCGGGTATCTTCGAACCAATGCATCTTGTATCATTGCAAGCGTGTGTAAATCACAGTGGAGAGCATTTACGCATTTGGGTGAAACTACATCTTCGAGCTCGTCTAGCAGCGATTCAATGCAAGTATAGCTGATCAAGTAGCGTTTCTTATTTCCAAATAAAATAAAACTCCGTTTTAAGGGGAAACGCGCCTCTTCTAGCACTATTTGGTTTTGAAAACAGTTCAACGGTTTTTCTGTTGACTCAATGGTGTTGGTGAGAGATACCTCACTGTGGATCGTTGCTGCGCAGGACTCAACTTCTTGTTCATTTACAGCGTTGAGCTGCTGTCTTGACAAGGCATCCGCAACCAGATTGTCCTTGCCAGGTTTATAGAAGATGCGTGCATTAGACTCGTCAATGCGCGCTTTCCACCTTTTGATCTTCGCATTTGGATTGGATTCCGAAACTGCAAAGGTCAAGGGTTGATGGTCAGTAAAGATATTAATGTCTTTCACCCCATACAAATAGTGCCTTAACTTGGCAAGTGACCATACGATGGCCAATAACTCCCTCTCATTTGTTGCATAGTTAACCTCGCTGTCCTTCAATGTTCTCGAAATCATTGTTATAGGACGACCCTCTTGAGACAAAACTGCACCTATGCCGTGAGCCGAAGCATCGGTCGTTAGATCGAATGGCTTGTTAAAATCGGGGTACCTGAGCATTACATCCTCGGATGACAAAATATCGCGCAACTTCTGAAACGCCCTTTGTTGCACTTCAGAGAATTGAATCTTTATATTTCTAGACCTATGTTTACTGACTGTTCCATTCTCACCCTTCAAGATATTTGAGATGGGTCTTGCTATTGCGGCGAAGTCCCTAATGAAACATCTGTAATAACTTGCGAGGCCTAGAAATGATCTGACCTCGAACAGTGTTTTAGGTTCTGGATACTCCTGTATTGCCCTAACCTTTTCAGGATCCGTCGTGGCGCCAGTGCTGGTGACTATGAACCCCAGAAAGTTCACGCTTTTCTTAAAAAAACGTGACTTTTCGACAGAGACCCTCATGTTTGCTTCGTGCAAGCTTTTTAAGACCCAATCCACGTGTTTAATGTGGGATTCTTCATCTTCTGAAAAGATGATTACGTCATCGACATAAACATAGCAAAATTTGCCAATCTGCTCTCGCAGTATGTCGTCGATGGTTCTTAGGAAGATGCTTGCTGCATTCTTTAATCCAAAGGGGAGTCTTTTGAACTCGTATTTCCCCCCGTTCACTGAGAAAGAGGTTTTTTCACGGTCGCGTTCAGCGAGTATGATCTGGTGATAACCAGACTTGAGGTCTAATGTTGAAAAGAATTTGGCTCTCCCCAAATTCCCCAATATCATTGATATATTTGGCATAGGGTATTTGTCAGGCACGGTTCTTTCGTTAAGTTTACGAAAGTCCATTACCAATCTCATTTTCCTATTGCCTGCTTCATCAGTGCCCTTCTTGTCTACTACCCATATTGGGTTATTGTAGGGAGAGACGGACTTTTGAATTATATCATTTTTTAGCAGATCTTTGATTTCTTTATTAACGAAATCAGCTGCTCCCATTGGATATGGGTAAAGCTTGGCATAGATCGGTTGCTCATCTGTGGTCCTAATGGTAGCCACGACTGATGTGTTATACGGCAACGCCTCGTCTGGGTCTGCAAATGCCTTTTGTCTGGTCTTTAGCATTTTCAAAAAAGAACTTCTAGCTAATGGGGATGCCTCTGCACAGTCTACATTTGTGAAATTTACATTTTTGCACGTGTGGAAGGTGATTTTTTCAACCTCCTTACCCCACTTAAGTTGTCCTGAAGCTAGACAAAGCGAAGCAGCTGCCTGCTTTAGCAGGTCAAGGCCTACAATCCCATCAAAAGTTGACAAGTCCGGCAGAATGAAAAAGGTTGCCTTCAACCCAAACATTGAAACAAAGCATTTGTGTGTAATTTGTGTCTCGCCGTGAATGGAATGAATTTTGAAGGGGGATTCTACCGAGCGGACGCCTTTCAACCCTTCATGTGGCCGAATGAAATTCTTGGCCGCGCTCGTGTCTATGAGGAATCGCATGTGAGTCCTTGCTACTCTTCGTCTGATGACGGGTAGCAGGGATTTGCTCCTAAAAAATTAACGGCATCGGAGTCATAACTAGCGTCGTCATTGATTTGTGCCGCTGCGCTGGAGGCGGCATCAGCATACGCCTCTGCCCCTTGTCCCGCGTCTTGCGTGACGTGATTCAACCTCTGCTGATTTCTCTGACCGCCTGTGCGGTCAGATGCGGAGTGCTTCCTATTCGTGTAAGCAGAAGCCTGAGTGGGCTGCAAGACCCTTGAGAAGGAAGGATCGACCTCCATGGGCACCTGTGCGCCATTATTATTGTGCTGCCTACTGCTTCGCTGGTCAGTCTGCACTGGGGCCTTGCTTTGCTTGCTAAAGTGCGGATTCTTTGTACCGCTAGCTTGTGTTTCGGCTTGTTGCGAATGCCTCTCCTGTTGGTGACCCTGCCCTTTTGCATGCGGCTTGGGCTCCTTGTCTTCTAGACTTCTTGCGAAATTAGCCGCGAATGCGTACCTTTCATGATTTGACTCGACTTCTTGAGCGAGAGCTAGCGCTGACGGCAAATCTCTGGGCTTTGCTGCAAAGAGCACATCTGTAAGACTGCGCTTGAGACCCGATATGAACACACGCAACGCATCGTCGCGGAATTTTTCACATAGGCCCTTTGCTAAAGCTGGCTCATATGACATGTTAACTTTGTTAGTAAGAAGAGTGAGTTTCTTCTCTACCTCATCGTAATATTGAAGCAGGGACAGGCCACCTTGCCTCAAGGTACCTAATTCCTGCTCGATGAAATGAATTGGTCTCTTGTCACTGTATGTGAAATCTAGGCGATTTATTATCGCATCAAAATTCAATACAGTACCAAATGAGGCCAACACCGCGTCTGCGGGGCCCCTAATCTTGCTTCTTATGATGATAACAGCCTGATAATGACGAGAACTGCCATTATATGGTCTGAAGATCTCGTAAGCGGCTAATGCTGCCTGCCTCCAAGTACATAAGATTCCTGTACTCCTGCAAACTCAGTTAAGCACTTGACGGCATCTAGCGGCTCGTCACAGCGAATGTCGTTTCTAATTCCTATAGCAGCATATGCTACTACTTGTGGCAACGTTTGCTGCTGTTATTTGTTCAGCTAACTCATTAATTCTTTGAGTCAATGCTTGCTCCCTCTGCTGGTTTGCAACGGCCTGTTCGGCTAAAGCATTGCTGATAGCCGTCCTTACTACTTCCCTAAGTTGTTCTGGATCCATTTTACCTGATGGTGGGGGAACTACGGGGAGAAGTCTGATGCGAATGTCACAGTCGGAATCTGAGTCGCTAGACTGCTTGCGAGGGTTTCTATATTGGCTGAACAGTGGCATGCGCAGGCCAACGGCCGCGAAAAACAAAACGGGCCTTCAAAAGACGGGTCGAATTACGTTGCAGCTCTGAACCACGAGAACTGTATGCATTGTTATAGCACAATTTTAGACACACAGAAAGTAACACAAAGTAATTTTATTAACAATCTGGATGATAAACTGTTTCAACTCAAATTCTCAAAGCAATCACTCTCACGTGTTTCAGAAACTTCTGATTATTATTATTTGATTTAATTTTTTTTATATGATCTGTTGCAATATAAAATACTCACTAGTACTATCTAGTTTTTTTTATAAAATAAAATTTTTGTGTTTGGCTAGAGTGTCCACTTACATGATTCAATTAACACAAAAAAATTGTCTTAATATAACTGGTCACTCGCAGCTCCCGCGCTGCTGTCTTAATTGTTGTTGGTTGTTGCAGCTCCTGCTTAAATTCTTGTTGGTTGTGGAGTCCGACCACTAGTTGGGCGCCAATTAATGTTCTTCTAAGATGATGATTATGTTGAGAGGTAAACTGTACCTCTTATTGCTGGCCTCGGGCTCAGACAATAAAACAAATTATTTAACGGCCAAGTGCCGGAGTGAATATTTATTTAAGCGACTTAATTGAAGAGCGCTGTATTCAAGACTAAAAACTAAATACAAAGAATATTTCACTTAAGCTAAGCCAAAACTCGCATCACGCCACAATGTCATGGTCGGCAAGCCGACTCAGCAAAATCCTAGGCAATAACGGAAACTCTTGCAGCAAAACAAAAGTGTCCGGTTACCGCCGCTGACCATTGCAGCTATAGCGCGCTGATACAAAGTATGCAGCGCCGCAATTGCGAGGGCTGTTCTTTAACTTATGAAGCACGCGATAGCGAGGGTTGATTATAAACTTATGAAATATCCCATATTGAGTGTTATGTGTTAACTTACACAACAAAAATGTAATAACACCTTGACAAAAGAAATCGTCAAAGATCATTGTATTACCAATATTATAAAACATGAAACACCAACTTGTACTTTTAATAAGTTTCGTAAAGAAAATTACATTCAATATATTGAACCAAATATTTTAATTACATGGAATATGACCCGAAATAAATTATATCAAAATTGTAACAACCAAGAAATTTACATTGAAAATAATAAAATCATAAAAATATACAATTGTACTGCAGAGCTGAACAATATTACAATTACAAACAATATTCAGCAATATACCAATTTAATATTTACTGAACATAACGTAACTAAGCTTGAACCACTATCGCACGTAAAAATTAAGGAAATGATTTTATTTAATAATAAGCAAAACACAATTTATAAAGCTATAACCATAACCACTTTAGTTTTAATGGCCATAATTAGCATATCTTATCTTTATATCAAATGCAAAACAGCACCACATAATATTGTAATGAAATACATAAAAACCAAATCAAATCAAGAAACTAAGAAAGAAGAAATCAAAGATATTAACGAAGAAATAGTTGTAATTAAAGATTCGACACCCCACTTGTACCCTAACATCCAAGATTAGCCGCCTGAGGACAGGCAAATTTCTAGTGGTTGTGGTCTACCACTTAGCAACCACATACAGTCATAAGCTACCCAAATTATTGTAAACAAATCTGTTGTAAACTTCGACACTGGCGGATATCGTTCAGACATAAACAAAAGACGCTAAATTTAAGAACCCAAGCCACTTGTCGTAGTTAGCAACAGGCCACCACTTTCCCACACGAAAATGCAGACGCTGCACAAATCTCGGTTGACGCAACGTCGCTACTTCATTCGTAATCTCCCTAAGAGACTACTCTTTAAGAGAGCCAAAAGCTCGCTCTCAACATAAATGTTTTTCAACCCAAAGCTTCCTAAAAGCTTCGGTCCGAGGCTTGATCAGCGCCCACGCACTTAGATTAATTGAGTTCGATTTGGAAATCCTAATAATTCGGTTGTGATAAGGTTTATAATTAAATAAAATATTTTTTTAAAAATCCTCACGTAAATCGGTTATTTAATTATATAGACGAAATGTTTAACAAAATAGTGAGATTTACAATTCAGAACAATAGAAGACATTAACTTAAAAAGACAGGTTTCTGGAAGGTAGATACTGGGGGTGGTGTCTTTTGCGTCTCCTTTTTCCTCTATATTTAATCAGCCGTCGTGCGAGTACATTAGGATGCGAGCCCAGCCTGGCGCTATATTTTTTCCGCATGAATTTGAACCACATCGCCAATCTTGGGAACAACTAGATCCCTTTCTATGTCCCTATTGCGCATAATTTTTATTTTCGGACGTTGATATACTAAACGGGCAGTACATTCAAGTGGCCCAAACGACACCAAGCACGGGCTTGTTAACGCGCGGACCCAGGCAAAATGCAAACCCACCTCCCGCCCAACCGACCGAGGGGCGCGCCGCATAACGTGCGGTAACGAAGATCGCGAAACATATAAATACGAACAGACTAAATAAAAGTTCTACATAAATTAAACAATATACAAAAAACTATAGATTACACAGATAACATAAAATTGAAGTTCTAAGTACGGAAATAGAACTAGCATTACATATTAAATGATAAAGATTGTTATAATTAGAACATATGATACGAAAAGGGTTATGGATAGCATAGTTAGTGTTACAAACTTGAAGACAAAGGGGAAGAAAGTTTCTGGAATTTCTGATCGGAACTGCAAAACTAATCTGGCTAATTAATTCAGAAGAATCAATTTCGCCTTTAATTAGTTTGTATAAAAAAATTACACCAAGCATGGTTCTACGATCAGAAAGAGAAGGAAGATTTATTAGTAAAAGTCTACTACGATAAGAAGGCAAGTGAGTATTAGGATTCCAGTTAAGACCCCGGAGTGCAAAGAGAAGAAATTGTTTTTGAACCGATTCTATTCTATCCTGATGAATCTTGTACTGAGGACACCAAATACAAGACCCATATTCAAGAATAGGTCGAACAAGCGAAGTATATAGAGTTTTAGTAATGTAAGGATCGTTAAATTCCTTCGACCAACGCTTAATGAAACCCGGGACACCAAAGGCACGATTAACGGTGGAAAAGATATGTTTGTCAAACTTAAGCTTGGAATCTAAAAGGATACCCAAATCATCAACCGACTCAATTCGAACAAGCGGCTTACCATTAAGAATATAACTGTTTAAAAAAGGCATTCGCCTGTAAAAGGACATTACTTTACACTTACCACAATTAAGATTTAATAAATTTACCCGACACCAGGCTTGAAAACTGTCAAGATCAGTTTGCAACCTTTGACTAAATAAGAAATCAGTAGATGACAGACAAAGGTTTGATGAAAAGAGTAAATAAAAAGGGGCCAAGATGACTTCCTTGTGGTACTCCAGAGATATACCAGGGAGCATTGCAGATTTACCTAAGTATCTTGCTCTGTGTCACCTGAATTAAATGGGTTTTGGCAGTGATTCCATAGATTTCCAGATCGGGCTCAATATTGCTTTGTATATGGTTAACCAATAATATTCGGGATCACAGGTCATATGACTCCAAAAGTATGCACTACTAGGCATTGGCAATTAGTTTATACTTTTACTAGCTTATACCCGCGGCGTTGCTCGCATTTCCTATCTATATTGAATTTAATTTCATTAAATTTCAATTCTTATAATTATTTATTATTTATAGCTGGAAATACCCCGGACTCGCCCGGCGAAAAGTGCATTATCTTGAATTTTACTCCTTTCGCCAACCGTAAAAAATACACAAAAATAGCGTATCACAGTTTTCCCTCCCGTGGAAAGCCAATAGTTAAGTCAAACGCCTAGGGCTGTGACAATGACTTTGAAGCCGATCTAACTAAACAAATAATCTCACTCATTTGACTTTGACCCCCATTTCTCGCCCGTGGCGACGGGTGGGCGTAGTCCTTTAAAATATTCTTGAAGTTAGAAGAATAATACATTCGGAAAATAGCGGAAGGGTGGTAAAATGTCTTTAATTAATTCAAGTGAAAACTCTTAAAACAATCATTTGCATTGTTAAAACATAGCGCAACCCTACATTTAGCGCATTCTGTTTGCGTAAGTCCCGTGCACTGCGGAAATGTTCACCGCTGTCAGCAAAAAATCAAAAGTCTCAAATTTGGCGGCAAACTTATTACATGTTGGTACTAACAAATATCGACCGACCGATACATTTATGGAAAATCGATCAACAATCTATAATGCGAATGCAGCTGTTCCGATTTACTCCAATTATTATGTATTGTGTAGTAAATCAGCCCAGCAACATTCGCATTATATTGACTAAAAATTTACATAACTAATTCATAAACTTAAATGATTCAAATTAACCAAACTGTAGTACTCCAGCAGTAGCGCGCCAACTACCGTAGATCGATAGCAAAGCATAGGCAAAGTCTGCGAGACATGAGCAATGTGACGACTTCAGACGCACTTATGTATAAGTTTTAAGGCCGAGGGAGCGATTCAAGAGAAAGATTTTTTATCTCTTTTGCACTTTCACGTTGTTATGTAGCAGCTGGCGCATACCGAGATTTTCATACAATTTTCAAATACTATTTTCTTTTACTTCCCGATATATATTTAACAATTTTTTTCGGCAGTTCCACCTAATTACTCCCTGTACCCATAAAATGGGTAAAAAGGGGGTACTAAATCTGTGCAAATGTATGTAACATGCAGAATGAGACATCTCCGACCCTATAAAGTATATATATTCTTGATCAGTATCAAAAGGGATTTCGATTTGGCCGTGTCCGTCTGTCCGTCTGTCCGTATGAACGCGTCGATCTCAGCAACTACAAGAGCTAGAGACACCAAATTTGAAATGTATGTTACTGTATACCATACGCAGATCAAGTTTGTTTCATATTTCAGATATCTCCCCGTTCCCCCGTAAATCGATTAAAACCGTTTTACAGTAACAATTTTCAAGATATAGCTTTAAGATTTGGCATGTACAATACTTAATCTCTCTTAATCTACTGTCCAAATTTCAAGTCGATCGGATAATAAACACGGAAGTTATTCACGAAAGAAGATTCAGTGATGCAGCGAGAGGGGGAAGAAGAAGCACAGCCACCAATTAAAATGCCTCGCTTGCTCTGTCGTTTTTGCCGCCTGTGTGTGTGCGTCTTTGTGTATGTGTGTATGTATGTGTAAGTGGACGTAGATGTGATTGGATGTTTTAGACCTGGGTACAGGGAGTTTCGTAGTCGGGTATACTCGACTATAGCATTCTTACTTGTTTATTATATATATTTAGCCTAGGCATTGTCATTTAAATAATCCTTATTGTCCAGCAACTTTCTGCTTCGCTTTGTGTAATGAATAAAATTCAATAATAATTTGTTTTCGATTAGTATTGTAATAAGAGAAAACTTGGTTGATTCCATATGGAGCGTCTGCTCCTTTGTGTGTCTTTATTCAGAATCATCTTTATATCTTCATGTTGGGCTTTGCTAACCCGAAACATGCAATACTTATATCTATGTCTTATATTTATGTGTTAGTTTACTGGTGTATACATATGTATGCAGAGGGCATACATATGCTGTATATATCTTGACCACTTGAGCTGCAAAGTGCATGCTCAGCATTCCCACGCGCCGCGATCGGCTTATGTATAAGCGATAGATCGTATTTCTTGTGCGCTTGAATGTGTATGTGTGTAAGTGTGGTCTTTTGGGTATTTGTATATTTATTATCATTATGACAGAGTGTCACATTGTATGTAATTATTGTTATACCCTTTGATTTGAATTGCTGGCAGGGTAGGTATACTACACATCCCTTTTTAAAGAAATGACGTAATACATGTAGTGGAGATTGTTAGTTTAGTGTAAAAATATAATTAATAGTAAAAATAATAATTATTTTAATAATTTTTTTTTGTTTTGTTTTTTTTTCTTTCTTATTTTATAAGTGTATTGAAATGTGTTATCTCTTGTTTTAAAATATTTGTGTTTGTTGATAAAAATATTTTTTTTTTTACTTTACTTTAACTCCATTCAAATTTAAATTTTCATTCGATTTTCATAAAAGAATTTAAATTTACTTTATTTTATTCCCATTTGTTTTTCATTATATCATTATACTATATAATTTTTTTTTTTGTTAGGTTGACATGTTTTTTTTTTGTTTTTTTTTGAAACGTTTCATTGAATATATATTTTTAACCTATCCTTATGTACTTTTTGTATCTTATTCTTACTATCTTTAATGTAAATGTTATTATTATCTTCTATTTTTTCTACTATATATGGTCCTAAATATACTGGCTCTAATTTGTGGCCTGCTTCATTTCTTAAAAGTACCTTATCTCTTACTTTTAATTCAAAATTTTTTGTTTTCATATCGTATGCTAATTTTCTATAAGCCTTGGCTTTTTCTAACATAATTCTAGCTCGTTTGTATGCTATTTCTAATCTAAACTTTATTTCCTTAGAGTAGTCATCTAGATTATAAATAGGATCTATGTAATTAGTTTTATTTAAATCTATGAACTGTTTTGGTAATCTGCCAAATACTAGTTCGTATGGACAATACTCATGCGTTGCTGATGGTGTCGTGTTGAAACAATAAGTGAAATATTGAATCCAGACATCCCAATCAGTTTTGTCTGCAGAGATGTATGAACGAATGTATTCATTGAATGTTCGATGACTTCGTTCTATTGTCCCTAATGTTTGGTGATGATATGCAGTAGAGGTGAGATTCTCGATCTTCAAATACTTGCATAAATCGGTTAAAATCTGGTTTTTATACTCTGTTCCCATGTCCGAAATGAACGTCTTCATTGGACCGAACTTGAGTATGAAATTTTCAAATATAGCCTTTGCGACATTATTTGCGCTTTTGCTTTTAATTGGAATGGCTACTAAATATTTTGTAAGGTCACAGATTAATGTGACTATATATTCATTGCCATTTTCTGATTTAGGTAGTGGACCCACTGTATCCACTATCACTATATCGAATGCATTCACAGGTGTTTCTGTGAGAGTCAAAGGAGTTTTAGTGTGTGTCTTTGTTTTAGACATTTGGCATTTTTGACATCTACGTACGTACTCTTTTATATGACGTGTCATATTTTTCCAGTAGTAGTGTCTTTTTATTTTTGCTAGCGTTCTTGTTATGCCACTGTGGCCTCCTTGAATTGGGTCGTCATGGTAAGTAGACAATATTTGTTGTATCTCTTTTTCATCTGTTATTTGGGTCACCGGCTGGAGTAGCGCTACTCTTAATGATTTTAATATTTCATTGCCCATTTTTTTAAAAGAATCTATCGAAACTGATTCAAAGATCTTTTCGCTCGGTGCCACTTTGAGTTTGCTGATTTTCAATAGACCGGCCTCTTTTTCGAGCCTTTGGAAAAACTGACCTAAGTCGAGAATTCCATTGGTATATAAATCGCTAACTTCAATTCTTGCGATAATTTTATTTCCATGTTTAAATAAACATTTAGATTCTGTTATGCGCAAGGTCACTACTTTTCGTACTTCATCATTTGTAATGACTTCATGTACGTTGGGCTTGGATACATTTTTATGACTTTGCCTTGGCAGAAGTTCATAATTTTCTACTGTACAGTTTTTAGTTTGTCTACTTTGTCGCCTGGTAGTGACTTTCAGGACTTTATGTTGTATGTCTTTTAGTTCTTTTATAGTTATACGCGAAAGTGCGTCCGCTACAAAATTGTCTTTCCCCTTTAGGTATTCTACTGTGAAGTCATATTCTTCAAGCTCTAGCCGCATGCGAGTTAATTTCGAACTGGGATTGGTCATAGAAAAAAGGTATGTTAATGGTCTGTGATCCGTTTTAACAGTAAAGTGTTTGCCATAAATATATGGTCTGAAATGGGTAATTGCCCAATGAATTGCTGCTAACTCTTGTTCTGTTGTGCTTTTATTGCTTTCCCCTTTTGTAAATGCACGAGATGCATAAGCTATGGGAGTTGAATTCCTTCACGGTTCTGAGTTAGAACTGCTCCGCAAGCTTGTTTACTAGCATCTGTTATAATGCAAAATTCTTTGCGAAAATCTGGATATTGTAATAATGTGGGATGCATAAGCTTTTCTTTTAGGTATTGGAATGCATTTTGGCATTCACTTGACCATTCAAAAGGAACATTCTTTTTACATAATCTAGTTATGTGCCGTGAATAATCGGCGAAGTTTTCAATAAATCGACGATAATAATTGCAGAATGCTACAAATCGTCTCGCGCTGTCCGCATCGTGAGGGACAGGATAATTTTTGATGACGTCAAATTTCTTGTCATCTGGCAATACTCCTTTGTCAGTGCATTTGTGACCTAAGGATGTCACTTCATGCATAAAAAATGAACATTTTTCTGGATGCAACTTAAGGTTATATTTCCTACATACATTAAAAACATCAGTTAAGTTTTTAAGCATGTGTTTTTCGGAACATCCTATCACCATTAAGTCATCCATATAAAGGAATGCCTGAGAGGGTTCTAAACCCGAGAATGCTATTGTCATCATTCTCTGAAATGAATTTGGTGCTATTTTAAGACCAAATGGTAATCGCGTGAAACGATATGAGCCATTGCTCGTTGAAAAAGATGTTATGTTTCTTAAATTTTCTTCAAGTTCAATTTGATGAAAGCCTGACATTAAGTCAAGGCATGAAAAATATTTAGCTCTACCCAGTTGGTCTAGAATATCATCAATTCTGGGGAGCGGGAATTTATCAGAAAGTAATTTTTTGTTGATTTGACGATAGTCAATTACTAATCGCCATTTCTTTTCTTCCGAATTTGGTAAAGATTTTTTCGGAACTAACAAGAGTGGGCTGTTATATTCGGACACAGATGGTTCTACGATTTTATCATTTATTAATTTTCCTACTTGTTTTTGGATTTCCTCAACATGGCTATGCGGGCTTCTGTAGTTTTTGATATAAATGGGTTCATCATCTTTCAGTCTTAATGTTTGTTTATAGAAATTATTTGTCGCTATTGGTTCGGTTTCCAGTCCGAACACATCACTATACTTGGTGCATAATTTTGTTAATTGATTTCTGAATTGTTCTGGAAAATTTTTCTTTAACTTTGAAAGTACTTGTTCGGACCTGTTTATTGGATTAGTTATATGAATATCGTAATCTGTTAGATTTTCATATTCAATTTTGTTTACTTTGACCAATTGGTCGAAATTAGTTGTGTTTAGAAAGCGAATGTATACATGTTTGGATGCTGCTATTGTATTTGCAACATAAATTCCATTATGTATTTCTTGATTTGGAACAAATATATAATCGTTTACTGAATTAATCTCTATTTTTCGAATTACTTGGGATCTGGCTGGCAGAAGAACTGTATTGTTGCCAGCACTATATGTTATTGGATCATAAATAGGATAATTTAAGTTTTGAGGTCTAATTATAAACCAGTCTTCGTTTGGTTTGAAGTCTAATTGGCAATTGAATTTTTTAATAAAATCAATGCCTATTATTCCATCACATGGTATTGAAAAATCGGAGTCTACTAAATGAAAGTCGTGTGGAATAATATATTTTGTGGATTGAAGTTCTATCGAAGTTGTTCCTTGAGATTTTATTACACCCTGGCCTATGCCTTGGATGTTTATAATTTTATCTTTTTGAATTTGGAAATTATCTGAATTTATTTTTAGTAGTGAGATATCTGCACCAGTATCTATTAGGAATGTGAGTTTATTATGAGTTAAGTGATTACAAAAGGTGACAAATATATTAAGACTATAATTGATTGAATGAACTTTTACATTTATTGATTGTTTCCTAAAGGGTTCTGAGGGTTTTCCGACGCATTTTGCGCCACTCTCACGTTGTTATTATTATAACCTTGGTTGGAGTTACCTCGGCCTCTTCCCCGATTTTGGCCTCGTCTTCCTCCACGGTTATTGTAACTATTGTTGTTGTTACCGCCTCGGTTGTAACTGTTGTGGTTGTAATTTCTGCCACGATTATAACCTCGGCCTCCTCTATTATTGTTGTTTGCACCTCGTCGATAATACAGGACAGTGTTACTTTGACCTGTTATCTCCGTGCAACTATTGACGAATTTGGAGACGGCATCATTCATATTTGTGAATGTGCCTGCCTGCATGATAAGTTTTACCTTATCAATCGAACAATTTTGTGTCATAGCTTTTACAGCTGTTGTAGTGCTGTATTTGTTAGCAAGTGATTGGCTTAGACCTTCACTGACATAGGCTCCTTCAAGGGCCTTTGCCAGTTTTTCCACCTCTTGGGTGTAATGGTTAGCCGTTTTGTTTTTCTGTTGCAGATTAAGTAGCTTGGCAGATACAACTTCTACCGATTCTCCTTTTACTGCAGTTGACAGTTGCGTAATGATAGCAGCAATTGTCTGCTCATTACTTATTAGATTTCTTGCATGGCCTTTTAGTTTTGTTTTAATAAGGCTTATGGCTGTTGGCTCATGTGTGCCTTTTAAAGTATCCAATAGATTCAGAGAATCTAGAAAACTTTGCAGATTTTCCGGCTTACCATCAAACTCTGGTAGTAGAGATGTGGCTAGCTTGATAAATTCTGTAACTGTTTGTGCCATTTCTGAGATTGTTGTCGTTTCCGGTTTTGTTTCGATTGGATCGCTTTCTTTTAGTGTTTCGATGTCACTAACAGATTCAGAGCTAACTTGATCTGATGATTCGGGTATTTTTGATACCTCTGAGGTCATCGGATCTTTGAAATCAATACTTTCTAGTTCGGTATCTGGTTCTAGTAGAACCGATTCATCGAACTCGGCTGGAAAATTTAGAGTATTGGGCACTAAAATGTGTAAGTTGTGCCGTTCTGCGACATAAAGGAGATTTTCCTTAAGCCTTTTTATTACGTCCTTTAATTGTATGGACTGTAACGAATCACATTTCCCCAAATTTTCAATTACAATTTGGCGTACTGTATTGAATGAATTCACCAGTACTCGAAAATGTTTGAGTTTCGTATTATTGGAGACAGGTGCAGTTTTATTTAGGCATTTAAATGACTTTTGAAATTCTACTCGTTGCTCGGTAATGGTGGCACTTTACTTTTCGCCAATCCATTAATATTTATACGCAACGTAATCTACTGCCTTTCCCAATATTGGATGATCTGTGTAGATCTCTTCCACTTTGAAATTTGGCATATATGAGATTACCAATGCTTTCTCTTTTGGATGACATCCAAGAAATGGAGAATGTTGCATTGCATAAGTGCTCATATAAATTTTTTCAACTCATATATGTAATAAGAGAAAACTTGGTTGTTCGGCAACTATATGTTGGAATTTTGAAGGAAAGTTGGGATCATCGACCTGTAATTTTTGTATAAGGCCTTTAATGCGTGGATGCATTTTGAATTTATCTCGATTTTTAAAGATGTGTAAAGATATATATATATATATTCTTTAGCCCCGATAGAGAAACTATGATGTATTTGAAGTACTTTGAATTTTTAATTTTCTGTGCTATTTATACCCTATCCAGGTTATTTGCTCTGCTCATGTATCTTTTCTTGATAATTTTGTTATGCTTAACATAGAGAGTAAGCAGAAATTGCAAAACCAATACTATCGTGATAATTAATAATAGGATCCACAATGCGTTTATGTCATCCGTATGATCAATTATCTTTACGTTGTTTACAACGTTTGCAGTATTGTCCTTTGCTTCACTGGAATCACTAAACCACCCCATTATGTAGTTCTAATTGTCTTTGTATATATTCAATGAAAAGAATTTTTTTTTGATCTAACGTTCATGAAAGATTAATGAATTTTATCTTCAAAATCTTAGTTTAGTTTTCATTTAATCTTTTTTTCGTCGCTACCGCCAGCAAATCTTGTTGCAGGCGCTTCTGTTGCAGTAGTTTTCTCACTTGTCCTCCACGTTTTGTCTTCTTTTTCTCTGCTGGTTTTCTTTCCTGCCGTGCCCGGTACTCAGCTATTGTGAGTGGGCGTGGTCCATCGTTTGGAAACACCTCCAGGTACTCCTGAATGGAAGGTGCTTCCCTTTGCTCAATGGGAGCAGAATCAACGTTGTCCTCACTCATAAGGCTTAACTTGACGCGTTAAGCGGTGCCGGCGCTGGTCATCGCACAGGCTACGCATGTGTTGTTTCACTTTTAATTTGCCTTTTTGTTTGGTAGAATTTTCTTTATGTATTTTAAAGTGTTAATCAGAATACACACACATTTCAATATTTTTAATTGTCGCACATTTTTGCGTATTGTTTGTATATTGTTGCACTTTTAATGTGTTTTTTAGTTGTCGCACATTTTTGCGTATTGTTTATATATTGTTGCACTTTTAATGTGTTTTTCGAATAATGTTTTTATAATTCCATTACAGCTTCGTGAAACTTATCACGGTCGCCATGTAATAAGAGAAAACTTGGTTGATTCCATATGGAGCGTCTGCTCCTTTGTGTGTCTTTATTCAGAATCATCTTTATATCTTCATGTTGGGCTTTGCTAACCCGAAACATGCAATACTTATATCTATGTCTTATATTTATGTGTTAGTTTACTGGTGTATACATATGTATGCAGAGGGCATACATATGCTGTATATATCTTGACCACTTGAGCTGCAAAGTGCATGCTCAGCATTCCCACGCGCCGCGATCGGCTTATGTATAAGCGATAGATCGTATTTCTTGTGCGCTTGAATGTGTATGTGTGTAAGTGTGGTCTTTTGGGTATTTGTATATTTATTATCATTATGACAGAGTGTCACATTGTATGTAATTATTGTTATACCCTTTGATTTGAATTGCTGGCAGGGTAGGTATACTACAGTATGAGAAAATGTATATATATTTTAACTATCGTTTAGGTTATAGGCTACTATTCTAATTGAATATCAGTAGCCCCATAATTAAAATGGAATTAGAAACAACATAAAAGTTATATTATTATTGCGGCTCCTATGTTAACTTAAAATAAATTCTTATTTTTATGGTTCTCTACTTTGGTGAACATGTTGAAGATAGGTCACTGGTCCAATCAAAAATATTTCTAGTTTAAATAAAACATTATAATGAAGTCTAACTACATTTTTCTTGATTCCGGGGATTATGAAAGCACACGTGAGTTAATATGAACGGTTTATAGTGTGGAAGGACGTCTCGGGATAGCTATAGCACACTACGCGCTCATACATATGGCACATCTCTTTTCTTTCCCATACTTTTTATACTCTGTTCCCGTCCGTCCGTCCGTATGAACGCAAACTTGGTACACATGTTGGCGTATACCCTCAATTTATTAAGTGTCGAGATCATTTTTGAACCCCCACCCCCTCCCATGCAAATGAGCAAAATCTATATCTTCCACACCTGTACAGAAAGAGTCATCAATTTGATATACAGACTACTGTTTTCTTCGCGTCTCTTTCCGAACCCACAAATCGGCAATTATACCGGATTAGGAACAGAGTGTTCTCCTGTCGGGTACGTTCGACTGCAACGTTCTTACTTGTTGATTTTGGGCTTGTCTTTCCGGGTTCTTCTGACTGATAGGCGACGTTTCTTCCCGAAATTTTTATTAATTATACCATGTTCCCGAAGGAAAAATAGTAAATTAGGTTTGCGAAATGTCCGTCTGTCCCTATGAACACATTTTTTTTGCCTTTATCTTTAAGCTAGAGCAACCAAACTTGGTACACATGTTGGTGTATACCCTCAATTTATGAAGTGTCGAGATCGCCCTCCCATCCCCTCCCACAATTTGGGGAAAACCTGTATCTCCCCCATTTTTAAAGCTATAATCACCAAATTCGGCATACAGACTAATGTTAACCTTCTGTACAAATCTGCATCAAAAAAATCTGACCCCCCACCCCCTCCCCGACAAAGGAGCAAACTCTATATCTCCCACACCTGTACAGGTAAAGTGACCAAAAGTGGCATATACTACATGACTACTGTTTTTTCGCGTCTCTTTCCGAACCCACAAATAACCAAATTATATAGGACTGGGAACATATTATTCTGCAGTCGGGTGCGTCCGACTGCAACTTTCTTACGTGTTAATAATTTACAAGCGAGCATTTAGCATCGCGGTATTTTTCCCGAACCCCCGAACGCCGACGAGATATAGCCAGAAATCGAGCGCGTGCTCCGCATTCAATGTCTACTATCCCATCAGCTCGACTTAATCTTCGTTGTAGTAGTAGAATTTATCTTTATTTAAAATAAAATTATAAGCTTAGAACATTTATTGGTAATTACTCCCTGTACCCATAAAATGGGTAAAAAGGGGGTACTAAATCTGTGCAAATGTATGTAACAGGCAGAAGGAGACATCTCCGACCCTATAAAGTATATATATTCTTGATCAGTATCAAAAGAGAATTCGATTGGGCCATGTCCGTCTGTCTGTCCGTCTGTCCGTCCGTCCGTCTGTCCGTCCGTATGTATGAACGCAAGAATCTCAGCAACTATAAGAGCTAGAGACACCAAATTTTTAATGTAGGTTCGTGTATAGCGGGAGCAGGTCAAGTTTATTTTAGATTTGAAATATTCCCCCGCTATTCGATAAAAACTGTTTTACAGTAACAATTTCCAAGATATAGATTTGGGATTTGGCATGTACAATCCCTTAGTTATTCAACAAACAAGATTCAGTGCTGCAGCGAGGGGGGAAGAAGCAGCACAGCCACCAATTAAAATGCTTAGCTTGCGCTGAAGCTCGTGCTCGTACGTCTTTGTGTATGTGTGTGTGTATGTGTTAGTGTACGAAGATGCGATCGGAAATTTTTGACCTGGGTACAGGAAGTTTTGTAGTTGGGTATACTTAACTATAGCATCCATACTTGTTTTTAAAGTAATTTAGTACATGTGTATAATTATATTTAAATATTGATAAGATTTGAAAAGCGAAAATCGGCTTAGCCTTAATCCGTCAGGCGATCACCATATTCATCTCAAAACTCTCAGTATACTACACCTGTCTTCCCGGGTCGTCCCCAGATACCAGATCGTTCGTCTAAGGAGCTCCGCGATGCGTAGTGGTGTTCCCGTGATGACTAAAAAGGTTGACTATATCTCCGTGCCTCGTTCAGGTAGCCGATAAGCTTCGATCAGTTTTCTCCGTTTAACACGCCTTGAAACTCTTCCCAAGCCAGTTCGCCTCTATCCCAATATACTATTCTTTTTCCTCTCTTTTCCGTCCGTTACACTGTGTGCAATCTTCCGTTTCCGAGTTTCTGTGTGGTAAGAAATTAAGATTTAACAGCTCAACTCTTGCTCTGAATATGGATGAGATTGAGTGCAGCTTCATTTCATCGTTGAAGTAATTTCACTGCCCCAGGTTGTACTCCAATGTTCTGTAAGCAAGGCGAGTCTCACTTTGTCTGGCTTGCGCTTCCGCTTGATGTCGATTTAAAGTCGTCAGTCTGTTTATCATCCTGGCATGGCTGCGTTGCCACGTGGTATGATCATCCAAGTTGAGTTGCACATTTAGCTCTCTGGCTAGACTGTTCCATACATGAAAAAACTGTGACCTATGTCGCAGAAGGTGTGTAACCACGCTTTTTGGCAGTCTGTTTAATTCGCTGGTCATGATTCTACGGATATATTTGAAGTGCAGATTCAGCATGTTGGCGAATATTGGAGACAACTCAGTTTCCAGCATAATTGCGTAGTTTGGGGTGTTTATCGGCAATATGAAAAGTCTTCTTATATAACTTGTTAGCATCTTTTCAGCGTCATCGTATTGAGTAAGTATGTCCCCAAATTTGAGCAGCGTATCACAAGACTGCTCTCGAAGTGACTTCAAAAAGTTTGTATTTGTTGCTGCTTTTTACATTACATTTTCATAGCTGTGAACTCCATGTGCTCTTGATTGCTACTTTAGCAATCTTACCCAATGCTTATTTAAGTTCATTGTGGGGGGTCAGGAGGAGTCCGAGATATGTGTACTCCTTAACTACAGCAATATTGTTTCCGTTCAGCGTCCACTTTGCGTTTCCGGCTTGTCGTCCTCTTGCATCCTTGATGCACATTATTTGCGACTTACTTAAGTTATAGCCTCTTTCCACTACATCATATTTCCAAATTTTTCGTAATTTCTTTGATTTTGGAAATATGTCACATTTTTCCTGTAGAAAATCCCATAAGGGAGCTAGAGCAACCAAATTTGGTACACATGTTGGTGTATATCGTCAATTTATAAAGTGTCGAGATTGACCCCCCCACACCCCCCCCCCCCCCACAAATCGGCATATGATATCCCCAAAACACGTTTTTCAAGGGGTATATCTCCTACAGTTTCAAAGATAGAGTTACCTAATTTGGCATACAAGGCATACAATGTAGGCCACCTGGATAAATCTGCATCAACAAATTTTTGACGGCATACGGCATCTGTAACATATCCCTAATGTGTTTGGATAGAGCTTCCGCGGTCACTTGAATAGTGCGTCTTGACTTCTGGCCATTGAGTTTCCTGGCAGTTGCCCAGAATGTTTTGCTGTCCCAAATGTTACCAATTTCTGACTCCATCCGCTTATATTAGGCAGCCTGCTTTACTCGGCATAACGTCTTGTATGCTGTATTTGCCATTTGGTATTCCTTTCTCGATACCTCATTTCCCATTTTTACTCGCTGTACCCATAAAATGGGTAAAAAGGGGGTACTAAATCTGTGTATGTAACAGGCAGAAGGAGACATCTCTGACCCTATAAAGTATATATATTCTTGATCAGTATCAAAAGAGATTTCGATTTGGCCATGTCCGTCTGTCTGTCCGTCTGTCCGTCTGTATGAACGCGTCGATCTCAGCAACTATAAGAGCTAGAGACACCAAATTTGAAATGTAGGTACCTGTATAGCATACGCAGATCAAGTTTGTTTCATATTTTAGATATCTCCCCCGTTCCCCCGCAAATCGATTAAGACCGTTTTACAGGAACAATTTTCAAGATATAGCTTTAAGATTTGGCATGTACAATACTTTTGTCTCTCTTAATCTACTCTCCAAATTTCAAGTCCATCGGATAATAAACACGGAAGTTATTCACGAAGGAAGATTCAGTAATGCAGCGAGAGGGGAAGAAGAAGCACAGCCACCAATTAAATTGCCTCGCTTGCGCTGTCGCTTTTGCCGCCTGTGTGTGTGCGTCTTTGTGTATGTGTGTATGCATGTGTAAGTGGACGTAGATGTGATTGGATGTTTTAGACCTGGGTACAGGGAGTTTCGTAGTCGGGTATACTCGACTATAGCATTCTTACTTGTTTTTTACTCCCTGTACCCATAAAATGGGTAAAAAGGGGGTATTGGATTTGTGCAAAAGTATGTAACAGGCAGAAGGAGACATCTCCGACCCTATAAAGTATATATATTCTTGATCAGTGTCAAAAGAGATTTCGATTTGGCCATGTCCGTCTGTCTGTCCGTCTGTCCGTCTGTATGAACGCGTCGATCTCAGCAACTATAAGAGCTAGAGACACCAAATTTGAAATGTAGGTACCTGTATAGCATACGCAGATCAAGTTTGTTTCATATTTCAGATATCTCCCCCGTTCCCCCGCAAATCGATAAAAACCGTTTTACAGTAACATTTTTCAAGATACAGCTTTAAGATTTGGCATGTACAATACTTTAGTCTCTGTTGATCTACTGTCCAAATTTCAAGTCGATCGGATAATAAACACGGAAGTTATTCACGAAAGAATATTCAGAAATGCAGCGAGAGGGGGAAGGAAGCACAGCCACCAATTAAAATGCCTCGCGTGCGCTGTCGCTTTTGCCGCCTGTGTGCGTGCGTCTTTGTGTATGTGTGTGTGTATGTGTAAGTGGACGTAGATGTGATTGAATGTTTTAGACCTGGGTACAGGGAGTTTCGTAGTCGGGTATACTCGACTATAGCATTCTTACTTGTTTTAGCTTGACGAAAGCATGTTTTCTGACGGTCTCGCACTGCAAGTCAAACCACGGCTTTTGGAATGTGTTTTCGTTTGCGTCTGCACTGCATGAGCCGCTTCTTACATATTTTCGGTAAGTTCATCAATAGTTGTACTCAAATCTGATCTTCGCCGTCGCAGGCAATCATTCAATTTATATCTATACGTGTTTGCACGCGACATATTCCATTTTAGTTTTGGAAGCAGTTGCACTTCGTTGAATTGCGCAGAGTAACACGTTGTAGATATTTCCACGCATAGGGGCATATGGTCAGAAAATATCTCTTCTCTGACACAAACATCTTTGACTATCTCGTGCCATACTCCTCTAACGGCACAGTAGTCTGAACACGCTTGTCCTCGCACAAACGTAAAGTTGTCTTCTCGGTCACCCTTTGTTCTGCCATTTAAAATCGTCATGTTATTTGTGTCGCACAGATCTATTAGTTTTAGGCCATTTGTGTTTATCGTTTTGTCGCATGCTCTCTGAGTGTTGCTGAATGTGGCTGCCATAGAGTGAATCATTTCTGTGTCTGTTCGATGTTCACCTATCCTCGCATTAAGGTCTCCGATTAACATGACGTTGACGACATCGTTCTCGAGAAGCCTGCTGTATACATCCTCGTAATCGTGTTTCCAATTGTTACAGTTCAGGTATATGGGTAGTATAATCAGCCTAATTTGGCCCAACTGCAGTGAAATTGAGGTGACGTTTGACTGTGTACGAAACTGACAATTTAAATCTGGGCTTATGCTCTTACTAATACCAATAATCTGACCTCCACCTGCCCGTCCTCTTGAGAATCTTTTTCGCATCCATTATAAAGTATGCTCAGTGAAATATGCTTCAAATTGCAATGAGTTATTTTTAACGAATGTCTCAGTCAGGAAAAATATATCAAATTTGTTTACAAGTGTAAAAAATTGACTAATAGGCGCTTATTGGCGAGCCCTGCTATATTAATAAGCTAGTGCCTTAAGATTACATGTATTTTCTACAATATTCGTATAAGTATGTTTTAGTTTTTGACTCCCTAACCTTAGAAAGTAGAGCTGCATATGACAATTGGGTGATATTGGATGCGTTGCCATATATATTTCTTAGTTCTCTTTCTGCGGGCTGTCCTTTATGCACCAGTGTTCGGCTTGTATTAAAATGCATCCACTTTCCTTAAATATTATTTTCATCGCCTTTGACTAGTATTTTTACAGCGTTATTTGTTGCTACGAGCTCCTTTTTCAGCTGTAAAAGAACTGTTTTGTGATCCTGTTTCTCGAAGCTTATATTCTTTTCAATGGTGATGCTAGTCCCAGCAAGCTTTCTTACATTTTTTAAGGCTTCATTAACAATAGCTTTCGTGCCTAACTCCGCAATAACGACCACCTTATTGCGTGTCTCGAATAATATTTGGGCGCTTCCAACCGAAGCTTGCTCAATTTGCAGTTTCTCCTGTAGCAGTTCCCTAATTTCCTCCTTTGTCGCCTTTTCTTTGCTCTGGTCCTTGGCGATCAGATTTTTGCTTCGGCTCTGGTCTGCTATTCTTCTCAGTTCCTTTCTGTCTAGGCTCCTCTCACTTTTCAGCTTTTCTATTTCCGCTTTCAAGACAGTATTTTCGTCCTGAACAGCTTCAATCTTTTCTGAAACGCCTCCCAGTTGTTTTTTGAGATCCCCAATATCAGCTTTTAAGGCTAGGTTTTCGCCGTGAGCTTCTCATCAAACTTGCTGCCCATTTGCTGGATTGCAAGGAGTAGGTCGCTAATTGTGTGATCTGGTGACAGATCCGTACGCTTACGCTTTTTCTGTTGTAACGGCTGGCTCGTAGGAGTTGAAGTTGCCGACATTTTGACTTCTAGATGGTGCTGCACTTAATATTGTTTGGTTTGTGACTTTGTTTGGCTTGTGCTTTAAAGCTCGAATTGAATGATATAGTAACCCTACGCTACAGTTTTTGCGTTCACCCACACTAGTCGGATAATGTGGGACACGATCAGCTGTAGTTGCAGTCTGCTTTTTCATACAAAATGTATAAATGCACTCATTCGCTCATTAAATTGTTTTTTTTACTCCCTGTACCCATAAAATGGGTAAAAAGGGGGTATTACATCTGTGCAAATGTATGTAACAGACAGAAGGAGACATCTCCGACCCTATAAAGTATATATATTCTTGATCAGTATCAAAAGAGATTTCGATTTGGCCATGTCCGTCTGTCTGTCTGTCCGTATGAACGAACGCAAGAGCTAGAGACACCAAATTTGAAATGTAGGTTCCTGTATACCATACGCAGATCATATTTCAGATATCTTCCCCCGTTCCCCCGCAAATCGATTAAAACCGTTTTACAGTAACAATTTTCAAGATATAGCTTTAAGATTTAACATGTACAATACTTTTGTCTCTCTTAATCTACTGTCCAAATTTCAAGTCGATCGGATATTAAACACGGAAGTTATTCACGAAAGAAGATTCATGGATGCAGCGAGAGGGGGAAGAAGAAGCACAGCCACCAATTAAATTGCCTCGCTTGCGCTGTCGTTTTTACCGCCTGTGTGTGCGCGCCTTTGTGAATGTGTGTATGTATGTGTAAGTGGACGTAGATGTGATTGGATGTTTTAGACCTGGGTATAGGGAGTTTCGTAGTCGGGTATACTCGACTATAGCATTCTTACTTGTTTTTGTTTGAGTCCGCGTCTATCGCGCCAGATTACAATATTGCTGATTTCTGCCCAGGACTGGGAGCAATGAGCAAGATTCTATGCGTTCGGTGTACCTCGCAGTATCCTATGTGGTATGTAGCGCTCTACTTTTGTTTATACTGTCTCAAAGTGCTCCAAATTGCAGGGAAGCTGGAGCCCAACGATACGCACAAACACTCGCCACAAATGTCAACCACTATCTATCTAATCTGCGTTGTATGTTACAACCTTAATATTGCACCACTATTGATTAGTATATCTATATAAATTATTCGAAAGCTATTTGATTAATCCCTCTGCATCATATATTAAAAATTTAAATCGGTTGGATATATCGCCGATATAACGTGTTAAAGTTGGCACTAATAATTCACACATACATACATGGCTTACTAGGTGGGAGATGTATATTTTGTTCATTTGCTGTGGAGGGGGTTGGGGTGTTAAAAATTTGATGATGCATATTTGTCAAGTGGGTCAAATTTGGCGACCATAAATTCAAAAATGTAGGTGACCTTGGTATTTTATAAACTGAGGGTGAACACCAACATGTGTACCAAGTTTGGTTGCTCTAACTTGAAGGGAGT
This sequence comes from Hirtodrosophila confusa, assembly GCA_035043065.1. Lineage (NCBI taxonomy): Eukaryota > Metazoa > Arthropoda > Insecta > Diptera > Drosophilidae > Hirtodrosophila > Hirtodrosophila confusa. The sequence goes on from JAWNNI010000167.1 coordinate 79,340, forward strand.
GGAAAAATTGTGTTCATACTGACAGATGGACATTTCACAAACCGAATATGCTCTCTTTTCAAAAAAAAATTTTTAACTGTAAAAAAAATACGGTCGTAGACTTAGTTTTATTTTCGTTTTATTTAAATTACGTCTGCTCGTCTTCAATTACATGTATAGATTAAATTGATCTCTGTTAAGGTATCGATATCGTGATTGATATCGATACATTAACATATTGCACAGAGCTATTTCTTAACTTATCGATATATTTTTCGGTTACATTCAAATTCACTTTATTTCTGTTACATTCGAGTTCAATTTGTTTCTGATCTTACATTCGGCTAACCTGATTACAGATCGCCCACGATCTTTCAATACAAGTTTGGGATTATAATTCATTTCATTTACTCATAGTAGCTTAGGCCATATGCATATGATTATGTTAACAAAATAGTCCTACAGTGTCAGTTACACATTGAATCAATGGCTTGAGCCTGGCTGGTTCTAATAGGCTACAATATGGCATCTGCGTTAACTGACAGTCTTCAATATCTGTGACCTCGTAACGATCATTATCAAAAACTCTGTTTATCTTGTATGGAACTTTTTATTTACTCCCGGTGTAGAATCTATATTACGAACAGCGACATAGTCACCTACTTAATATACTAACGGTGCTCTTGTTTCTTGGCATACATTTTCTCATTTCTTAATGTCATAGAATGTTTTCACTGGCTTTTATTCGCACGGACTCTAGACTCCTTGGCTCTATGTTTAATCTATCCTCTAAATACTCAGTTAATTGGTCAACTACTGGTCCTTTCTGGATTACTCCGAATAACAAAATTCTGGCTGTCTTTTGAGTACTACTATGCATAGCATTATTTATAGCGTGCTTTACTGTGTTCATTAACTTATACCAGTCTGCTTGCTGAAGGGGTTCCGACAATTTGCCTAACATAGGGGTTAGAACACGATTGACCCGCTCCACTTGGCCATTGGCTTGAAGGGCTCCAGTAGCTACTTTAATGTGATCTATACTTCGTTCTTGTAAGAAGATTGCAAACTCTAATGATGTGCCTCGGTCTGAAATTACTCTTACAGGACGACTATAAAATTCAAAGTATTTACTCAATGCATCTTTAGCTTCCCGAGTGCTGGAACTTTTTACCGGGAAAGCATCCACTACTACCAGAATATGTTTTATCTTTGACGTGATGTTCGGTAAAGGGCCTAAATGATCTATGTGTAGCGTATGAAACGGTACGTCTGACTTTGGGATGATATGTAATGTCCAATCGGGCATTATGTATAGTTTTGGGCATAGAGTGCAGTATGCATGGTAAACAAATTCTAATAAATTGGGCTACTTTGCTAAGCATTAAGGGAAACCAATATGTTCTTTTTGAGTCGTTGACGCGCTTTTCCGCTGCTAAGTGTCCTAGTTTTTCGCGAGATATTCGAATTATTTGCTCTGCCATGCCCTTTGGGACATACAGGCCTAATTTGTCGTCACTATCTCTTTTGTATATAACTGCGTTTATCATTTCAAATTCCGTCACAATACCTTCTATCATTTCTCTCATTTAATTATTTCTTCATCTCGCATCTGCTCAGTCTGAAACGAATAGTCAACATCTTCCGGGGTGACACCTACAACTACAACTGCTGGAATTGATTCTACCAACGGCTCTTCTATATATTTGAAATATTGTGACCCTATTACCTGGTTGAATCTACTTTATTTATATATCTAATACTATCAAGCATTTGAAATACCTAAGTTTTTAGCGATTCTATATGAGAATCCCTTGGAACTATGCCCTTTCGTGTAACCTTATATCATAAAAATTCTATGTCTTGTCTTAAAAATACGCATTTTTTCATATTTATCTCTAAATTATGCTTACTGATACGGACTAATAGTTTCTCTAGGATCTCTAAATGTTCCGCTATATTCTTTATCGCTATCAATATATCATCCATGTATGCAATGATGCTTTTGTTCCTAATAAGATCTCTAAGCAAGTCGGAGATAAATCTTTGAAATATTGGCGATCCATATTTAAGACCAAACGGCATCCTTAAATACTCATATTGACCATGAGGGGTTACAAACTAAGTATATGGTCGAATAATTTTCTTCTCTAAAAGCTCTTCTACAATTTCTGCGACTTTGTCTCTTTCATAATAAGACAGGCGTAGTGGATTGCAATAGAATGGTGTAGTATCCGTTACTCTAATAGTCATATTATATATCGGGGGCCTAGTAAAATCGCATACTAGATACAAATAGTGAGCTTTTCAGTTCTTTGCATCTTTCTGCTATTGGTTTGCCAAACTATTGACCAACGTTAATGGTATCATCCTCGTCGATTTCAATACTGGCGCAGAAGGTATTAAAATCGTTCGCTTCCTTTACTTCCTTACTACATTCCTTATCTTGGTACATTGAATTTTTATCCAATAGGTGACCATCTAACTTAATATTAGGTATCTCGTTAATTGTCTTATTGGTTAATTTTGATTTACTACTTGCATTTTGGTTATTTATGTTGTGTAAATGTTGATTAAAAATATGTTGATTACTGGTGAACAAAGACGTACAAGTTGAGTTAACGGTTTTATCATTTAATAAATTTAGAGGTAAATGATACAAAGCGTTGATATTTTTCTTATGAACTAAGTTGACTTCAATGATTTTCAAAGCATCTCTTCCTAATAATACAGGTAGAGGTAGTATCTTATCATCTACAATATTTAATGAAATAATATATGTTTCATGACAAAATCAATTTGGCAATTAACTTTTCCCCCTGTTGGGACACGCCGTCCTTCTAATCCATGATAGTGGCTAACCTTACGTATTAAATTTATATTTTTAGGTATTAATGATTTATGAATAAAGCTTACGGGACTAACTGTATCAAACAAACTAAAAATACTTGTGCTACTTTCTTCACCAAACGGAATTCATAAGTTTATCAGCTGAACAGCTGCTAACTCGTCATTACTCAGCTCACCCGGGCCCTCGTTGCCTAGCATTGCCACCATTGTTGTTGTTATCTTGCGCTTAGGACATTGCGCGAATTGGTGGTCAACACTCCAGCACTTGAAACACGCTCCGTCGGGCCTCTTCGGCTGGCTGCACTCTTTCATGATATGGCTATAGCCACGGCAGTTGTAGCAGAGTGCCTCGCCAACGCTTTATATCATTGCCTATGCCGCCCCTGTCTTATCCTGTAAGCTTTGCACGATGAATTTAATGACACCGCTTGTAGCAATATCCGCCTGCGCTGCCATGCTCACATCGCAACACGCTCTTCCCTCTTCTAATTTTACGCCATCATCACCAGAAATGCTGCTCATTGCTGTATCAAGCTGATTAACGTCAAGGCGCTCCTTTTGCACAGTTTGCAACTCGACTAACTCTTTTTCGGCTTTTAATGTAGCCAACTGCAGTTCAGCTACCCGATTTCGAGTCTCCAACAGCTTTACCATTTCCTGTAATTGCAGCATTTCGTGTAACTCTGGAGTATGCGGAGCACTACGCTGTTGCGAAATCGTTTCAGACATCGTCACAAGTGTATGTACGTTTTTCGGAATAGTGCCACTATGTATGTCTCGCTCTTTCTCACGTGACTTGCTTTGCTTTCGATTGGCGCCAAGTTTCCTATCATTTGAGCGTCATTTTCTCCGGAGGCTTCAACTTGTATTTTGTTTTCAGCGTTAAGTAAGCACTGCATCCAATCTCCTCCTGCAGCTCCTTATCCCTCCATATTGGACTCCGTAATTGTCTTAAGGGCTGCGCGCAATTAGTAAATTGTATTACATATTAGCATTTTTTGTCGGTGGGGCAGCCCCGGTTAGCCCAATGCCCGCTAAATGTAAACAAAAGAAAGAGACATACAGCATCTCACAACAAGCACGATAACAACAACAACAAAACTATGCAACAACAAAACAACACAAGCAAACGAACGATTGCCAGATGGATGAGGCTTCGATGTTTCCTCCTCGCGCGCCCGCCCTGCCTGTGGTCCAAATCAGTATAATTATTTGGACCACCCTCTCAGGAAAGGTTGCGGCTGGCCTAATCCATGGCACAAGCCACGCGTCCTGCCGCTAAATTAATTTAAAGCTCCATGTTTTCCTCTTCTATACTTAGTTTAATATTTATATTGTGACCCTAATATAAATTCCATTTCATTTAATTTAATTAAACATTAACTTTAAACAAATAAATTACAAACTTAGGCAGATAAATAATGAAATTATAAATAAAATGAAAATGTAAGAAATTATATAAATTTAATATCAACCACCAAAACTTTTAAGTGTAATTTAATTAAAGGAAAAAAAAATAAATATAATGAAACTAAAATAAACTTTCATGCACGTATATAAAAACAAGTAAGAATGCTATAGTCGAGTATACCCGACTACGAACCTCCCTGTACCCAGGTCTAAAACATTCAATCACATCTACGTCCACTTACACATACACACACAAAGACGCACGCACACAGGCGGCAAAAGTGACAGCGCAAGCGAGGCATTTTAATTGGTGGCTGTGCTTCTTCTTCTCCCTCTCGCTGCATTACTGAATCTTCTTTCGTGAATAACATCCGTGTTTATTATCCGATCGACTTGAAATTTGGACAGTAGATGCCAAATGTAAAAGCTATATCTTTAAAATTGTTCCTGTAAAACGTTTTTATTGAATTGCAGGGGAACGGGTGGAGATATCTAAAATTGGAAACAAACTTGATCTGCGTATGCTATACATTTCAAATTTGGTGTCTCTAGCTCTTATAGTTGCTGAGATCGACGCGTTCATACAGACGGACAGACGGACAGACAGACGGACATGGCCAAATCGAAATCTCTTTTGATACTGATCAAGAATATATATACTTTATAGGGTCGGAGATGTCTCCTTCTGCCTGTTACATACATTTGCACAGATTTAGTACCCCTTTTGTTACACATTTGCTTCTTGTCGGTGGGGCAACGCCGGCTAGCTGTCGGTCCCAGGGCTGGATACGACCCAATGCCCGCTAAATATGAACAGAAGAACGAGACATACAGCATCTCACACGATAACAACAACAACACAACAACAAAAAACTACGCAACAACAAAGAAAACACAACAAACAAACGAACAATCGACTGCCAGATGGATGAGGCTTCGGTGGTTCCACCTCGCGCGCCCGCCCTGCCTGTGGTCCAAGTCATCATGAATATTTGGGCCACCCTCTTCTGGAACGGTTGCGGCTGGCCTAATCCATGGCACAAGCCACGCGTCCTCCCTCTAAGTTAATTTAAAACTCCATGTTTTCGTTTCCTCTACTTAGTTTAATATTTATGTTGTGACCCTAATACAAACTTCATTTAATTTGATTTAATATTAGTTTTAAATAAATAAATAACAAAACTTGGCAAATAAATAATGAAATCTTCTATATATATATATAAAAGTGAATGTCTGTCTGTATGTTCGCGATAAACTTGAAAACCGTTTAAAGGATCTTGATGAAATCTTTTATAATATATTCCTTGAAGTCCAGGGAATGTTTATAGCTATAGTTTGTTGTGTCATCACCACCCCCACACAACCACCCACTCATAAACGAAAAATGATAATATTCATGAGTCAGCACAATGCAGAGATGAGCGAGACTGATCGAAGAGCTGATACTTATCGATATTTTATCGAAGAGGCCAATTGGCTGCGCGCCAACAGTCAATTTTTGAATTTTGATGCATAGTCTGCACTATGCAGAGCATTGATAACAATATGTTTCAAGAAAATAAAGTCATGCAGATGGCGCATGTCTCACAAAGAAAAATGTCAAGCAGATCAGGTGCTTAAAATTTATCGTATGGTTTGCGTACCAAAAGCAATTATGAAACCATATGGGTTTGTGTTGCTTATAAGCGACATGTGCATCAGCTGATGCCGTGTGTTTTGGTATGTCGTGACGTCACGAGTACAAGACCCGCTGCACTTTCGCGCTCGCTCGCACACATGGTTAAGCCTTAAGTACTTAATAGAAAATGCACGCGCTTCGCGCTCGCTCGCCCATATGTACATACATATGCTGAAGCCTTCATGTTGCTGCTTGCCAAGCCAACCAATAAATACAATTCTGGATTATAATGCAATCGTCGTAAATTAATTAAATATTATGAAATACAAGTTTTCCCTTGTAGATAATCGGAATGGAAAGTTGTTTTTCTTTTGGATTTTCACATTAATATCGTAGTGCGTAATTTTATAATTTGTATTCTGTGAATAAGAAAAATAATTATCATATGATTCTTTACGTTACCAATTATTGATTATATTACTTTATGCAAATTTTGTCAATTATTTAACGATTATGTTTTGTTTATTTTCGAAATAAATTTTCATTGAATTCAAATGTTAAAAGTGTCGCTTTTGTTTTACTTTTGACATTTATTTGAAAAACACCAAAAAAATCAATACATTCTTCACGATGGGAAATTGCTTGCGGTTCGGAGTTGAAAAAAATGAAATTCATTGCGTCGAAATAGATTGGGATGAAATACGGGTAAATATAAATGAAACAGGTGTAAATTTTTATGCATATATCCATATTGCGCAGCGAAGCGCGCCGGGTCTTACTTGTTATAAATAAAAATGAAAAGTTACGAATTTAATTTAATTCAACCACCAAAACTTTTAAATGTACGCAAATTAAATGCAAAGAAAAAAATAAATATAATGAAACTCAAATAAACTTTCATGCACGTATATATAAAAAAAATGCCATGGGAAATAAATATATCAGCTTGGCAGCTTATATGTGTAACAAAATGTTAAGAGTGTTGGTGATGAAAGCGAACAGGGTCGACGCACTCTTAGATGCAAAGAAGGTAAATATTACAAAAAATCAAAATTAAATAAATAAATAAATACACTAATATACTAATAAATAATTAAACATAAACAGGAATTTGGACTGGAAGCTTTATTGTTGGAATTTCTGACCGGCGGCTGCAATTGAAGGAGCAGATTTGGCCCAGACGCACGGCACATATATTTGTAAGTGTGTGAGTGTGTGTTGCGCAAATGCGTGCGCCACAACAAATAGACACAGTGGCCAAACACAAGTAAGTTGCACTATTATCGACAACTGTCACTGTACATAACTTTGTTCTGCTTTTTACAGGGAACGGCCTTGCCGAAAATTTGCACTGCCCGGTGTGGGCTTCAGAATGCGGATCAGCTGCGTGGGTGCCGACGTAAATGGAACAGACTCACGTATGTATTTCTTTGTAGCTGGATGGTGGTGGTGGCCTTAGATTTGGTCCGCTGTGTTCAGCTGCAACACACTTGTCCGCCAATTGCCAGTGCGTTTCTTGACGTGGGTGTTTCAATTCACGAACCGAAAAAAATGCACTGACCCGGCTGCTGTGTCGCTCTTCCGGGCCAGGCTGCCGAGGATAAAGAGAATGTCACACACTGGGCACTGGGCAGGTCGGATTTTCATACTCACATGTTCTGAGTTATACAGAATCAAAAAAAAATCCAAATTTAATTTGCCGCCTTGCTGCGTGCTTCTAACCTTGACAATCCCGCGCCATTTGCCTTTTCACTCCTATTTATCCCCTTCAAGCGCCTGCGCACCCTCACTAATACATACCTATTTTCCCCACAGTACTTGCCGCCTGCTCCCCGCTACTGTTACATTTCCCTCAACTCCCCAAGCTAAGCACTGTTTACTAAACTAAACGATATTTCTTTTCTTTCAGCCCTGGTCTTGTGCGCGTTGCCACTTCGCCCCGGTACAAAATGGAACACTTTTACCCATTTTATGGGTACAGGGAGTAAAAAATGTCATGGGAAATAAATATGTCATGCGAGAATGGGGTGTTAATAAGCTGTTAATCAATCGCCAATAACCAACCTACACCTACCAAGAGCTCTTGTTATAGGTAAGGGAAGGGGAAAAATCATATATATTAAATTATAAAAATAATACCATCCAAAGAAAATCGCAAGATATACTTTAGCCCGCGACACCACATACGGGTTAATGAGCTTGTTGTGGTCAGCTGTTTGCTGTTGGTGTTGAAAGTGAACAGGGTCGATGCACTCTTAGATGAAAAGAAGGTAAATATTACAAAAATCAAAATTAAATAAATAAATTAACATACTAATAAATAATTAAACATTACAGGAACGTGTATTAGCTTTATAGCTATAGTTTGCATTGCCGGCAGCAATTGAAGATGTGCAGCAGAATTTGTTCTCATGCAGGGCACATATGTTTGTAGGCTTGTGCGTGTTGCGATTATGCGTACGCCACAACAAATAAATACAGTGGCCAAACACAGGTAAGTTGCACTATTTTCGAAAAGTGTCACTGCACATAACTTTATTCTGCCTTTTACAGGGTATTGGCGGCTGTATGGCCTGGCCGAAAATTAGCACTGCCCGGTGTGGGCTTGTAAATGCGGATCAGCTGCTTGGCTGCCGACGCAAATGGTACAGACTCACATATGTATATCGCTGCAGCTGGATGGTGATGGTGGACTAAGATTTGGTCCGCTGTGTTAAGCTCCTGCACACTTGTCCGCCAATTGCCGGTGAGTTTTTGAAGTGTGTTGCAATATACGAACAAAAAAAATCCACTGACCCGGCTGTCGCTCTTACGGGCCAGGATGCTCAGAGTTACGGACAATTATACAAAAAAAAATTCCCACTTGTAATTTGCTGCCTTCCTGCGTGCACTTAACTTAACTTCTATTTATCCCCTTCAAGCGCCTGCGCACCCGCACCAATACATATCTGTTTTCCCTGCTCCCCGATACTGTTACATTCCCCTCGACTCGCCCACACGGTCGTAGACTTAGTTTTATCCTCGTTTTATTTAAATTACGTCTGCTCGTCTTCAATTAAATGTATAGATAAATTTGATTCTGTTTAGGTATCGATATCAATCACGATATTAACATATTGCACTGGGCTATTTTTTTAACTTATCATTATATTTTTCGGTTACATTCAAATTCACTTTATTTCTGTTACATTCAAATTCAATTTGTTTCTGATCTTACAAAACAGAGAATAACAAGTAAGAACGTTGCAGTCGGACGCACCCGACTGCAGAATACTATGTTCCCAGTCCTATATAATTTGGTTATTTGTGTGTTCAGAAAGAGACGCGAAAAAAACTGCACAGGTGTGAGAGATATAGATTTTGCTCCTTTGTGGGGGAGAAGGTGGGGGTGTCCAAAATTTTTTGATGCAGATTTGTCCAGAGTGTTAATATTAGTATGTGTGCCAAATTTGGTGACTCTACCTGTAAAGGTGTGAGAGATATAAATTTTTCTCCTTTGCGGGGGAGAGGGTGGAAGGGCCAAAAATTTTTTGATGCAGATTTATCCAAGTGGTCAACATTAGTCTGTATGCCAAATAAGGTAACTCTATCTTTGAAACTGTAGGAGATACAGCCCTTGATAAACGTGTTTTCGGGATATCATATTCCGATTTGGGGGGGTGGGGGAGTCAAAATTTTTTCATGCAGATCTGTCGGGAATCTCAACATTAGTCTGTATGCCAAATTTGGTGACTATAGCTTTAAAATTGGGAAAGATACAGGTTTTCCCCAAATTGTGGGGGAGGGGGTGGGGGGTCAATCTCGACACTTCATAAATTGACGGTACACACCAATAGGTGTACCAAGTTTGGTTGCTCTAGCTCAAACATAAAGGCAAAAAAATTGCGTTCATACGGACAGACGGACATTTCGCAATCCCAATATACTATTTTCCCTTCGGGAACATAGTATAAAAATTTTGATTTTTATTGTTCCTAGAATTTGTTCGAGTGCGTCGATCACAGGCGAAACTAGTATGTATATTTATACTAGCTGGTATAACCCCGTGTTGCCCGGCGAAATATTTAGATTCATATGCATTATGTTAAAATTGACTACTTTTGTCAATCGTAAGTGATACACACAAATAGCGCACCAAGATTTTCAAGTTGGGGTAAATTTCCCAAAATCATTTTGTACTGTTTTAAATTATTTTTTGTGTAGTTTTAAAATGAGCTTGAAGCCAATTGCAAGAATAATATTAAATTTCCAGACAAAAAACTTTCCAACTATTTTCCGCCGGCTGTGTTGACTCTTTAGCTTTAGAAATTATTATGAAGCCATTCGCATGAAAAACGAAAATGTTGAATTCCAAAGTTCCTCACTTTTCCGACCGTGGGCATGAATTTTTCAAAATTACCCGCTTTACCTTGGTGTTGTCTTGGACAAAAAGCTAACATTTGGTAGACACACAACTCTGATTACACAAACGGTCCGTAACAAAGCCGAAAAAATGTCGTGGCTCCTATCCGCCAATAACAAGCTGTCGCTGTCTAACAAGGTAGCTATTTATAAATGCATAATGAGGCCAATATGGAAATATGCCCTGCAGGTATACGGAATCGCAGCAAAAAGCCATATAAATAAGGACTCGTGTGACCCAAAGCAAGATCCTCAGAAGAATTTGCAAAGCCCCTTGGTACATGCGCACGAGGGACATTGAAAAAGATTTAAGAGTCCCTAAAGTAGGTGATGTTCTACAACATGTAGCTGAAAAATACGCTGAGCGACCCAATCACTAAGCTCACCCCAATGCACTGGCTAAGAGGTTAAGTGGCGAAAGTTCTCGCCGCAACGTCAGCAGAAGAAGATTAAAACGTTTTCACAAATGACTTGCCCACCAGGGCCATCGTATAAAATATAATAAATAAATAATGTAAAATATGTATAAAAAATTCACATATGTACCGGCTATGTAATAATAGCTCTAGTTAGTTTTTAGTTTTACAAGCAACCTGTCAAGCTGCCACTATGGTAGCAGAATACTAGTTAAATATATAATTGCAACATTTAAAACTCAAAAAAAAAAAAAACAAGTAAGAACGTTGCAGTCGGACGCACCCGACTACAGAATACTATGTTCCCAGTCCTATATAATTTGGTTATTTGTGGGTTCGGAAAGAGACGCGAAAAAAACAGTAGTCTGTATGCCAAATTTTGTGACTCTACCTGTACAGGTGTAGGATATATACATTTTGCTCCTTTGTGGGGGAGGGGCTGAGGGGAATCCAGAAAGTTTTTATGCAGATTTGTCCAGGGGGTCAACATTAGTATGTATGCCTAATTTGGTGACTCTACCTGTACAGGTGTGGGAGATATAGATTTTGCTCCTTTGTGGAGGAGGGGATGGGGGGTCCAAAAAGTTTTGATGCAGATTTGTCCAGGGGGTCAACATTAGTATGTAAATTATCACCTATTGCTTTGCAATGTGACATTTATGTTACACATCACCAATTACACAGTGAGGAAACCTCGTTGTATTGTTGAGTTAACTTTATTGTCCGACTGCACAGACTGTGTCAGTTCGGGTTATTCTAAAGACTGATTTCTAGATACAGAATATTCTTACTTGCTAGCCCTACGCTATGCCGCAACGCCGGATTCCGTCCAGCATAATGCTGAGCTTGCGCCTCATGCAAGGCTCATGTTACGCCTTAGCGACGACTCCGGGCAATAGAGTCAGCGACCGATGCAACTAAATCAGCACTATTACGATGTGTCAATAATGCCCAGTGCCCACTTTGCCGCTTACAGTTTGTCCATGTTAACTACTCCCTCTTTTAAAACATGGCCGTCCTCGGTCATGCCTAGATTCTTGAGTACCGTAGATATTTCTGCTTGGTTACGCTTTCCTTGTTTATAGCGCACCAGGAGTATGATGCCGGCCACCACAGCACAAATTGCCAAACACAAAGTCAAGGCCACTACTGGTCTCGTCTTCAGCCCCGATCTCAGTTCCTCAATGTGGCGCAAGTTCTCGCAGCTTAACTTGTGCAGGAACGGTAGACTCAAAAGTGCCTGGTGTTCTATGGTGTTGACTGTCGGCGACGCTGCTGATCCGGGACCTTTTTAGGGGCTCCGTTGAAGTTTACGTACTTGGTGCCGTTTATATGGGTGATATGGTCAAATGTAACAAGGTACGTGCCGGCGATGTTATTGTCGGGACCGTCGTCGATGCTAACTTTTACAGGGCTGTCGTTGATCGTGATGACGCCCTCGTCCACTATTGTAATCGGACCCAGGTGGTTCGGCTGCGAAATGCAGTATGCTACGGCTCCAGCGTGCAATTATTGGGCGCATGTGTTGCCGATCGTTTCCTTACAGAACACGATGTTGGTCTATCCGCTGCATGACTTAACCGCGACAATATTATTATCGCATTCCGCCACGATGTTTTCTGGCAGTTGTAAAATTACTCCGGCGTGTGTGACTGGGAAAATTTCTACCTTCTTACAAACATACTTAGGTTTAGGAAATTTTATAATAAAGTGAATTATCTCATTACTTGCTAAAACTCTAATACTAGCTACATTCATTAATTGGGCTACACTAATTCCCGTGAAATTCCTGTCCAGTATCATCTTCAAGTCGCTGTCGTCTATTATTGTGGGATTTACAACATTTATGTTGGCCAATGTGACCGCTACCATTAAATTTTCTAGCTCGAGTGTCAAAATTCTATTTCTTGCCAACAGAGTTTCGTATAAGTGGGAAGTGTCAACTTCCTCTTTTTTCTTACTTCTTAGAATATCGTTTACGGTGTTGGTCAGAGCGTTAATTTATCGGCTATAAATAATTTTTATTGTTTTTGGCAATAACTGTAGTTTAATTATTAACAAACTAAACGTGAAAACATAATGTTACATAGACATAGATTTGCACTAAAGAAATTATACACTTAAACATACAAACATAATTCTGGAGATTACGCACAACAAAATATCTTTTGGATAAGGACTCCGCTCAGAACTCACCAGTTACCCGCGATTAAAATGTACAATTGAGTCGATATTTCAATACATCAATTAGCATTATTTAGCCTTACATATATTTCGTACAATTTGGTTGAGCTCGCACTCGTTACACTTAAAAATACAAAGGGGAATTTACAAATTTTGAGCCTACATACATAAAATTTAGATTTTAAATATGCTACTATACGGTATTGTATATAACTGTGTGGGGGTGGCGTACAAGTTTGTCCCGCAGCAATTTCAATTGCTTAACACAACACTAAACAAAACAAACACGCAAAATAATCGACAACGATAAAACGAAACAAAATGAACGAGAAAGTTGGTAACTAAAAACTTTGTCTAACGGGCTAAAAGTCCAGCCATCTAGCCGGCCTTTTGTGTTTGCTTTTGTCGCTGGAGCGCTTCGAACGCTTCAATTTCCTTCTTTTCTTTGGCTTGATTACGGCGCTCGTATTCGAGACGATGTGAGATGATGCGCTCCACAATGCGCTCTGTGGTCATGTCGTTGCCAGAGTCAATCAGCTCAAAGTTGGCCCGTGTTTTGGGCACAGCATACGGATCAATTTTGCCATCCTCCAGAGCAATAGGTGTGCGACCATGGCACACAATGTCAATTTTAAAATGATCCAGCAGCTCTTCTGAGACGCAGTATGGCGCGCCTATGACCACCTCGTTGACGAATTTGCAGGCCAAAACGCTGAGCACACGCTCGTGCAGATTCATAATAGGATAGTTGCTGCCCTTGTACGAGTTGACAACGGGATCTGTGTGCAGGCCCACAATCAAATAATCGCCCAATTTGCTGGCTTTCTCTAGAAAATCCAAATGACCCACGTGGAAGAGATCAAAAGCGCCAGCCACATATACAATCTTATCCCCGGCATTTGGTGCTTTGCCATCGCTGAACTGTATTATCTTCTGAGTTGTAGGCAAAAACTGACTACAGCCGGTCCAGGGACTCTTGGCTGTCGAATCCTGACCCATGTTCGATGAACCTTCTTTCTCAATATCATATTCGGCAGAGCCCTGACGGAAGTGGTTGCGTGTAAGCAGCAACATGCGACCTACAAGGTCTGTGGTGGAGACGCCGGCGGTGCGTTTGACTTCCTTGTAACGGTTGGCCGACTTGACCAGATGGTAAGTGTCTACACCCTCGGCTGTTATGGTGATGTCATCGCCATGTACACAAAAATCAGTTATTTTGATCGAGAACCTCTAGTGTGGTCACATAGGGCGCACCGAGAACCACCTCGTCCACCCATTTAATGCCCTTGACCATCTTGACGCGCTCCCCCTCGGTGAAAACCGGCGGTCCCTTATGTTTGGTGATCTCCTCATCGGTGTGTATACCCACAATTACTCTATCGCCAAGTGCTTTGGCTTGTCGCAGTGAATTGGCATGACCAAAGTGTACCATGTCGTAGCATCCATCGCACCACACACGTACTTCCTTTCCCGTGCCGTTGCATTTATTGTTGCGGGCATCGCCGTTGCCGTTGCAAGAACCGTTCACTAGTTTGTCACTCATAATTATTGAATTTATTTATAATTTCTTTTAGACTACACTGATTGTTTTAAACAAGAATCACAAAATATGCATAAATATATATGCACTTTTGTATACACTGAGAATACCGAACTAATTGAGAGCAATTTGAATATTTTAATTGTACGAAAAAAAACAAGAGACGACGTTCACAGTTTGAGCGCCGAGTGTTGTTTGTGCCTAGCTATGATTGCGTTCAATATTTTTATTTCGACAGCAACAGCTACAGCAGCTACTTAGTTTTTTGTTTTGCTTATCAGCGCGCGAACCCCTCGGAATTTTCCCCAAGTATTTGTAATTGTGATATTCTAGTTGCGCTATAAATGTATAGCTTAAGTGGCATTCCCTTAAGACAAACCCAACAGCTGACTGATCCTGATTTGATCCTGCGTCTTGGTGTTTATTATTATTTGCCTTTTGTTTTCCCTAATCAGTTCGACTTCCGTCATTCTGGTTTCCTGGTGGTCCTCATAGTCAGGTACCCCTGCGATCATCTTTAAGGCAGAGCCCAAAATGTTTATGCTCCTAGAGTGCCTATGGTGGACGCTCAACGTGGATAACAGAGTTTCCAAGTGCCGAGTGTCTGGCTGCAAAAGCTTTCGCATGTGCGATTGCGGGAACATGTCTTTCATACCTGCTGTTTCCTGAACAAACCTATCATACTCCGTCAGGTTCGTCGTATGTTCCAGATAATTAGTTTCTTCCCAAACTACCGCGGTAGCGTCGATTACGGGGATGTATTTTGAGTGGGTGTAGTCCGTCAACTTCACGTTCGAAAGTGCAACCCAAACTAACAGAATAGGAAGGTACCTAAAAAAGTACAAAAAATCCGTTACACTATAAAATAGAAAAATAAGAGTACTATTCTATGAAAAAGGGGTGTCAAAATGTTTTCGAGAAAATGTATCTTTGTTTTACTATCTAATTATTCTATTTTTTTCTTAATTTATTTTTTTATTATATATATTTGTCCGGTCGTCTCTACCTAATGTTGTCCTTATGGACCACCCTCCCTCTTATGAGGACCGTCGTTCCCAAATCTGCTTCTACTTTTTCTTCAACGTATAAGGGCGTAAGTTTGTTTCCCAACCTTTTGTTTGTTTTCACCCACACTTTTTCCCCGACTTCGAACACCCTGTTCTGCCGCGCCGCGTTATTTCTACATAGCTGCACCTGCTGTGCCTTGTGCAACCTGTTTCTTATATCTTCTTCCAATTCGGGCGGAGCCGAGTGTATTATCTTTATGGGTAGCTTGTCACCGAATGGACTGAACGATTATATTCTTTTGTAGTTTGTAAAATAAGCTCAACAGTGGCCGTGATACCTCTCTGTTCCGCAAGGCATCTACCCATATCCCTTAACGTGCTATGCAAACGCTCCACTTGACCGTTTGACGTGCTATGCAAGGGCGGGCAATTTATGACATCTATATCATTAAAGCTCTTTAATGTGGACCTAATAGTTTCGGAGTTATTCTGACTTTTATATTATGACTTTTATTCTTAAAAAAATTTATGAGCTGAAGGATTGGGGCCTTTATGTCCGAAATCGTGCGTGAGGCGATAGGCTGTACTACCGCGAATTTGGAGAATTTATCCATGGCGGTTAGAAAGTGTTTACCGGCCGTGGAATAAATGTCTATGTGTGCCACCTCCCCTGCATAACATGGTATTGGTGTGACGCCGAGCTCCTGTTTTTTTGGGTGGCAAGAACTCTGTACGGGGAGCTTGTGGTCCAGCTGTAGCGTGGACCGAATTTTTCGATGCTACTGTGTCAAGTAAGGGTTTTAAAGTTCTTCCTGCTACTGTTCGTTCAATGAACGGCAGCAGGGAAACTCCGCTAAAAAATGAACGCTATCACTACCGTAGCCCGCTTCGGCATCTTCCTCGATGTC
This sequence comes from Hirtodrosophila confusa, assembly GCA_035043065.1. NCBI lineage: Eukaryota > Metazoa > Arthropoda > Insecta > Diptera > Drosophilidae > Hirtodrosophila > Hirtodrosophila confusa. Next base: position 95,653 of record JAWNNI010000167.1, read on the forward strand.
CGCTACCGCAGCTGACGCTACACGTGCGTTCTCGTTTTCCCCGTCATGGGGACTACCTTGCGCTAAGTGATTGACCCTCTGTCGCCTCTGGTCAGAGTATCTTTCGGAACTGTTTGATCTCTTCGCACCGTGTTGACTGGAATTCGTGCAAGTAGATTGAGTTGTCTGTGCATGTGTTTGCTGGCCCTGCCGGTGGAAATTTGTTGGCTGCCTAAATTTTGAAGATGATGGATCCACATCCATTGGCTCTACTGGGTCCCGTCCCCGGGGACCCCCTGAGCCTGTTGGTTCCCTTCTCTTCTGAAATGTGGGTTCTTGCCTTGTTTGTAATTTCCCTTATCTCTTTGTTCACCTGACTTCTGATGACCCTTTTTATCCTTTTCTTCCAGTCTCCTGGCATAGTTAGCCGCAAAGGCATACCTATCATGATTTGCCATTGCAAGCGCAGCAGGCAAACTCTTAGGCTGGGCAGTAAAAAGAACGTCGGTCAAGTTCCTCTTGAGTCCGGACACGAAAACGCGAAGCGCGTCTATATTTTTCATTTATCATATCAGCTACTTTTGTGTCATAAGACATTCTAGTTTTGTTTGTGAGAAGCGTAAACTTATTCTAAATTTCGTCGTAAAATTCTAGGAGAGTCAAATTGCCCTGTCTGAGAGTGCCCAGCTCTTGTTCGATTAGATGAACTGGGCGTTTGTCTGCATAGGTGAAATCCAACCTCTCTATTATCGCCTCGAAGTTTAATTTAGTATTAAAAGACGACAGGGTGCGGTTCGCCGCCAGGCACACATGCCACGTCTTCATACGTTTTAATCTGAGGCTCACTCACAGACACCGAACTCATCCCTCTGCACCTGCAACGCAGCGCTTACTACCGATGCAATAATACTCTGTAACTGCGCCGCGTCCATATCTTTTGGCTTATGAGAAGCACTAACAATTAAACTCTCGGACATTTTCAAATTCTGTAGGCTACAAAGTAAGTCGTCAACGTCGTCCGCAACGCTATCGGATCTGCTCATAGAGTCAACACCGCAAATTTATTTCGTTTGATTTTGGAAAACGCTACACCAAACAACCGGCAAGATTTAAACTATTTTGTTGCTTGCCGCCACATACAAAACGAAATAATTTTAAAGACAAGGAATTCGGTATATATCAAGTTACACAGCGCGCGTCGCTTGCTCTTTATTCCTTAGTATTTACGATACAATAATTTAAACTCTCTTTGTGGCATAAAATATTTATGTTTACTATGGCTTGCTTATATTTTGTCACAATTTATTATTTATTACACGACTTGACAGGACTTGTCAAGGACGATCTCGACACTTCATAAATTGAGCATATACACCAACATGTGTACCAAGTTTGGTTGCTCTAGCTCAAAGATAAAGACAAAAAAATTGCGTTCATACGGACAGACGGACATTTCGCAAACCCAATATACTATTTTTCCCTTCGGGAACATAGTATAACAAGTAAGAACGTTGAAGTCGGACGCACCCGACTGCAGAATACTATGTTCCCAGTCCTATAAATTTGTTTGATGCAGATCTGTCAGGAGTCTCAACATTAGTCTGTATGCCAAATTTGGTGGCTATAGCTTTAAGAATGGGGAAGATACAGGTTTTCCCCAAATTGCAGGGGAGGATGTGGGGGTGCGGGGTCGATCTCGACACTTCATAAATTGAGGGAATACACCAACAGGTGTACCAAGTTTGGTTGCTCTAGCTTAAAGATAAAGGCAAAAAAATTGCGTTCATACGGACAGACGGACATTTCGCAAAGCCAATATACTATTTTTCCCATCGAAAACATACTAGTACAAAAAAAAAATTAACCGCACGAAAAATTAAAAATGTTGAATGCCAGAGTTTTCTACCGATTTTAATTGTGGGTGAATTTTCCAAAATCGGTGAGACACGTAGACCCATATCTTATTTATCCTCCATCAAAACGTATCATCAAAGCTGTCTAGAAGATTGGAGTTCGAGGTAGAATATCTTAGGAAGAAAACTTTACAGCGGACGCACTAGCCTGATTTGACTTCAATGCCATTAGCACTGACCAAACTAGCTTCAAGGGTGTGTAAAAAAATTGAGTTCACTATTTGCATACACTTATCAAAAAAAAAAAAATTTTTTTTGTTATCTATATATATATAAAAGAGTTCGTGCGGACTGACTGATTGGCAATCATCGCACAGCTAGGATGCTGAAATTTTTACAGTAGGTTCCATCTATGATGAAAGTGCACGCTAAGACGGGTTTTTGAAAATTCCACCCACAAGCGTGGAAAATCGCGGAAAACTGTTGTATGAAACTTTTTTGTATACTATCCAATCGGCGTCAAACTCATTTTCAAAGATCTACACAAAAATTATTTGACACATATTTCACAGATTTTGGAAAATTCAGCCCCCTGGGCGGAAAATGGGGGTCTCAAGGTATGGGCAAAAGTCTAATTTTAGTCCGATCACCTTCAAATTAATTTTCAAAGCTCTTTACGTAAAATAATTCGACACGTGTATCAGCGATTGTGGAAATTTCAGCCCCATGGTCGGAAAATTAGCGGAAAACTCTGGCATTCGACATTTTTAATTTTCATGCGATTGGCTTCAAACTCATTTTCATTGTTCTATAGGTAAACTAAATAGGCGCGGTGCCCAAAGATTTTGGAAAATCACCCCCCAAAATTTTTCCCTACGGGAACATAGTATAAAAATACTCGGTACTTTGCGGGCAACACAACGGGCGGAAAATAGTTGGAGAGCTTTAGTCTTGATTTTTAGTATTATTCGTTGAATTGGTTTTCAAATGCCAAATTATTTTGGAAAATCTACTCCGCGTCACCACGGGCGGGAAATGGAAGTCAAGGGCAAATGAGAGCGATTAATTGTTTAGTTAGATCGGCTTCAAAGACATTTTCATAGCGCTACACAAGAAACATAAGTCACGTTCTCAACTATATAGTTTCCTATCCCCACGGGAAGGAAAACTGTGATACGTTATTTTTGTGTATTTTTTACGGTTGACGAAAGTAGTCAAATTCAACATAATGCATTTTAATCTAAATATTTCGCCGGGCAACGCTGGCGTTTTACCAGCTAGTATGTATAAATTAATGTTCTTCTAGTCCGGTTGTGGATGAAGATTATGTTGAGAGGTAAACTGTACCTCTTATTGCTGGCCTCGGGCTCAGACAATAAAACAAATTGTTAAACGGCCAAGTGCCGGAGTGAATATTTATTTAAGCGACTTACTTGAAGAGCGCTGTACTCAAAACTAAAAACTAAATACAAAGAATATTTCACTTAAGCTAAGCCAAAACTCGCATCACGCCACAATGTCATGGTCGGCAAGCCGACTCAGCAAAATCCTAGGCAATAACGGAAACTCTTGCAGCAAAACAAAAGTGTCCGGTTACCGCCGCTGACCATTGCAGCTATAGCGCGCTGATACAAAGTATGCAGCGCCGCAATTGCGAGGGCTGTTCTTTAACTTATGAAGCACGCGATAGCGAGGGTTGATTATAAACTTATGAAATATCCCATATTGAGTGTTATGTGTTAACTACTCCCCCTTCAAGTATAAGGCCGTCCTCGGCCGACCCAATCCCGGCGACGACTTCTCGTAACTGCTTCGCAGACTTCTTTGCGTCGATGTGCCGCCAAAGAGTGAGGCCAACGCAGATTAAAGCACAGCATATGGCTCCAATGATGAATGCCACGCGATAGGCTTGATCAGTTCCGGCGTCTTCCTTGAATTGCTGTATCACCTCCAAATTACGTTCATTCAAACGATGAAGGTAAGGGAGGCTGAGGACATCTTGGCTGGCAGTGATGTTCAGCAAGGGAGAATTGGCAATACCCGGGACTCTATTGCGTACGTTGTTGTGATAGTAAAACAGAGTCCCGTTAATTACGACTCGGTCTCCGAATGTGATGAGATGCGTGCCTTGTACCTGGATCTCAGTGCAGTTGTCCACCTGAATCCTTGCGGACCCGTCGTTGAGGATGATAATTCCGTCATCTACATGGGTAATTATTTCCAGGTTGCTCGGCTGAATCTCGCAGTGTGCCGTGCCACCTGCATGGAGCTCTTTGGCACATGAACTCTCTAATGCCAGACGACAAAATGTGGCTCCAGGTGAAGCGGCGCAACTCTACAGTGTGTGGGTTTCTCCATCGCATTCGGCTATGACGTTGTCAAACAATCGCAATATGAAATTCTTGTGGATGCCAGGATAAATCGTGATTTTTCTGCAAGCTTTTTTTATCTTTGGGAATTTAATTATAAAATGTATAGTGTTAATGGATTGAAGAACTTTTACGGACGCAACGGACATAAGATCTCCTATGGTGGGTTCCTCTAGCCAAATTGATTTCAAATCTGAGTGGTCCAAAATGTTTGGGCTAACAATGTTAGCCTTCGCAAGAGTAATAGCAAGCATTAAATTTTGCAACTCCATCATCAGCATTCTGTTTCTAGACAGTAATGTTTCAAATAAATGGCTAGTGTCAACTTGTGAGTTTTTGGTTATCTTGAGAATTTTATTGACAGTGACTGTTAACTGGTTAATCTGGTCTTGAACTCTAGTGTTAATTTCTATTTGTCTATTGTTGGCATTTATTAGTTGCATTTCAGTGAACCTAGTCTGCTTTAAATCACCGGCATCGGGTGTACCCGCCACAACCTTCAGTATGGACCCTAGGAAATCTAAACTCCTGGCGACTCTATGGTGTGTGCCTAACGCCTCCAACAGGTCTTGTAAATGTGCCGTGTCCACACTTAGAAGTTTTTTCATGTGGGATAGCGGGAACATGTCAATTAATTTGACCGTTTCTTCCACCACTCGCACGTACTCTGAGAGGTTTGCCGAGTGCCTAACATAGCCATATTCTTCCCATACCAAGATTTCGCCGTCCACGATGGGAATGTACTTGGCTCGCGAGTAGTCGGTGACATGTGCCGAGGCCACTGATAAGGAAAGGAGTAATATGGATCCGAACCTGTGAATTGAAGTTGTTTTCTTTCTTTTTAGCAATTTTTCCGTTTTTCTTTTTAAAGAGGTTTGCCCACCACCAAAAATGTTGTATGCCAAGTGGCTAATAGTAAATTGAAAAACTATATCTGACTTATACGAGTTTGCCTAGTGGATTAAAAAAGGTGCAAAAAAAAAAAATTAAAAAAAACAAGGGAGTCACCTTAGGTTGTCCTTGTGCATCAGCATACGCCTCTGCCCCTTGTCCCGCGTCTTGCGTGACGTGATTCAACCTCTGCTGATTTCTCTGACCGCCTGTGCGGTCAGATGCGGAGTGCTTCCTATTCGTGTAAGCAGGGGCCTGAGTGGGCTGCAAGACCCTTGAGAAGGAAGGATCGACCTCCATGGGCACCTGTGCGCCATTATTATTGTACTGCCTGCTGCTTCGCTGGTCAGTCTGCACTGGGGCCTTGCTTTGCTTGCTAAAGTGCGAATTCTTTGTACCGCTAGCTTGTGTTTCGGCTTGTTGCGAATGCCTCTCCTGTTGGTGACCCTGCCCTTTTGCATGCGGCTTGCGCTCCTTGTCTTCTAGACTTCTTGCGAAATTAGCCGCGAATGCGTACCTTTCATGATTTGACTCGACTTCTTGAGCGAGAGCTAGCGCTGAAGGCAAATCTCTGGGCTTTGCTGCAAAGAGCACATCTGTAAGACTGCGCTTGAGACCCGATATGAACACACGCAACGCATCGTCGCGGAATTTTTCACATAGGCCCTTTGCTAAAGCTGGCTCATATGACATATTAACTTTGTTAGTAAGAAGAATGAGTTTCTTCTCTACCTCATCGTAATATTGAAGCAGGGACAGGCCACCTTGCCTCAAGGTACCTAATTCCTGTTCGATGACATGAATTGGTCTCTTTCACTGTATGTGAAATCTAGGCGATTTATTATCGCATCAAAATTCAATACAGTACCACCAAATGAGGCCAGCACCGCGTCTGCGGGGCCCCTAATCTTGCTTCTTATGATGATAACAGCCTGATAATGACGAGAACTGCCATTATATGGTCTGAAGATCTCGTAAGCGGCTAATGCTGCCTGCCTCCAAGATACATAAGATTCCTGTACTCCTGCAAACTCAGTTAAGCACTTGACGGCATCTAGCGGCTCGTCACAGCGAATGTCGTTTCTAATTCCTATAGCAGCATATGCTACTACTTGTGAGGCGGCAACGTTTGCTGCTGTTATTTGTTCAGCTAACTCATTAATTCTTTGAGTCAATGCTTGCTCCCTCTGCTGGTTTGCAACGGCCTTTTCGGCTAAAGCATTGCTGATAGCCGTTCTTACTACTTCCCTAAGCTGTTCTGGATCCATTGTACCTGATGGTGGGGGAACTACGGGGAGAAGTCTGATGCGAATGTCACAGTCGGAATCTGAGTCGCAAGACTGCTTGCGTGGGTTTCTATATTGGCTGAACTGTGGCATGCGCAGGCCAACGGCCGCGAAAAACAAAACGGGCCTTCAAAAGACGGGTCGAATTACGTCGCAGCTCTGAACCACGAGAACTGTATGTATTGTTATAGCACAATTTTAGACACACAGAAAGTAACACAAAGTAATTTTATTAACAATCTGGATGATAAACTGTTTCAACTCAAATTCTCAAAGCAATCACTCTCACGTGTTTCAGAAACTTCTGATTATTATTATTTAATATAATTTTTTTGTATATGATCTGTTGCAATATAAAATACTCACTAGTACTATCTAATTTTTTGTATAAAATAAAATGTTTATGTTTGGCTAGAGTGTCCACTTACATGATTCAATTAACACAAAAAAATTGTCTGAATATAACTGGTCACTCGCAGCTCCCGCGCTGCTGTCTTAATTTGTTGTTGGTTGTGGAGTCCGACCACTAGTTGGGCGCCAATTAATGTTCTTCTAGTTCGGTTGTGGATGAAGATTATGTTGAGAGGTAAACTGTACCTCTTATTGCTGGCCTCGGGCTCAGACAATAAAACAAATTGTTTAACGGCCAAGTGCCGGAGTGAATATTTATTTAAGCGACTTACTTGAAGAGCGCTGTACTCAAAACTAAAAACTAAATACAAAGAATATTTCACTTAAGCTCAGCCAAAACTCGCATCACGCCACAATGTCATGGTCGGCAAGCCGACTCAGCAAAATCCTAGGCAATAACGGAAACTCTTGCAGCAAAACAAAAGTGTCCGGTTACCGCCGCTGACCATTGAAGCTATAACGCGCTGATACAAAGTATGCAGCGCCGCAATTGCGAGGGCTGTTCTTTAACTTATGAAGCACGCGATAGCGAGGGTTGATTATAAACTTATGAAATATCCCATATTGAGTGTTATGTGTTAACTTATATAAATAGAGATGGGAGATTTACAATTACTACAAGATTAAGGCCTCAAGTTAGACAGTAGACTTAAGGTCATTAGGCTAGACCAAAACAATAATTGTAGTTCACAAGACAAGGACAACTTGGATGGTTCACTTAGATCCTATAATAAATTTTAGTTAGTACATATCTTACACCATGGATTGATCGGTCAACCTTTTAGTATAACAAGTACGAACGTTGCAGTCGGACGCACCCAACTGCACAATACTATGTTCCTAGTCCTATATAATTTGGTTATTTGTGGGTTCGGAAAGAGACGCGAAAAAAACAGTAGTCTGTATGCCACATTTGGTGACTCTACCTGTGCAGCTGTGGGAGATATAGATTTTGCTCCTTTGTGGGGGAGTCCAAAAATTTTTGATGCAGATTTGTCCTGGGGGTCAATATTAGTATGTATGCCAATTTTGGTGACTCTACGTGTACAGGTATGGGAGATATAGAATTTTCTCATTTGGGGAGGGGTGGGGGGTCAAAATTTTTTTGATGCAGATTTGTCGAGAAGGTTAACATTAGTCTGTATGCCAAATTTTGTGACTCTACCTGTAAAGGTGTGGGAGATATACATTTTTCTCTTTTGTTGGGGAGTGAGTGGGGGGACAAAAAGTTTTTGATGCAGATTTATCCAGGTGGTCAACATTAGTCTGTATGCCAAATTAGCGAACTCTATCTTTGAAACTGTAGGAGATCCCGACACTTCATAAATTGAGGGTATACATCAACATGTGTACCATGTTTGGTTGCTCTAGCTTAAAGATAAAGGCAAAAAATTTGCGTTCATACGGACAGACGGACATTTCACAAACCCAATCTACTATTTTCCGTTCGGGAACATAGGATACAAACCAGGGACCGTAAATAATGATTTTTTAAATTTATTTAAATAAAACAAGTAAGAATGCTCTAGTCGAGTATACCCGACTACGAAACTCCCTGTACCCAGGTCTACAACATATCTTCGTACATTTAGATATATGTACATACACACATACACAAATATGCACGCACACAAGCGTTATTGTACGTTGTGCCACACAAAGTCAAATATTGTGCGCCACCACGAATTTCTAACTCTTATTTTGACGGTCTTTGTTCGCGTCGATTTGGTCAAACAATTACAATGTCAATACGCGTTACTTCCTCGTCACCACCAAGTGCATCAAAGAGGATTGAGGATTGTAGAAAGTTGTGTATTTGCATCATGGGCATGCCGATGCTCTTGTCCTAAGGGTATATGCTCCGACTTTTGTTTTCCAATTAATTAATTTAAACGTTGACTTGATTGGTATTTAATTTTTATATATAAATATATACATACATAAGTACGAAAGTATATAAGCAAAAAGTGAATTATTTACAAAACTGCAGCCATGGTGAGTTGCTGCCACATTTTACGTCGCCTTTGAATAGTCGCTGAATTTTCCAAATCTAGTTTATTTTTTGCCACTGAAAGTTCATAGAGGTAGCCTTTAGGCGCTGCCATAATGTCTTAGAACTTGTATCCGGTATAATTTCATTTTCTGAGCCCATAGTAAGCCCAATTCCGCAAAACAACAAGCACAGCAAAGAAAATATAAACATTAAACTATATAACTTAAATATACTCATAATAGTCTGATTTAACAATGAGGGATGGCTGAAGGTTTTGCCTGTGGTATGTCGTAGGTAAATCTGACCAGTTATAATTATTAAAGAAGTAATATATACATACGTGTACAAGTTGGCATGTCTTATCAATGGAATATTGCTTTTATGGGACAGGTAATTGCTTTACAACGGATGATAAGATATCGCACTTGAATTTATAAATACCACACACATATATGATTGTACGCATTCGGATAGATATAGTTACATAAATACTACTCTGGACGTACAAATAGTGCAAGCGAACAAATAATTCTTCTAAAAATTTAAATTTTTACTCCCTGTACCCATAAAATGAGTAAAAGGGGTACTAAGTCTGTGCAAATGTATGTAACAGGCAGAAGGAGACATCTCCGACCCTATAAAGTATATATATTCTTGATCAGTATCAAAAGAGATTTCGATTTGGCCATGTCCGTCTGTCTGTCCGTCTGTCCGTATGAACGCGTCGATCTCAGCAACTTCAAGAGCTAGAGACACAAAATTTTAAATGTAGGTTCCTGTATACCATACGCAGATCAAGTTTGTTTCCAATTTTAGATATCTCCCCCCGTTCTCCCGCAATTCGATACAAACCGGTTAAGAATAACAATTTTAAAGATATAGCTTTGGGATTTGACATGTACAATGCTTTAGTCACTTTTAATGTACTGTCCAAATTTTTAGTCGATCGGATAATAAACACGGAAGTTATTCACGGAAGTTATTCAGTGCTGCAGCGAGGGTGGAAGAAGAAGCACAGCCACCATTTAAAATGCCTCGCTTGCGTTGTCGCTTGTGTGTGTGCGTCCTTGTGTATGTGTGTGTGTATGTGTAAGTTTACGAAGATGCACTCGGAAATTTTTGACCTGGGTACAGGAAGTTTTGTAGTCGGGTATACTCGACTATAGCATTCTTACTTGTTTGTTTTTGTGTTAAGTACACTTATAGGCAGCGGTCACCAGCAGAATTTTGCTTGGTAATTGGTATGTCAGTGATTTTCTCAATCAAAAATTCTGTGATGACAAGCCACTATGAGGAATTCGCCCATTTATTTCTTGAATTTATTAATAACTCGAGAACGAAACAAGATTTTTCTCCCTGTACCCATTAAATGGGTAAAAAGGGGGTACTACATCTGTGCAAATGTATGTAACAAGCAGACGGAGACATCTCCAACCCTATAAAGTATATATATTCTTGATGAGTATCAAAAGAGATTTCGATTTGGCCATGTCCGACTGTCTGTCCGTCTGTCTGTCCGTATGTATGAACGCAAGGATCTCAGCAACTAGGAGAGCTAGAGACACCAAATTTGGAATGTAGGTTCGTGTATAGCGGGAGCAGGTCAAGTTTGTTTCAGATTTCTCCCCCGTTCCCCCGCAAATCGATAACCGTTTAACAGTAACAATTTTCAAGATATAAATTTGGGATTTGGCATGTGTAGTACTTTGGCCACTCTTAATCTATTGCCAAAATTTCAAGTGAGCGGATAATAAGCACGGAAGTTATTCACGAAAGAAGATTCAGTGCTTCAGCGCGGGGGGAAGAAGCACAGCCACAACTTAAAATGTGTCGCTTGCGCTGCGCTTGAGCTGTGCTCGTGTGAGTGCGTCTTTTGTGTATATGTGTGTGTATGTGTAAGTTTACGTAGATGCGATCGGAAATTTTTGACCTGGGTACAGGGAGTTTAGTAGTCGGGTATACTCGACTATAGCATTCTAACTTGTTTGCATTGGTCTTTTAATATCAATAGTATGTAGGGCCGAGAAAGTTTGGCGTGGCAACGCCTTTCCTGTTAATACCACCATATGCTAATTTTTTGTTTTGTAAGCTATCCGGAACAAATTGGCAAATTTCGCGTATTATTATGCTAGTATTATACCAAAAAATGATTAAACTTGGACCACTATATCATATAGATCCCATAGGAGCTTTCAGTCAAAAATCGACTTGTATGAAAAAAGAATTTAAAAAAATTATTTATTGTAACAAATTAGCTCTCAACGAGTGTGGACGTGTGTTTTTGCAGTGCGGATCGTATTCGTCGAGACTACCGTTACTTTTACCGTAACTTTTACCGTTACCGTCGTGATTTTTTGATAGGATCACGGCACTTTTTCTTATCTCTTTTGGTCTGATTTTAGTAGTCAGCCCTGAACATTGCTTTTAATCGACTGCTATTTGAACGAAAGTCAATATTACCAAGTAGCGGAGCGTGCTCCTCTTCAGCCCCCGGCATGAGTGGAGAAGGCTCCTCTCCCTCGCTCAATAACTGGCAATCAGTTAATTCTGGCTCAAGACGTATTTCTAAGAGAAAGAATGATGAAAATTCACCAAAACCCCTTTTGCACAGCAAAAACCATAAGAGAACGAATCCTAATTCCAACTACAGTGATAGCAGTGATTTAGATGAAGCTGCTCCAACGTGCTCTAAAAATATTATAACGCGTAAACCAACAGTTATTGACAACAAACAAGAACGACCAACAAGCCCTCGTACTGTAGAGAGCAATCATGACAATCATAATCGATTTGCAGAGTTAATGGCCCTAATTGAACCAGAACTTGATGATGAGACTGAAATGAACATTGACGGCATTGAAGAGGAGGAACGTGTACCCTCTCCAGTCAGTCAGTCGAACCAGGTAACCCCTAAAAAAGCTTTGGAGCCCAAAGCACCCCCGATTTTTTTTCCTGATGTGACTAACATCAATTCGCTCATTAAAGAGATTACCTCAACAATTGGGGATAATTTTTCATACAAAAGTAATGAAGAAGACGGCCGTGTCAGAATCGATACTTATAACAAAGCGGACTACAATACCTTAAAAGAGCATTTTTCAAACGCCAACACAAGATATACCACTTTTCAACCCAAAGATGAGCGAGCTTATCGCGTAGTAATTCAAGGACTTCACTTCTCTACCGATCCCAATGACATTTCCGCGGAATTAGTAGCCAAAGGTCATAATACACGAAACGTGACAGTTGTTAAAAGCAGAATAACAAAAAAGCCTTTACCACTTTTCTTTGTAAACTTGGAGCCAGCTCCTAACAATCTGGATGTTTGCAAGGTTAGTCGTCATGCAGTTGTACAGATTGAAGCACCAAAGAAATTTAATGATGTAGTTCAGTGTCACCGATGTCAACGCTTTGGCCACACAAAACGATACTGTAATTTGACTTATACTTGCGTAAAATGTGGAAAGGATCATGACTCTTCTATGTGTACAAGAACTAAGGAAATGACTCCATTCTGCTGTAACTGTGAAGGAAATCATACGGCCTCATACAAAGGCTGTCCATCTTGCTTAGAAGCCAAAAAACGCCGTCAGCCAAAAGCAAAACCTGCGCCTCATGGTCACTCACAGCAACATATAAATGTATCTTCGTATACCAAACCAAATATATCCTATTCCAATACTCTAAGACCCAAGCTACAGAAAGTTTCGGAGCCCCAGATTGCTGAACAACATTTTTCTTCGCCAAATAATCAAAACGACATATTGCAATCGTTACAAGCCCAGATGACTAGTATGATACAGGTCATTAGTCATGAAAATGAATCTAAGCGACATTCTAACACACGTTCGTCACACAATCGCAAAGATATATTGCAAAAGTTGCTCTCCCAGATGATGAGCATGTTGCAGCTCATCACACAATTATGCATATAAATCTCTCCGCTATCCTTTGGAATGCTAACGGCCTGCTTAAGAGCAGGCCGGAAGTCGAGCAGTTTGTTAAAACAAACGGCATCGATGTTTTAATGGTTTCTGAAACCCATTTGACCCACCGTAGTTACTTCAACATTAAAAGTTATACCACATTATCAGCGAATCACCCCGATGGAGGAGCTAGAGGAGGGGCTGCACTAATCATCAGAAGCGGCATAAAATTTGAAGAGCTGGAACCGATTCAGCTGCCTTGGATTCAATGTGCTAGAGCAAAAATCAAAAGTTTGCTTGGTGATCTCATTATTGCGTCAGCCTACTTGCCACCAAGGCATACCCCATCACACCAAGAAATTAATTTCCTTCTCAGCTGCTTGGGATCTAAATATTTAATTGGCGGAGATTTCAATGCCAAACACACTTGGTGGGGTTCGAGAATCATTACCCCCAGAGGTCGCACATTACTAGACTGCATCCTAACTAACAACTGCGATACTCACTCTTCTGGTGAACCGATTTATTGGCCAACGGATCCCTCAAAGTTGCCAGATCTCCTAGATTTTGCAATCTCTTATGGCTTTGACCCAAATTTGGTGACCACATCTAGCTGTCTTGACCTATGCTCAGATCATAGTGCGATCAAAATTCTAATAAATATTCCTGTCCTTAAAGCTAACACTTATCCAAGACGTTTTGGAAAGAACACAAGACTTCCAACTTTTCGATCCTGGATTGAAGAGAGAATTAATCCCAACGCTTCTTTAAGCACAAAGGAGGAAATCGATGACACGGGCGAGCAATTAACCGTGCAAATTGTTTGCACAGCAGCTGAACAGGCTTCTCCTGCTACCAGATCGTCGTTGGAATTCCAAGAAGAGATCTTCACTTTTGGTCTCCAGAAATCGCCTCAGCGGTTGCTGAATAAAGAAGGCTGAGAAGAGACTGGCATCTCTCGCGAAACCCCTATGACAAAACAGCTTTTAATCGTGCGTACACGTTCTCTAGATGAATTTTTAACCTCAGCAGAACCAAACAGCGAGCCACACAATCTTTAGAGAGCAACCAAATACTTAAAAAAACCAACCAGGACTCTGGCTCCAATACAAAATGATAATGGTACCTGGTGTAGTTCAAGCACTGAAAAGGCAACAGTCTTTGCCAATCACCTGCGAGATACATTTACTCCTTTTCATTTTTGTGATCCCAATGATGAGGAAGAAACTCTTTCTTTTCTGAATATTCCCTGCCCTATGGATCTCCCCATTCGCCATGTGGATTATTTGGAAATCATAATGGAAGTTAACGCACTGAAAAAATCCAAGTCGCCCTGAATTGATCGCATTTGTGCCACCACAATCCAAGCCCTGCCATCTAGTCCTTGCGAATAGCAGGAGAACACTGACGAGTCCTTGCGTAACAGGAGAACACAGCGAGTCACTGTGCAGTAGGGTCGTATGCAAATCCTTGTGTAGTAGGAGAGTCACGGGATAAATCTCGCGAATAGCAGGAGAACCCTGACAGATCCTGGTGTAACAGGAGAGCAGAACCAGTTCCAGCAAGGACCCCCACCGGGTCCCACCAGTTCCAGCAAGGATCCCCACCGGATCCCACCAGTTCCACCAAGGATCCCTACCGGATCCCACCAGTTCCAGCAAGGACCCCCACCGGGTCCCACCAGTTCCAGCAAGGATCCCCACCGGATCCCACCAGTTCCAGCAAGGATCCCCACCGGATCCCACCAGTTCCAGCAAGGATCCCTACCGGATCCCACCAGTTCCAGCAAAGATCCCTACCGGATCCCACCAGTTCCAGCAAGGATCCCCACCGGATCCCACCACCACTACCAAGCCAGCTATTCGGGTGCGCGGCCACTTGCAACTAGACGGAGCTTTGCTACGCGGAATTATCCCACGAGCCAAAAGCGAGTGGGTGGTTCTTAGCGAACAGGCGACGCTGAACGGCGAGTCGGTGCATCACCAGGATACTCTCGGCGGCCTAAACTAAACCTACACCTAGAATATGGTCAGCAAATAAATATAATTATCATCGAAATCTAGAGTCGTTATTTATCGCAAGTGTCCAAATACAAATTTGTTGACACGGATCCTCACCGACCGAGTTAAGCCCGGCAGGACATTTGATTCGTTACAACTGGCGCCCAACGTTTAGGGTCTTGCGATAAAAAGAAATTCAAGGAAATACAGCTTTACATACACATAAACAAAATGGTACGAGGATGGGCTTATAACCTCAAAAAGGAGGAAATCCTTCGGTATGCCGAAGAATTCGGGATAACCGTGACCGGCACAGTAGACACGATGCGTCGGCAATTTGGAGAATGGGTCCTGGCAAACGAGTCGAATCTGCAGCATGCCTTGAAGCTCAATGACTTGGCACGCCTTCACACTCACCAGTCACCACTAAAGAGCGCAACACAGGAGGAAGAATTTGAGGACCCGGGCAAATTCATCGAGCGCCTGAACATACCAGAGACGCAGACGGCAAGGCTGTCAGACACACGCCCTCCACCATGGGGAAGCATGAACATGCCCAGGAACGAGTCGCCGCACAGGACCACAGCACCAAGCAGGACTCATACAGAAGAGTATCCACGAGTAGCAAAACAGGTGAGGGAGTGGAGCTTCCGTATTGACGGCACGACCAAGCCGCTAGAATTTCTGGAGCAGGTTGAATGGTCAGCAGAGACATATGGACTCAACCTAGATCTGATTCCCCGAGCGATGCCCGAACTCCTCCAAGGCATGGCCCTTAAATGGTACATTGCCAATAACCAACATTGGCGGTCATGGACATCCTTTGTGACTAGCTTCCAGGAGTTCTTCCTACCTCGGGACTATTTCACACGATTACAGGAGGAAGTAACCCGGAGAAGACAGGGCATAGATGAGCCCTTTAAAATATATATGGTCGAGATGGCGACCCTAATGAGGCCTCTGAAGTACGATAGACCGAGGGAGTTGAGGCAAATATGCGATAACAGTCTCCCAGATCTACGGACATTCGTACGGCCGTACCAAAGTTCTAGCCTGGCCGAACTCACAAAACTGGCCGAGGAGTTCGAAGAACTAGAGCAGGATCGGGCCAGGCTGCGACAACAAGCACACCCGAACCGAACCAGGCTAATGGCATGCGAAGAGGAACCCCGGACTCAAAACTGCCGGTGTCACGAACGCATCAGCAGTGGACCGCAACCAGCCCCAAGAGCACGAACAGGACAGGCCAGAACTCACAACCAGGACCCCGCCCGGGCCTGTCGGAGGTGCGGCCAGGAGGGACATTGGGCCCCCGAATGCCGAAACGACCAGCTCATTTTTTGCTGGATGTGTGGTCGAATTGGCATCCGAACGATTGAATGTTGCCGACCGGGAAACGGGCGCCGGCATCCGCCAACAAGGGGAGAGCGGATGCCCAGGGAAACTGCCCCTCAGCATTAATAGGCGCCCTACAGGATGGGGGGGGATACGGGCGACAAGCAGTTTTGTCAGCGAAAAACTGGCTATGGAACTGGGCCACCAAGGACATCGGAAGACCACGCAAAAGCAGGTGCGGCTAGCAGATGGCCGAAGCAGCGGGGTATCAGAGCAGCTGGAGGTCGAAATCAAGCTCGGGGACCAACACATCGATCTGGCACTCCTCATCCTACCCGGGGTCATCGACGAGTTAGTGCTAGGATGGGATTTCCTCACAGGCATGGGCACCGTTTTGGAGTGTGCCGGGCTCCGAGTCATAATTCCAGCCCGCCACAGGCATAGTGGAAGGTTACAAGAAAGACTCTCAGTAGCAGTTGCCATGACAAAACCACCAAGAGCACAGGAACCCGAAAGAACCGCTACAGAACAGACAGGCAACAGCGAGATGGAGAGACAACCACTACACCATGACACAGCTATCGACCAATTCCTCCAAGAAGAACTGGCTGCTTTTGGGAAAATGTCAGGCCATCACCCATTACAGAGCACCAGATAGTGATGCACGACGACCGTCCCATCAAACAAAGATACTTCCCGAAGAACCCCAAGATGCAAGAAGAGATTAATAAACAGGTGGACGAACTACTGGCAAGAGGCTGCATCGAAACATCGAACAGTCCCCACAGCGCGCCAATCGTCATGGTAAGGAAGAAGACGGGAAAGTGGAGACTGTGCGTCGACTTTCGCCAGTTAAATAGCCGTTCAGTCAAAGACGCGTATCCCTTACCAAGAGTGCATCACATTTTAGACCAGTTAAGGGAGGCCCACTACATTACCAGCTTGGATCTGAAGGATGGATACTGGCAGATTCCAATGGGAGTGGCCAGCAGGCCATTAACAGCGTTCACCGTCCCTGGGAGAGGACTTTTCCAGTGGAAAGTGATGCCGTTTGGGCTTCACTCTGCTCCGGCGACATTTCAACGAGCGTTGGACCGAGTGATAGGTCCGGAAATGATGCCACATGCGTTCGCCTACCTGGACGACATCATCGTCATCGGGAAAACACGAGAAGAACATATGATTAACCTGCGGTAGGTATTCCGACGGCTTCGAGCGGCCAACTTGAGGATCAACATCGACAAGTGCGATTTCTTCAAGCAGGAGATAAAATATCTGGGGCATCTGGTGACGGAACACGGTATCCGCACAGACCCCGACAAAGTAGCTGCCATTGCCGAGCTAAAACCCCCCACTAATACCAAAGAACTGCGTCAATACCTGGGAGTAGCATCATGGTATAGAAGATTTGTACCCGACTTTGCTACGACGGTTCAACCACTCAACGCCCTGCTCAAAAAGGGTACCAAGTGGGAATGGAATAAGGAACAACAAAAGGCATTTGAGACCGTGAAGGATAAACTCACGAAAGCACCCGTGCTAGCATGACCGAACTTCAACAGCCAGTTCATCCTGCAGACAGATGCCAGCAACTACGGACTCGGGGCAATCCTCACCCAAACGACCAAGGAAGGTGAACAAGTCATCTCATACGCCAGCAGGACACTAAACGGAACCGTGAAGAACTACTCGGCCACGGAGAAGGAATGTCTGGCAATTGTATGGGCAAACAGGAAACTGAGGCCATATTTGGAAGGATACCATTTCACTGTCATCACCGACCACATGGCACTGAAATGGCTCAATTCCATCGAAAGTCCTTCGGGCAGAGTCGCGAGGTGGGCTTTAGAGCTGCAACAGTACGATTTCGAGGTGACTTATCGCAAGGGGAAACTCAACGTGGTAGCAGACGCTCTGTCCCGGCAACCCCTAGCAGAGGAGACATGTGGCCGAGCAGTGAGCCAAGGAATAAACGCAGAAGAGGGGGACAAGTGGATAGAGAAACTAATGGCAAAAGCTCAAAATAACCCCCAAAAATACGCCGACTACACTATAGAGTCAGGAAACCTCTATAGACACATCCCACAGAGAGCAGGGGACGAAGACGTGGCGGCCTGGAAGCTCTGCGTACCAAAACGACAGAGACAACGAATACTACATGAAAACCACGACGCAGTTACAGCCGGACACTTGGGGAAACGCAAAACCATGGCACGAGTGGCCGCGCAGTACTACTGGCCAGGGTTCTACCGAGATGTACGAGCCTACGTACGGTGCTGCGAGTCGTGCCAACGATACAAACCCAGCCAACTTCAAGCCGCAGGTAAAATGCTCACCCAAGTCCCTGAGGAGCCATGGGCCACGGTCTGCGCAGACTTTGTGGGACCCCTGCCGAGGTCGAAACACGGAAACACGACCTTACTCGTCTTTATTGACCGATTCTCAAAATGGACAGAACTGGTCCCACTGAGGAGTGCAACGACGGCAGCCCTGCAAAAGGCGTTCAGAGAACGGATACTGGCTAGGTTCGGGGCACCAAAAGTACTCATCACAGATAATGGAGCGCAATTCACAAGTAAGGCGTTCAAGACGTTCTTAGAAGAAATGGGAGTACGACACCAATACACGGCCCCCTATACGCCTCAAGAAAATCCAACCGAGCGTATGAACCGGACCGTTAAAACTATGGTTGCACAATACACAGGAGAAAATCAGCGGAATTGGGATGAGGTGTTACCCGAATTGACACTGGAGATCAACACTAGCGTCTCAGCGTCAACGGGCTACAGCGCAGCATTTGTCACACAAGGCCGCGAGCCCAGACTACCCAGGGCCCTATACGACAAGGAAGATGTAGGCACAGGACAAGCAACCTCAAAGCCCAGAGATAACGAGAGGAAACTTAAAGAGATTTTCGAACTAGTACGTCGCAATTTGGAAAAGGCAGCCCAGGACTAAGCAAGACATTATAACCCGCGGAGACGGCCATGGAAACCGACAATAGGCGATCAAGTATGGCGCAAAGAATACCACCTCTCCAACGCCGCGGAGGGATTTGCAGCCAAGCTCGCTCCAAAATTCGGCGGGCCGTATCAGATAACAAACTTTGTTTCGCCGGTTATATGCCATCTTCGAGGACAGGCGGACAAGAAAATACGAACGGCCCACATCATGGACTTAAAATTGTATGCGACGCAAACAAAACCAACTAAAATGCAGTAAGTGTAGGACACGGGTGAGAACATTTTTTTTTTTATATAAAATTTTTTTTTTTCTATCTTATTAAAGGGGGAAAATGTAACGGCAACGCGGCTGCCCTTCCACCCCCGAAGGCCGTTAAGAAAACCGGCGGCCACACGCCAAAAACCTAGTCGTCACTCGCCCATCCGGCCACCACCAGTGAAGCCATCGGCCAAGGTACCGGCTCTCAAACGGCCAACACCGGGCACCACGCCGCCGGCACCAGAGGCCCCACGGGAGCAGCCAGTCGGCATGGTACAGCCGCAGCCACGCCCCGCGACGCCAACGCCGATGACACCACCGCCCCGTCCCGCAGCACCAGTCCTGGACCGCCCTACGGAGGTGGTCATCATCTCGTCGGAGTCGGAGTCCGAGGCACCGGAGCCACCTCTTACAAGGCACGTCTACCGCGTGCAACGCTCGGTCATATGGGACGGGAGGCCAGTACGACAGGACGTACAGGTGGTCGAGTATCGGCCGATCCGGAACACAACGCCGCCAGGGCCGCCACAGAGCGCGCCTGCAACGCCGGCTTCGCCAGAAACTCCTAGGTCGCCGACGCCCCCCGGGCGATCACGCCACGGCCGAGGACCCTGACGGCCGTAACCCCCCCCCGAGACGACCGAAGCCCGACACCACCCCGGCCAGTGACGCCCCGACCACGTGCCCCCACACCGGAGTCACCTCCACCCCCTCCACCCACGTTCCGACCGGCATTGCACCGACAACGCTCAAACATGGAGCAGGGAGCAGTGGAACGACGGCCGACACTATTCCGCCAGGCCTCATGGGCCGGCCCGGGAGTGGACCATCGATGGAGGGAGGTGGGCCCCGAAGAATGGCCAGAAGCGGTGGCCGCGTACGCCCGAACAATTAACCGGGATTGGCGGACCGCCCGATTAATGTGGGTCGGCACTACGCTGTACCGCATCCGGTCAACCAAAGGCCAACACCGCGTGTTCGCGCAACAATAAATAAAAAAATAAAAAAAATAATACATATAAATTGAAATAAAAGAAAAGAAAAAGAAACAAAAGGAAAAAAAATATAGTTATAGTTATTAAGGGTAGCGGGGAAATTTCACACAAACAAAAAAAGGTAGGGAAAACACATCGCTCCCGACGGAAGAGGAGAGTGTGAGGAGCTTTAGCCGGCTCCCCACAACATTACTAAACGACCCCTTTCAACTAAGCCTCTGGGCACCGGTGAGTAGGCTCTCACGGCCACTTACACATGCGCTCTCTCGTTGCGCGAAATAGGCAGCAACAGCGCCGTCGCACAGCAAGCGCTGACAAACCACAACGGGACTTAGTGCCGTTATAGAAGAGCCAGAAACGGTGCCTGAGTGCGTTTGCGATGACAAAAGTACAGTTAACGACAGTTGATAAACATATAAAAGGGCACAGTAACACGCACAGGAGAGCAGACAGAAAACAAGTCAACGGAGTCAACAGCAAAAATTCAACGTCGCAGCAACTAACAAACCACGCCAAGTATTCTTGTCCCGCGCAAGGATACATCAGCCAACCAACCGAGTCCTGTGCAATATCCTTGTGTAGCCGGAGAGTCAAGTGATAAATCTTTGCGGATAGCAGGAGAACACTGACAAGTCCTCGCGTAACAGGAGAAGCACTGCGAATCGTGGCACACCGTTACCAATTCTTGTGTAGCAGGAGAGTCAAGTGGTAAATCCTTGCGAATAGCAGGAGAACACTGACAAGTCCTCGCGTAACAGGAGAAATACGGTAGAGCTGGGCGCATCGTTACCAGTTCTTGTGTAGCAGGAGAGTTAAGTGGGGAGTCCTTGTGAATAGCAGAAGAACACTGACGGAGAGAACACAGCGAGTCACTGTGCAGTAGGGTCGTATGCAAATCCTTGTGTAGTAGGAGAGTCACGGGATAAATCCTCGCGAATAGCAGGAGAACCCTGACAGATCCTGGTGTAACAGGAGAGCAGAACCAGTTCCAGCAAGGACCCCCACCGGGTCCCACCAGTTCCAGCAAGGATCCCCACCGGATCCCACCAGTTCCAGCAAGGATCCCTACCGGATCCCACCAGTTCCAGCAAGGACCCCCACCGGGTCCTACCAGTTCCAGCAAGGATCCCCACCGGATCCCACCAGTTCCAGCAAGGATCCCCACCGGATCCCACCAGTTCCAGCAAGGATCCCTACCGGATCCCACCAGTTCCAGCAAAGATCCCTACCGGATCCCACCAGTTCCAGCAAGGATCCCCACCGGATCCCACCACCACTACCAAGCCAGCTATTCGGGTGCGCGGCCACTTGCAACAGGCGACGCTGAACGGCGAGTCGGTGCATCACCAGGATACTCTCGGCGGCCACCACAGGAATCACACACTAAAACTAAACCTACACCTAGAATATGGTCAGCAAATAAATATAATTATCATCGAAATCTAGAGTCGTTATTTATCGCAAGTGTCCAAATACAAATTTGTTGATACGGATCCTCACCGACCGAGTTAAGCCCGGCAGGACATTTGATTCGTTACAGCATTGTACATGCCAAATCCCAAAGCTATATTTTTAAAATTGTTCCTCTTAACCGGTTTTTATCGAATTGCGGGACAACGGGGGAGATATTTAATATATGAAACAAACTTGATCTACGTATGGTATACAGGAACCTACATTCCAAATTTGGTGTCTCTAGCTCTCGTAGTTGCTGAGCTCGACGCGTCATACGGACAGACTGACATGGCCAAATTGAAATCTCTTTTGCTACTGATCAAGAATATATATATTTTATAGGGTCGGAGATGTCTCCTTCTGCCTGTTACATACATTTGCACAGATGTAGTACCCCTTTTTACCCATTTTATGGGTACAGGGGTAAAAATTGATTAATTTGAATAAAAATTTACTATTTTCATACCTAAAGTCAAAAATTAATTTTTCTTCAGTGTGTAAAGTGTTTTTTGACAAACTGTATGTGTAACTCGAAAGTTGTTTTTGAGCAGACAGAATTGTGCTTTGTGATTTGTGTGATCAACAAGTAATCCAAGACTGAAAACACAATCGCACAGAACAAAAGTGTTCGGTGGAGTAGGAAACCAGCCGATGCGAATTTTTCTTCTTTTTCGGAGAGTAGAACACAGAAAAAATATGTGTTGACTGTTCTTAGCGACTTCTGTTAATAACTAACATGTAAAAATGTGCTACAAGTCTAAAATTTAACAAAAAAAGAAACACACATCTTCGTATTTTACGAATAGACATACACACTAAGGAGCCGTATTGGCTTCCCACACCAATTTTAATAACAAATGCAAAACCCCGTTAGTTCTGATCGCGCACCGTTTGTGTATTTAAGGATTGCATACAAGTGCAATAGAGACCACTCTTGTACACTTGCGGCGATCAATGTGTGGCGTCAGTCATTTATCTCTGTTGCTCAGTTTAAAATGACTGAAGCATCAGCCAATTTTGCAGTTACGGCCAAGCTGGCGTCGGCGCCAAACACTAGCCTAGAAACAACATTGCTGGACCCAGCCGTTAACTGAGAGTTAGTCGGAGCCACCAGGCCCCGATCCAGCCACCAAAAAAGCCTGCCGGCAAACGCAATGAAATGCGACGGCTGCGTGGGAGTTGGACTGTCAAGAACAAGTAAGAATGCTAAAGTCGAGCATACCCGACTACGAAACTCCCTGTACCCAGGTCTAAAACATTCAATCACATCTACGTCGTTACACATACACACACACATTCACAAAGACGCACGCACACAGGCGGCAAAAGCGACAGCGCAAGCGAGGCATTTTAATAGGGGGCTGTGCTTCTTCTTCCCCCTCTCGCTGCATTACTGAATCTTCTTTCGTGAATAACTTCCGTGTTTATTATCCGATCGACTTGAAATTTGGACAGTACATTAAGAGAGACTAAAGTATTGTACATGCCAAATCTAAAAGCTATATCATTAAAATTGTTCCTGTAAAACGTTTTTATTGAATTGCGGGGGAACGGGGGGAGATATCTGAAATTGGAAACAAACTTGATCTGCGTATGCTATACAGGTACCTACATTTTAAATTTGGTGTCTCTAGCTCTTATAGTTGCTGAGATCAACGCGTTCATACAGACGGACAGACGGATAGACAGACGGACATGGCCAAATCGAAATCTCTTTTGATACTGATCAAGAATATATATACTTTATAGGGTCGGAGATGTCTCGTTCTGCCTGTTACATACATTTGCACAGATTTGAACGTGATGTCCTAATAATTGTGTAAGTAACAAAGTAGTCTCAAAAGAAAAATTTAAAAATATTTTCCAACTTTGGATAGGGCTACATGAATTTGGCAGCATTGAGACTTTTTTGACTGTGTAGAGCAATCAATTTCGATCTTAAAGTAGTTAATGCCACGGTCCGCTTTTCGCCACATTTGGCGAAATTTTAATTCTTGGCAGGTAACCCAACTTTTAGCAATGCGGACTTGTTTGCAATCGAAAACACAAGGGGCAATCTGATGGGGCAATATTTATTTATGAATGCTTGTATGCGCGAATAGATCAACGTGCTTTAAACACATCGACGTTCGATTACGAATTAAAAACAAAGAGTCGATTATTTTGTAAGAACTTGTGCTTAAGATGGCGGAAATCTAAATGGAATCTGCGACAATTGGAGACCCGATATGAAGATTGGTTGAAAAATATCACATGTTGGGAGTTCAATAAAAAAAACTGTGACATTGTGTCCACGGATAAATCCAGTAGGCCGACCCACATTACCATTTATGGCCTTGGACGATAGAGCTCAGAGGCAACAAGTAGGAGACTTATCAAAGACAACTGATAACAATATGGGCTTGTTGATCCAAGCGGCAAGTACAGCTGCTCGCAATCGAGGTCAAAAAATATGACACTTATACGATAAACAGGTATGTGGCAGAACACAAGAAGCATTGTAGACCACAAAACGTTGAAATATCGGAGACAGTGGCAAAAGTAAGTATTCAACATCTTCTAGATCATACCGCAGCTTGGCTAGTTATACTTAGGGCACGGATTTTTTGTTAGCTGACTTAATTCTAAGTTACGGCTTCGATGGAAGTACTAGGCAGGCAAATTATAATCACGGGTATTTTGATTTGATGCAGACTCAAGCTTATTTGCCACGACAGTGACTCCATTGAGAATGATGGATCCATCTGGAAATGTTTTATGGAATCTTTCAATCTTTTCGATATTGCCGCCCCTGAACCTGGAGTATATAAAAGAAACAAAAGAAGCAATATTGAGGGAAAATGTCGAGCTTATGGATGAGATAGAAGGCTTTGCTTGCAAAACAACAATGAATAATGGAAAAGTTATTCATATTAAATTCAGCCTGCATCTCGCAGTTATAGATGGAAAAGTTCTTAACGCTTTAACTAAAACCAAATCTTTCCAAGCGTGCCCAATATGTGGAGCAGAGCCTACGGACTTTCTCGGAAACCTCAACTTCAATTTCAACTTCAAACCACATTTGGGCCCTTTTGTGCGTCAATATTTGTGTATCCTAAAGCAAGTTGATAAGGCCGTTGTAGTTCATTTTAATAAGTATATTGCATTCTTTATTAAAATTCTCCTCCTACGCGTTTCGGCGTTTGTTACGCCTTCCTCAGGGAGTCTGGTTTTACATGCATATAAAAGACATTTACATACATATAAAGATTTTAACAAACATTATAAACTTATTGTAGTATTTCCTACAGTGTCGTCATTGTTCCTACGTCTAAATTGCACTTTTGTTTATGTTTATCCATCGTCGTTTTATTTCTATCGTCTTTGCGCGTCAAGTTTTGTTTGTCAACTGCTATTGCTGCCGCGTAAATAAAGTTTGTCTTCTCAATGTCTTTTTTGTGGCTTACAGTGTTCTCCCCTTGTATTCGTAGGCTCTTTAGCGTCAGTCTCGTTCGTTCTTTTCTCTAAATGCACTATGGTCCAGATGCCGTTTTTTTGGCATAAAGTCGAAAAATTGAGTTACATGGGTCAAACTTCGCACATTTTATTGTTATGGCATTAATAATGTGTGAAAAAAAATTGTGCCAGTGCGACTACGCCCACGCTTGCCGCCCCTGCAAACTGATTGATAGTAGATTTAGAATAAATATATATTATTTCCTGTTCTATTTAATTACTCACTTATTTTTTAAATTCAACTTTCTTCTTCATCCAATTCAATATTATAAATATCCTCATCGTCATCAGAATCGCACTGCAGATCATTTTCATTTTCAGCTGTAGACGGAAGGTCCAAAAGACTTAATACCTCTTTTGAGAAGGGTTTTTTTTTATTTTTTCTTTCTCTTTCCCTTAGAGAAACACTCGACAATAATGGATCCGAGGAATCTATAGCTCTGTGAAACATATCAGTTATAGTATTGAGCCGACTATTTTTCCTTGAATGCGACAATCTATCTTTCTTGTAAACTTTGTTGCGTGCTTCAGAAGCATTTTCGCCCAAGCATCCTAGTGGAACCAAGCTCGAATTATTAATCTGGTAACCGTGAACCAATATTTTATGAATTGTTGGTGACATCGGATACCATGGGTAGGTACGCATATATAATGAAAAAGTTGTTTCACAAAATAAGTGAAATTTTTCCGAATTTATATAATAATTGGAAGAAATGGCGATTAAAATGGCGTGAAATTTATTTAAAAGATCTTCGTTGAAGTTGGTAATAGATGCTAGTAGTTTAGTATTGGCAAAAGCTCTCCTAGCCGTATTACCATCATTGCTATTGCCGCTTCCATTCTGCTTTGGCATGCTTATCCGAAGACCCATTTCGTTCCAAAACTTTTCTTGAACATATTTTTTCCGTTTGCTCATTTCAATTTTATCTTCACCTTTTATATGCCATTTTACTCCCTGTACCCATAAAATGGGTAAAAAGGGGGTATTGGATTTGTGCAAAAGTATGTAACAGGCAGAAGGAGACATCTCCGACCCTATAAAGTATATATATTCTTGATCAGTATCAAAAGAGATTTCGATTTGGCCATGTCCGTCTGTCTGTCCGTCTGTCCGTCTGTCTGTCCGTATGTATGAACGCAAGGATCTCAGCAACTATAATAGCTAGAGACACCAAATTTTGAATGTAGCTTCGTGTATAGCGGGAGCAGGTCAAGTTTATCTTGGATCCGAGATATACCCCCATTGCCCCGCTATTCAATAAAAACATTTTACAGCCACAGTTTTATAGATATAGCTTTGGGATTTGGCATGTATAATACATTGGTCATTCTTGATATACTGTCCAAATTTTAAGTCGATCGGATAATAAACACGGAAGTTATTCAACAAACAAGATTCAGTACTGCAGGCTTGGCAAGCAGCAACATGAAGGCTTCAGCATATGTATGTACATATGGGCGAGCGAGCGCGAAGCGCGTGCATTTTCTATTAAGTACTTAAGGCTTAACCATGTGTGCGAGCGAGCGCGAAAGTGCAGCGGGTCTTGTACTCGTGACGTCACGACATACCAAAACACACGGCATCAGCTGATGCACATGTCGCTTTTAAGCAACACAAGCCCATATGGTTTCATAATTGCTTATCGGTACGCAAACCATACGATAAATTTTAAGCACCTGATCTGCTTGACATTTTTCTTTGTGAGACATGCGCCATCTGCATGACTTTATTTTCTTGAAACATATTGTTATCAATGCTCTGCATAGTGCAGACTATGCATCAAAATTCAAAAATTGACTGTTGGCGCGCAGCCAATTGGCCTCTTCGATAAAATATCGATAAGTATCAGCTCTTCGATCAGTCTCGCTCATCTCTGCATTGTGCTGCTAGTATTTCTTCACTCTACCGTCGTTCGTCATCGTCATCGTTCGTCATCGAGTTCCGATTTTGATAAATTTGCGATTTTCAACTCTGGGTACAGGGAGTCTCGTAGTCGAGTGTACTCGACTAAAACATTCTTACTTGTTTTAATTCAATTTTATATGAAATGTTCAAGATAAATTCTAAAAAACGGATCCAGGCATGCAATGGACTTACTCCAAACTGCAAAGCTCCAGGCTTTGGGACAAAAAGTTCAGAATTAAAATCAGTTATTTCTAATATTTTTGTTGGAGTGACACCACAGATTGGACAACATTGAGTAGATTTAGTTGCAATTAAAACGTTTAGCACTTTGCCATCAATAAGTGTCATATGCATTTCATACGTTACTGTTATATCACGATTTTCATTCAATTTATAAACAGAAGGTTTGAGATTATTAATTTGAGAATGTAAAAGGTTCTTTTCCATCATAATGTGGGCCGTAGTTTCTTTTACTAGTTCAATTTTCAGAGGTCTGCAAAATCGTATAGATTGCGGTGTTCTATTATTCCATATGTTGTGATCAAAAGAGTCTATAATTTGTATGGGTATAACAGAAGTAACAAAAATGGAGTGATCTGAAGGCAGTTCGTCAGGTGTTTCGGTAGCGAACTTCTGCTTGTATATTGAATGACCCGTTGAACCATCAAATCCATAGCTGCATATTAGTTTTATTTCAGAACTGTTTGGAAACTGATTTAAAACATCGGCTTGCATTTTAATAATTCTGTGCGCAGTATGATCCAAAAGGTTTTGTAATGATACTTGGGCGGCCGTTTCCGTTACTTTTATATCTACAGGACGGCATTGCAATTTAGATTCCATTACTAGACTATAGGTTGGATAAATGTTACTGTGGCGACTTTTATTCATAAGTCTAGTGTTCATGTATTGCTGTTTTGTAAGTGAATTTTCCAGGAGGTAAGCCAAAGCTTCATCGGGTGTAAGTGGAATGGGTTTTTGTATATCAAATTGCTTTCTCGATTCAGTTGAGTATTTGGGTGTTGTTATGGTTTTTTTTAAGAACAAAAGCCGTATCCTTCTTGCTTTGTTTCTTTGCAGAGACTGCTGCAGCATGTGCAAGAAGATTTGTGTCACAATTATTTTCATTTGCGAGCTCAGATGCTAATTTCCTTTTTAATCTTGTACCCGCATTCGTATAAGATAAGGTTGGACGTCCCATTTTTTTTTTTTTTTTTCGACAGCAATTGCCGCCAGGCACAGCTAAAAATTAAAATTAGACTCATTAGAGTGCCCCTCTCCACGGAAATCTTTAGTAAAAGGCGAAAGATTTATTCAACAACTGAAGAGAAGCCAGAGTGGTGTCTTGCTGTGGTGTCTTGCAGGTTTCATCGATAGTAATCGATATTTTAGACGCCAACCATACAGTATGCTTAGACATGAACCGTTCAAGCATGTAGTTACATTTGGGAAGATATTTTTGAATGTAACTATTAAAATTACTGATTTTTTTGTCTATTTCCTTTATTATCTTGGATTCCACAGAGTTTTTATGAATTTTGGTGTATATCCAATCCGATACACATTGAATTTTTCGATTGTTGCTGCGCCATATTTCGATAAGTTCGCTGTGACTAAACTCAAACGTGCCTATATATTATCAAATTGAGAGAAAAGGGGGACGAACGGGGATGAGTTTTTGGTTTGTGGCTAAAGACAACACTCACAAGTACAATCTGGACCAATTAGTTGCTTTCAGCAAGGAACAGCTTATTAGTTATTTTCCACGAAACACGGAGAACGCATGTTAGTTTTCTAAAAAAATACACATAAATTGGACATTACACAACACTAAATCCGTAGAACTACACATAAAATAACAATATACATTAAATAGTGCATACCTTGAAGATTACTTTCCATAATTTAGTTGAATTTTCTGGACCAATTTAACGCGTGTGGCACAACACAAAGCAACTAAATATTTTGGCGCAAATTTCTATTCGGAAATCAGCTGATCGCTAGCTTACTTTCAAAAGCTCTCAAAAAGCTTTGGTGGCGCTTTTAAAGCTTTTAATTAAAATTTTTATAATGTATGATGAATTTACTTTAAGATTAAAATAAGAAAACAACGATATATTAACATCGAAAAATCGACTTTATGTCAAAAAAAAACGACATCTGGACCATAGTGCAATGTCTAATATTTTGGTGTTGTCGAAATCAGCTGTGTGTCCTGTTCTTGTGATATGCTGCGCAAGTGCTGTGCCTTTGTTTGCGTCTCCCTTATGTTCTGCAATTCTTGTGCCTAGCGCGCGTTTGGTTGTTCCTATATATACTCCGTTGCATCTTTCACCTTTTCCACTGCACTTGATCTCATATATGACGTGTTGTTGTTTGTCTTTTTGTATTTTGTCTTTCGTGTTCGTAAACAAATTTCTTGTGTTTGTATGTGCTTTGTACGCGTACATTAGGTGTTTGGAATGTGCGTCTGGAATTATTTTGGTTATTGTTTGCCGATTTGTTAAATTATTTATGTATGGTACACTAATGTATTGCTTATCTTTTTCTGTGTCTTTGTTTTTGTCTGTGTGCTTATTTTGGGTTGTTGCGTTTGTTATTAAATTGTCTGTAAGTTTCTCGGGGAAACTATTTTTTAAATATAATGTTTTTAATTGTATATATATTTCTGGTCTGTGTATCTCGTCATTAATCGTATACGCTTTGTGTATAATGTCTTTCCCGATGTAATCATTTTTGTGTACGATTTGAATAAAATCCTGCCTTTGTTGTTCTCTAGTTCTGTGTCCAAATATGCAATTTTGTTGTTATTTTCCTTTTTGATCGTGGATTGTATCCTTTTGTGTTGATTATTTAGCGTGTTCAAAATAATTTGTGCATCCTTTTCTTTTATAATACATAATATGTCGTCCACATATTTTGATATATGTTTTATATGTATATTCTTCTTTGTCAGTTCGTCTGTGGCATTGTCAAGAATTTTGTCCAGTACTATATTCGCTATATGGGTTGCCCATTGGCATGCCAAATATTTGGTTATATAAGACGTCATTGTATGATAAATAATTATTGTCAATAAGTATAAAGTCAAGAAGTTCCTTAAATTTTGGCTTGGGTATAGTTGTGTATTTAATGTATGAATTTTTGCCTATTTTAGACAACCCAAAGTACGGATTAAGTCCACATCACTGCTGGATAAGGTTTTTTGAATTTATCTTGCACGCAGGATACAAACTCTGTGTGAAGAAATGGCGAGTTTCAAATGAATCCGACAAACTTTTGCTAGCTGAAAACAAGCAAAATATTCAAATTATGTTTTGGGAGAGACTATCTTTAAAGGTCGACAAGCCAGGATCTGGCAGCACAACTGATGGGAATACCGCTCGACGGTCATTCAATGAATTTGAGAAGTTTTCTGAAATTACTGGCGTCGATAAGTATATAATATTTAGCCTGAGGACAATATTGATATGTTTATCTTACCAATTGCCATTACATTTGGAAAAATTTTAACGATTTTGTTTTCAAACTGCCGAGAGGATTGTTTTAACTTATCCTTCCCATGACAGCAACTGTCCACAAAATTTTGGTTCATGCCAGGCAAATTATTGAAAATACTGTCCTTCCGGTAGGCTATTTTGGAGAAGAGGCTGTTGAAGCTAGAAACAAACATTATAAGTTTGACAGACTCACGCACGGAAACACAGCCGCATTTACAACTTTTTGGACGTATTTCATCGGGCCATGAACACTTCTGATCCAATAGTGTCGTCCATGTATTTGGAGAGGCGAATACAAAAACACAAACGCCTTTGACTTCCGGCGGAAGTGATTAAGTTGCTGTCCTGCCCATTAGACAATACGTGTCAAATACCAGAAGACAAGCTAAGCATCAGATTATTTGGATTTCTTATTTTTTAGCACCGACGAGCTTGAAAATGAAGCAAAAGTTGAGTAAGAAAATGTTAGTGTAACGAGAAAATTATTATCAATAAGCGCCAATCGTCTAATCATTACAGGTAATCTGGTCTCGCAATCTTACGTACATAAATATTGAATTATTTAACTGTATCTTAGTTTTTCTTAAATAAAATACCTGTTTTTACGAAGAAAAAAATTTAGAATATAATCCAAATACCAAGAATGCAAATCCTTGTTAAATCTTTGGGTTATTTATTAATGCCAGAAAAAGGGGTCAAATTTTCAACACAACTATGGGATCTATATGATATAGAATGGTAATCTTGACAATTGTTTGCCAAAATGTCGGGAGCATAATATTACTTATATCTGATTATATTAACCTGGATAACTTGGAAAACATGAAGGTTTTCATACAAAAACTCAGATTTTAACCGATTATTCCTACGAAAAATATATGATGTAGTAGTCAGAATTGGATAATTTTTTTCTATAATGTTAATAACATAGAAACACGCAAAGAATGCAAGTTTGGTCCAGATAGCTTAAAAAACAAGGGATTTGCATATGGTGGTTTCAAAAAGAAAGGCGTTGCCAAGCCTAGCTTTCTCAGCCCCATTCCCTATTGATATTATAAGCCCAATGCAAAAAACTAGACCAAATAATCTTTCGTTCTCGAGATATTAATTAGTTAAAAACAAGTAAAAATGCTATAGTCGAGTATACCCGACTACGTAACTCCCTGTACCCAGGTCTAAAACATTCAATCACATCTACGTCCAAGTTGCACATACATACACACATACACAAAGACGCACAGACACACTGGCGGCAAAAGCGAGAGCGCAAGCGAGGCAATTTAATTGGTGGCTGTGATTCTTCTTCCCTCCTCTCGCTGCATCACTGAATCTTCTTTCGTGAATAACTTCCGTGTTTATTATCCGATCGACTTGACAGTATATTGACTTTGGACAGTATATTAAGAGAGACTAAAGTATTGTACATGCTAAATCTAAAAGCTATATCTTGAAAATTGTTACTGTAAAACGGTTTTAATCGATTTGCGGGGGAACGGGGGAGATATCTGAAATATGAAACAAACTTGATCTGCGTATGGTATACAGGAACCTACATTTCAAATTTGGTGTCTCTAGCTCTTGTAGTTGCTGAGATCGACGCGTTCATACGGACTGACGGACAGACGGACAGACAGACGGACATGGCCAAATCGAAATCTCTTTTGATACTGATCAAGAATATATATACTTTATAGGGTCGGAGATGTCTCCTTCTGTCTGTTACATACATTTGCACAGATGTAATACCCCCTTTTACCCATTTTATGGGTACAGGGAGTCTCTCTTAATCTACTGTCCAAATTTCAAGTCGATCGGATAAGAAACACGGAAGTTATTCACGAAAGAAGATTCAATGATGCAGCGAGAGGAGGGAAGAAGAAGCACAGCCACCAATTAAATTGCCTCGCTTGCGCTGTCGCTTTTGCCGCCAGTGTGTGTGTGCGTCTTTGTGTATGTGTGTATGTATGTGTAAGTGGACGTATATGTGATTGAATCTTTTAGACCTGGGTACAGGGAGTTACGTAGTCGGGTATACTTGACTATAGCATTCTTACTTGTTAAAAAACAAATTTGTAGGATTGAGCACAGCAAACGAACTTCAGAGCCAATGCGAGCCCTTCCCACGAAACGTAAGCGCCAAAATCAAATTTTACAGGAGAAGGTTTTTTATAGTTTACATTAATGTTGATTGGCGGATTTTTGTGAAACTCGAAATTAACAATATTTGAGATGTTATATATGTTATATATCCATCCTAAGGTTTACTTTGACCAAAAACTACTATTTTTGGCGCTTACGTTATTTTCGCGGGTTGTCATAAGCGCATATATGCTAAACATACTGTCGCTTACGTTCAATGAATTTCATTAAATTATGTTTTTATGTTTTATGTAAAACTTTTTTATTTAATTTTATCAATTATAACATATTGCATAATAACATAACATAATATATGTAAGTATACTATACCGACAATGCAATTAATCTTCTTCATCAGTTTCATTTAAATAGTCTCTCACTTGAATAGATTTCTTTAGACCAAGGTATTCACAATGAAACTCTTTTGGAGTACTCAAGTACATCGAGTATCGATAGTATCACACGCATTTAAAGTGTTCTCCGTCATTTTTGTATTAATTAAACATTAAAACACATAAAAATAAATAAACTGTTGTGAATCCACTGATCGTGGTGATGTTAATATCTGGCACAAAACAAACATTGAACAAACAAAGTTTTTATTTATTTAATTCGGCATTTAGTTGCACATATTTATTTGCCCTTTGAACACACAAACACATACAAATCAAACCAACAGACAAAACGTAAACAAAAACACTCAATTATAAATCACTCAAAGTACACACAAACATACGTGAAAAATGCCGTCTACTGCGAAGCGTGTGCGCGAAAACACCAACACTGAGCTTAAAAATAAGCGCGACTCAGATGCACCAGCGTTCCAGCTGACGGAACTTGTCAACAAACGCTTTGAGGAGCAAGCGCATCTCATCACTGCCAGCATGCGGTCGGCTGAAGAGCGGATACTGAGTGTTCTTCAGGAGCGGCTCAACAGCATGAGCAATGAAATGCATTGCCTGAGCCAACAAGTCCATCAGCTGGAAGGTGAGCTTGTAGAGGTGCATGACCTGAAATCACGTGTGGGTCAACTGGAGGCTAAGCTTGCCGCACAAAACAACGCGGCTGTAATGTGCGATCTTCGTATACACGGCGTTCCCTGCATTGAGGGAGAGAAACTGAGGAGTATTTTTAACTCCTTATGTTTTTCACTACATCTTAGCCCGGCACCAAAGATTAGGGAAATTTTCAGAGTCAAGCAGTCGATCCGTACCCGCACTGTACTTGACCCAATAATAATTGTCAAGTTGGAGAACTTGCACGAAAAAGCTGGACTTTTGAGAGCAATTGCTGCTTACCGTCGCGAGACAAAACAACAACTTAGCTTACAATTGCTAGGCATTGAGACTCCTGCCCTCTTTTATATAAATGAACAGCTCACTAAAGACAATTATGATATTTTCAAAGAGGCGATGAAACAAAAAAAGGGAAAGCTTTTGCTTTGCTACGCTGTCTTTACGCGTAGAGGGCTTGTGCATGTAAAGCTTTCGGAGAGAGCAAATGTTGTCTGCGTGGGCAGCATACAAGAGCTTTTGCAGCTGCAGCGGGACGGCAAAGCAGCTTTGGCACAGGGAGAACCGTTGGCAGCTGATCCGACTTTAGCACCCAACTCTCCCGCTCCCGCTGGTCCCGGTGTGCTCGCTGCCAGTAATTCGTTTCGCTCTTGATAAGTGGAGCTTTTACAAACATCTGTCTCAGTTTACTAGTTTTAAAATTATTTATGATAAGTACTATATTTTAACCATTGATTTTAAGCTAAGTATTAATTCGCATCAAATTTATGTTTTTTCCTTTAAGGTGTGTTGTTTTATAGGTGTAAATTTTAGCAAATTGCGTGTGACAGGATTGTACTTTTTATTTTTTAAATGCAAGATGAAAATGTAGTTTCCAGTGCGAATAGCTATGCCATGCTAAGGGTTCTTGTAAAGCAGAAGTCAGGCTTACATATTTGCCATATTAATGCTCAAAGTTTAGCCAAGAAAATTGATGAGTTCAGATATATGTTTGTAAACTCTAATGTAGATGTGATTTGTGTGTCTGAAACTTGGTTTGTGTCTGATATCTGTGATTCGTTAATTGATTGTAATGGTTATAATGTCTTTCGTTCTGATCGTGTAGGTCATGCTGGTGGTGTTGCAATTTATATTAACAAAAAACTTAATGCTAAAGTTATGTGTAGAAATTCTGTGGGAAGTGCAATAGAGTCTCTATTTATTCAAATCAAGAATAATAGAACAACAAACAAAATACTAATTGGCTGTGTATATCGACCCAATCGCAATATTGACTATTCAGAATTGACGAATATTATCTCGACTCTTTCTTTGACGTATACTGATATAATTTTGACGGGAGACTTTAATAGTAATATATTTAATGAAACTCATCTCATTGATTGCATGGAATCCCTTGACCTAAAACTGGTAAACTCCACAATGGCTACTCATTTTACAAGTAGCAGAAACACTTTATTAGATTTATTCTTTGTGAATATGCCAAATAAAGTTTTAAAATACGAACAGCTATCAGTACCAGTGTATTCTAAACATGACCTAATATTTTTGACTTATGACCTTTACCTAGATTATAATGACCACTGTGTAGAATTTCGTGACTTTAAAAATATTGAC
Organism: Hirtodrosophila confusa; assembly: GCA_035043065.1. Lineage (NCBI taxonomy): Eukaryota > Metazoa > Arthropoda > Insecta > Diptera > Drosophilidae > Hirtodrosophila > Hirtodrosophila confusa. Next base: position 131,038 of record JAWNNI010000167.1, read on the forward strand.
TATACCAAATTAAATACTGACTATAACTCACTTGACTGGAATGACATCTAACGTATACCTTCAGTTAATTGCCAACTTGAACGACTGCGGTCTAATATTAATTAGCTTTTCAACCGCTCGGTACCCATTAAAAAGAAAAGAGTTAAGTATGGTGAAAATATATGGTTTAATATGGACATACAGAGCTCGATATTAGAAAGAAACAAGGCTTTTCAGAAATGGAAACGCTTTAAAACAGATTTTCATTTCCGCAAATATCAAGCACTAAGAAGAGCAGCGGCCAATCTTATTTTTAATTCCAAGCGCAATTACTTCTGCGCGAAGTTTAGTACGGCACTAAGTCCAAAGCAAAAATGGAAAGAAATTAAAAATCTTAGCCTAGGTAAACAGAAATCTGTGATAAAAAACGATATCGACGTAAATGAACTCAATTGTAAATTCACGCAAATAACTGTACCTGAACCTACACAAAACGTATACCTGAACTGTCGATCCTATAGAAACTGTGATATTAGTTTTAGTTTTATGTGTGTCAGTCCAAGTGATGTACTTGAGTGTATACTAAAAATTAAGTCAAATGCTATTGGTTTTGATGACCTCAATCCTAAATTTATTAAAATTCTACTTCCCAAAATACTAAGCTACTTAACACATATTATAAACACCGCCTTCACTACATCTACCTTTCCCGACAAATGGAAAGAAGCAAAAATTATACCTATACCAAAATCGAATAGTGACGAATACAGACCAATATCCATTTTACCATTTCTGTCAAAGGCTTTTGAAAATTTAATGGCAAAACAAATAAACCGATTTTTTGACAACAACCAACTGCTTAATGATAAACAATCGGGCTTTAGAAAAAATAGAAGCTGTACTACAGCCATTACTAAAACAGCTGAAGATATTAGGGAACGACTTGACAATAATGATGTAACGTTTTTGACACTACTTGACTACAGCAAAGCATTTGACCACAATATACTCTTAACTAAACTCTCTAATTTATATAATTTCTCCAGTACAGCTGTAAGTCTCTTGTCTTCGTACCTTGTTGATAGATGTCAAGCTGTCGTCTCGTCAAATATATGTTCGTCCATTGTGTCAAATAGGCGTGGTGTTCCGCAAGGATCAGTTCTTGGCCCCTTACTGTTTGCCATTTATGTTAATGACCTGCCCGATTCTGTGACTAACTGTAGTGTTCAAATGTATGCTGATGATGTCCAAATGTATGTAAGTCGTCCTCTGTGTGAAATTAATGAATGTGTTAGTATTTGCAACAGCGATTTAGAAAAAATTAGCGTTTGGGCAAATAATAATGGACTTGGCCTTAATCCACGAAAATCCAAATGTATAGTAATCCATAAGAAAAACCTTTGCACTACACCATTGCTAAGCCTTATGATAGATGGCATACCAGTAACTTACACGGACTATGCAAATAATTTAGGCTTCACCTTCAATAAAACATGGAGCAATCATATCAATAAGGCTGTTGGGAGAACTTATGGACTATTAAGAACATTGTGTTTAACACAGCACTTTTTGCCTATCGAAATAAAATTATTAATTGCCAAGACGTGCTTAATACCGACCCTTCTATATGGGGTAGAAGTATTTACAAACTGTGATGCGGCTAGCAAACGAAAAATTAGCGTGTGTTATAACAATATAGCGCGCTTTGTCTTTGATCTAAAGCGATATGACCACGTTTCATGTTATGCCCTTAAATTAGCTGACCTTGATATAACCAACTTGATGACTTTTAAAACACTAATCTTCCTGCACAAAATAATATATACTAAAGAACCCGCATATCTTCACGAAAAAATTAGATTTGCTACGTCCACGAGGACGAACAATCTAGTGTGCAATAGGCATAAGACGTTAAATTCAGAAAGACAGTTCGCTTCGCTTCGCTTTCGCAAACGGACGTGTTTTTTCTTGCGCCTCGCAGTTAATTTTTCTTTCCTCGTTCTTAGCAATTATTAAATTGCAAGTTTTATATTTGTGACGTGTGTTTTCATTCGGTTGTGTTAAACACCTGTGTTGAACTTTAATTGTAATTATTTGTGCTTTATTTGCAAATTTAAAATTTTTGTGCCTATACACAACAACAAACTGCAGCCAAGCATTCTGTTTGATTTTGCAGTTGCATTGCTGTCTGCATATAATTTGTTTTTGTGTGTACTCACTTCATTCTCTTTTTTTATCTCTCTCCCGCGCTTGCATTAGTTGTGTTGTTGGTGTTGGTCGCGGTCTTTTCTGTTAGAAATCCGTTTGTGAGTTTCGGTCGTCGCGCCCGCGCTTTGTGTTGTTATTGCGTTTGTAAGTACAAATCAGCGGTAGTTGTTTAACCCTAGGGTGCCTTTCCGTTCTTTTTACATTCTTTTTTGGTTCTTTTGCTTTTTATTTTATTTTTTGTTTATCTTTTTTATGTTCTATTTTCTTATATTTAAATTCCTTTTTGCTAGAATGCTTGTCTGTTACAATAAAAATTGCCAGGTTAGAGCAAACTCGAAGATGGGCTTTGGTTGTTGCTGGCTGTGTGATAATGTGTCACACGAAAAATGTGCTGGCCTAAACGGCAGAATTGTGGACCAGATTGAGTCAAAATCTGGCCTCAAGTGGACATGTGTATCCTGTAGGGATGTTGAACGGGACATCATGGGTTTCATGAGGCAGACTAAGAAAGGCTTTGGTGACATATTCGGGCGGTTCAAAAAACTGTTCGATGGTTTTTCCGACTTGGAGAACGAATTCAAAAGTATGAAACTTTTGAATGAGTCCCCAAAACGGAAGAAGGCTAATTTTAGGCTGTCTATTGGCTCCAATGAACTGCAACTCCCCACACATGCTTCCACTTCATCCGCAACTAATAAACAGTTAGAATTAATAAATTTATCGTCCCCTCTCCTCATAATTCAATAATCAGAAGTGACGAGAATAGCATCGTACCCATGGATGTTGTTCCTTCTGACCCCGTAGAGCATTCTGATTCGCTGGCTTTTAACACTGTTGATCCGGATCAACAGCCTAGTGATAATATACCGGTCCAATCAACTGGTCTAGCAACCAATGCTGTGGCTCCAGCGGATGCAACTGCTTTGGTTGCTAAGAAGACCCTTATAGGAATTCCACCACGAATACAAATCTTTGTTTCCAGGCTTGCCCCTGATACTACATCTGATGATGTGAAGGCCTTATACAGGCCAAATCTAAAGCCCACATTACGGTGGAAAAATTCAAATTTACGTATTCTCGGGAAATTTCGTCATTTAAAATAAGTGTTCCGGCTGAATATTTCAACAATATTTGTTGCAAAGAATTCTGGCCCGACCACTTACTTATTAAAGAATATACCGTAAAAAGAAAAATCGGCCTCCGATTTCACTTCCTTCTTCCGGTGGTATTTCTAACCCACCTATTGTAATATCTGATAGTTCAAAAAACTAACATCCTCCCTCTCACTTGGCTATCAGAATGTAAGAGGTCTTTGTAGTAAACTTAGTAATCTTTATCTAAATAGCCTAACTTTTCTTTTCCATTTCGTTGCCTTTTCTGAAACATGGCTAAGGCCCGACATCCTTAATTCTGAAATCCTGTCTAACAAATTCTCCATTTATAGAAAAGATCGCACCCGTGGTGGTGGTGTTCTTATTGCTGTTGACGCTGATTTATCATCGGAGCTTGTAATAATCGATAATTGTATATATATTGAATTTGTTGCTGTAAAATTGTGTATGTCCAGTATTTGCTTTTATATTACTTGTTCTTATATTCCACCTTCTTCCGATATTTCTATATATTCTTTGCATGCTTCTGCTATACAATCTGTCTCATCTATGGTTTCTGATCGTGATTTTCTTGTAGTTCTTGGTGACTTTAATATCGCCGGAACTACCTGGACTTCTAGTCCCGATTCTAGCGTGTTGACTCCCACATCTCAGCACGATTTTATTGAAAGTTTATTTGGGATGTCATTGTGTCAAATCAGTGATATCCCAAATTCTTCACATAAAATGCTTGATCTTGTTTTTGTCTTGGATTCCTCATTCTATTCTGTCTCCCGTACTGAACCTATATCCACTCCTGAAGATCCTTATCACCCAACTTTGGAGGTGTTGATTGACTTACCAGCCAGTGTGCCAAGCCCTGGTAGAGAACCGGCTGAGCGAGTTCGACAATTTCGGAAAACCGATTTTACTAAACTTGCTCAGCTCCTATCCCAGACTGACTGGTCTCAGCTGTACATGTGTAGAGACATGGATTGTGCAATCAATTACTTTTATTCTACCTTAAATTCATTATTTGATTGTTGTGTCCCGTTTTGTAACCCTCGTAGGTCTAACAAACCTGTGTGGTTTACACGTGAATTGATAAACTTAAAAAATAGAAAGTCGAGATTGTACAAAAAGTTCAAGGAATTTGGCTCTTCCTCGGATTTCTCTCGCTATTTGATTGCCCGATCTAACTTCTCTGCACTTAATTTATACTGTTATAACAACTACCTGAGGAGCTGTAGGTTACAGTTTCAGCGGGATCCTAAAAGGTTTTATAACTTCGTTAATGTGAAGCGTAGGTCATCAACATTTCCATCAACTGTATTTTTTGAAAAAAAGACAGCTGACTCAGATCAGGGTATCGCCGATCTTTTTGCCGAATTTTTTCAAACGATTTACAGTTCACAACCTTATCAATTGCTTTCGCCTTATCCTTATCAGGTAATTAACTCCAATTGCATTTTTGGGCCTTTAATCACTGAAAGCTCGCTTCTACGTGATTTGAAGTCTATTAACCCCGTATTTTCTCCGGGACCTGATGGAGTACCAGGCTGTGTGCTCAAGTACTGTGCTGAAGGTATTTTTAAGCCATTATTTGTTCTTTTTAAATTGTCCGTGGAGTTGTGTTCTTTCCCCAATATTTGGAAAGAATCATTTATTATTCCTCTCCATAAAAAAGGAAACAAGTCTAATGTCGAGAACTATAGAGGTATTTCTAAGTTGTCTGCTATTCCTAAGATTTTTGAGAAATTAATAACTTCTCAACTTCAACATTTATGTAGATCTATAATTTCACCCTGCCAGCATGGGTTTGTGAAATATAGATCTACTACCACTAACCTATTGGAATTCACTTCTCTTATTATTAAGGGATTTCAATCTAAAATGCAAACAGATGTTATTTATACTGATTTCAGTAAGGCTTTTGATTCTGTTAATCATTCTCTTTTACTTCTAGGATTTCCAAATAACTTAATTCTTTGGATTTCTAACTATTTAACTCTTAGAACCCAAAAGGTTTATTTCAAAGGCTTTGTCTCTAAGTCTGTTCAAGTTACTTCTGGAGTACCACAAGGAAGTCATCTTGTCCCCTTATTATTTACTCTTTTCATCAATGACCTTCCTTCTGTCATAAATTACTATCGGGTGCTGATGTATGCCGATGATGTTAAACTTTGTCTGTCATCTACTGATTTCTTATCTGGTCAAAGGTTGCAAACTGATCTTGACAGTTTTCAAGCCTGGTGTCGGGTAAATTTATTAAATCTTAATTGTGGTAAGTGTAAAATAATGTCCTTTTACAGGCGAATGCCTTTTTTTAACAGTTATATTCTTAATGGTAAGCCGCTTGTTCGAATTGAGTCGGTTGATGATTTGGGTATCCTTTTAGATTCCAAGCTTAAGTTTGACAAACATATCTTTTCCACCGTTAATCGTGCCTTTGGTGTCCCGGGTTTCATTAAGCGTTGGTCTAAAGAATTTAACGATCCTTACATTACTAAAACCCTATATACTTCGCTTGTTCGACATATTCTTGAATATGGGTCTTGTATTTGGTGTCCCCAGTACAAGATTCATCAGGATAGAATAGAATCGGTTCAAAAACAATTTCTTCTCTTTGCACTCCGGGGTCTTAACTGGAATCCTAATACTCACTTGCCTTCTTATCGTAGTAGACTTTTACTAATAAATCGTCCTTCTCTTTCTGATCGTAGAACCATGCTTGGTGTAATTTTTTTACACAAACTAATTAAAGGCGAAATTGATTCTTCTGAATTAATTAGCCAGATTAGTTTTGCAGTTCCGATCAGAAATTCCAGAAACTTTCTTCCCCTTTGTCTTCAAGTTTGTAACACTAACTATGCTATCCATAACCCTTTTCGTATCATATGTTCTAATTATAACAATCTTTATCATTTAATATGTAATTCTAGTTCTATTTCCGTACTTAGAACTTCAATTTTATGTTATCTGTGTAATTTATAGTTTTTTGTATATTGTTTAATTTATGTAGAACTTTTATTTAGTCTGTTCGTATTTATATGTTTCGCGATCTTCGTTACCGCACGTTATGCGGCGCGCCCCTCGGTCGGTTGGGCGGGAGGTGGGTTTGCATTTTGCCTGGGTCCGCGCGTTAACAAGCCCGTGCTTGGTGTCGTTTGGGCCACTTGAATGTACTGCCCGTTTAGTACATCAACGTCCAAAAAAAAAAAAAGAAAAAAAAAGAAAAAAAAATATGCTATTCGCACCTGGAATCAACTTCCCCATCCTTTAAAAACTATTTATGGCGCCACGCAATTTAAGATAAAACTAAAGGCTCACCTACAGAACAATACTCAATAATAATTATTTTAACTGTGAACGATAACTTTAAACTCAAATTATATGAACTATGGTACTTATTTTATATGTTAAATCGAAAAAAAAAAACTAAATGTAAAATTTATGTTATAAAATATGTTTAATTATAGTGACTAGTGCCCTAACTTATAAGCTTTAGCTTGTAGCACTAGGAATGATAAAATAAAATAAAATAAATAATTTTCTTTTCACAAAGTGCCTTTAAATCGTTAAATTTATTTAATGATATTTTTAATTCCGATAAATATAAATGTGAAGGGGCTTCGTCCAAGTCAATAGCGAAAGATTTTTCAATTGCTTCGTCCAGATAACTGTACTTTAATGAAAAACAATTTTTTTAAACGTTGCTGATCGAAGCAAGCTTAAATTAAGCTTTTCGCGCTTGGGCGTCAGTATATTTGCTAACAGTTTCCAATTAAGGAACTCGTAATAGTGCAGATTAATTGTCTCATAAGGACGAGGATTGGTTCGAGCACATCTTATTATTGTAGTCCACTCACTAGGAGCCCAGACTGTGCGACTTCGAGTAAATGAATCGATGGTGCTGTGCACAGAATCAACAGACATCATCGTATGTCCTGGCAACAAGTATGTTATATTTATAGATTCAATAAATGTGGCTGATTTTATAAAGAAGGCAATCACGGTTAACATGGCTTTATTGCGATTTTGCCCTGCACAACTATCGCAGTATAAACTTATAAATTTGGCAGTTTTCCTTTCGTCCAACATCAATAAATACTTATAAATAGCTGTGCTTATTTCATTACAATCACGTCTGCCATCTTTTTCACCCCATAGGAAGCAATAGCCATTTCTTGTTCCATTTTCATAAACACTTAAATTATAAAATGCATACTTTCTAGAATAAAATAGCGATATATTTTTGCTGTGTGGGGTATTTAACACCTTTTGGAGGTCGAAGCTGGCACATAGAAATAAATTATTTTCGTTTCCTATTTTTTGGTCACTTAAGAAAATTTTTACTCCCTGTACCCATAAAATGGGTAAAAAGGGGTATTACATCTGTGCAAATGTATGTAACAGGCAGAAAGAGACATCTCCGACCCTATAAAGTATATATATTCTTGATCAGTATCAAAAGAGATTTCGATTTGGCCATGTCCGTCTGTCCGTCCGTATGTATGAACGCAAGGATCTCAGCAACTATAATAGCTAGAGACACCAAATTTTGAATGTAGCTTCGTGTATAGCGGGAGCAGGTCAAGTTTATTTTGGATCCGAGATATATGAAACCATATGGGCTTGTGTTGCTTAAAAGCGACATGTGCATCAGCTGATGCCGTGTGTTTTGGTATGTCGTGACGTCACGAGTACAAGACCCGCTGCACTTTCGCGCTCGCTCGCACACATGGTTAAGCCTTAAGTACTTAATAGAAAATGCACGCGCTTCGCGCTCGCTCGCCCATATGTACATATGTACATATGCTGAAGCCTTCATGTTGCTGCTTGCCAAGCCTGCAGTACTGAATCTTGTTTGTTGAATAACTTCCGTGTTTATTATCCGATCGACTTGAAATTTGGACAGTATATCAAGAATGACCAATGTATTATACATGCCAAATCCCAAAGCTATATCTTTAAAATTGTTCCTGTAAAACGTTTTTATTGAATTGCGGGGAAACGGGGGAGATATCTGAAATTGAAAACAAACTTGATCTGCGTATGCTATACAGGTACCTACATTTCAAATTTGGTGTCTCTAGCTCTTATAGTTGCTGAGATCGACGCGTTCATACGGACAGACGGACAGACGGACAGACAGACGGACATGGCCAAATCGAAATCTCTTTTGATACTGATCAAGAATATATATACTTTATAGGGTCGGAGATGTCTCCTTCTGCCTGTTACATACATTTGCACAGATTTAGTACCCCTTTTTACCCATTTTATGGGTACAGGGAGTAACAAGTAAGAATGCTATAGTCGAGTATACCGACTACGAAACGCCCTGTACCCAGGTCTAAAACATTCAATCACATCTACGTCCACTTACTCATACACACACACACATACACAAAGACGCCCGCACACAGGCGGCAAAAGCGACAGCGCAAGCGAGGCATTTTAATTGGTGGCAGTGCTTCTTCTTCCCCCCTCTCGCTGTATTACTGAATTTTCTTTCGTGAATAACTTTCGTGTTTATTATCCGATCGACTTGAAATTTGAACAGTAGATTAAGAGAGACTAAAGTATTGTACATGCCAAATCTAAAAGCTATATTTTGAAAATTGTTCCTGTAAAACGTTTTTATTGAATTGCGGGGAAACGGGAGGAGATATCTGAAATTGGAAACAAACTTGATCTGCGTATGCTATACAGGTACCTACATTTCAAATTTGGTGTCTCTAGCTCTTATAGTTGCTGAGATCGACGCGTTCATACAGACGGACAGACGGACAGACGGCCAGACGGACAGACAGACGGACATGGCCAAATCGAAATATCTTTTGATACTGATCAAGATAAGAGATGTCTCCTTCTGCCTGTTATATACATTTGCACAGATTTAGTACCCCCTTTTTACCCATTTTATGGGTACAGGAGTAAAAATACGCGCGAATGAAAATTTACAGGCAGTTGAAAATTAAATAATCGAATAAGTGATGACGCATAACACTGCATGTTTCGCGTATAAAAACATGGAGCAGGGAAAATGTTCATTAACGAAAATGGATATTTCTCTTCCGTCAAACGTGCCCATTTATACAAAACCGTATCGAGTACCATTCGTCCAACGTCCCATTGTCGCAAATATGATAACAGATCTTCTCGAATGCGATATTATTCGACCGTCTTATTCGCCGTACGCATCGGAAATTGTTATTGTCAGCAAAAAACAAGTAAGAATGCTATAGTCGAGTATACCCGACTACGAAACTCCCTGTACCCAGGTCTAAGACATCCAATCACATCTATGTCCACTTACATACCTACACACATACACAAAGACGCACACACACACTGGCGGCAAAAGCGACAGCGCAAGTGAGGCAATTTAATTGGTGGCTGTGCTTCTTCTTCCCCCTCTCGCTGCATCACTGAATCTTCTTTCGTGAATAACTTCCGTGTTTATTATCCGATCGACTTGAAATTTGGACAGTAGATTAAGAGAGACTAAAGTATTGTACATGCCAAATCTTGAAGCTATATCTTGAAAATTGTTACTGTAAAACGGTTTTAATCGATTTGCGGGGGAACGGGGGAGATATCTGAAATATGAAACAAACTTGATCTGCGTATGGTATACAGGAACCTACATTTCAAATTTGGTGTCTCTAGCTCTTGTAGTTGCTGAGATCGACGCGTTCATACGGACTGACGGACAGACGGACAGACAGACGGACATGGCCAAATCGAAATCTCTTTTGATACTGATCAAGAATATATATACTTTATAGGGTCGGAGATGTCTCCTTCTGTCTGTTACATACATTTGCACAGATGTAATACCCCCTTTTTACCCATTTTATGGGTACAGGGTGTGAGGAGAGTCCTCCGGATCCCCTCACAATACCTATTGTTTATTAATATTACTCGATTATTATTATATAAATATTAAGCACAACCCGTACTAGCAACGCGCAAGGAGCGCTAGGTTATATTTAAGTAATAATATTGAAAGGCGCACGGAGCGCATAAATGTAAAGTAAGCAGTTAGCATGTAATTCAAATTCGAATCTAACGGCCTGGGCCGCAGCAAGCACTGTTGATCGGTTGCCCGATCCTGCCACTAGAGCGCGTCTACCAGGAGAGCGAAAGCTCTAAGGCAGAGCACGAAAGCTGCCAACCGTTTCGGATTAGCGAGGCCAGCGCGCAGCTTAGCCGCGAAGGGCTCAAGAGAGTAAGCCGGACTTTTGAAGCGAACGGACGTGCGTGCGATAAGTGATCAGTAAGTCGCGTGTGAATAAGAATAGAGAGGATAGAAAATAACCGAGTAGACAAGTAAGCGATCTTTACTTGGAGCATAAGATTAACCCTGTTAACTACTAGCTTATAATTTAAGTAATAAATGCTGATTGAACTTGCATTACATATCTGCCTAATAATTACTTTAACCCCCCACCCCCGTATAACAACAAGTAAAGTAGTGCGCACCGGCGGCAAAGTGCAAGTGGAAAAGTGTGTGTCTGCGGCTTCGCCCGGTCACCCGTAGGTAGTGTGTGTTTGAGGCGTTCGCCCAGCCACTAGCGAGTGTAGTGCGACTGAGGCTGTTGCCCGGTCATAGTTAGGTGTAGTGCGACTGAGGCTTTCGTTCGGTTGCTAGTAGATAGTGTGTGTCTGAGGCTTCTGCCCAGCCACTAGTGGGTGTAGCGTGACTGCGGTTTTTGCCCGGTCACAGTTAAGCGTAGTGCGACTGAGGCTTTCGCCCGGCTGCTGATAGGTAGCGTGTGTCCGAGGCTTTGCCCGGTCACAGATAGGTGTAGTGCGACTGAGGCTTTCGCCCGGCTGCTGGTAGGTAGCGTGTGTCCGCGGCTTTGCCCGGTCACTAGTAGACAGTGCGTGCCCGTGGCTCTAGCCCGGCCATTATTAGGCGGAGTGCGACTGAGGTTTCGACCCGGTTATTAGGTGTGGATTGTGTAGAGTAGTGTAGCCAGTGGAATAAGAGTATTTGGCTTATCTGCGTACCCCGTTTTCTCAGTGCCCCAGCGATTTACAAATATTCTTGTGAACAGAACCTTGGCTAGACTGAGATTTGTACCCCGGCCAAGATACTCCTTTACAAGTGGCGCCCGAGCAGGGACACTGGGGGCGTAGCGGGGCGTGGCATATTGGTGACATAAAGCCCCACCAAAGTGCCACAAAGCATAGAAATCCACTTAGGAATCGTTCGGGCAACGTGATAGCGGTTGGGTCGAAAATTTTGTTGCGCAGTGTAATTTGGTTCTTGTCGCGCAGTGCAATTCGTTTTCGTTGTGCATAGACAAAACGCACAGCCAAAACGAATAAGCAAAACGCACAACAACAACACACTAGTAGGCAACGGCGCCTGAGTAACGGCGCGCGCGTAGTTGTTTTTGTTGCGCAGGGCAATTTGGTTTTCGTTGTGCAGACATCTAGCGCGTAACGAAAACGAACAACAACAGCGCGCAAGGGATAACGGGCCGAAAAATAACGGCGCGCAGGCAGTGTTAGTGCAGGCGAAAATAACTGAGACAGTGAGCGAGACTGTACCGCTGTCGCGACGCTGCCGAATAAAGCGACAGTTAAAAGTAACGGGATCAACGCAGACAAGCATAGAAGATACGCGCTGAACGACTGAGTAGGGGTACTCAGGCCACGGAGTTTTTTTTTGTGTGACGAGATATAATAACAGAAATGGATTCACATAAATGTAAGAACCCTGGCGTAGGAGTGCGGTGGGTATATCATCGCCGTAAAGAGGAGCTAGAGGGAATTTGGGCTGGATAAAGAAGGCAAGGTAGACGAGCTGCGCCGACGGTTGGCGACTTTTATAAGGGATGAAGAACATAGTGCCGAAACTTGGGCACGCCTTGCCGAGTTAGAGGCACAGTTTGCCAAAGTGCTAGATGCTCTCGCCGTCGGCGACTTGGGTTCGAGTGGGCGCTACAAATCGGAAGGGGATTTGAGTGACCTAGTCGGTCAGCCGCGTTTCGTGTCCGAAATGCAGGCTTGTAGATGGGAAGCGATTAGCAGACCCAGGGAATTAGGAACCGGAGGCAGGTGCAGCGGCGTAGAGGGGAGTCCATCTGGTACTCGTCCTATCGTCGTTGCCGAGACCCCAGCGCCGCGGTTACAATGGGACCCGAGGGAGCGGATCGTAGTGCCAGACCAAGTTAGGAAATGGGGTCTGCGTTTCGACGGGCAAGGTGACCCTCTAGCGTTTGTGGAGGCACTTGAGGAGCGCGCGATATCGTATGGTATAGACCTAGATAGGCTACCTCGGGCCATGGATGAAGTGTTAACAGATAACGCCGCACGCTGGTTCGTGACCAGCCGCCTTAGAGACGTAGCGTGGGCAACGTTCAAGTCGGGCTTCTTGGAGTTTTTCTTGCCACCCAGGTATTTTGAGAACCTGGAGGATCAGATTAGGGGCCGGTTGCAGCGAAGGGGGAAAATTTTAAGAACTTTCTAATCGATTTGCGGGTACTCATGCATCATGCTGGGTATAATGCCGCCAGAGAGCTGCACCGGGTGTACGAGAACGTCGCGCCGGAATATCGGCTGTATATCCGAACGACTTCTCCAACCTGGCACAACTCACCCAGATGGCAGTCGAGTATGAGAGAGTGTGTAGACAAAATTTGGAGTATACGCGTAGTACCCAGTCCGGGCGGACTGGTACCGCTAGGTCACCAATCGAATATAGCAAATCGAGTGGTGGCCCCGGCGCGTCATACAATCCGTTTCGTACAGACCCGCGACCAACTCCGACGGCACTGGGTGGAGGAGCAATCCCCAATCCGGCCTCAGAACGACGCGAGGAGGCAACCCACCGGATGATCGGGCAGCAGCAGGCTGCGACATTCGATAGTCAACGAGTCTGCTACAGGTGTGCAGGCGAAGGGCATTTTGCGCGTACTTGTCCCAACCCGCGAGTGGATTTTTGCCGGATGTGTGGTGCGAAGGGCATCGACACGAGGAACTGTTGCCAGAGGCTCAACCAGGGAAACTCGCTGAGGCGCCACCAGGACCGGGATCCGGTAGGCGCCGGCGACCATACAACCCGGAATTAGATGGACCGTTGGGCGTCGAGGACGGCCGGATAGTGGCCGTAGTAAAAGTGGGGGCCAAGAAGGTGTCGGCCACAGTGGATACGGGCGCTACAAGGAGTTTTGTTAGCGAAAAGTGTGCTAAGGGAATGAGCGAGTACGGGGAGGTGCAGGCGGCGCAGACGCGGATAGTTCTGGCCGACGGAACGACCCGCGAGGTTCAGCAGGTGCTGAAGGTAAGAGTTGGTCTGGCAGGACGAGAGGTAGAAATGACATTGCTGATAATGGTGTCCATGCTGGACGAACTAATCCTGGGGATGGACTTTCTATGCGCAATCGGCACGACGTTACGGTGCGGTTACGCGGAGCTGGAGTTGACCAGAGAGAGGGCACGGGTTGAGGACAATGCTAGGCCCGTAGCTGCAGAGGAGCCAACGGGTGGTGTCCCGCGACGGAAGAAGGAAACGTTTGCCGCGCAAGCGGACCATAACGGTGGACAGGGAGCGAACGCAGGAACGGATCCCGAAAGCAGAGCGCCAGCAAAGGGCAGGAGACGGGCCGGACGGCGCGCCAAGCCTCAGAGCGGAGTGGTAGCCATGGTGAAGTCGGAGGCGGCGGCGAGGAGTCACTCTCGTTCAAGTACCCCGACGGCGTCACCAGCTACGGTACCCACCGGGATAAAGACAGAAGCGAAATTGGAATCAGGATCGGCGGAACTGGAACCGGACGTGCAGGCATTTTTGGAGGAGGAATTGGCGTTGTTTGACGGGCTCAAAGGTGTGTCCCACATAGCGGAACACCGGATCATCATGAAGGATGATAAGCCCCTAAAGCAGCGCTATTTCCCCAAAAATCCGGCCATGCAGAAGGTGATTGACGACCAAGTCGAGGAACTCCTCCAGACTGGTGCAATCGAGCCGTCTCGCAGTCCTCACAGCGCACCTATTGTGCTGGTAAAGAAGAAGACGGGCGAATGGCGCATGTGCATCGATTACAGACAATTGAACGCACACTCTGTACCCGATGCATACCCAGTCCCCAGAATCAATCACATTCTGGAGCGACTGAGGCACGCACGCTTCATATCGACGCTGGATCTAAAACAAGGGTATTGGCAGATCCCGATGGCCGAGGAGAGCAAGCAGTTTACGGCGTTTACGGTGCCCGGTCGAGGCCTGTATCAGTGGAGAGTGATGCCATTCGGCCTACACTCGGCGTGCGCTACGTTCCAGAGGGCCCTGGATACAGTCATCGGGCCGGAGATGGAGCCACATGCGTTCGCGTACCTTGATGACATAATTGTCATCGGCGCGACGAAACAGCAGCATATGACTAATCTCCAGGAGGTATTCCGGAGACTAAGAGCGGCCAACTTGAGGCTGAATATAAAGAAGTGTTCGTTCTTTAAAAAGGAGCTGGTGTACCTGGGACATGTGGTGAGCGACGAGGGTATAAGAACAGACCCCGAGAAAGTGGAGGCGATAAGGAGGCTGAGGCCCCCAACGAGTTTGAAGGAGCTGCGCCAGTGCCTCGGGATGGCATCTTGGTATCGTCGCTTTGTGCCAAACTTCGCTGCAGTGGTGCAGCCAATGACAGCGTTGCTGAAGAAAGGGAGGAAATGGTCGTGGGATGCGGAACAGGAGGAGGCCCTGAGTCGCTTGAAAGAGAGTCTAACGACGGCCCCTGTCCTCGCATGTCCCGACTTTTCCGCGAAGTTCGTTCTCCAAACAGATGCCAGCGATCATGGGCTTGGCGCTATTTTAACGCAGAGCATCGAGGGCCAGGAGAGAGTCATCGCCTACGCCAGCCGCAAATTGCTGAAGGCCGAGATCAACTACTCGGCAACGGAAAAGGAGTGTTTGGCCATAGTGTGGTCTATACGGAAGTTGAGATGCTATTTGGAGGGCTACAAATTTGACGTCATAACGGATCATATGGCGCTCAAGTGGCTGAACTCCATTGAGAGTCCATCAGGCAGGATCGCACGCTGGGCTCTGGAGTTGCAGCAGTTTCAATTCGACGTACACTACAGGAGAGGAAAACTCAACGTGGTGGCCGACGCACTGTCAAGGCAACCTCTGGAAACGTTTCAGCAGGCAGTGGAGGAGAAATCCCCCTGCCGTTGGATCTCGAGCACGCTGGAACGGATCGGCCAGAATCCTGAAAAGTTCCCAGACTACGTGGTCGAAAATGGAAATCTGTACCGCCACTTGGGATACCGAGCCGATGACGAGGATTACGTGCCCTGGAAGCTGTGCGTCGGAAGCGGTGACAGGAAACGAGTGCTACAGGAGTGCCACGACGCACCGACGGCGGGTCACCAAGGAGTGAGGAAGACGATCTCCAGACTGGCTCAGCGATACTACTGGCCAGGCATGTTGAGAGACGCTGCCAGGTACGTGAAGTGTTGTGAATCGTGTCAAAAGTTCAAAGTGGAACAGTTCAAGCCAGCAGGTCGCATGCTCACTCGTCAAGTGGCCGAGCCATGGGCCGTGCTGTGTGCTGACTTCGTAGGCCCATTGCCGCGGTCTAAACATGGGAACACAATGCTCCTAGTGTTCCACGACGCGTTCTCAAAATGGGTGGAACTCATCCCCCTGAGGAAGGCCACTACGGCCCATCTACAAACTGCTTTCAGGGAAAGGATACTATGCCGATTCGGCGTCCCTCGTAAAATGGTGTGCGACAACGGTGCGCAAGTCTTTCATGAAGACGCTTGGAGTGGAGTTGCAGTACACGGCGCCGTATTGTCCACAGGAGAACCCGACGGAGAGGACGAACCGCACGGTGAAGACGATGGTCGCGCAGTTCATCCAAGATCGGCAGAGTTCTTGGGATGAACTCCTACCGGAAATCTCTTTAGCTGTGAATTCGAGTATAGCCGATTCAACTGGGTACTCTCCGGCGTTCCTAATACAGGGAAGAGAGCCACGACTACCGGCCGCACTCTACGACGAAGTAACGCCAGGATCAGCGAGTACCCCACAACAGCCGGACGAGAAGGCGAAGAAGCTAAAGGAAATCTTCGACATAGCACGCAGTAACATGCAGCGCGCCGCTCAGGATCAGAGCCGGCATTATAACCTGCGGCGACGAGAGTGGAGACCATCCCTCAAATCGTTGGTATGGTTGCGCCAGCATTTACTTTCTAAGGCCGCAGACGGTTTCGCGGCAAAGCTGGCGGCGAAATACGACGGACCCTATCGGGTCGTAAAGTTCGTGTCGCCCAACATTGTGCTACTGGCAAAAGACGGCGAGCGGAAGAGGAGAAAGGCCAACATAACGCAACTCAAGCCGTATCACCAGGACCAGTCCGTAGACGATGAGGAACAGGTCGACGACACGAGGCCGACGGAGGAGGAATAGGGGCAGCGTTCGCCTAACACGCTGCCCGGGTAAAGGAAGAACAATAAAATATATTAACACAAATTTTGATCCTACAGATATCCGACATGATTTCAATCTGTGACGAGGAGCCGCGAGAGACCAAGCGACGACGAACGAAGGTCGACCTTAACTAGCGTGTTCGCGTGCCTATCGCCGTGCTCGGAAGCGCACATCGGCGACGTGATCGATTTAGTCGATCTGCTGGGGAAGGTAGAGACTGGACGAGACAGCAGCGCTGAGCAAGCGGCAGCACCGAGATAGCAGTGGGCGACGTCGTCGAACGCGCGCGGGTCGCTGGCAGCACGCCGCACCCGCGTACGGGACACGGCACGCCCCGCACCGACGTGCAAGCCACCATCGCACCAGCCTACCCTGCCACCGGGCACCAGACGGTGCCCACCCACCAAAAAGATGGCGTATCTATACCTGGGACGATTTGCTACCTGAGAGTAAAATAGTCAGGATACGCCAGCGGATGCGAGATGCATCAGAACTTTGTCGTCGCTCACGTTTATGCTAAATTTGGAAGGACTGGACTACAAGGTGACGTCGGCCAATCAACGAGTGTCCATCACCGCTTGGAAAGAAAGGGGGGGTGTGAGGAGAGTCCTCCCGGATCCCCTCACAATACCTATTGTTTATTAATATTACTCGATTATTATTATATAAATATTAAGCACAACCCGTACTAGCAACGCGCAAGGAGCGCTAGGTTATATTTAAGTAATAATATTGAAAGGCGCACGGAGCGCATAAATGTAAAGTAAGCAGTTAGCATGTAATTCAAATTCGAATCTAACGGCCTGGGCCGCAGCAAGCACTGTTGATCGGTTGCCCGATCCTGCCACTAGAGCGCGTCTACCAGGAGAGCGAAAGCTCTAAGGCAGAGCACGAAAGCTGCCAACCGTTTCGGATTAGCGAGGCCAGCGCGCAGCTTAGCCGCGAAGGGCTCAAGAGAGTAAGCCGGACTTTTGAAGCGAACGGACGTGCGTGCGATAAGTGATCAGTAAGTCGCGTGTGAATAAGAATAGAGAGGATAGAAAATAACCGAGTAGACAAGTAAGCGATCTTTACTTGGAGCATAAGATTAACCCTGTTAACTACTAGCTTATAATTTAAGTAATAAATGCTGATTGAACTTGCATTACATATCTGCCTAATAATTACTTTAACCCCCCACCCCCGTATAACAACAAGTAAAGTAGTGCGCACCGGCGGCAAAGTGCAAGTGGAAAAGTGTGTGTCTGCGGCTTCGCCCGGTCACCCGTAGGTAGTGTGTGTTTGAGGCGTTCGCCCAGCCACTAGCGAGTGTAGTGCGACTGAGGCTGTTGCCCGGTCATAGTTAGGTGTAGTGCGACTGAGGCTTTCGTTCGGTTGCTAGTAGATAGTGTGTGTCTGAGGCTTCTGCCCAGCCACTAGTGGGTGTAGCGTGACTGCGGTTTTTGCCCGGTCACAGTTAAGCGTAGTGCGACTGAGGCTTTCGCCCGGCTGCTGATAGGTAGCGTGTGTCCGAGGCTTTGCCCGGTCACAGATAGGTGTAGTGCGACTGAGGCTTTCGCCCGGCTGCTGGTAGGTAGCGTGTGTCCGCGGCTTTGCCCGGTCACTAGTAGACAGTGCGTGCCCGTGGCTCTAGCCCGGCCATTATTAGGCGGAGTGCGACTGAGGTTTCGACCCGGTTATTAGGTGTGGATTGTGTAGAGTAGTGTAGCCAGTGGAATAAGAGTATTTGGCTTATCTGCGTACCCCGTTTTCTCAGTGCCCCAGCGATTTACAAATATTCTTGTGAACAGAACCTTGGCTAGACTGAGATTTGTACCCCGGCCAAGATACTTCTTTACAAGGGAGTAAAAATGGGAACTACGTATGTGTATCGATTATCGACGATTTAATACCATCATTACCAAAATACCGTTTCCTATTCCATATTTAGAGGAGCAGTTTGCACAATTATCCGGTAACGAATATTTCACAAAGCTTTATCCACGTATGTGTTACTACCAAATCGAATTAAACGAATCGTCCAAGAAGTACACAGCATTTGTCAATTCTTATGGGCATGACGAATTTAATAGACTGCCTTTCAGTTTGATCAACGCTCCAGCTGTCTTCCACTGCGTAATGAATAAGGTAATTAGTCGAATGAAACCTGGAGAGGTCCTAGCAAATCTGGATGACGTAATAATTACAAGTAAGACATTTGAAGAGGGAATTAAGCGATTAGAAAGAAAAAAGAATGTTTAAAATTCCTAAAGAAAGTGGTTTGAAATTACGATTCGACAACTGCCAATTTGCACAACATGAAAATAACCATCATTGGGCATATTGTTAGTAAAAACGGCATAACACCAGGCGAAGATAAAATTGGCGCAATCAAAAACTTTAAGATGCCCACGAACGTAACCGAAGTTAGACGTTTCTTAGGTCTCACCGGATTTTTTTCGAAAGGCTGTGAAAAACTATTATTGATTTCAAGACCACTAACTCGACTTCTACGAAAATCAGTAGCAGGCAATTTTGAATGGACAAATGAACGTGAGCAAGCATTTAAAGAACTTATCGAAAAGTTATGCTGCGTTTCCGTGCTTGCATTGTATGATTTTTCAGCGTATTACGAGGTTCGTACTGACGCTTGTGCAACAGAACTCGCAGGAGTTTTATTGCAATCTGTTGACAACATTGATTGGAAGCCTGTTTGTTATTTTAGTCGTCATTGCAATGATACCGAGAGTCGTTATCACAGCTACGAGCTGGAAATTTTGGCCGTAGTCGAAACGCTAAAAAGATTTAGAGTTTACGTACTGGGCACACCGTTTCGTCTCGTCACTGATTGTGCTGCTATTACAAAAGCAAAATCAAAAAAATCATACCGAAAATAGCACTTTGGTGGTTTAGTATACTTGATTACGAATGCGAAATAATCCATCGGGAGGGGACAAAGATGGCTAATGTCGACGCTATGAGCCGCGCACTATGTTCAACGCCAAAAGAATCTTTAGAGGAAGCGGTACGAGCTATAACCAATGACATCGAGGACTGGCTCTTAACTTTTCAGCTGCAAGACCCCCAACTTGGGGAAATGGTGTTCTGCAAGGAATAGACCAGAATGATAAATCAAAACAAATTCAACAGGACTACGTTATCAATAATCATCGTCCATATCGCAAGGTTAATGAAACAGCGCGATTTGTAGTGGCCAAAGCAGTGAGATGGCGTATTGTTAAGCTATGTCATAACGATGCTGGACATTTTGGTCTCGACAAAACGATTTTGCGGATACAAAAACAATTATGGTTTCCAAAAATAAGAAAATACGTAACAGAGTATATTTCATCATGCGTACGATGTTGCTACTATAAATCGAAGGGAGGAAAGACAGAAGGAAGCTTGCATTACGGCGATATCGAGCCTATACCGTTTCGGAAACTGCATGTGGATCATTTGGGACCGTTTATTAAGGGCAAACGTAGAAATACGCATGTCTTTGCAATTTCCGACTCGTGCAGCAAATATCTCATCGTTAAGCCCGTGAAGAACACAAAAACGCACCCAGTCCTAAAAGCATAAAACGATATATCAAGCTAAAAAGTATTGTCTCCGACCGAGGAACCGCATTTAACTCCAAAGAGTTCGAGGATTACTGTAAGCAAAACCAAATTCAACATATCAAAAACGCTGTCCGCACTCTGCGTGCCAACAGACAAGTTGAGCGTGCCAACCAAACGATCCTGAACTTCATACGAACCACAAAAAAGACACCAAAGAGTGGGATCTAACTATACGAAATCTCCAATGGTCTATAAATTCGCAACGCAATGACACTTCGGGATTCAGTCCAAACGATCTGATTTTTGAGTTTAAAGCCATTGACATAATTCAAAATCATTTGACTGCCGCTATCCATGACGATCTCAATGGCGACGCAAAACACGAAGACGGAATTTGCAAATATAATGTTGCTGCCGACAACATTGCATCTGAACGCGCCAAATGGAAGAAAAGATTCCACAGCAATCTAACCCCGTTTTGTATTCCATAGGTGACCTGGTCCTAGTGGAAAATGAGCCAACAACCACTGATAAATCACGCACCTAGAGCCCCTCTACCGCGGGCCTTACCAAGTGACGAAGACACTGGGTAACGTTCGATATGTCATCGAAAATATTCCTGGTATGCAGATTACAGCACGCAAATACTGTTCTGTGTACGAGTCGTAGGCAAAGCCTTGTTCGTTTGCCTTCGGCGAGTGGGTTTTGAAATTTGACGTCGAGCAGACGCATTGCAGCAGAGATACGCCTTTATTATACCCTAGCAGGGTATTATAATTTTGTCTCGAAATGTGTAATGGACTGAAGGAGACATTTGCGACCCAACAAAGTATATATATTCTAATCAGCATGAATAGCCGAGTCGATATAGCGATGTCCGTCTGTCCGTCTGACATCGAACTAGTCTCTCAGTTTTAAAGCTATCGTAATGAAACTTGACACATACCCTTCTTTTTGCTGCAGACAGTACATATATCAGAACCGCCCGGATCGGACTACTAGCCATATAGCTGCCATAGGAACGATCGATCGACAAATATGTTTTTGTATCAAACATTTTTTGTTTATTAATGTATCCTTACCAAACTTTTTTAAGCCGAGTCTCTAAAGAGTTTATACAATCTGGCCAAATTTGGTCAAAATCAGACCACTACATCAAACTTTTTGTTTATGCATATATTTTATCCAAACTTAGTGATAGTTTTATAATACTTCAAATAGTTATAGTTCCTATAATTTGATTAAAATCGAACACATGGCTTCCATAGGAGCAATCAGACAAATATTAAGTTTTGCATAAAAACATTGCTGCTAGGGTATATAGCTTCGGCACCCGAAGAAAGCCGTTCTTTCTAGATTTTGAAATCACACCCATGTCTTAAAACTTATATAATATCTGTTTTGAAGTATAATCATGTTAAAATTGAATTCATTAAACTATAATTTAACTTGTTATTAAATGAAATCGCTATCGAATGTTTATTTGACATTGTAAGCAGCTATAAACGATCCACTTAGTAGCCATAGCTTTTAGTTTATTTATAATTTTTACTCCCTGTACCCATAAAATGGGTAAAAGGGGGTACTAAATCTGTGCAAATGTATGTAACAGGCAGAAGGAGACATCTCCGACCCTATAAAATATATATATTCTTGATCAGTATCAAAAGAGATTTCGATTTGGCCATGTCCGTCTGTCTGTCCGTCTGTCCGTCTGGCCGTCTGTCCGTCTGTATGAACGCGTCGATCTCAGCAACTATAAGAGCTAGAGACACTAAATTTGAAATGTAGGTTCCTGTATACCATACGCAGATCAAGTTTGTTTCATATATTAAATATCTCCTCCCGTTTCCCCGCAATTCAATAAAAACGTTTTACAGGAACAATTTTCAAGATATAGCTTTTAGATTTGGCATTGTACATGCCTTACTTTAGTCTGTCTTAATCTACTGTTTAAATTCCAAGTCGATCGGATAATAAACACGGAAGTTATTCACGAAAGAAGATTCAGTAATACAGCCACCAATTAAAATGCCTCGCTTGCGCTATCGCTTTTGCCGCCTGTGTGCGTGCGTCTTTGTGTATGTGTGTGTATGTGTAAGTGGACGTAGATGTGATTGAATGTTTTAGACCTGGGTACAGGGAGTTTCGTAGAAACTCACGAAAGAAGATTCAGTGCTTCAGCGCGAGGGGAAGAAGAAGCACAGCCACAACTTAAAATGCCTCGGTTGCGCTGCGCTTGAGCTGTGCTCGTGTGAGTGTGTCTTTTGTGTATGTGTGTGTGTATGTGTAAATGTACGTAGATGCGATCTGAAATTTTTGAGCTGGGTACAGGGAGTTTAGTAGTCAGGTATACTCGACTATAGCATTCTTACTTGTTTATTATTAGTTTATTGGGTTTTTTTTGTCGATATCGGGTGAACTGTCCTTGAAGAAGACCGAAAACCCTTCCAAAATAATTTCGTGATCCAAGATCCATAACATAGACGTCCAGAAATCGATTATTTGTGTTTGGTTTTAATGTCAACAGCTTCAGCAATTTTTTTAACCTTCGTGGATTTTAGAAAACACAGCCTTATTTGCTCGAATCGAGAGATCCATGGCTTGAGTTAAGTCTAAATTAGCTTTTTGGAAATCGCGACTCAGCGAAAGGCGTAAACAAGATTAATGATTAATTCATGGTATTATTTCGATATTTGGAGTCTGAGGCTGTCAATTCAAGCAAGGAAAATGGAAAATATTCCTGAAAGTCTTATACTTTTTGATGATTTAAAACACATCGAGTCAGATTCAATCTCTTATGATTTCAGCACGAAAGCTCAAATTTGAAGATTATGTGGACGTAATTTTTTTCCAGAAACTTAATGGGGGGATTGATCCCCTTAATCCCCCCTCCCCCTATCTACGCCACTGACTAGTTGTATAATGTATGGTTTGCATAATTCTAAGGCGTGTGGCTTCAGCTAAGTGCAGCCAAGTGCCCAGTTTAATGGTGGTAGATTTGGGTCTTTGATGACAAGAAAAGTGCCGATTTGAAAGTTGAACGTGCTGTTGCTGTTGAACTTGTTGTGTTCTAGTAGTAAAATCTCATGCTCATACTCACCGCTTCCATAACCCTTGCACCATAGCTTGCAGTTGTCTCCAGCGATGCAGCCTGTAGATGTTCAACTCCAATAATGAAGGTTCGGAAACAACGTGTATGTTTTGCCAATGAGAAAACGTGCCGGTGTGACGACATTGGGCGAGAATTTAAGATGCATTCGATCTTTGATAGCACTGTCGAACATTCTCCAAATGTTAAGATAGCGCTGCCACTAACGCGTCGAAGGGGGCTGAAGGGGGTATGAAATACCATGTGATGCCTTCGTTGGCCAGTGTCCTTGCCAGATGCTCGTCTTTTGCACGTAAGATTGCAAGCTGCTTTATTTCATCCAGTTGTCCTCTTTTACTTATACTACTAATTATTCTATTTATAATATTTATTTACTTATTTATTGATTTGTTCTTTTATTATTTGCGTGTTTTTAGATAGTTTTTAAGCGATATTTTGAACTTTGAAGTGCCTCTAATTGCTTTAAAGTAATGTGCTAGATAGTTCCAAGCTCGAACAGCATATACGAAGAAATGTCTTTCAGAGCTTGCAAATGTTGTTCTACGGGTATTTATTTGTTATTTGTTCTTTGTGAGGGAGAAAAGATGAGCCCTTCGTATAAATTGAAGCAAAGCAATATCCTGAAATCAATCCAAGTACGAATGTTCATGTCAAAGATTTTGTTTACACACTCAGTAACGTGGTCCATCCTATTTAAATTATATATATATATCTAGTTGCATGGACTTTTATCTTGTGCTGGCTGGCTGAGTCACAATTCCCAAATAATTCCACCCCGTAAAATAGAGCAAGAGCTTTGGCAACTGTAAGCCGAAATTTTTTCGAGGATATCAGAGTACAAATCCAAAGGACTGCCTCGTCGGGCACAAAAACGATTAAAAGCTGAAAGAAATGCAGTCGTAGTCAAGTTGCTAACGACTTCGATGTGTAGTGCCTTGGTTGCCATACAAACAAAGATTGCAAACCAAGCTTTGTGAGTTTTGGGTGCTCATACATATCTGGGTCATCTTGATAGTTACAGGCGTAATCTAGGCTCTAAACTCGTGGTAACGGCAAATCACCCATAAATTGTGCTGTGCCACGCCTGTTAAAACAGCTTTACGAACCAGATTGCGGACTCCCAAGATCCAAAACTGTTGACGCACAATATGAAAGGTGGCCACCACACCTGCATGCAGATCCGATATGTGTAAATATAAGATCAAAATTATGGCGATTGGGGATTCCTTAGGGATTAGAATCAGTTGTCGAACAAGTAGCAGACGAGACCACAGTTAGACTTTAAGACATAGCGGTGTTGGCGGAATCTTAGGCAAACTGTTATCAAATCACGTTGAATGGGTGGCCCAACTTGTATGCGATCGTTGAGTGAGAATCCTGTATCATCCTTGCTTGATACCCTCGATTTATAAAGTGTCAAGATCGACCAACCACCCCCAATCCCTCCCCCGCAATTTGGCGAAAACCTGTATCTTCCACATTTCTAAAGCTATAGTCACCAAACTGGGCATACAAACAAATGTTGAGGTTCCTGCCAGATCTGCATACAAAAATATTTTCCACCCCTACCCCCTCTCCAGCAAATGAGCAAAATCTATATCTCCCACACCTGTAGTGGTAGAGTCACCACACCTGTAGTGGTAGAGTCACAGACTGATGTTAGCCCCTTAGACAAATCTGCATCAACAAATTTTTGAAAAAATGTGTGTTGTAAAAGAGCAAATCGAAGGAAGTGGAATAAGAAATGCTCAGTTTGCTTATGTGGTGTGAGAGAATGGGAGAAGGATGCAACTGACGCCCGTTGAAAAAAACCAAAATATGCAAGCCGCTTCAAGTTGACTATGACAGTTCTATTTTCGACTAATGCTCATCTAAAAACATGTGGGAAAAAAAGACGAAAAAAATGTCTTTGCTTGAGCAACTGAGCAGAAAACAGAATTAAATGTGTTTTTTGTTCTCTATTTTGGATGTGACCGACTAAAACTGTTATTTTGCAGACAACCCAAAAGAGTTGACAGATATTTGGGAGCTATGGCCAATGCAAGCCCCTTGGAGTCATTGAAAGCTTTGTAAGTACCTGCATAACCAACCAAAATGTGTGTTAACTGCAACAGGGAGCTCTTTAAAGATTCCAAGTTGATTTGATACGTCGATCGGGCCCGGTGTCCCAAAGGAAGGGTCTGCCAACCGCAACTGGCAGATTTTCGTCCAGATTGAAGAGTTTGAATTGATCGCGTACGCTGGAATCGATGACGTTAGTATACTCATGATCAGCGTAGTGACTTCAACCGACGAGTTTGATATGCGTGAGTGGAGTTATAGCCTGGCACGCCCTTGAGTGACCACAGCGTTGGTAGCGGCGACACCGACCACTGAGATGCGCACATGTGTTGTTGAAATACCTAACCGCTTGATAAATGCTTCTGTCGCCAAGGAAATTGTTGATCCAGAGTCCAGTAATATTCGGCAACACGTTGTGTTACCCCATGCGTCCACTAAATCTGCCAAGACAGTTGGCAAGAGTGTCTGCGTGTTGACGACTGAACACTTCATGATTTGATGTGCGACAGGGTAGACTGCCACCAACCATGCTCTGTGTTGATGCTAGTTGTTGAGAAGAAGCGGTGCCACCAAATTAAGCTTACTTCTGATCTCCGTGCACCAGTGTGTGGTATTTGGTTTTGCATATCCGGCAAGTGAATTTGGAGTTGCAATCCTTTAGCAAGTTAGATCGTCCCAGGCAGTTGAAAAAGAGTTTTTTCGTCTTCACGAACTCTCGGCGCAAGGAAGGTTCAACGCTCGGAATTGGCTGCAAAAAGAAATTGCATAAAATATTCACACCGTTCCTCTGATTTGCATTCTTCAACATTTGAATGATAAACTGTAGCTTGGCGTCGGGACTGTGTGATACTGCTGATCGGTGTCTGGCATGATTCCAATGCTTCGCATTTGGTGAACAGAAAATTTTAAAAATCCTGAATGCTTGCGGTTTGGTTGTTGTCGCTCTTTCTGCCCACAACTGTCCAGTATCCTTATCCAACTTGGCCAACAGGATATGAATCAGCCATGGATCACGTTCGTTACACTGTAAGGCGGGTCAACATAACCTTCCTTTTCGTCGAAGGTGCAGAATTCGGCGCTTAAATGTTGAAATTGTTCGAAGACTTGCTCAAGCTTACGCAATCGATTGAGCAACGGAATAGCATAGGAATATTTACCCCTACGGGCGGAAAGATTGAGTGACGCTATTTTTTATATTTTTCTCACAACCTAAAAAGCTATTGAGTAAATAAAGTCGAACAGGTCATCCGGGTGGGTATTGGTAACGCGAAGGTTAAGCTAACAATTTTTACTCCCTGTACCCATAAAATGGGTAAAAAGGGGGTATTGGATTTGTGCAAAAGTATGTAACAGGCAGAAGGAGACATCTCCGACCCTATAAGGTATATATTCTCGATCATTATCAAAAGAGATTTCGATTTGGCCATGTCCGTCTGTCTGTCCGTCTGTCCGTCCGTCCGTCTGTCCGTCTGTCTGTCCGTATGTATGAACGCAAGGATCTCAGCAACTATAGGAGCTAGAGACACCACATTTTAAATGTAGGTTCGTGTATAGCGGGAGCAGGTCAAGTTTATTTTAGATTTGAGATATCTCCCCCGTTCCCCCGCAATTCGATAAAAACCGTTTTTTACCAACATTTGTAAAGATATAGCTTTGGAATTTGGCATGTATAATACTTTGGTCACTTTTAATCTACTGTCAAAATTTCAAGTCGATCGGATAATAAACACGGAATTTATTCACGAAAGAAGATTCAGCGCGAGGGGGAAGAAGAAGCACAGCCACAACTTAAAATGCCTCGGTTGCGCTGCGCTTGAGCTGTGCTCGTGTGAGTGTGTCTTTTGTGTATGTGTGTGTGTATGTGTAAATGTACGTAGATGCGATCTGAAATTTTTGAGCTGGGTACAGGGAGTTTAGTAGTCAGGTATACTCGACTATAGCATCCTTACTTGTTTATTATTAGTTTATTGGGTTTTTTTTGTCGATATCGGGTGAACTGTTCTTGAAGAAGACCGAAAACCCTTCCAAAATAATTTCGTGATCCAATCTCCATAACATAGACGTCCCGAAATCGATTATTTGTGTTTGGTTTTAATGTCAACAGCTTCAGCAATTTTTTTAATCTTCGTGGATTTTAGAAAACACATCCTTATTTGCTCGAATCGAGAGATCCATGGCTTGAGTTAAGTCTAAATTAGCTTTTGGATTTCGCGACTCAGCGAAAGGCGTAAACAAGATTAATGACTTGCAAGCTTATCATAAATTCGAATTTCATGGTATTATTTCGATATTTGGAGTCTGAGGCTGTCAATTCAACCAAGGAAAATGGAAAAAATTTCTGAAAGTCTTATACTGTTTGATGATTTAAAACACATCGAGTCAGATTTAATCTCTTATGATTTCAGCACGAAAGCTCAAACTTGAAGATTATATGGACGTAATTTTTTTCCAGAAACTTAATGGGGGGATTGATCCCGTTAATCCCCCCTCCCCTATCTACGCCACTGACTAGTTGTATAATGTATGGTTTGTATAATTCTAAGGCGTGTGGCTTCAGCTAAATGCAGCCAAGTGCCCAAATTAATGATGGTAGATTTGGGTCTTTGATGACAAGAAAAGTGCCGATTTGAAAGTTGAACCTGCTGTTGCTGTTGAACTTGTTGTGTTCTAGTAGTAAAATCTCATGCTCATACTCACCGCTTCCATAACCCTTGCACCATAGCTTGCAGTTGTCTCCAGCGATGCAGCCTGTAGATGTTCAACTCCAATAATGAAGGTTCGGAAACAACGTGTATGTTTTGCCAATGAGAAAACGTGCCGGTGTGACGACATTGGGCGAGAATTTAAGATGTATTCGATCTGTGATAGCACTGTCGAACATTCTCCAAATGTTAAGATAGCGCTGTCACTAACACGTCGCAGATGCAGTTTGAATGGGGCTGAAGGGGGTATGAAATACCAAGTGATACCATTTTATTATTTATTCATTATCATATCATATGTCTTATCCTAGCGCTATAAGCTTAAAACTTTTACGTTACTGCGCTAGTCACGAATACATAACATTAATCTTATTATCACTTAGTTTACAATTTTCAAATTTTAAATCAGACAATCAAGATTAGGATTTACTATAAAAGAGAACAAATTTTACTTATACTACTAATTATTCTATTTATAATATTTATTTACTTATTTATTGATTTGTTCTTTTATTATTTGCGTGTTTTTAGATAGTTTTTAAGCTATATTTTGAACTTTGAAGTGCCTCTAATTGCTTTAAAGTAATGTGCTAGATAGTTCCAAGCTCGAACAGCATATACGAAGAAATGTCTTTCAGAGCTTGCAAATGTTGTTCTACGGGTATTTATTTGTTATTTGTTCTTTGTGAGGGAGAAAAGATGAGCCCTTCGTATAAATTGAAGCAAAGCACTATCCTGAAATCAATCCAAGTACGAATGTTCATGTCAAAGATTTTGTTTGCACACTCAGTAATGTGGTCCATCCTATTTAAATTATATATATATATCTAGTTGCATGGAACTTTTATCTTGTGCTGGCTGGCTGAGTCACAATTCCCAAATAATTCCACCCCGTAAAATAGAGCAAGAGCTTTGGCAACTGTAAGCCGAAATTTTTTCGAGGATATCAGAGTACAAATCCAAAGGACTGCCTCGTCGGGCACAAAAACGATTAAAAGCTGAAAGAAATGCAGTCGTAGTCAAGTTGCTAACGACTTCGATGTGTAGTGCCTTGGTTGCCATACAAACAAAGATTGCAAACCAAGCTTTGTGAGTTTTGGGTGCTCATACATATCTGGGTCATCTTGATAGTTACAGGCGTAATCTAGGCTCTAAACTCGTGGTAACGGCAAATCACCCATAAATTGTGCTGCGCCACGCCTGTTAAACGCCTGTTAAAACAGCTTTACGAACCAGATTGCGGACTCCCAAGATCCAAAACTGTTGACGCACAATATGAAAGGTGGCCACCACACCTGCATGCACACTCGATATGTGTAAATATCAGATCAAAATTATGGCGATTGGGGATTCCTTAGAGATTAGAATCAGTTGTCGAACAAGTAGCAGACGAGACCACAGTGAGACTTTAAGACATAGCGGTGTTGGCGGAATCTTAGGCAAACTCTTATCAAATCACGTTGAATGGGTGGCCCAACTTGTATGCGATCGTTGAGTGAGAATCCTGTATCATCCTTGCTTGATACCCTCGATTTATAAAGTGTCAAGATCGACCAACCACCCCCAATCCCTCCCCCGCAATTTGGCGAAAACCTGTATCTTCCACATTTCTAAAGCTATAGTCACCAAACTGGGCATACATACAAATGTTGAGGTTCCTGCCAGATCTGCATACAAATATATTTTCCACCCCTACCCCCTCTCCAGCAAATGAGCAAAATCTATATCTCCCACACCTGTAGTGGTAGAGTCACCACACCTGTAGTGGTAGAGTCACAGACTGATGTTAGCCCCTTCGACAAATCTGCATCAACAAATTTTTGAAAAAATGTGTGTTGTAAAAGAGCAAATCGAAGGAAGTGGAATAAGAAATGCTCAGTTTGCTTATGTGGTGTGAGAGAATGGGAGAAGGATGCAACTGACGCCCGTTGACAAAAACCAAAATATGCAAGCCGCTTCAAGTTGACTATGACAGTTCTATTTTCGACTAATGCTCATCTAAAAACATGTGGGAAAAAAAGACGAAAAAAGTGTCTTTGCTTGAGCAACTGAGCAGAAAACAGAATTAAATGTGTTTTTTGTTCTCTATTTTGGATGTGACCGACTAAAACTGTTATTTTGCCAGATATTTGCGAGCTCTGGCCAATGCAAACCCCTTGGAGTCATTGAAAGCTTTGTAAGTACCTGCATAACCAACCAAAATGTGTGTTAACTGCAACAGGGAGCTCTTTAAAGATTCCAAGTTGATTTGAGACGTCGATCGGGCCCGGTGTCCCAAAGGAAGGGTCTGCCAACCGCAACTGGCAGATTTTCGTCCAGATTGAAGAGTTTGAATTGATCGCTTACGCTGGAATCGATGACGTTAGTATACTCATGATCAGCGTAGTGACTTCAACCGACGAGTTTGATATGCGTGAGTGGAGTTATAGCCTGGCACGCCCTTGAGTGACCACAGCGTTGTTAGCGGCGACACCGACCACTGAGATGCGCACATGTGTTGTTGAAATACCTAACCGCTTGATAAATGCTTCTGTCGCCAAGGAAATTGTTGATCCAGAGTCCAGTAATATTCAGCAACACGTTGTGTTACCCATGCGTCCACTAAATCTGCCAAGACAGTTGGCAAGAGTATCTGCGTGTTGACGACTGAACACTTCATGATTTGATGTGCGACAGGGTAGACTGCCACCAACCATGCTCTGTGTTGATGCTAGTTGTTGAGAAGAAGCGGTGCCACCAAATTAAGCTTACTTCTGGTCTCCGTGCACCAGTGTGTGGTATTTGGTTTTGCATATCCGGCAAGTGAATTTGGAGTTGCAATCCTTTAGCAAGTGAGATCGTCCCAGGCAGTTGAAACAGAGATTTTTCGTCTTCACGAACTCTCGGCGCAAGGAAGGTTCAACGCTCGGAATTGGGTGCAAAAAGAAATTGCATAAGACTGCTGGCAATATTCACACCGTTGCTCTGATTTGCATTCTTCAACACTTGAATGATAAACTGTAGCTTGGCGTCGGGACTGTGTGATACTGCTGATCGGTGTCTGGCATGATTCCAATGCTTCGCATTTGGTGAACAGAAAATTTTAAAAATCCTGAATACTTGCGGTTTGGTTGTTGTCGCTCTTTCTGCCCACAACTGTCCAGTATCCTTATCCAACTTGGCCAACAGGATATGAATCAGCCATGGATCACGTTCGTTACACTGTAAGGCGGGTCAACATAACCTTCCTTTTCGTCGAAGGTGCAGAATTCGGCGCTTAAATGTTGAAATTGAAGTTGAAGACTTGCTCAACCTTACGCAATCGGTTTTGAAGTTATTTTAAGGGAATGGCTAAGTCTATATCGCCGTATTTTTGGTATAGTTTTGAAAATGAGTTTGAAGCCAATTGCAAGAAGAATACTAAAATTCCAGCAAAAAGCTTTCCAACTATTTTCCGCATGTTGTGTTGACCGCAAAGTACCGAGGTTTGTATTTAGCTTTGGAAATTAGTAGGAAGCCAATTGCACGTAAAACTAAATACTGAATACTAAATACTACTGATAGCCAAAGTTTTCCACCAGCTTCTCAACCGTAGGATAGAATTTTCGAAAATCGGTGAAGCACGTGTCGAATTATTTAATGTGTAGAGCTTTGAAAATAAGTTTGAAGGCAATCGGACGATAATCAAAAACGTTTCACAGTTTCACAACAGTTTTCCGCGAATTTTTCGACCTTGGGGATGGATTTCCAAAACCATTGAGCACCGCGCCTATTATGTCTTTTTGTAGAACCTTTAAAATGAGTATGACGCCAACCGCATAAAAATTACAAATTTCGAGAGTTTTCACCAATTTCCAATTTTTTCACAAAGTCATTGAAACATGTATGGAATTATTTTATGTCGGACAAAAATTAAACTTTCACCCATACAATCCTGAGACGTCCATTTTCCGCCCATGGGAGTGGATTTTCCAACATCGGTGAAATCAGTGTCAAATGATTTTTCGTATAGATCTTAAAAAATAAGTTTAAAGCCGATTGGTTGGTAAACAAAAAAGTTTCATACAACAGTTTTCCGCGAATTTCCACGCTCGTGGGTGGAATTTTCCAAGATCCAGTCTTATTCCGCACTTCAGTCATAGATAGAAACTACTGTAAAAAATTCAGCATCCTAGCTCTTATGGTTTGGACTATGCGATATTTGCCAAACACTCAGCCACCAATCAGGACAAACTGTTTTATATACTTACATACTAGCTTATACCCACGTTGTTGCTCGCATTTCCTAACAATATTTAATTAAATTTCATTAAATTTCAATGCTTATAATTATTTATTAATTATAGCTGAAAATATCTCGCCCTTGCCCGGCGAAATATTTAGATAAAAGTGAATTATGTTTAATTTCGCTACATTCGTCCACCGTAAGAACCGTGGAAACCAAATAGTTGAGTCAAATGCATAATGATTTATTGTGTAGGGCTGTGACAAAGTAAAACTTTTAGAACAATTATTTCCATTGTTAAAACATGGCGCAACGCCACATTTATCGCATTATGTTTGCGTAAATGCCGTGCACTGCGAAAATTTACACCGCTGTTAGCAAAAAAAGAAGTCTTAAATTTGGCGGCAAACTTATTACATGTTGGTACTAACAAATATCAACCGACCGCCACATTTATGGCAAATCGATCAACAATCGATAATGCGAATGCAGCTGTTCCGATGTACTACATAGTAATATTAATAATATTGTTATTGTGTAGTAAATCAGCCCAACAGCATTCGCATTATATTAACTAAGAAGGTACATAACTAATTACTAAACTTAAATGATTAAAATTAACCAAATCGTACCACTACAACAAAAATAATTGACTCCAGCAGTAGCGCGCCAACTACCGTAGATCGATAGCAAAGGATAGGCAGAGTCTGGGAGAGCAATGTGGCGATTTCAGTCGCACTTATGAGTTTTAAGGCCGAGAGAGCGATAAATTGCGCGTATTATGTTAATCGGCCCATTCACATTTTATTTGAAACTATTATTAACAAATTCAAACTTGTGCGGTTCTATATCTAACAACTATCGTGTCAATATACGCATATCGGTCAACTTTTATTTGCATTCATTTCATGATTTCGAAAATAAAATCTTGTTGTGCCGACAGAATTTGCGTTCTAATTTTGAGACTCGTCGTTTAATACCAATGTCAGACATTTTGACGTAGTCGTTATATGGGGTCGTGTTACGTGACAGGTGTTTCTCAGTGGGCAGCGCCGGCCAGCGCTCTCGTAATAGGGGTGGGTACACCCGTACCCGCCGTCACGAACAATCACAACATCACCAGATCTGCACATCACTAAACAACTGACATAAAAAAACACAAGTAAGAATACTATAGTCGAGTAAACCCGACTACAAAACTCCCTGCACCCAGGTCAAAAATTTCCAATCGCATCTTCGTACACATACACACACACATACACAAAAGACGCACACACACGAGCGACAGCTCGAGCACAGCGCAAGCGAGGCATTTTAAGTGCTGGATGTGCTTCTTCTTCCCCTTGCGCTGAAGCACTGAATCTTCTTTCGGTAATAACTTCCGTGTTTATTATCCGAACGACTTGAAATTTGGACAGTATGTAGATTAGGAGTGACTAAAGTATTGCACATGCCAAACCCCAAAGCTATATCTTAAAAATTGTTCCTGTAAAACGGTTTTTATCGAATTGCGGGGGAACGGGGGAGATATCTCAAATCTAAAATAAACTTGACCTGCTCCCGCTATACACGAACCTACATTATAAATTTGGTGTCTCTAGCTCTTATAGTTGCTGAGATCCTTGCGTGCATACATACGGACGGACAGACGGACATGGCCAAGTCGAAATCTCTTCTGATACTGATCAAGAATATATACTTTATAGGGTCGAGATGTCTCCTTCTGCCTGTTACATACATTTGCACAGATTTAGTACCCCCTTTTTACCCATTTTATGGGTACAGGGAGTAACAAGTAAGAACGTTGCTGTCGGACGCACCCGACTGCAGAATACTATGTTCGCAGTCCTATATAATTTGGTTATTTGTGTGTTCAGAAAGAGACGCGAAAAAAATTGCACAGGTGTGGGAGATATATAACTCGACACTTCATAATTTGACGATATACACCAACATGTGTACCAAGTTTGGTTGCTCTAGCTCAAAGATAAAGGCAAAAAAATTAAGTTCATACGGACAGACGGACAGACGGCCAGACGAACATTTCGCAAACCCAATATACTATTTTCCCTTCGGGAACATAGTATAACTACACTACAAAAAGAGACATCAGCAATACAACAAAAATACAAACAAACGTTCAGTACTGAATCGTGGCGCAGATGTTATTGCCATAGCATTCCCGCCCATCCTGCGGTGCCAAGCAACATTTACAGACACCACCCTAAAACAACAGATGATGGCACCTATTCCTGCATTTGTAAACAATTCAATGAAGGGGACTCCATCACAAGACTTAAACTTCCATTTCAAACATCATGACTCTTTGATATAATTCTATAAAAAAGGGCGAACATTTACTTAGTACTAAAATACATTAATTAATTTAAATTTAACGATTATTATGGCTTAACAGCTTATGAACAGACTATGTTAAAATTATGTTAAGGCAATTTTACCTCAGATGCCCTGGTCACACTGCGCCTTTAGTTTTCGAATTTTAAGCAAATTTTGGTAGATTCAAATTAATTTAAATTAGCCATAAGGGCATTACAATTGGTAAATGTTTTGCTCAAGGCAACTTAAACAAATAGAGAGGCACTTGCTAAAAACTTTTGCAAGTGGATACCTGCAAAAATATGGAAAATACCATCGAATTTAAATTGGCATTATACCGGGGTAAACGCGTAATATACACACATATAAAGGTTCAGTATATATGTACTTATTTACATTACTCACACAACTTCTTTTTGGATCTTACGTTGTCGTTGTAGTTATCGTGGGCCCAAGATGACGTTGACGATACGAAGAGCTGCTAGGGAGACACAAATTTATACATAAATACATTGCCTATATGTGTGTGTACGTATTCACGTACTAAATTACAAAAAATCTTTGGTGTCAGACTTACACGACGGTAGCAAGTGATACAATTAACCTATTGCAAACATATATTATTATTTAATTTACGTTAAGTGTAAACAATCGCAAAAGCCAAAATTTCAAACATACAAAAAAAATCAAAGCGCGCTTCACAACAGCTGTTTCGTTTTGTGTTGTATTGCATCTGCCAATACGATCCACAACCAAAACGATCAGCGGCTGTTTCGAAGAATGTAAACAACAACACTAAGGCTTGCGCATTTGTATTATTACAAAGCCGATTAACATTAACTGTTAGCACTACACTTGCAGGAGACGCCTCTGCGATCGGTTCACCGTATACTTATGGCTATTTTTGGATATTAGAGTTGCTCCCTGCGACTTTCGCTGGCTCTTGGAGACAGACTTGCGGTGGATGCTGATGCAGTGGTCAACGTTTATCCGGCAGACGAGTCTTCAAAAAATGCCGTCGCTAAAGGTGCCAAAAATTTGGAGATGTAGTGGCCCCAGGGTCGAACGGCCAAAATGCCAACTGCTAGAGGGCCCGTAAAACGGCTCTCTAGATACACGGCGAAGCAAATAACGGCTTTTGTGCCACCAGGCTGGTGTCGCCCACTGAATGGTGGCGTTCCAAACCTGTAACGGATATCGGCTATTAAAAGGCCCACTAAGTGCGGCGCATGCGTACCTTTTGTGGATGCACAAAACACTTATTTTTTTCCTTTTAAGTGCAATTTGCACCACTTGCCGTTCGGCTTGAAAATTTCACTTAGCAAAGTTGAAAGATGACCGTAACCGAGTTCCGTTATGTTTTCAGCGCACTTGCAGCGTAAAATGCGTCTGCTCGCTTGCGGTTTCCTCGACCTTGTGTTGACCGCATTACATTCGAATCGTCTGCACGCTCAGCTGCATAGCTTTTGCCGAACGAGTATGTTGACCTATGCCTGTTTCGTTGCCTAGCTCACGCATAGTTGTGTGCGTAGGCGTAAGCTAAGCCGCCAACATATGGGTCCTCACTACTTTAACCTTAAATATCTTAAAAATAAATTCCCCCTATTATTTAAATTTAAAATTAACGGCTATATTATTTGTATAAATTCTATTGCTTGACTACTTATCGATATTTGGAATACCCCGATGCAACATCACCCAAAGATTCCTAGGGACGCAAGGCTACTGCCGGAATCTTTGGGAGCAAGGGATTCTTGTCCTCCTATTTGCTCTGCTGTTGCGCCAAATCTGGCCGACCTGCCCATACCTATGATTAAAAGAGCGCCCCAACGTGAGGCACACCACGAATACGGGTTAGAGACGTATATCCTTGGCATGATATACACCCAGTGGCTTCCTGCATATCCTCAAGCAGTGAGAGTTGTTACCAACTCGTCGTACAACTCTGGCTCGTAGAAATTTCCGCGCAAATTTGGCATTGAAGGCTTTTCCAAAGTCGCTAATGGCAAAATTGCGGCGATAAACTTCTTGGTCGGGAACAGCTTTAAAAACTCTGGCTCGTGCGTCGTACCGCTGTTGACTGCGTTCATATGACGTATGCAACTGCTGCTGTACCTGCTGTCGTATGATGTTAAGCTTATCTGCTGCGATCAGATGAGTAATCTCATGATCACACATCGACCTTAATTTTCGTGCCAACTTGTAATTAGCCCCGTTGAGAAACATGTGATGGCCAAACACAGTAAAAAACGGGGTAGCCCCAGTGGCTGTATGTACCGCATTTCGTAAGGCTACCTCAATTTCTGGTAAATAGCGATCCCATTCACGGTGATCTTGGTCTAAGTACGCCCTTATAGCAGCCAGTACATTGCGATTAACCCGTTCTGCAGCATTGCTCTGCGGCGAGTACACGGCTGTTCGCATATGAGAGATGCCAAAAGCTTCTACCATACCCTGGAAAATTTTCGACAAGAATTGACATCCATTATCTGAGTGAATGACTTCAGGCACTCCAAACTTATAAAAACTTCATTAACTAGGAAGTTCACCACGTTTGAAGCACTGGCGTCCCGCATGGCCTTCAAAAATGTGAATTTGGAGAAAATCCACGCATGGCCCTGTTTGGATCGCGGATACTTTCCCAAAAAGTCAATGTACAATGGAAAGGCCGCTCTGTTACCACTTCTTCTCCAATTCTTACCGTCATGCTAAAATAGGGAGCCTTGCTTTCTTTGCAAACGACGCACTGTCTCACCCAATCTTTCACTTGGATAGTCATGCCAGGCCAGTAGAACTGACGTCGCAAGTTCTCCAAAGTCTTGGCTACTCCCCCATGTCCTGCTGTTTCCTGCACATGTGCCTTTTCAATCAAAGCCGTAGTCAACGAGTTGGGAACCCATAATTTCCACATTGTGCCTGCCAACTCGTCCTCCAAGCAATGAAATTCATTCGTTTAAATACCATCTCCCCCTTTATCGAAACGTCCGGCAATTTGTCTTGATTCTGACGTACGTGCTCTAACAATTCCTGATACTCGGTCGTTTCAAACACCGTAGTCTCGAATCCTACCAGTTCTTCGGGATCAAGTCTTAATGCCTCGACACTCCGGGACAAAGTATCTGCCACGACATTCTCAGTACCCTTACGGTGTTCTATGTTGAAGTCGAAGCCTTCCTTCTGTAACGACCATCTTGCTAACCTCCCGCTTAAATCTTTCATCGACATCAACCATTTTAAACTAGCGTGATCGGTGATACAGGTGAAAGGCATTCCTTCAATATAAGGCCTAAGCTGCCAAACATTCTCTTTCCGTAGCGGAATAATTCCGCTGATGTTTATTCAGCTTAGCGGAAAAAAACAATCGGTCGCTCTTGTTGTTCAGCATCTTTTTGAAAGAGAACGGCTCCTACACAAAACTGTGATGCATCACACTGCACGAAAAATCTTTGCGAAAAGTCTGCATGTACGAGCACTGGCGCAGTCGTCAGGGCTGTCTTCAAATTATCTACAGCCTGTACCGCCTCCTCAGTCAACACAAACTTCGCACTATCCTTTTTTAAGGCTTCCGTCAAAGGAACGGCCATCATTGCAAAATCTTCAATGAAGCGACTATACCAGCCCGACGTACCCAAGAAAGCACGAACTTCTTTTCGCGAACGCGGATCAGTATTCGCTTAATGGCTATGACGCGTTCAGGGTCCATACGCAGCATACCTCCTCCTATGATGAAGCCGAGATACTTTAGCGCTTTAAAGCAGAACTTCGACTTTTGTAACTCAATGGACAGATTTCTCTCAGGTAAACATCGACTTACGCGTCTCAAATATTTTACGTGCGTTGAAAAATCCGGGGATATGATCGAAAGATCGTCTAAGTACACAAAAATATTTGATCGCAGTTCGGTGGGTATAACCTTGTCCATCAGTCATACCAGTCTTTGGGCTGCGTTACACAAACCAAACGGCATGACTCTGAACTGATATAATGGTCTGCCAGGTACCGTAAAAGCAGTATACGGCTTGCTTTTATCGTCCAACTCGACTTGCCAATACGCAAATTTCAGGTCAACGCTAGAGATGTAATATATCTGATCAATTCTAGACAAGATGCCTTCTATCACTGGTAATGGGTAACCGTCCTTCACAGTTAAGTTGTTGAGCTTGCGCGCATCAAGGCAGAAGCGATCTTTGCCCGGCCGTCGTACTACAGTAGTACGGTTACTCCACGGACTATTACTCTCTTCTATCACTCCTAAACTTAAAATCTTGTCGACTTCGTCGTCCACGACTTTCTGCATGGCTGGTGACAGTGGATAAGGCCGATCTTTGAACGGTTGGGAACCCTCAACTAACTCAATAGTGTGTTTTTCCATAGCGGTCCTCCCTAATCCTGCCTGTTCAAAAGTCAAAAACTCTCCCTTTACTGTCTCCAACTCTACTCTTTGTTCCCTAGACAACTCTCACGAATCCGGTTCACCCTCTAAGTCTTCCTCCCCTTCCCCATAGTGCTTCATCGACACTGCCAGCAACTCATCTAAGCTGGCTGTGGCTGAGGCTGGTTTCTCGGGACCTAAGATGGCTGGTGCTAGATGAAAGGCTCACCAGAAATCGACTCCGAAGTAGGCCCGTTGTTCCGGATAAGGGCATATGTAGAACGTTATGTCCCTGTTCTGTCCGGCATATGTTATTAGCAAATCGACTCGGCCGATGATCGATCGATCATCGCCTCCCGCGGTTCTGACTATAGACACATATGGCTGCATTCGGACTCCCAATTCTTCTATCAAGTCCCGACTCCCTTTTCCCAACAAACTCACGCTCGCACCCGTATCCAACAGCCCGTGTACTGTGTGACTGCCCACTAAGACTTCGGCAAACACGCGTGAATCTGAGGGGCCACCTCGTCTAACCGCCTCCACAACTTGACGTTTCACGGTTCGTCGACGCCGAAATCGTTCTCGCGCTTTCTTCACGCGTCGTGTTACCATGCGCATCCCATCCAATTGCCGTACATTAAATATTCTATTCCTAATTTCTAAATATTTCCTTATCCTATCCTCTATGGGTAAATGCCTAATAGTACTCTTAATTTGACCTACATTCTTAATACTACAAACTTTATCACGCTCCTCGCCTATTCCTACTCCTTCGTGGACTGTATCTTCGAACGTGAGTCGCCCGCCTTCTTCACGTTCACCCTGCCGTTTCCCGAGCATTCCGGACACTTCGGTGAAATCGTTCCCGGACACCCACACTTGTAACAAAACAGCTTCCGCTCCATGGACGGACAATCTCTAAAATCGTGACCGGACTCCTCACAGTTCCAGCAACCTGGTCTGTTCTGGCGCCTCGACTCTAAACGTGCCTCTTCGACCATCTCTTCTGGCTCGACCTCTAGCTCATTGACTAATTTCTTCCCTACTGGGTATCGCGGGGAGTCTCCATATGATGGTCGGCTATGTCGCCTTCCAAAACTGGCCTCTACCGCCTCGTCTCGCAATTGATCCACCGTAAATATTTCCATGGCGTATATATACCTGGCTAGATTCCCGCGCAGACCCTTCTTGATAATTTTCACCAAGTGTCGGTCGCTTAGTGGTTTCTGCAAACGAGACGAAAGTTGTCGCATGGCATGGATATAATCGTCAGCGCATTCTCCAGGCTGTTGCTCGCGTTTCAGCAATTCGTGCATCCGGTCGTGTTCAGACCACGGACCCCGAAATCGATCAATTAAAGCCCTCCTACAAATCGGCCAACTGTCCACTCTCGACTGTCTGACATGCAGCCAATAACAGTCTCTGGGTTTGCCGGACAACAGAGTATGGAATCCCCGCAGTATCTCGTTCCATGGACAGCGATTCTGGTGCTGAAGGAACTCGATTCTAAAGACAAAATCCTCAATAAAAGACTGACTCCTGTTACCATCGAACGACACTCCCCATCTATCCACCCTCCACGAGTGATTCACACGATTGTAGGAGTTGGTGTAGACGTGTTCGTCCTGTAACCCGTCAGTCTCCCCACGATTTTCTCCCGATCTATAATTCGACAACGGATTACGCCAATGTCGTGTTCTCTGTTGCTCGTCCAGATCTCTTTCGATGATCAGAGCTTTATCGGCGTTAGGTTGGTGCATTAGGGGAGGCGACTGGCCCGAAAACGCATTCTTCGCCATCCGTTTCGGTATAGCCCCTGTATTTGGTGGCATAGCCGACGCAGGCTCAACTAGTGTTGGCTGCAACGGCTTAAGGAGGCCTGGCCTATACTCAGGTGGCGGATTTGGTTGGCTACTGGAGGTTCTCGTTAGGGCTTCGGTTAGCGGACGAAGCGACTCATTCAGCAAGTGCATCATCTCCTGCATACCAGCCCTAATCTCATCCCTAATCCCGTCGCTGACCCCATCCGATAAGGACTGCCTGTACGTGGCGTGAGCCTGTGCCAACGCAGCATTTACTGCCGATTTTTCAGCTGACCCCAATACTGGTGGTAATTGCTGAAAACCAGAGACGTGTTTGGCTCTAGTCGGAGTACGAGGCAGACCCTTATGGATTTGCAATGGTGGCAGCGGATCAACTCCGTCGCCCTCACCCCACGATACGTCGTTCACAGGTGCCCCCTTTGAGCGCGTTTGGTGACCATGGTCACTCATATCTCCACCAGATGCCATCCTAATAACTTCTACCTAAATACTAAATACCAAAAATTATTACCTATCCAAACAATCCTACACAAACAAAACAAAAGTATCAATAACCCAACACACACCACAATACGTTTGACCAAAAAATTTACCCACAATATTCAACAATAATACATAATACTAAGGAGGGGAGAGAAATATACTCATTGCGGAATGCCATCATTCTGTTCCACGCTATTCGACTCAACATACTGAAACATCTGGGCTTGATTGTCGACTATTCTGGTCATCCCACTGGTGGTTGACCGATAGTCAAGATTCCTTACCCATACTATCTAATCCGTTAAATTTCTTAAAAATCGTGTCATCAACTTTCTCACTTGACCCTGAATTGCAACTCGTGAGACTAAATAGATCTCACGGGACACTCAGATCTCAAATCAGACTTGTGACGACAACGAACAAGAAACAAAACGATTATTTCCTTGCACAACAAAAAACAAAAATGACTACAGAAATACTACATTGACCATTTAACATTTTCCTACAATCTATTCCTACTCTATATCACAAATTTTTGTATCACAGACTCGTTAAAATCACAGATTTCCACCAGGCAATGTGCACTGTGGCAAATCGCCTACTAATAATAAGCGGCAACGACACACAGACACCCTTAGTGACATGAACGATACTTGACAAAAAAAACAAATGATAGCATTGGAGCAATGTATGCTTACTGCATTAGTTAGCATCAGCCTCCAAGCCCTAACTAATCCCTATCCTGATCCCTAATTTTAAGAAATGCCCTTGAGATCTTCCCTAAAGCGTGCAATTGCAGCGAGTCTTGGCTCCTTACAAGTCACACCGTTGGAAAGATCCAAAACGGCAGATCAATTTTGGCGAGATTTGGTAATATTATGTTTTTTTAAATTTATTTTGAGAATTTTGCCTCGTTGTTGCTCCTCAAGCAACACCGTACAACATTTCAATTGGGCGCCATATTGTTTACGTGACAGGTGTTTCTCAGTTGGCAGCGCCGGCCAGCCAGATACTCTCGTAGTAGGGGTGGGTACACCCGTGCCCGCCGACACGAACAATCACAACATCACCATATCTGCACATCACTTAACAACTGTCATCAAAAAAAAACTACACTACGAAAAGAGACATCAGCAATACAACAAAAATACAAACAAACGTTCAGTACTGAATCGTGGCAGCAGATGTTATTGCCATAGCACCCCGCCCATCTTGCGGTGCCAAGCAACATTTACAGACACCACCCTAAAACAACAGATGGTGGCACCTATTCCTGCATTTGTAAACAATCCAATGAAGGGGACTCCATCACAAGACTTAAACTTCCATATCAAAAATCATGACTCTATGATATAATTCTATAAATAAGGGCGAACATTTACTTAAGTGCTAAAATACATTAATTAATTTAAATTTGAATAATTATTATGGCTTAACAGCTCATGAACAGACTATGTTAAAATTATGTTAAGACAATTTTACCTTAGAGGCCCTGGTCACACTGCGCCTT
The DNA here is from genome assembly GCA_035043065.1 of Hirtodrosophila confusa. Classification (NCBI taxonomy): domain Eukaryota; kingdom Metazoa; phylum Arthropoda; class Insecta; order Diptera; family Drosophilidae; genus Hirtodrosophila; species Hirtodrosophila confusa. The sequence continues at coordinate 173,922 of JAWNNI010000167.1, forward strand.
TAGTGTGCGAATTTTAAGCAAATTTTGGTAAATTCAAATTAATTTAAATTAGCCATAAGGGCATTACAATTGGTGAATGTTTTGCTCAAGGCAACTTAAACAAATAGAGAGGCACTTGCTAAAAACTTTTGCAAGTGGATACCGGCCAAAATAGGGAAAATACCATCGAATTTAAATTGGCATTATACCGGGGTAAGTGCGTAATATACACACTGTTGTCGTACCTATAATTATATATTAATATCCGGCTCGATCGACCAATTTCGATATCTTCACCGTTCACGTACTATGCATATGTATGATCGTCTTTATGCATATGTCAATACATAAGACGTCACTTCACACACTTTCGCAATAGTCAGAACAAATATAGGCTTTTTAGTTTTAAAATATTTATTTTGCGTCTTATTCACCAAGATTACATCAGACAATTTCCATGCTAATATACAGAATCAAAAAGTACCGCTTGTTCGGTCATGCCAATCGGGCTCACTTCAAAAAGACCAAAAACGCCTTTTCAAAAGGCTGCCAACTTAATTCACAAACAAATCGATATTAATCGAATTTAAATTCAAAATTAAACATAAGAATATAATAAATTCACAACATTCTCCTCCCAAAGTATTGCAGTCGTGGATAGCAATACTTTTTACATTTCATTGTTACGTAATACATCTAACTTAATTAACTTTACTACCGATCTTTTATAAATTCCAGTTTTCGTCTTAACATCTACAATTCTAACTCGACCATCATTAGATGGATAAGTATTGATTACTTTGCCCATTGGCCATGTATTTCTTGGTAAATTGGAATCTGTAATTATGACAATGTCGCCTTCATTAATCTTTACTTGATCCTTAGTCAATTTTCGACTACATAGTAAAAACTGTCGATAATCTTTTTTCCACTTTTTCCAAAACAAATCTGCTATCTTTTGAGATGCTTTCCACATGTTCAGTAATTTTAAATCTCTATCTGTCGCATCTGAGTAGAATGAATCTCTGTAATTTGTTCCAATTAAAATACTATTGGGTGTCAATGGCTCTGATTCAGTTAACTCTGAGGGGATATATAGAAGGGGTCGGCTGTTTAACATAAATTCGATTTCGCAAAAAATGGTTTTTAATACGTATTCTTTTGGGTATCTATCTGTTAAAAGATACATCATGTACTTTTTTGCTGATTGGATCAATCTTTCCCAGGCTCCTCCCATGTGTGGTGATAAAGGGGGGTTGAAGAACCAAGTACACTTTTTTGTTGTCATAAATTGAACAACCTCATCTTTGGGCCATGTTTCTATAATTTCTTTAAAATTTTTATTAGCTTTCTGAAAATTGGTTCCATTGTCCGAATACAATTCTATTGGAAATCCTCGTCTACATCCAAATTGACGAAAAACGTTCATAAAAGCGTTACAAGACAAATCTTCGGCAACTTCTAAGTGTACAGCACGAGATGCCATACATGTAAATATGACTCCATAACGTTTCACATGACTACGGTTCAATAAAATTTCTATCGGGCCGAAATAGTCAACGCCTGTCTTTAAAAATGGTCTTTCTGTCGGTTGAACTCTGCATTTCGGTAATTGACCCATTATGGGAACAAGTGGCTTTGATTTTTTATTTTTGCAGAACTGGCAATTTTGAATTACTTTCTTTATAACGCTGCGACATTTTATTATCCAGAATGTTTGTCGTAGATTGGCTATTACAGTTTCGGTACCAATGTGACAGTTCTTCACGTGATAATGGTGCACTAACATCTCTGTAAGTGAATGTCCCTTGCCCAATATAATTGGATTCTTTGAATCAAAGTCAAAATATTCTTCCGAAATGTTGTTCAATCGTCCTCGTAATCTTAACAATCCATCGTCAGTCATAATAACTGGCAGTGACTTTAAAGTGCTTGAATTGTCAAGGGCTTTTGACTTTATAAAACAGTCAATTTCACTTTTAAAAGAGTCTTGCTGCATTTTCTTGTAGATAATGTTTTCTGCCTTAATAACTTCGTCAGCTGTCAACTCACTTTTTGGTCGTATGTCTATTGATTTCCTAAGTTGATTTACGTATCTGAATACCCAAGCTGTGGTCCGTACAAATCTAAGCCAATTCGAAAATCTTGAAGCGTCAGGTATTATAATAGAATTTGACAATTCTGTAATTGTATGTACATATTCCTGCTCGAATTCTATGGGCTTTGAGTCACAATCGTCACTACCTTTTCCTTTTGGCCATTCCGAAGGAGGCTCGTATAAAAAGGATGGGCCTTTTAGCCAGACATCATTGGCATAGAAATCGAATTTCAATATTTTAGTCGCTTGGTCTGCAGGGTTTAATTTCGTAGGAACATGTCTCCAATCTCTTATGTTTGTGAGTTCTTGAATTTCACCAAGTCGCTGTGCCACAAACACTTTGAAACGCTTACTGCTAGATTTGAGCCAATACAGTATTATTTCTGAGTCAGTCCACAGATAAGTTTTGTTTATGTTTATATTTAAAATTTCTTTTGCTGCTTTGCTAAGTCTAGCTCCTAACAATGCTCCTTGTAGCTCTAATCTGGGTATAGACATTGGCTTTAAGGGTGCTACTTTTGACTTTGCCATTATCAAAGAACATTCAATTTGTTGAGCCTCACTGAATCGTAAATAGGCGCAAGCAGCATAAGCAGACTTTGATGCGTCGCAAAATATGTGTAATTGAACGTCACAGTTTTCAATCATAAGAGTTGTCATTTGTCTCGGCACTTTGAATTCGCTAATTTTTGCTATATTAGTGCACAAGTTTTTCCAAATTTCATAATTATCGTCAGTAATTAAATCATCCCAACCAACTCCGCTGTCCCAAATAGCTTGTAAAAGAATTTTATTTGCAATCAGCAAATTTGAAAGAAATCCTAGCGGGTCAAAGATTGACATTGTTACCTTTAACACTTCTCGTTTAGTTGGTCGTTTCATTAAATTCAAAATGTCAGCATGTTCTTTTTTAAACTTTAGGTTAAATGCAAAAATATCTGTATTAAAATCCCATATAAGACCGAGGATACGTTCTTCAGTTATATTTTTGATTTGCTTTGTGTCTGTCTCTGTACTGTTTAAATTAAGCTGTTTTAGAACTTCCTTTGAATTTGACACCCAGTTACACATATCAAACCCAGCTTGTTTATGTATATATGTAACTTCATTTATCAAATTGACTGCACTAACTACGTCATGTGCTCCTCCCAAGTAATCATCCATGTAATGCTTCTTTATAATATCACTACAAGCCTTTGGAAATCTGTTTTTGAAGTCTATGGCATTGTGATTTCTTGTCTGTTGAGCAATGCTTGGACTACACTTGGCACCAAAAAAAAGAACTTGTATTTCATAAACGTCCGGCTTAGAGAGTCGATTTTCTCCTCGCCACAGAACTCTTTGGGCGTGTCGATCTTCCTTCCGTATTTGTATTTGAAGGAACATTTCTTTTATGTCACCAACGAACACTATCTTATGCTCTCGAAAGTTCATTAGAACAGATACCAGTTGATTGTACAGGTCTGGTCCTGTCAATAGGAAATCATTCAAGCACTGACCATGAGTTTTCGACGCTGCATCAAATACTATCCTAAGCTTTTCTGGCTTATTGCTGTTAACTACACCGAAGTGCGGAAGGTAAAAGGTCAATGGTGTAGCTATCGCTATCTCATTTGGAGATAATTTTCGTAAGTATCCTTTTGATACATACGATTCTATCATTGCTTGATATTTTTCCCGTATGCTAGGTCTTTGTCAATTTTTCGTTCCAAGTGCAACAGTCTATTATAGGCATTTTTATAACTTTCCGGAAGTTTCGTATTTTCATTTTTCCAAAATAGTCCACATTCAAATCTATTTCCTTTTCGCTTCAAAGTTTTTTTAATTATTTGCATGCATTTTTTATCGTCTAGGGAAATCGGATAGTCATTTACAGTAGTCAGTTCATTTTCTATAGCCCAATATGATTTAACTAAATCTTGTAACAAATTTAAGTCGTCTCCATCATCCAGGTATTCGGTACAATTTCTAATATGACATGAATAATCTGATTGTATAGAACTTGAATCTACAATCCCATGAATTACCCAACCTAGACATGTCTTACTTGCGACTGGACCTTGAAAGGATTCATATTTGAGTTTTCGGGATATAATAACCGACCAATTATCTTGTCCAATTAACAATTTAGGTTGCACATTGTTGTAAGAATGATCGACAAATGGTTTTAAAAATGTTCATTTATCAATTAAACTGTCAACATTTAAAGTCTGCCTCGGAAGGTTTAATCCAGAAATAGTTTTAACTTTCCTCAATCTATATGTTTTTAAGGATTGACCTTTTCCCCTAATGTCAACACTAACAACTCTTGAATCGCTCTGCTCGTACACTTCATCATTAGTCCATTGCATTTTCAATGGTCTAATTGGACCCTCTAAACCTAATTCGTCAGCGAGGTTTTGATCTATTAGTGACACTGTGGAAGCTTCATCTAGAAGAGCAAATGTCTTTATTGACTTTGTTGGACCAGTAATAGTGACAGGTATAACCTTTAGAATTACTCTGTTGTTGTTATAATTTATGCTAAAATTATTTTCTGTTCCTAATTGTGTTTCTTCATGTTTCTTTGAACTTTCACCAATTTGATTTGGTTCTCTATCTTTGTGTAACAAAGTGTTATGCGTGTAGGTACAGTTATTAATTTTGCAAGGCTTCTTTCGTTGACAATTTTTCATTATATGGTTTTTACCAAGGCATGACATGCATAGGCGATTTTTACTAACATGTTGCCAGCGTTGGTTAATATCTAATGATTTAAATTTAACACATGATGGTACAAAGTGGTTCGTCTTTTTACAATAATTACAAAATTGAGACTTTTCTTGTTTTTCATTTGCCAGTTGATTTGAAACAGTCAATGTTGTTTCTTTTGTCTTACTTTGCCCAAAACCTAGCATCTGAGCTGCTTTAGTTTTCTTGCCTATCCAATTGTGCAACACTATTATCTTGGGCTCATTATCTTTTCTATCTTGAAAATGTTGCATAAAAGCAAGACGTTGTGAGAGTGATAACTTTTCTAAAATGTCTTCAAACAAAAGTGGATTGCGGATATGATCCAAGTCTTCAAATGTTAATAATGTATGTATAAGATTAGTGAGCATGTCATACAAATTAATAAGTTTTTCAATCTTATCGTCTTTTACAGGTGGACAATTTTTAATTTTATCTATTAAATTTCTTATTATGTGAGAAGGATCACCAAAACGTTCTTTTAAAGAATCAATAATAATATTTACATTACTCGGCAATAATAAAAGTGATTGAACTGATTCTTTTGCACGACCAGTCAATGCCTTTCTCAAACGGTTTATATTTTCATAATTTGTGAAATTACATATTTGTGTACTATTTTGATATTCAGAGTAGAATATCGGCCATTCAAGTGGATCACCAGAAAATACAGGTAGATCCTGTGCTATTGTTTGCCTAGCCATAAATGTTTGCATTGCATTTTGGCAAACTGTGTTTTCTCTGCTACCATTTATTTCAAACTCTAATTGTCGTGGCTGTGTGCCAATCCACTCACGTGTTCTTGTTTCAGCTTGTATGTTGATGTCATCTATGTTTTCCATGTCAGGAACTTGCTCGTCTTTGTCTTCCTCCAATTGTGCCATCTGTAGTCGTCGCTGTAGGTCATTCTGCTTTTGTTTGTAGTCCAGTAACGCACGCTGCTGTTGAATCTCCTGTTGTGTCTTTAAAAAATCCATTTCGATTTGCAGCTTCTGAACCTTTGTAGATTTCTGTGATTGTTGTGATCTGGCAACTGAAGATTGTTTTATAGATGTTGGGTATGGAGTCGATGCCGGACCACAGTTTTATCGAACTGTGCGACTTTTCCATAGTCAACACCACTAGCTTCATTTTCACTGTCATCAAAAGTTTTCTTGCTGCGTAATTGCGGCATTATCGTTATTGAATATATGTCCGTATTCTGCACAAAAGTTTTTCGCTGTATTTAGCAGTCAGGAACATACAATTTCACTTCTTATGAAATTTAAATTTCCAGGAATGGTCTATGTGTGTGTGCAGCCGCGTCAGGTTACATACACACTTCTGATGAAATTCAAATTTCCAGGAATGGTCTATGTGTGTGTGTGCAGCCGCGTCAGGTTACATACACACTTCTGATGAAATTCAAATTTCCAGGAACTGTCTGCGAATAATTTTCCCAATGTGCCGTTCTGTTGGCTTCGAAGGACCATTAATGTTGTCGTACCTATAATTATATATTAATATCCGGCTCGATCGACCATTAATGTTGTCGTACCTATAATTATATATTAATATCCGGCTCGATCGACCAATTTCGATATCTTCACCGTTCACGTACTATGCATATGTATGATCGTCTTTATGCATATGTCAATACATAAGACGTCACTTCACACACTTTCGCAATAGTCAGAACAAATATAGGCTTTTTAGTTTTAAAATATTTATTTTGCGTCTTATTCACCAAGATTACATCAGACAATTGCCATGCTAATATACAGAATCAAAAAGTACCGCTTGTTCGGTCATGCCAATCGGGCTCACTTCAAAAAGACCAAAAACGCCTTTTCAAAAGGCTGCCAACTTAATTCACAAACAAATCGATATTAATCGAATTTAAATTCAAAATTAAACATAAGAATATAATAAATTCACAACACACACATATAAAGGTTCAGTATATATGTACTTATTTACATTACTCACACAGCTGCTTTTTGGATCTTACGTTGTCGTTGTAGTTATCGTGGGCCCAAGATGACGTTGACGATACGAAGAGCTGCTAGGGAGACACAAATTTATACATAAATACATTGCCTATATGTGTGTGTACGTATTCACGTACTAAATTACAAAAAATCTTTGGTGTCCGACTTACACGACGTTAGCAAGTGATACAATTAACCTATTGCAAACATATATTATTATTTAATTTACGTTAAGTGTAAACAATCGCAAAAGCCAAAATTTCAAACATACAAAAAAAATCAAAGCGCGCTTCACAACAGCTGTTTCGTTTTGTGTTGTATTGCATCTGCCAATACGATCCACAACCAAAACGATCAGCGGCTGTTTCGAAGAATGTAAACAACAACACTAAGGCTTGCGCATTTGTATTATTACAAAGCCGATTAACATTAACTGTTAGCACTACACTTGCAGGAGACGCCTCTGCGATCGGTTCACCGTATACTTATGGCTATTTTTGGATATTAGAGTTGCTCCCTGCGACTTTCGCTGGCTCTTGGAGACAGACTTGCGGTGGATGCTGATGCAGTGGTCAACGTTTATCCGGCAGACGAGTCTTCAAAAAATGCCGTCGCTAAAGGTGCCAAAAATTTGGAGATGTAGTGGCCCCAGGGTCGAACGGCCAAAATGCCAACTGCTAGAGGGCCCGTAAAACGGCTCTCTAGATACACGGCGAAGCAAATAACGGCTTTTGTGCCACCAGGCTGGTGTCGCCCACTGAATGGTGGCGTTCCAAACCTGTAACGGATATCGGCTATTAAAAGGCCCACTAAGTGCGGCGCATGCGTACCTTTTGTGGATGCACAAAACACTTATTTTTTTCCTTTTAAGTGCAATTTGCACCACTTGCCGTTCGGCTTGAAAATTTCACTTAGCAAAGTTGAAAGATGACCGTAACCGAGTTCCGTTATGTTTTCAGCGCACTTGCAGCGTAAAATGCGTCTGCTCGCTTGCGGTTTCCTCGACCTTGTGTTGACCGCATTACATTCGAATCGTCTGCACGCTCAGCTGCATAGCTTTTGCCGAACGAGTATGTTGACCTATGCCTGTTTCGTTGCCTAGCTCACGCATAGTTGTGTGCGTAGGCGTAAGCTAAGCCGCTAGCATAAGGGTCCTCACTACTTTAACCTTAAATATCTTAAAAATAAATTCCCCCTATTTTTTAAATTTAAAATTAACGGCTATATTATTTGGATAAATTCTATTGCTTGACTACTTATCGATATTTGGAATACCCAGATGCAACAAAGCCTGCAATTCTTACAGTACCTTCTTATCATAAAATTAGGTGGAACTGCCGAAAAAATTGGTTAAATATATATTGTTAAGTATAAGAAAAATGTATTTGAAAATTGTATGAAAATCTCGGTATGCGCCAGCTGCTGCATAACAACGCGAAAGTGCAAAAGGGATAGAGATAAGAAATCTCTCTCTTGAATCGCTCTCTCGGCCTTAAAACTTATAAGTCCGACTGAAATCGCCATATTGCTTATGTCTCTCAGACTCTGCCTAGCTTTGCTATCGATCTACTGTAGATAGCGCGCTGCTACTCGAAATGTGTATTGCGGGTAATTCCCTAGTATAGCGTCTGTTGCCAATTTAAATTCGATGGTATTTTCCATATTTTTGCCGGTATCCACTTGCAAAATGTTTTAGCAAGTGCCTCTCTATTTGTTTAAGTTGCCTTGAGCAAAACATTCACTAATTGTAATGCCCTTATGGCTAATTTTAATTAATTTGAATTTACCAAAAATTGCTTAAAATTCGAACACTAAAGGCGCAGTGTGACCAGGGCCTCTAAGGTAAAATTGTCTTAACATAATTTTAACATAGTCTGTTCATGAGCTGTTAAGCCATAATAATCGTTAAAATTTAAATTAATTAATGTATTTTAAATAGGAATAGGTGCCATCATCTGTTGTTTTAGGGTGGTGTCTGTAAATGTTGCTTGGCACCGCAGGATGGGCGGGGTGCTATGGCAATAACATCTGCTGCCACGATTCAGTACTGAACGTTTGTTTGTATTTTTGTTGTATTGCTGATGTCTCTTTTCGTAGTGTAGTTTTTTTTTTATGACAGTTGTTAAGTGATGTGCAGATATGGTGATGTTGTGATTGTTCGTGTCGGCGGGCACGGGTGTACCCACCCCTACTACGAGAGTATCTGGCTGGCCGGCGCTGCCAACTGAGAAACACCTGTCACGTAAACAATATGGCGCCCAATTGAAATGTTGTACGGTGTTGCTTGAGGAGCAACAACGAGGCAAAATTCTCAAAATAAATTTTAAAAAACAGAATATTACCAAATCTCGCCAAAATTGATCTGCCGTTTTGGATCTTTCCAACGGTGTGACTTGTAAGGAGCCAAGACTCGCTGCAATTGCACGCTTTAGGGAAGATCTCAAGGGCATTTCTTAAAATTAGGGATCAGGATAGGGATTAGTTAGGGCTTGGAGGCTGATGCTAACTAATGCAGTAAGCATACATTGCTCCAATGCTATCATTTGTTTTTTTTGTCAAGTATCGTTCATGTCACTAAGGGTGTCTGTGTGTCGTTGCCGCTTATTATTAGTAGGCGATTTGCCACAGTGCACATTGCCTGGTGGAAATCTGTGATTTTAACGAGTCTGTGATACAAAAATTTGTGATATAGAGTAGGAATAGATTGTAGGAAAATGTTAAATGGTCAATGTAGTATTTCTGTAGTCATTTTTGTTTTTTGTTGTGCAAGGAAATAATCGTTTTGTTTCTTGTTCGTTGTCGTCACAAGTCTGATTTGAGATCTGAGTGTCCCGTGAGATCTATTTAGTCTCACGAGTTGCAATTCAGGGTCAAGGGAGAAAGTTGATGACACGATTTTTAAGAAATTTAACGGATTAGATAGAATGGGTAAGGAATCTTGACTATCGGTCAACCACCAGTGGGATGACCAGAATAGTCGACAATCAAGCCCAGATGTTTCAGTATGTTGAGTCGAATAGCGTGGAACAGAATGATGGCATTCCGCAATGAGTATATTTCTCTCCCCTCCTTAGTATTATGTATTATTGTTGAATATTGTGGGTAAATTTTTTGGTCAAACGTATTGTGGTGTGTGTTGGGTTATTGATACTTTTGTTTTGTTTGTGTAGGATTGTTTGGATAGGTAATAATTTTTGGTATTTAGTATTTAGGTAGAAGTTATTAGGATGGCATCTGGTGGAGATATGAGTGACCATGGTCACCACACGCGCTCAAAGGGGGCACCTGTGAACGACGTATCGTGGGGTGAGGGCGACGGAGTTGATCCGCTGCCACCATTGCAAATCCATAAGGGTCTGCCTCGTACTCCGACTAGAGCCAAACACGTCTCTGGTTTTCAGCAATTACCACCAGTATTGGGGTCAGCTGAAAAATCGGCAGTAAATGCTGCGTTGGCACAGGCTCACGCCACGTACAGGCAGTCCTTATCGGATGGGGTCAGCGACGGGATTAGGGATGAGATTAGGGCTGGTATGCAGGAGATAATGCACTTGCTGAATGAGTCGCTTCGTCCGCTAACCGAAGCCCTAACGAGAACCTCCAGTAGCCAACCAAATCCGCCACCTGAGTATAGGCCAGGCCTCCTTAAGCCGTTGCAGCCAACACTAGTTGAGCCTGCGTCGGCTATGCCACCAAATACAGGGGCTATACCGAAACGGATGGCGAAGAATGCGTTTTCGGGCCATTCGCCTCCCCTAATGCACCAACCTAACGCCGATAAAGCTCTGATCATCGAAAGAGATCTGGACGAGCAACAGAGAACACGACATTGGCGTAATCCGTTGTCGAATTATAGATCGGGAGAAAATCGTAGGGAGACTGACGGGTTACAGGACGAACACGTCTACACCAACTCCTACAATCGTGTGAATCACTCGTGGAGGGTGGATAGATGGGGAGTGTCGTTCGCTGGTAACAGGAGTCAGTCTTGTAGTGAGGATTTTGTCTATAGAATCGAGTTCCTTCAGCACCAGAATCGCTGTCCATAGAACGAGATACTGCGGGGATTCCATACTCTGTTGTCCGGCAAAGCCAGAGACTGGTATTGGCTGCATGTCAGACAGTCGAGAATGGACATTTGGCCGATTTTGAGGAGGGCCTTAATTGATCGATTTCGGGGTCCGTGGTCTGAACACGATCGGATGCACGAATTGCTGAAACGCGAGCAACAGCCTGGAGAAGGCGCTGACGATTATATCCATGCCATGCGACAACTTTCGTCTCGTTTGCAGAAACCACTAAGCGACCGACACTTGGTGAAAATTATCAAGAAGGGTCTGCGCGGGAATCTAGCCAGGTATATATACGCCATGGAAATATTTACGGTGGATCAATTGCGAGACGAGGCTCGCGAGGTAGAGGCCAGTTTTGGAAGGCGACATAGCCGACCATCATATGGAGACTCCCCGCGATACGCAGTAGGGAAGAAATTAGTCAATGAGCTAGAGGTCGAGCCAGAAGAGATGGTCGAAGAGGCACGTTTAGAGTCGAGGCGCCAGAACAGACCAGGTTGCTGGAACTGTGAGGAGTCCGGTCACGATTTTAGAGATTGTCCGTCCATGGAGCGGAAGCTGTTTTGTTACAAGTGTGGGTGTCCGGGAACGATTTCACCGAAGTGTCCGGAATGCTCGGGAAACGGCAGGGTGAACGTGAAGAAGGCGGGCGACTCACGTTCGAAGATACAGTCCACGAAGGAGTAGGAATAGGCGAGGAGCGTGATAAAGTTTGTAGTATTAAGAATGTAGGTCAAATTAAGAGTACTATTAGGCATTTACCCATAGAGGATAGGATAAGGAAATATTTAGAAATTAGGAATAGAATATTTAATGTACGGCAATTGGATGGGATGCGCATGGTAACACGACGCGTGAAGAAAGCGCGAGAACGATTTCGGCGTCGACGAACCGTGAAACGTCAAGTTGTGGAGGCGGTTAGACGAGGTGGCCCCTCAGATTCACGCGTGTTTGCCGAAGTCTTAGTGGGCAGTCACACAGTACACGGGCTGTTGGATACGGGTGCGAGCGTGAGTTTGTTGGGAAAAGGGAGTCGGGAATTGATAGAAGAATTGGGAGTCCGAATGCAGCCATATGTGTCTATAGTCAGAACCGCGGGAGGCGATGATCGATCGATCATCGGCCGAGTCGATTTGCTAATAACATATGCCGGACAGAACAGGGACATAACGTTCTACATATGCCCTTATCCGGAACAACGGGCCTACTTCGGAGTCGATTTCTGGTGAGCCTTGCATCTAGCACCAGCCATCTTAGGTCCCGAGAAACCAGCCTCAGCCACAGCCAGCTTAGATGAGTTGCTGGCAGTGTCGATGAAGCACTATGGGGAAGGGGAGGAAGACTTAGAGGGTGAACCGGATTCGTGAGAGTTGTCTAGGGAACAAAGAGTAGAGTTGGAGGCAGTAAAGGGAGACTTTTTGACTTTTGAACAGGCAGGATTAGGGAGGACCGCTATGGAAAAACACACTATTGAGTTAGTTGAGGGCTCTCAACCGTTCAAAGATCGGCCTAATCCACTGTCACCAGCCATGCAGAAAGTCGTGGACAAGATGTTAAGTTTAGGAGTGATAGAAGAGAGTAATAGTCCGTGGAGTAACCGTACTACTGTAGTACGACGGCCGGGCAAAGATCGCTTCTGCCTTGATGCGCGTAAGCTCAACAACTTAACTGTGAAGGACGCTTACCCATTACCAGTGATAGAAGGCATCTTGTCTAGAATTGATCAGATATATTACATCTCTAGCGTTGACCTGAAATTTGCGTATTGGCAAGTCGAGTTGGACGATAAAAGCAAGCCGTATACTGCTTTTACGGTACCTGGCAGACCATTATATCAGTTCAGAGTCATGCCGTTTGGTTTGTGTAACGCAGCCCAAAGACTGGTACGGCTGATGGACAAGGTTATACCCACCGAATTGCGATCAAATATTTTTGTGTACTTAGACGATCTTTTGATCATATCCCAGGATTTTTCAACGCACGTAAAATATTTGAGACGCGTAAGTCGATGTTTACGGGAGGCAAATCTGTCCATTGGGTTACAAAAGTCGAAGTTCTGCTTTAAAGCGCTAAAGTATCTCGGCTTCATCATAGGAGGAGGTATGCTGTGTATGGACCCTGCACGCGTCATAGCCATTAAGCGCATACCTGTTCCGTGTTCGCGAAAAGAAGTTCGTGCTTTCTTGGGTACGGCGGGCTTGTATAGGCGCTTCATTAAAGATTTTGCAATGATGGCCGTTCCTTTGACGGAAACCTTAAAAAAGGATAGTGCGAAGTTTGTGTTGAGTGAGGAGGCGGTACAGGCTGTAGATAATCTGAAGAGAGCCCTGACGACTGCGCCAGTATTCGACAAGCATGCAGATTTTTTGCAAAGTTTTTTCGTGCAGTGTGATGCTCGCAGTTTGGTGTAGGAGCCGATCTCTTTCAAAAAGATGCTGAACAGCAAGAGCGACCGATTGCTTTTTTACGGAAAAAGAATGTTTGGCAGCAATTCTGGCAATAAAAAACTTCAGGCCTTATATTGAAGGAATGCCTTTCACCTGTATCACCGATCACGCTAGCTTAAAATGGTTGATATCGATGAAAGATTTAAGCGGGAGGTTAGCAAGATGGTCGTTACAGAAGGAAGGCTTCGACTTCAACATAGAACACCAAGGGTATTGAGAATGTCGTGGCAGATACTTTGTCCCGGAGTGTCGAGGCATTAAGACTTGATCCCGAAGAACTGGTAGGATTCGAGACTACGGCGTTTGAAACGACCGAGTATCAGGAATTGTTAGAGCACGTACGTCAGAATCAAGACAAATTGACGGACATTTCGATAAAGGGGGAGATGGTATTTAAACGAATGAATTTCAATCGCTTGGAGGACGAGTTGGCAGGCACAATGTGGAAGTTATGGGTTCCCAACTCGTTGACTACGGCTTTGATTGAAAAGGCACATGTGCAGGAAACAGCAGGACATGGGGGAGTAGCCAAGACTTTGGAGAACTTGCGACGTCAGTTCTACTGGCCTGGCATGACTATCCAAGTGAGAGATTGGGTGAGACAGTGCGTCGTTTGCAAAGAAAGCAAGGCTCCCAATTTTAGCATGAGGGTAGGAATTGGAGAAGAAGTGGTAACAGAGCGGCCTTTCCAAAAACTGTACATTGACTTTTTGGGAAAGTATCCGCGATCCAAACAGGGCCATGCGTGGATTTTCATCGTGGTGGATCACTTCTCCAAATCCACATTTTTGAAGGCCATGCGGGACGCCAGTGCTACAAACGTGGTGAACTTCCTAGTTAACGAAGTTTTTTATAAGTTTGGAGTGCCTGAAGTCATTCCCTCATATAATGGATGTCAATTCTTGTCGAAAATTTTCCAGGGTATGGTAGAAGCTGTTGGCATCTCTCATATGCGAACAGCCGTTTACTCGCCGCAGAGCAATGTTGCAGAACGGGTTAATCGCAATGTACTGGCTGCTTTAAGGGCGTACTTAGACCAAGATCACCGTGAATGGGATCGCTATTTACCAGAAATTGAGGTAGCCTTACGAAATTCGGTACATACAGCCACTGGGGCTACCCCGTTTTTTACTGTGTTTGGCCATCACATGTTTCTCAACGGGGCTAGTTAGAACAGCGGTACGACGCACGAGCCAGAGTTTTTAAAGCTGTTTCCGGCCAAGAAATTTATCGCCGCAATTTTGCCACTAGCGACTTTGGAAAAGCCTTCAATGCCAAGTTTGCGCGGAAATTTGTTCCGCCGTGTAATTAGAGAGCCGTTTTACGGGTTCTCTAGCAGTTGGCATTTTGGCCGTTCGACCCTGGGGCAACTATATCTCCAAATTTTTGGCACCTTTAGCGGCGGCATTTTTTGAAGACTCGTCTGCCGGATAAACGTTGACCGCTGCATCAGCATCCACCGCAAGTCTGTCTCCAAGAGCCAGCGAAAGTCGCAGGGAGCAACTCTAATATCCCAAAATAGCCATAAGTATACGGTGAACCGATATTGGCTTTTGCGATTGCTTACACTTAACGTAAATTAAATAATAATATATGTTTGCAATAGGTTAATTGTATCACTTGCTAACGTCGTGTAAGTCGGACACCAAAGATTTTTTGTAATTTAGTACGTGAATACGTACACACACATATAGGCAATGTATTTATGTATAAATTTGTGTCTCCCTAGCAGCTCTTCGTATCGTCAACGTCTTCTTGGGCCCACGATAACTACAACGACAACGTAAGATCCAAAAAGTAGCTGTGTGAGTAATGTAAATAAGTACATATATACTGAACCTTTATATGTGTGTATATTACGCACTTACCCCGGTATAATGCCAATTTAAATTCGGTGGTATTTTCCCTATTTTGGCCGGTATCCACTTGCAAAAGTTTTAGCAAGTGCCTCTCTATTTGTTTAAGTTGCCTTGAGCAAAACATTCACCAATTGTAATGCCCTTATGGCTAATTTAAATTAATTTGAATTTACCAAAATTTGCTTAAAATTCGAACACTAAAGGCGCAGTGTGACCAGGGCCTCTAAGGTAAAATTGCCTTAACATAATTTTAACTTAGTCTGTTCATGAGCTGTTAAGCCATAATAATCATTAAATTTAAATTAATTAATGTATTGCGCACTTAAGTAAGTGTTCGCCCTTATTTATAGAATTACTAGCTGGTAAAACGCCAGCGTTGCCCGGCGAAATATTTAGATTAAAATTATTGATTATGTTGAATTTGACTACTTTCGTCAACAGTAATAAATACACAAAAATAACGTATCACAGTTTTCCTTCCCGTGGGGGTAGGAAACTTTATAGTTGAGAACGTGACTAATGTTTCTTGTGTAGCGCTATGAAAATGTCTTTGAAGCCGATCTAACTAAACAAATAATCCCTCTCATTTGTCCTTGACTTCCATTTCCCGCCGGTGGTGACGCGGAGTAGATTTTCCAAAATAATTTAGCATTTGAAAACCAATTCAACGAATAATACTAAAAATCCAGGCTAAAGCCTTCCAACTATTTTCCGCCCGTTGTGTTGCCCGCAAATTACCGAGTATTTTTACTCCCTGTACCCATAAAATGGGTAAAAAAGGGGGTATTACATCTGTGCAAATGTATGTAACAGGCAGAAGGAGACATCTCCGACCCTATAAAGTATATATATTCTTGATCAGTATCAAAAGAGATTTCGATTTGGCCATGTCCGTCTGTCTGTCCGTCTGCCCGTCTGTCTGTCTGTCCGTCTGTCCGTATGAACGCGTCGATCTCAGCAACTACAAGAGCTAGAGAAACCAAATTTGGAATGTAGGTTCCTGTATACCATACGCAGATCAAGTTTGTTTCATATTTCAGATATCTCCCCCGTTCCCCCGCAAATTGATTAAAACCGTTTTACAGTAACAATTTTAAGTAACAATTTTAATTTTAATTTAAGATTGGGCATGTACAATACTTTAGTCTCTCTTAATCTACTGTCCAAATTTCAAGTCGATCGGATAATAAAGACGGAAGTTATTCATGAAAGAAGATTCAGTAATGCAGAGAGAGGGGGGAAGAAGAAGCACAGCCACCAATTAAAAGGCTTGCGCTGTCGCTTTTGCCGCCTGTGTGTGTGCGTCTTTGTGTATGTGTGTATGTATGTGTAAGTGGACGTAGATATGATTGGATGTTTTAGACCTGGGTACAGGGAGTTTCGTAGTCGGGTATACTCGACTATAACATTCTTACTTGTTTAATTTATATTTGGAAATTATTATGAAGCTGAATTCCTGACTTCACCCTTTTCGGACTGTGGGCCTGCATTTTTCAAAACCGGTAGCACATGTGTCGAATTATTAATGTGAGGTGCTTTGAAAATTAGTTTCAAAATAATTGGATGATAAACAGAAAAGTTTGAAAATAAGTTTGAAGTCAATCGGACGATAATCAAAAAGTTGTACACAACATTTTTCCGCGAATTTTCCGAACTTGGGGGTAGATTTACCAAAATCTTTGGGCACCGCGCCTATTATGTGTTTGTGTAGAACCTTGAAAAAGAGTTTGGAGCCAATCGCATGAAAATTAAAAATGTCGAATGCCAGAGTTTTCCGCTAATTTTCCGACCATGGGGCTGAAATTTCCAAAATCGCTGATACACCTGTCAAATTATTTAATGTGTAGAGCTTTGAAAATGAGTTTGAAGCCAATCGGACGATAATCAAAAAAGTTGCATACAACAGTTTTCGGCGAATTTTCCGACTTTGGAGATAGAATTTCCAAAATCTTTGACCACCGCGCCTATTTAGTTTACCTATAGAACAATGAAAATGAGTTGGAAGCCAATCGCATGAAAATTAAAAATGTCGAATGCCAGAGTTTTCCGCTAATTTTCCGCCCATGGGGCTGAAATTTCCACAATCGCTGATACAGGTGTCGAATTATTTTACGTAAAGAGCTTTGAAAATGAATTTGAAGGTGATCGGACTAAATTAGACTTTTGCCGATACAGCCCCTCATTTTCCGCCCAGGGGTTGGATTTTCCAAAATCTGTGAAATATGTGTCAAATGATTTTTTGTGTAGATCTTTGAAAATAAGTTTGACGACGATTGGATGGTAAACAAAAAAGTTTCATACAAGTTTTCCGCGATTTTCCACGCTTGTACCCAAAAACCCGTCACAGCATGCACTTTCATCATAGATGGAACCTACTGAGAAAATTTCAGCATCCTAGCTCTTACGGTTTGGGCTGTGTGATGATTGCCAATCAGTCAGTCAGTCAGTCAGCACGAACTCTTTTATATATATAGATATAATTGAGTCATGATATTTTAAATGGAAGTTTAAGTCTTGTGATGGAGGGGAGGGATTGTTTACAAATGCAGGAATAGGTTCCATCATCTGTTGTTTTAGGGTGGTGTCTGTAAATGTTGCTTGGCACCACAGGATGGGAGGGAACGCTATGGCAATAACATCTGCTGCCACGATTCAGTACTAAACGTTTGTTTGTATTTTTGTTGTATTGCTGATGTCTCTTTTTGTAGTTTAGTTTTTTTTGATGTCAGTTGTTTAGTGATGTGCAGATCTGGTGATGTTGTGATTGTTTGTGACGGCGGGCACGGGTGTACCCACCCCTATTACGAGAGTATCTGGCTGGCCGGCGCTGCCCACTGAGAAACACCTGTCACGTAAAAGCTTCTAGCTTCTACCGTTTGGACTGCCCAAATGTCACCAATCAGTCAGTCAGGTTGAACTCTTATATATATAAAGATATAGATAAATATATTTAAAAATTTTATGTACAAAAGCCAAAAACTCAAAACGATTGAGATAAAATTTTGTCACAACATACAGTTCGCTTCTAGTATTCTACATATTAATTCATTTTTCACACCTATAACATGTACCGCGGGAAAACGGATTTTTTACGTGTTCGAGCAATAGGATAAATATGTCGGGTTCAAAATAAACTTCACATGCGCCTGCTATACACGAGCCTACATTCCAAATTTGGTGTCTCTTATGGTTGCTGAGATCGACGCGTTCATACATACGGATAGACAGACGGATATAGTCAAATCAAATTTTCTTTTGACACTTATCACAAATATACATATGTACATATATACTTTATAGGGTCGGATATGTCGCCTTCTGCCTGTTACATGCATTTGCACAGATTTGGTACCCCCTTTTTACCTACATATTTTATGGGTACAGGGAGTAAAAGGGCTGTACAAGTCAATTTTAAACAATTAAGAATACTATAGTCGAGTATACCCGACTACGAAACTCCTATACCCAGGTCTAAAACATTCAATCACACCTACATCCACTTACACATACACACACATACACAAAGACGCACGCACACAGGCGGCAAAAGCGACAGCGCAAGCGAGGCATTTTAATTGGTGGCTGTGCTTCTTCTTCCCCTCTCGCTGCATTACTGAATCTTCTTTCGTGAATAACTTCCGTGTTTATTATCCGATCGACAAATGCCAAATCGAAAAGCTATATCCTTAAAATTGTTCCTGTAAAACGTTTTTATTGAATTGCGGGGAAACGGGGGGAGATATCTGAAATTGAAAACAAATTTGATCTGCGTATGCTATACAGGTACCTACATTTCAAATTTGGTGTCTCTAGCTCTTATAGTTGCTGAGATCGACGCGTTCATACAGACGGACAGACGGCCAGACGGACAGACGGACAGACAGACGGACATGGCCAAATCGAAATCTCTTTTGATACTGATCAAGAATATATATATTTTATAGGGTCGGAGATGTCTCCTTCTGCCTGTTACATACATTTGCACAGAGTTAGTACCCCCTTTTTACCTATTTTATGGGTACAGGGAGTAAAAACTAAAGCGCTGTGACGTCACAGCTTACTAAATTATGCGCGCGCATCACAAAATGTAGGCAGCAAGAATGCACATTGTTCGTATGTATATATGTGTCTTAACGCTCCTGGCATGCGTATGAAAATACATACAATGAAGAGAGGTAACTTTATATATTTATATTCTATATTTCTATGACGTAAAAAAACTCGACATTACATATCTATATGTAAACAAAGTCAATTTTTCCAAATTACATCGTTGTGACGTCACAGCTTAGTGAGCGCGTGAGTTGCTAAATACATACATATGTATGTACATACATACACCTGTCTATGATAAACCGCGCGCAAAATGTAGCATAATGTAAATGTGTTTGACAATGTGTCCAGCGATCAAAAACTGCGAAATTTAGCGGTTCATTAAACGTTTGCTTGTTGTTGCGTATGTGGGTATTGCCTGCGAGTAAATACATATATACATACATGTGTACATACATATGTATTTAGATACATAATGCATTTGCTTTTGCACATGGTATACATGCGCAGCAAACAAACATTAAGTGAAATTTTTATTGTTGTGGTGGAGGACAGCGGTTAGTAATCAATCGCGTTAGCAGGTGAAACTTTGAGTAAAACACTTTTTATTCACTTCACTAAAAAGGTCATTTATTTTCAGAAAAACTTGACTGTAGAGGTTGACAGGGTAAATTCAATTGAATATGCTAGGCTTACAGGGCTTAGCTGAAGGCTAAGTGAGCGCAGAAAGAGAGGATAGTTTGGAGACTTCTGTTACGCTCAGTGTGTGATGTTAGGCTATGATAGGATGACATTTGCCATAAACATCCTCCTCCCCTTGTCACGTTAGGGCAAAAGAAAAAAAATCATTAAACATTACAGGCTGCAGGAGCCAGAGAGGATCCACTCGAAGATCGTGTTGTGGGCTACTGGCAAGCCATTCTCGCTGGGGAGCAATCCGGGCAGAATGATCTTCTGGTACACATCGGAGCCAAGCACTAGTGGGATCGTCGTCCTGCGGTAAAACAGCTCATCCGCCAGAGAAATGTTTGTAAAACGTCTCTTTATCTCGGCAGACAGGTCTTTGTCGGGAGTCCTGGCCTGCATATGGGGTTCCACCTTAAAGACAACCTCGAGTTTAAGGGATCGGTTGTTCTTTGCTCGGATAATAGACGTACATGCCCTGTCTGCGCCCACGCGAGTGACGGAAAGCCCTAGGGCTATTGCCAGTGAAGCGTTGATGCGACTTACGGAACAGCAGGAATCTATAATGGCGCGCGTCTCAAAATGCTTCGTTCCGTTGTCCAGCAGCACGACAACTGTTAGTAGCACGCTGATGGATCGGGTTTGCAGAAGTGCTTGAAGGGAAGGCACTGGAGCTGCCGGCCTCATGCGCGAAGCAGCTGATGGTGAGCGCGTCCGTTATCCATCTGAGCGCGGAGAGCGCGAAGTGCGGGCTTGATCACCAATGTGGAGGAGCGTGTGATGGTCCTTGCCGCAAATCCGACATTTGTCATTGGTCCGGCAGGACCGAGGTGACCGAGGCAGTTTGAGCAGTATTTGTTGATGAGGACTGCTCGCAGGCGCTTCTCAGCGGATAGCCGGAGGAAGCGGTGGCACTTACGAAGTGCATGAGCCTTACGGCAGACTCTGCAGCGGAAAGAATCAACTCCGCGTGGTCGGGGGCTGTTTGATCGTGGTGTAGGAGCCATGTTGCTGATGGTGAAGATGAGATAATGAATATGTTAGTCAGATGCGGCGCTGAATTCAGTGACATAACACGATTGTTAGTTGATTACTGGAAATGTATGGATGACATTCTAAATGAGGTGGTTGTGGAAAAGGATATCTTGGAATTATTCGGAGACCTGAGATTCAGTCGGAAGAAGAATCAGTTTTGCAATTGGCCTGCGGATGACACCACGAGCGGTGCGCACATCTACCACGCGAACCCTGCCGTCTGTGCCGGGGCAGGTGGCCTGTATACGGCCGAAGCGCCATTCATTGGTAGGGAGATTATCTTCCTTGATAACCACCATGTCATCAATTTGAAGATCTCTTGTAGGGGCTTGCCATTTGTTTCGCTTGTGGAGTTAAGGCATGCTGCGATTTTGGCTAAGAGAGTCGAAAGTTCCTCAAATGTGTATTTGGTCGATGAAGTGGATTTGTAGAAGTGGGTCTTGAAGCTTTTGACCCCTGCTTCTCATAAGCCTCCCATATGTGGAGCGCCAGGAGGATTAAAATGCCAAGTTAGGTTCTGGTGGCTATACTTGGACGTGACAAGCTCTTTAGTTGCTTCTAAAAAGTCCTTGGAAAGGATGGATGAGGCTCCTACAAATGTTTTGCCGCGTCTTGCTGCAAAACGTGAAAACGCAGCCAAGAACCTTTCAGAAGTCAGATCTGTGGTCGCTTCTAGGTGGACCGCCTTCGTGCTGAAGCACACGAAGACGCAGACATAACCCTTAGTGATTTTGCACGCTCGACCAACGTAACTCTTTATTTCAAAAAGTCCGGCGAAATCTACACCCGTGTGTGTGGAAGGTCGGGAAAAGGTTGCTCTGGATGTTGGTAGATCGCCCATGAGTTGGGTCTGGAGTTTCCGTCGATGGATGACGCAGACCTTACAAGAGTTGATGGTGGATTTTACCAAGACCTTCAGCTTCGGAATCCAGAACTTAGTTCTTATAAGGCGCATCACCAACTGGTTGCCCCCATGAAGTGAAATCTGATGGGTGAATCGGACAAGGAGGCGTGAAAAATCGCAATTGGGTGGAATAATAATAGGATGCTGCTCGTCATAGCCCAGAGACTCAGACGCTCTCACACGTCCACATGATCGGAGGATACCTCTTTTGTCGATAAAAGGGTTCAGATTGAAAATATTGCTCGACCTTGGAATTTGCTTCTTTTCTAGCAAACAGCAATACTCCTGTGGATACGCTTGGCGCTGAGTATGCTCGATAAGCAAGCTCTGAGCTCCCGTAAGCTCTTCGTGACTGAGCTCGACGGGGAAATGGATCGTTGATTTTCTGCAACGTTGGATAAAACGTGAGACATATACGAAGGATCGCAAGGCCTTATTGAAACTGGAGAACTGTTCCAGCAAATTATAGGATGGTAACCGTGAGACGTTACACTTTACTGCTCGCTGCTCTATGTCGTGTCGTGTATGGCGACAGTTGGCCATTGGTCCGTGCCACCACAGAGTGCTGCTTAGTAGGTCTTGCGGAGAAACCCCGCGACTTGCTAAGTCAGCTGGATTATGCTCGGATCGAACATGGGACCATTTACCGTCGTTGGAGGTGATTTTAGCTACACGATTAGCGACGAAAGTTGTCCATTTGCATGGGGGTTTGTCCAACCAAGCAAGGACGATGGTGGAGTCTGTCCATTGATAGGACTCAAAACAATAGACAGGAAGCTGTGGGATAAGCGCAGCGGAGAGCTCTGACAAAGGGACGGCACCACACAGTTCCAATCGGGGTAGTGATACTGTCTTTATTGGTGCAAGTCTCGTTTTTGCTGCGAGAAGATAAATGGAAATTTGATGATCGATTTCGACGCTCATGTATAGTGCCGCGCCATATGCGAGCTGAGACGCGTCGCAGAAGCCATGAAATTGCACCTTTGCACTTGGTTGGAAATCAACCCATCTGGGAATACGGATTGCTGCCAGATAAGGATAGTTCGTGAGAAACTCGTGCCAACGTTGCACAAGCCCCTCTGGCAAAGGATCATCCCAGCCAAGTTCTTGGAGCCAGATTTCCTGCATGAAGATCTTGGCACGAACTATGACAGGTGCTAGCCATCCTGAAGGATCAAATAATCTTGTGATCTGGGATAGCACCTCTCGTTTAGTGGGTGAGGGCTTGGAAAGCATTTCGGAACGTGCGAAAAATAAGTCATCAGTGGTGGCTTGCCAGCTGATGCCCAATGTCTTTGCAACGCTAGCCTCTTCGATTTCAAGGAAATCAGCACAAAGTAAGTGGTCCCGGGGAATATGTTTCAACACGTCTTTGTTGTTAGATGTCCACTTTCTTAAAGGAAATCCGGCGCTGTCAAGGGCCGAGCGGAGTTGTGATATAGCTGTTGCTTGTTGCTTCGAATGTGCCCCTGCTAGGACATCATCGACATACATAAAATTGGAAATTATGTCGGAAGCAAGTGGAAACTGTGTTTGAATATCGCGAGCAAGTTGCTGAAGTACGCGAATCGCAAGGTACGGAGCGCAATTCACGCCAAAAGTGACTGTTTTGAGTTCGAAGTCGCAGAGTTCATCGTTCTCATTTCGGAATAGGATTCTCTGATATGGAGTGTGTTTTGGATCAACCAGTATTTGCCGATACATCTTCGTTATATCGGCATTAAAAACGTAGCGATAGAGCCGCCACTTTAGGATCTGAATCGTTAGATCTGCTTGGAGTACTGGTATGTAGGGAGTCATTTGGACTTTTCCCATTGGAAGACGGGCTGGAGGCGTTGAAAACAACGCGGACCTTTGTAGTGGTGCTGTCGGGCTTAAACACAGCATGGTGTGGCAAATAGAAATTGTTTGGGATGTTTGGGGGAACTTGAATCATATGACCCAAATCCAGATACTCCTGAATCACGGAGTCGTACTGCGCTTTCAAAGGAAGGTTTCTCTTTAAACGGTTCTCGTTCTTGAGAAACTGCGCCAGTGCGATGGACCTTGAATGTCCCAAGTCGATGTGATCAGGTTCTCGGAAAGGAAGTGTAACTACGTATCTGCCATTCTCGTTTCTCACGGTCGTGTGGACAAAATTCTTCTCACAGAAGGAGTCGGAATCTTTCGAGGGCTTAACTGGAAGGTCCTCCACCTCCCAGAATTTGGTGAGAATTTGGTCCAACTGTGATTCATTAGTCACTGTCAGTCGAGTTGAAAAGGACGAGATTGCATTGGATGCGGTCTTTGAAACTGGGCCGGTAAGGATCCAGCCGAAAATAGTTTCCTGACCTAATAATGTGCCACATATATTTGAACGCGAGCCGCCTAGAAGAATGGAAGGAAGGATATCAGCGCCAATCAGCACGTCTATCTGCGAACTCTTGTGGAAAGTAGGATCAGCCAACTGTAAGTTTGGAAGATCTTGCAACAACTCTTGAGGAAACAGACACGAGGGCAGATTTCCTGCCAAATGTGGGAGCACATAAGCCGACGCTTCAATTTGAACGCGTGGTTTGTGAGGAGAGCCAATATGGAAATGGCAGAACTTACGAGGCTGGGCTGAAACAGCTTGGTTCAGCCCAGAAACTTGTGCTTCTACGGATTGATAAGGAAGCTTTATCAAACGGAACAACCTTTCGGAAATAAAGGTTGCCTCTGATCCTGAATCGATCAGTGCACGCGCTGTAAATTTGACGCCCAAATGACAGACATTTACGACAGCGGTGCTTAGGAGAACGCCATGTGTGTTAACTGCAAGGTAGGTTTGCACATTTGCTTGTTGGGATGAAGTGGACTGTATGGATTGATTGGGAGCTACCTTTACGGCTTGTGGCGTGGAGACTGATGTCGATTGTGGAGGGTTGTTACGATGCAAGAGTGTATTGTGACGCCCCTTGCATGTAAAACAATTATGTGCACTGGTGCACTCTTTAAGATGATGGCCTCGTGCAAAACAATTTAAACAAAGTTTTTGCTGTTTTATATAATCCCCCCTGTCGTTAACAGACATTTGGAAAATCTTGGGCAAATGCGGATAGGATGGTTCTCTTTAGAACACAATTTGCAGAATTGCGGTTTGGCAGTGACCTTGCTCTCAAAGGAGTTAGGCCTTCTTGCCGTAGGGGGTTCTTTACGAACTGGTCTGGATTGAGCTTGCGTACTCGTGCTGGGTTCAAGCTCGCCTATTGCTTCGAGAGTGCTATAGCGATCTAGGAGGAACGTATTCATTTCAGGCCATGTTGAAATGTCGCGCTTTCTCAGGATGGACTGTTCCCATAAAGTGTGTAGTGTGTGAGTAGCTTGGAGGCGCAAAGGAACACGAGAATACAATCCCAGTGCTCAGTGTTGATTTCATATAATTTAAGCGCGGTTAAGCAACCTTGGATGGTGCTCTGAAGCTTTTGGATCGCCACTCCAGATTCATGGGTGATTGCCTGTAAATTAAGCAGGACCTTGAGCTGACTATTGACTAGCAATCTCCGGTTTTCGAAACGCTCGAGCAGATTGGTCCTGGCTGAATGGAAGCCATCATTTGTCAAAGGTGACTCAGACACAATCGCCCGAGCCTCCCCGCTGGTTTTGGCGTTGAGATGAAAGAGTTTTTCAACCTCTGATAGCCTGGGATTGTTGATATAAATTGCGGAAAAAAGATCTCTTAATGTTGGCCACCGTATATAGTCTCCGTGGAAGATTTGTTCCATTTTGTACCGGGGCGAAGTGGCAACGCGGACAAGACCAGGGCTGAAGGAAAATAAATATCGTTTAGTTTAGTACGCAGTGTTAAGCTTGGAGAGTCGAGGGGAATGTAACAGTAGCGGGGAGCAGGCGGCTAGTACTGTGGGGAAAATAGGTATGTATTAGTGAGGGTGCGCAGGCGCTTGAAGGGGATAAATAGGAGTGAAAAGGCAAATGGCGCGGGATTGTCAAGGTTAGAAGCACGGGATTGTCAAGGTTAGAAGCAAGGCGGCAAATTATAATTTGGATTTTTTTTGTGTAACAGTGTATAACTCAGAACATGTGAGTATAAATATCCGACCTGCCCAGTGCCCAGTGTGTAACATTCTCTTTATCCACGGCAGCCTGGTCCGGAAGAGCGACACAGCAGCGGGGTCAGTGGATTTTTTTTGGTTCGAGTATTGAAACACGCACGTCAAGAAACGCACTGGCAATTGGCGGACAAGTTAGTGTCGGCAGCCACGCAGCTGATCCGCATTTTTTAGCCCACACTGGGCAGCGCAAGTTTTCGGCCAGGCCATACAGCCGCCAATACCCTGTAATAAGGCAGAATAAAGTTATATGCAGTGACACTTTGTGAAAATAGTGCAAGCTTACCTGTGTTTGGCCACTGTGTCTTTTTGTTGTGGCGCACACATTTACACTACACGCACAAGCCTACAAACATATGTGCATATGTGCGTTGTGTCTGACCAAATTCTGCTACGCACCTTCAATTGCAGCCACCGATCCAAATTGCAACAATAAAGCTGCCAGTCCGCGTTCCTGTGTATGTTTAATTATTTATTAGTATATTAGTGTATTTATTTATTTATTTAATTGTGAATTGTTATAATATTTACCTTTTCGGCATCTAAGGGTGCATCGACCCTGTTCATTTTTAACACCAACACATTTAACATTTGTGCACCCATATTAGCTGCCAAACAGCTGAGCACAGCAAACTCATTAACCCGTATGTGGTGTCACGGGCTAAAGTATATCTTGCGATTGTTTTGAATGATATTATTTTTTTATAATTTAATATACATACATTTTTTTGCCCCTCCCTGACCCTTAACGAGAACTCGCATGACATAATTTATTCCCACGGCATTTGGTTGTATATAAATACATACGTGCATGAAAATTTTTTTGAGTTTATATGTATTTATTTTCTTTATTCATTTTGCTTACATTTAAAAGTTTTGGTGTTTGAATTTCTATTTTTATAATTTCGTAAATTTTCATTTTTATTTATAATTTCATTATTTATTTGCCAAATTTTGTTATTTATTTATTTAAAGCTAATATTAAATTAAATTAAATTAAATAAAGTTTATATTAGGTTCACAATATAAATATTAAACTAAGTATAGGAAAGGAAAACATGGAGTTTTAAATTAACTTAGGGGGAGGACGCGTGGCTTGTGCCATGGATTAGGCCAGCCGCAACCGTTCCAGCAGAGGGCGGCCCAAATATTCATGATGACTTGGACCACAGGCAGGGCGGGCGCACGAGATGGAACCATCGAAGCCTCATCCATCTGGCAGTCGATTGTTCGTTTGTTTGTTGTGTTTTCTTTGTTGTTGCGTAGTTTATTGTTGTGTTGTTGTTGTTATCGTGTGAGATGCTGTATGTCTCGTTCTTCTGTTCACATTTAGCGGGCATTGGGACGTATTCAGCCCTGGGACCGACAGCTAGCCGGCGTTGCCCCACCGACAAGAAGCGAATGTGTAACAGATTTCCGTATCACACGGAGGTATGCGACAGCCACTGGGAGCAGAGTTTGGTATGGAGGGCTGTGTGGACAGCCTGGTTTGAGCATTTGCTCGGTCCATTTGCTCACTGAGATGAGCAGCGCATTTGTAAAAGACCGAATAGCAATAGTCATATTTGGCCTGCATGACTGGAAGAGACTCTTCTGCACCCTCATCGGATATTATAGCGGAGCAGACCTCATACTCCTTTTCGACCTTATCCCACAAGGTTCTTACTTGGTCCAAATGGACCTGACACATATATTGGGACGGATTAGTGCCCCCTGGAGTATTCACCTTAGCCTCGAACTGGCTTAACCTATCGGTAACCGCAAGAAACTTCATCAAGGCTCTGTCGGATAGAGGTCTCTCGCTAGCGTCGGTAATCATTTTGCCTTTTGCTCGGGTGGTTATCGGACTTGGTTTTTGACTAGGAGATGTCTTTGAGCGTCCGGCAGTGGTCACAGATGACTCAGTCTTAGTGTTTATCGGCGGCTTGACCGTGATCAATGGAATTTGGTTTCCCCTTTGAGGTGCCTTAATTAAGGTCCTTGACGTGGATGCAGGAGAAACACTGCTGGTATGGGGCGATGATCCCTTTTTGTTCGTGGGGACGGAAGGCAGAGAAGAAGCAGCTTTGGAGGTGGTTGAATTTGAGAGCACACCGAGAATTAAACACGAAAAGCAGGGAATTAATCGCACATTAATCGAAATAAAGAGTTGCGGAACGAATGGACTTTGTGTAACACCACGATAACAAAAAATAGTGGTTCCTTATTCAATGTTAATAAAATAATACACATATATAAAATATATATAATATGTGAAGTTGCATAAATTTGCAAAATACTTGACTGTCGATATATATTTTTTATATGTATATAAGTTATTTTAACAAACCGGGATTGTTCACAAATAATTAATCGGCGAATTCAATAAAAGACGAAACGTAGAAATTTAACACTGCACGGACGCAAAACATAGGCAGTGGAAACGGTCCAAATCAATTAGTGGGCAATAACGAAAAAAATCGTAGCCGATAGTTGTAGTTGATCGATAGTTGAGGTATTAAATGTGTATGATGTGTTAAATGTGTAATAGCCTGTTTCCACTACAGCCAAAAAATGCCACATTTCAAAAATGTGGATGATGGTGTTTCCACGGTCAAATGTGCAATTTGTCATTTGCCCGAAATAAATCAGCTGTTCGGCTTGTTTTGATGAAAATTTTCACAAAAAGTGAAAAATATGGCAAATAATGGCAGAACTGTAAAAAGTCAAAGTTGCATATCAATAGGCATTTAGTTGCGATGTGTTCGTAAGGTTTTGAACAATTGGAAAATGTCTGGGATGCGGAGATTGGAGAAATTTGCAATGAAATTGCGAGTGCGCACCTGTGAAGTGCACAAACTTCAATGCTCCTAAAAGGCGGTGTACCTTGTCAAAATGTTGCCAGTACGAGGGCGCACCTCCGGATAAACCTTCCCTTTTAACCTCATCCTTACTAAATACAGGAACATTAAGATATAAGCATTTTACAATATTTTTTAAAAATTAATTTTGGCGCACAGCTCGTCATTGTTTACATTTGCACCAGTTAATCGATAAACATCGTGAGTTCGATAAGAACATACTAAAAAATGCCGGGGCGAATGGCATCATATTAAAAATATGACGATTTTGTCACTTTTTTTCTTATGGGATTTTCTACAGGAAATATGTGACATTTTTCCAAAATCAAAAATATGACGAAAAATGTGGAAATATGATGTCGTGGAAACAGGCTATAAAGTATTAGTATTTGGATATGTTTATAATAATTTTTTTTATTGTTATAACATTGAACACAAAAAGTAAAACAACGCCAAATAAAGTTGTTATTTAATTTTATTTATTCCGTGGTGCAGTCGAGTGTGTTCAAATATTTTAGTAGTACTCGACTCGTTACTGTATCGGAAAAACACATCACTTGTTTACCTTTGTTTTACAGTTTATTAATTTATTCGGCCGGTTAATGAAAATTGATTTAAACTCTTTGCGTTGGCCGGTGTCGATATTATTTTATATTATTCGGTGTTTTTATAACAAGTGCGTGCAACAAGTGTATGCGTACATGCATCTAAGTGTTAGTAGGAATAAACACAACACTTAATGTATATATATATATGCTTGAGTTTTCAGCTTGGGCAGTTTTCAGCGCAGTGAATTGTTCAAAAATTGTTAATTGTGTCATAAAAAATAAAAAAGTAATGTTATATAGCTGGTAAGTGATGAAAATATATGTATGTACATATGTACATACTTGCGCACATATGTATGTTGGTACCAATGTCGATCAGTGGCATCAATGTATGTGCATGTATGTAATATATGTGCCGCGGTGTATATGTATATAGATTCACTTTTAAATTCGGAATAACTTTTTACTTCCTGTACCCATAAAATGGTTAAAAATGGGGTACTAAATCTGTGCAAATGTATGTAACAGGCAGAAGGAGACATCTCCGACCCTATAAAGTATATATATTCTTGATCAGTATCAAAGAGATTTCGATTTGGCCATGTCCGTCTGTCTGTCCGTCTGTCCGTCTGGCCGTCTGTCCGTCTGTATGAACGCGTCGATCTCAGCAACTATAAGAGCTAGAGACACCAAATTTGAAATGTAGGTACCTGTATAGCATACGCAGATCAAGTTCGTTTCATATTTCAGATATATCCCCCGTTCCCCCGCAAATCGATAATTTTAAATCGACCGTTTTACAGGAACAATTTTAAAGATATAGCTTTTAGATTTGGCATGTACAATACTTTAGTCTCTCTTAATCTACTGTCCAAAGTTATTCACGAAAGAAGATTCAGTGCTGCAGCGAGAGGGGAAGAAGAAGCACAGCCACCAATTAAATTGCCTCGCTTGCGCTGTCGCTTTAGCCGCCTGTGTGTGTGCGTCTTTGTGTATGTGTGTATGTATGTGTAAGTGGACGTAGATGTGATTGGATGTTTTAGACCTGGGTACAGGGAGTTCGTAGTCGGGTATACTCGACTATAGCATTCTTACTTGTTAATAATTGCTTTTGTAGTTGGAAGAGCTATAAAGCAATTCTAATTGGAATTACTCGAACGAGAAACTCTTCCGTCTTGGTGGAAAAAATATGGCGGCCAAAATGGCAGTATGTAATTTTTCTTATTGGCTAATTAGAATAATTACTTATCTTGCTTATCCTGTAGCTTGCTGGGGCGAGCGGAATTTAAAAAATATCCGCCTCGAAGGACCAAATGTTGTGGTGGAGGACAGCGGTTAGTAATCAATCGCGGTAGCAGGTGAAACTTTGAGTAAAACACTTTTTATTCACTTCACTAAAAAGGTCATTTATTTTCAGAAAAACTTGACTGTAGAGGTTGACAGGGTAACTTCAATTGAATATGCTAGGTTTACAGGGCTTAGCTGAAGGCTAAGTGAGCGCAGAAAGAGAGGATAGTTTGGAGACTTCTGTTACGCTCAGTGAGTGATGTTAGGCTGTGATAGGATGACATTTGCCATAAACAGTTATGAACTGCCTGTCGTTGGCACCAGTGTATCGGTGCGCCGGCTAACTATCGGCTCAGGGGCGAGTACGACCGCGATACACTGGGCGGCAGTTTATAGCAAATGGCGCCCAATTAAATAACACCTCCGTGCCCGATTTTATAAACAAAAGGTACGTGAACTTGTTCAAATGACAATGACGAAAAATTTTGGTAGCCAAGAGACTGACTTTCGAAATTTATTGAGAGTAGAAAACATGTAATCAAATTTTGTGCAGACATTCTTGGCCAACAGTAGGGGGATGGTTTGTAGGACCGTGGATGAGCACCGCACTGTGCTGAGTCCATCGCTGCCGCAAGCTGGAGATTTGCTGGGTAGGCATAGAGCGTCTGTGCTAAAAGAGGAGAAAGCGAAACTCAGCTGGTCCGTAGCCGGTAATAAGGCCGAGCTATCGTAGCCGCTTGAGTGGAACTGGAATAAAAAAATAGGTTGTTTTAGTTTACGGGACAAATTAAATCCAAAATTAGCATACCTTGGATATGGTGATCAAAAATGATGAGTTTTCGGGTTGTGGTCCGTGCATCGTCTTAAAGGCAGTGTCAACGTAGCCCGATTCCGAAAACGTGCACATACCAATAGCAATAGAATATGTAGACAGGATGGAGAGAGTCAATAGAGCGATCTAATGAAAGAAAGATAGAAACTGTGATATAGCGTGTGTAAATAATTTATTTCGTCTGTGCTGTATTAATTGTTACCTGTAGGAGACAGTGTATAGTGGGCCCTCATCTCACCCAATTTAGTGTATGAATTGTATTTGTGAGAGTCTTGAGTGTAAGGTGTTCGTGAGTTAGTTTCCACATTTGTCTTTTTTACAGGGATATATAAAATTTTTGGCATAATTGTATAAATGCAATTATTAGGATTAGAAGTTTAGTATATCGCTGGCAGTATAGGTAGTTGATGTAAGTGCTTAGTATTTATATATATTTATTTATTTATGTATGTGTATTTATTTATATATATATATATATATTTATTTATTTATATATATTTGTTTATATATATTTATTTATTTATTTATATGTATTTATTTATTCGTATATACTTATTTATTTATTTGTATATATTTATTATTTATTTATATAGAGAGTTTTTACTCCCTGTACGCATAAAATGGGTAAAAAGGGGGTATTGGATTTGTGCAAAAGTATGTAACAGGCAGAAGGAGACATCTCCGACCCTATAAAGTATATATATTCTTGATCAGTGTCAAAGAGATTTCGATTTGGCCATGTCCGTCTGTCTGACCGTCTGTCCGTCTGTATGAACGCGTCGATCTCAGCAACTATAAGAGCTAGAGACACCAAATTTGAAATGTAGGTACCTGTATAGCATACGCAGATCAAGTTCGTTTCATATTTCAGATATATCCCCCCGTTCCCCCGCAAATCGATAATTTTAAATCGACCGTTTTACAGGAACAATTTTAAAGATATAGCTTTTAGATTTGGCATGTACAATACTTTAGTCTCTCTTAATCTACTGTCCAAAGTTATTCACGAAAGAAGATTCAGTGCTGCAGCGAGAGGGGGAAGAAGAAGCACAGCCACCAATTAAATTGCCTCGCTTGCGCTGTCGCTTTAGCCGCCTGTGTGTGTGCGTCTTTGTGTATGTGTGTATGTATGTGTAAGTGGACGTAGATGTGATTGGATGTTTTAGACCTGGGTACAGGGAGTTCGTAGTCGGGTATACTCGACTATAGCATTCTTACTTGTTAATAATTGCTTTTGTAGTTGGAAGAGCTATAAAGCAATTCTAATTGGAATTACTCGAACGAGAAACTCTTCCGTCTTGGTGGAAAAAATATGGCGGCCAAAATGGCAGTATGTAATTTTTCTTATTGGCTAATTAGAATAATTACTTATCTTGCTTATCCTGTAGCTTGCTGGGGCGAGCGGAATTTAAAAAATATCCGGCTCGAAGGACCAAATGTTGTGGTGGAGGACAGCGGTTAGTAATCAATCGCGGTAGCAGGTGAAACTTTGAGTAAAACACTTTTTATTCACTTCACTAAAAAGGTCATTTATTTTCAGAAAAACTTGACTGTAGAGGTTGACAGGGTAACTTCAATTGAATATGCTAGGTTTACAGGGCTTAGCTGAAGGCTAAGTGAGCGCAGAAAGAGAGGATAGTTTGGAGACTTCTGTTACGCTCAGTGAGTGATGTTAGGCTGTGATAGGATGACATTTGCCATAAACAGTTATGAACTGCCTGTCGTTGGCACCAGTGTATCGTTGCGCCGGCTAACTATCGGCTCAGGGGCGAGTACGACCGCGATACACTGGGCGGCAGTTTATAGCAAATGGCGCCCAATTAAATAACACCTCCGTGCCCGATTTTATAAACAAAAGGTACGTGAACTTGTTCAAATGACAATGACGAAAAATTTTGGTAGCCAAGAGACTGACTTTCGAAATTTATTGAGAGTAGAAAACATGTAATCAAATTTTGTGCAGACATTCTTGGCCAACAGTAGGGGGATGGTTTGTAGGACCGTGGATGAGCACCGCACTGTGCTGAGTCCATCGCTGCCGCAAGCTGGAGATTTGCTGGGTAGGCATAGAGCGTCTGTGCTAAAAGAGGAGAAAGCGAAACTCAGCTGGTCCGTAGCCGGTAATAAGGCCGAGCTATCGTAGCCGCTTGAGTGGAACTGGAATAAAAAAATAGGTTGTTTTAGTTTACGGGACAAATTAAATCCAAAATTAGCATACCTTGGATATGGTGATCAAAAATGATGAGTTTTCGGGTTGTGGTCCGTGCATCGTCTTAAAGGCAGTGTCAACGTAGCCCGATTCCGAAAACGTGCACATACCAATAGCAATAGAATATGTAGACAGGATGGAGAGAGTCAATAGAGCGATCTAATGAAAGAAAGATAGAAACTGTGATATAGCGTGTGTAAATAATTTATTTCGTCTGTGCTGTATTAATTGTTACCTGTAGGAGACAGTGTATAGTGGGCCCTCATCTCACCCAATTTAGTGTATGAATTGTATTTGTGAGAGTCTTGAGTGTAAGGTGTTCGTGAGTTAGTTTCCACATTTGTCTTTTTTACAGGGATATATAAAATTTTTGGCATAATTGTATAAATGCAATTATTAGGATTAGAAGTTTAGTATATCGCTGGCAGTATAGGTAGTTGATGTAAGTGCTTAGTATTTATATATATTTATTTATTTATGTATGTGTATTTATTTATATATATATATATATATTTATTTATTTATATATATTTGTTTATATATATTTATTTATTTATTTATATGTATTTATTTATTCGTATATACTTATTTATTTATTTGTATATATTTATTATTTATTTATATAGAGAGTTTTTACTCCCTGTACCCATAAAATGGGTAAAAAGGGGGTATTGGATTTGTGCAAAAGTATGTAACAGGCAGAAGGAGACATCTCCGACCCTATAAAGTATATATATTCTTGATCAGTGTCAAAAGAGATTTCGATTTGGCCATGTCCGTCTGTCTGTCCGTCTGTCCGTCTGTATGAACGCGTCGATCTCAGCAACTATAAGAGCTAGAGACACCAAATTTGGAATGTAGGTTCCTGTATAGCATACGCAGATCAAGTTTGTTTCATATTTCAGATATCTCCCCCGTTCCCCCGCAAATCGATTAAAACCGTTTTACAGTAACAATTTTCAAGATATAGCTTAAAGATTTGGCATGTACAATACTTTAGTCTCTCTTAATCTACTGTCCAAATTTCAATCCGATCGGATAATAAACACGGAAGTTATTCACGAAAGAAGATTCAGTAATGCAGCGAGAGGGGGAAGAAGAAGCACAGCCACTTTTGCCGCCTGTGTGTGTGCGTCTTTGTGTATGTGTGTGTGTATGGGTAAGTGGACTTAGATGTGATTGAATGTTTTAGACCTGGGTACAGGGAGTTTCGTAGTCGGGTATACTCGACTATAGCATTCTTACTTGTTAGTTATTAGTTAGTAATATTTATTTATTATTTATATAGATGGTATTTATTTAACTATTTGTTGCTTGTATTTATTTATTTATTTACTTACATTTTTGTTAGTTGATTGTTTTGTTTGTTGTGTGAATTAACGTCGTGTTGCTATTTATTTTCTGGTCTTCTTTATGTATCCAGATACATATACATAAAGCTTTGAATTAGGAAAAATATATAGATGGTTATAGATGTTAATTTGTTTAGCAAGTAAATTACATATTACGAACCGGGAGCAGTTGGTCGCTCGAGGAAAGTAAGGCATAGCTGTGATCTACAGGTGACTAGGGAAAGGGAAAGCATGAGTCCTATTACCCGCTCACAAGCTGATAGAACCGGAAAGGAAGGCGAGAACAATCCGGAGTTACATAGCGACCTCCTAGGTATAACACTCGCTATGGAAAGGCACCCCAACGAAGACGCAGCGGATACATCAGTAGCAGCGCAACCAGAGAGGAACCGAGCAGAGATTCCCAGCGAGTTTCGGTCAGCCATAAACGTCGCCTTGGCCCAAGCGCAGGAGACCTATAGAGCAACGGTATCCACGGAAATTAATACCCTCAGGGAAAACATACAGGCCAGTATGCTCACCTTCTTGCGTGAGATCACAGAGATGGTCGAGTCCATAAAATCGGACAGAGTAACAAATTACTCGAGTTCACACGAACCGCTGATGGAGCAAGCCAGAAATAGACAAACATCAGCTCGACAAAGTTTGAGAAACAACGTTCCAGCAGCACCTACTCACCTTTTTGTGGACAACAGGGAACTGGAGTCGGAGCAAAGAGTACACGCTGAGCAGCGACAGGTGCCAATTGATAACTGGAGGCAGCAAGCGCGTAGAGACCGGGGAAATTCGCCACGTAACCGGACGAGTCTCGGAAGACCAAGACCGGAGCTGGTGCAAATCTGCAAATGGGGCCTGATCTTCGATGGAGATCCGAAGGTGATGCCGGTGGCCGAATTTATATTCCGTCTGGAGCATTTGCAGTCGCTCCACTAGGTGCCGTGGGCCGACGTCCTGAGAGATTTTCACGGTTTAGTGAATGGACAGGCAAAAGAGTGGTATTGGATGTATATACGTACCTCAGGAGTTCCGGATTGGCCGAATCTGCGCTACGGCTTGCAGCAGCAATTCCAAACGAGGCGTTCGGAGTTCGAGAGAGAGCAGGAACTGAGGGAGCGAAAGCAACGGCACGGAGAAACCACGGAGGAATACATCCAGGCGATGGTGGTTTCCAGACCCCGATTGACGAGCAGCTTCTCGGATTATGACCTGATAAAGGTCATAAAGATGAACATTAAGAACCAGGTTTCCAGAATCATCTACCCAATGAATATTGGCAATCTGCAGAAGTTGCGGGAGGAGTGCCAGGACGCGGAGAAAATGCTGGCAACAAGATAGGCCCGTGCAGCACCCAGTCACGACTTCGTTCGGTCCAGAGAACATCCGAGAGTGCATGAGGTGGATGCAGTGGAGCAGCATGAGCCAGGAGCAGGAGGCACGGAATCGCTGGAGGCCTTATCGGCCAAAGAAACCAGGTGGCGAGCGAATTTGACCTGCTGGAATTGCAAGCAGCCAGGTCATCCGTTCTTTGAGTGCGAGTCAGCACAGCGTAGCATATTCTGCTATAAGTGTGGACACGCCGAAGTAGTGCTGCCCAAATGTCCTAAATGCAGATCGGGAAACCAGAGCAAGAGCACGACGCAAGTGGAGGAGTCGCGCTCCATGCCAATGGGGAGCCACAACAGCCATTAAGAACACCATCCAAAATTAGCACGATCGCCACAAGTAGCTGTAAGGAAATATATAAATTATAAACAAGGATAAATAAGATAAATACAGATAATTTACCGCAAGAAAAATTGTCCCAGTTAAAGCCCTTGGAGCAGAGGTAGGAGGAATATGCGCAGGCCAGAGCCCCCCCCCCCAGAGGATAATGGAGGAAGCAGCGACAGACGTAATAATCTCCAAAGCAGAGCGAGCCAAGACGAGATTTGAAGATCGGAGAAGGAAGCGTAACGGACTGTGCGCAGCTATACGCTCAGCAATGCGCACGGATAGCAGACCGTTCGCTAATGTGCGGATTGGTCCTAAGGAGGTCACTGGCTTGCTAGACACAGGGGCCTCAGTGAGTCTACTAGGACAAGGAGGCACTGATCTGGTCAAAGATCTCGGTCTGGAGGTGCAGAAAACCCGCTAAACAGTGCAGACTGGAGGCAGGCAGGAGGAGCACCGCACACCATATTTGGACGAATCCGCACCGCATTTACTTACCAGGGAACCACTGCAGACATGTAACTTTTCTTGTGTCCCTTACTTAGGTGTGGACTTCTGGCGTAAATTTGGACTGGCTCCGGATATAATGGGACTGGAGACAGAAATAGCCGAGGTTGAGATGGAACGCATAGTAAAAAGCCAACCAACGGAGCCACATACCTTGTCCAAGTCACAACAGGAGCAGCTTGAGCAGGTGAAAAGGAAGTTCCGGTCATTCGATGAACTGGGTCTGGGAAGGACGACGATGGGGCGTCATGAGATCCGGCTAGTTGCAGATTCCGTGCCAGTAACAGAACGCTTTTACCCGGTCTCACCAGCAGTACAAGAGCTACTTTTCGCGAGACGCTAGTCCGAAAGCCAGGCAGAAGCAGGCTCTGTTTAGATGCGCGCAAGCTCAATAAACTGACAGTGACGGATGCATATCCACTGCACTGTATTGAGTCGATCCTGAGCCGTGTGGAGGACACTGTGTTTATAAGCAGCATCGATCTCAAGCACGCGTTCTGGCAGATTGAACTGGAGCCAGAAAGTCGACCATTTACGGCGTTCACCATACCTGGGAGAGCACTGTACCAGTTCAAATCGATGCCGTTTGATTTGTGCAACGCAGCGCAGAGTCTTTGCCGGCTTATGGACAAGTTGAACCCACAAAGACTTCGGAGCCATGTCTTTTTATACCTGGAAGATCTGCTCATGATTTCACGAACTTTTGGAGAGCACTGCACGCTGTTGACCGAGGTAGCCAACTGTCAAAAGTCAAAATTTTGCTATAAATACTTGAAATACCTGGGATATGTAGTGGGAGATGGAGCGCTTCGTACTGATCCAGATAAGGTACAAGCGATCAAGGAAATACCTATTCCAAGAAACGCGCGTCAGCTCCGCCGTTTCTTGGGAACCGCTGAATGGTAACGACGCTTCATTCGGAATTTCTCTGCTGAATCAGCATCACTCACGGATTGCCTGAAAGGGAAAAGAAATTTCAAGTTGACCGATGAAGCTTTGGAAGCCTTCGTGCGAGTGAAAAAGCCACTTACCAGCGCTCCCCTGTTAGTGCATCCAGACTTCAAGAAGCCTTTCTTCATCCAGTGTGATGCGAGTCACGTGGGAATCGGAGCAGTGCTATTTCAACTCGACGAAGACAAAGCTGAGCGTCCAATAGCCTTTTTCTCAGCAAAATTGCGAGGAGCCCAACTGAATTATAGTGTCCCGGACAAAGAATGTATGGCAGCCGTAAGAGCAGTGGAAAAGATCACAGCGTATGTAGAACTCATGTCGTTCACAATCATAACGGATCACGCGAGTCATCAATGGCTGATGTCATTCAAATCGCTGGATGGTAGACTAGCGAGGTGGTCGTTAACACTCCAAGATAACGACTTCCAAATAGAGCATAGAAAGGGGAAAGATAATGTAGTGGCCGACATGCTCTCTCGCCCTTTCAATGCTGAGGAGATCGATTTTTTTGAATTTAAGACTACAGAATTTGAAGACGAAGAATATAACCGGATTATGTTAGTGCAGGAACACGCGGAGAAGTTCCTCGATGTACGAGTGGAGGATGGATGTCTGTTTAAAAGACTCAATTCGTGAGGCCTGAGATGGATGAATTCCAATGGAAGCTTTGGATTCCCGAATCGCTGTCGAACACACTTATACAGGAGACCCACGAGAGTGACGCATCTATGCATGGAGGAGTAGCGCGGATATTAGGAAGGCTAAAGCAGATGCACTACTGGCCGCGGATGACAGTGCAGGTGAAAGAGTACATTGCCGGCTGTGATATTTGCAAGGAGACGAAGCACTCAACACAGCCGAAGAAGCCAACAATGGGATTCGAAACCAGAACGGAGAGACCCATGCAGAAAATAAATTTTGATTTTCTGGGACCATATTCGAGGTCACGCCAGGGAAACGTCGTGATCATAATAGCGCTGGATCACTTGTCCAAATTTGTATGGCTGAAGGCTCTGCCAAAAGCAACGTTATTGGCGGTAATCCGATTTTTGCACTCGGACGTATTCTCGACGTTTGGTGTTCCGGAAGTGGTGCACACTGACAACGGCAGGCAGTTTGTGTCTGCAGAATTCACCGAGTTCTTGAACCAACGTAGCATAAGCCATATGCGATCTGGCAATTATGCGCCGCAGGCAAACGCAGCGGAGAGGGTCAACCAAACCGTCCTTGCAGCCATACGGACATATATAGCAGATGACCACACGCGTTGGGATGAGAAGTTGCCGGATAGCCAGCGTGCAGCTTGGAGTGCTATGCACCATAGTATTGGCACGTCGCCATATTATGTATATATTATGGTACAAAATAATCTCCATCTGGCGTATGAAAAGGCAAAGAAATATTATGACGCGCGAGATTATTTACATACCGGGAAAAGAAGTCTTTAAACGTAATTTCATCCTCAGCGAATTCAAGAATCGCATAAATGCCAAGTTCTGTCCGAACTATACCAAATGTCGAGTAATCAAGCCAGTGGGAAACTGCTTGTATGAGTTGGAGAACTTACAAGGCAAGAAAATTGGAATTTTTCACGCTAAGGACCTAAGACAATAGTCAAATTGATGCCCGGCTAATTCAGTCAGTAGAGCAAGAGACTCAGTCGCAGGGTGTGGGCGATGGCCTATGTTGGACATGTTAGCCTCCGTTGCACTCCTGTTCCTTTGAATCTGCGATCCGGGAAACCGTAGTGTGGTTGTTATGTGCGGCTAACAGGTATCGATAGACCCGCACGATAGTTTGGCAGAAGAGGAAGAAACCAAAGCCATCTATCGGCGATCGAGGGAACTAGAAAGTGCAGCAGCGGGGGTGTGGCAAGATAGACTAGAATTAAGGTGAATATGAGGATAGAATTAGGGATAGAAAGGAATGACTAGAACACGAGGCAGTCAGTCAGAATTTGGGCATGGACTGTGTGTGAAGAGTTAGTGTCAAGTCAGATTAAAAGCAGCAGCAAAAGATAAGGCGACATAGCCTCGCCTGGAACAAAATTACCAACGCAACTCACTTGAAGCTGCCAAGAAGAGCAGCGAAATAGCATACATTCGGACATCCGCCAACCGGCGAACCGAAACACCGAGTGAGTCCGTTTTGGTCCCTTCGAGCACCGTAGACAGAATTTCCGACACTCGACTCCAACTATAATCCGGCCTTGTCCCGCTGTGAGCCCTGCAAAAGGCAATATTGTATGACATTGCATATGCCCGTATATATGCCCCTGGCCTGCAATTATCACTCACTCGCTAATCAGCCAGTGCGACAGCTGATCTGCACAGACGGCTGTAGTCCGGTCGTTGACCTACAGCGTCGGAGATGCGCGCAGCTGAGACCCACAAACGTCTCTTAACAAATTAAAATTAAGAACACTATGTTAAATATATTATTGAGAGTGAAAAGAAATCAGGATGTTGGAATAAGCAAATTTCTTGGGTGAGATGAGGGTAGCGTAAGCGGACGAAGTGGATAATAGGGTTGTTCAAACTGCCGCCCAGTGTATCGCGGTCGTACTCGCCCCTGAGCCGATAGTTAGCCGGCGCAGCGATACACTGGTGCCAACGACAGGCAGTTCATAACAAAGTCTCCGCTAAATTTCGCAGTTTTTGATCGCTGGACACATTGTCAAACACATTTACATTATGCTACGTTTTGCGCGCGCTTTATCATAGGCATATGTATGTAGTAAGTACATATGTATGTATTTAGCAACTCACGCACTTAGTAATCTGTGACGTCACAACGATGTAATTTTGAAAAATTGACTTGCTTACATTTAGATATGTGATGTTAAGTTTTTTTACGTCATAGAAATATAGAATATTAAGATATAGTTACCTCTCTTCATTGTATGTATTTTCATACACATGCCAGAAGCGTTAAGACACATACATACATACATACGAACAATGTGCATTCTTGCTGCATACATTTTGTAAAGCGCGCGCATAATTTAGTAAGCTGTGACGTCACAGCGCTTTAGTTTTTTAAAATTGACTTGTACAGCCCTTTTACTCTCTGTACCCACAAAATATGTAGGTAGGGGGTACCAAATCTGTGCAAATGCATGTAACAGGCAGAAGGAGACATCTCCGACCCTATAAAGTATATATATTCTTGATCAGTATCAAAAGAGATTTCGATTTGGCCATGTCCGTCTGTCTGTCCGTCTGTCCGTCTGTCTGTCTGTCCGGATGAACGCGTCGATCTCAGCAACTATAATAGCTAGAGACACCAAATTTGGAATGTAGGTTCCTGTATAGCATACGCAGATCAAGTTTGTTTCATATTTCAGATATCTCCCCCGTTCCCCCGCAAATCGATTAAAACCGTTTTACAGTAACAATTTTCAAGATATAGCTTTAAGATTTGGCATGTACAATACTTTAGTCTCTCTTAATCTACTGTCCAAATTTCGATCGGATAATAAACACGGAAGTTATTCACGAAAGAAGATTCAGTAATGCAGCGAGAGGGGGAAGAAGAAGCACAGCCACTTTTGCCGCCTGTGTGCGTGCGTCTTTGTGTATGTGTGTGTGTATGGGTAAGTGGACTTAGATGTGATTGGATGTTTTAGACCTGGGTACAGGGAGTTTCGTAGTCGGGTATACTCGACTATAGCATTCTTACTTGTTTAGGCTGAGATCGTCAAGAAATGGTAGGCTCAGGTGTTGTCGATGGCTGGTCACATTGATCTGAGCCGAGGCCGACACCGCATAGTATAGTATAGTGTGCCGTTCAGTGAAATGCGGTCGTCATAAGTTGCCAAGTATGTTCCGTTGACCAGCTGGCTGATGCCATTGTTGTCTTCAACTCTGATGGTCGCATCGTTGATAATTACGATGCCCTCATCCACAATTGTTACTGGCTCTAGATGTCCAGGGCGAGTAGCGCAGTTCGCGACAGCACCCGAGACCAGATGCTGGGCACAAGTTGTGGTTTGCAACCTCTTACATTCAACCACGGCGAAGGTTTGAGTACCACAGTCGGCTACCGTGCTACTATTTTCTAAATCTAGAATTATATTTCTATGTTGTATCGGATAAACAATAATTTTTTTACAAATCAACTTAGGTCTAGGATATTTGATTAAAAAATGCAATAAATCGGAATTTTGAAAAGCCTTAATACTGGATACTCCTAAGATATCTGCTATGCTAATATTTGTGAGGTGCTCATTTCATTGATATCTACGCTGTCCAGAATAAGGGGGCTGATTAAGTAAATTTTTGCCAGTGTTACTGAGAATATTAAGTCCTCTAAATTTGTGATAATCATCCTATTTTTTGCCAAAATGGTTTCATATAGGTGTTCGGTATCTATATCATCTGTTTTGTGAATTTCGTTCAGGGATCTTGAAATTTCGTTTAGTCGTGTTTGAAATTTTGTGTTGAGTTCTACCTGCCTGTTCTCTGATTCGATTAACTGTCCTTGCCGAAACTTAATCTGTTCCCAGTCGTCGAAGTCCGGAGTGCCAGCCACTACTTTTAATGCAGTCCCCAGCAAGTTAATACTGCGGGCGTACCTATGGTGAACTATCAGTGTAGCTATCAGCATCTCCATATGTCTTAGGTCAGTAATTGAGTAATTTTTTCATGTGGTC
Source organism: Hirtodrosophila confusa (assembly GCA_035043065.1). Classification (NCBI taxonomy): domain Eukaryota; kingdom Metazoa; phylum Arthropoda; class Insecta; order Diptera; family Drosophilidae; genus Hirtodrosophila; species Hirtodrosophila confusa. The sequence goes on from JAWNNI010000167.1 coordinate 216,732, forward strand.
TTTGGGAAAAAGGTCTAACGTCTTCTTGGTCTCGTCAGCGTACGTCTCGTACGATGTTATGTTCGTCGTGTGTCCTAAGTATCCATGTTCGTCCCAAAGTGTCACGTCCCCGTCCATTATGGGTATGTGGTTAGCGTAAGTGTAGTCGGTATGTTTTGTTGTAGCTGTTGTCCAGGTAGTGATTGCCAGGGTCACTAAGAGCAAATATCCTAACCTATAAAATTTAAGATTGATTTTTATATATTTTTTTGTTTTTATTAAATCTAAATAACCTTGTCAGAATAAAGTTTGAAATTTAAAATTATTGGATAGGGGGCCTATTTTAAATTGTCGTTATGGACCACCCTCCCTTTAATAAGAACTGTCGTGCCCAGATCTGCTTGAATTATTTCTTCTGAGCACAAAGGTGATAGTTTGTTTCCCAATCTTTTATTTGATTTGAGAAGCACTTTGTCCCCTACGTTATATTTCTTGTGCACCCTGTCTTTGTTTATTTTTTCAAGACTTTTTTCCTGTGCCGATGTGATTCTATTCCTAATTTGAGTTGTAAGTTTTGTGGGAGTTGAGTGAATAATTTCAATTGGTTTTTTATCTGTCACTGAATGTATTGATCTGTTGTATTTAATAGTTGCGAGGAGGATAATGTCAACAGTATCAGTTAACTGTTTACCCATTCTCAGGCAACGACCTATAGTGTACGACCCCAAGTGTACTATGAAACCGCTCAACTTGTCCGTTAGAAGTGCTGTGCAGAGGTGGTGCATTTGAAATGAGGATGTCGAAATTGTTTTTTAGGATTGATCTAATGGTTTCGGAATTTAAAGATTTTTCATTGTCACAGTAAATAGTTTTTGTTTTTGGAAACAAATTTATAAGCTGTAAAATAGGTGCTTTAATGTCCACGATTGCGCGTGAACGAATGGGCTGAACTACTGCAAACTTAGAGAACTTGTCGATGCAAGTCAGAAAATATTTTTGATCGGTGGAATAAACATCAACATGTAATATTTCCCCTGCGTAGGATGGTATTGGAGTTTTTCCCATTGTTTGTTTTACAGGGTGACGATTATATTTACCCATGGCACATATTCTACAATTTGCAGCTATTTCAGTTGCTAACCGGTTCATTTTTGGGAAGAAATAGTCCCGAAGTATTTGTTTGACATTTTCTTGGGCTGCGCGGTGAGCTCGGTTATGCTCTGCCGTGGCGATTTCTCTCTGCTCTGTACAGTCGATTATGTCTGTTACAATGGTTTTGGTATATCTAAATGTAGTTGAAGGGAATGCTTCAACTAGCTAGTGTTGGATAAAATCTAGGATGGTTAGTTTGCAATGTATCGCGTTAACCACGTCCACCTTTACCACATCTTGTAAAGATTGTAAGAGAGTGCTTCGATCAGTGAATTGAATAACGTGTCTCATTTTTTCTTTAAAAAAAATGAATGTTTTAACCAAACAGGTGTTACCTTCTTCAATCACTATTTGATTTCTGAAGCAATTAATCGGTTTCTCTGTGGTCTCTATAGTGTACGTGAGAGAGTCCTCGCTGTGCACTGTGGCAACATCTGAATGTGCAGAATCAAGAGCATTAACGTTCTGACGAGACAAGGCGTCTGCCACGAAGTTCTCTTTGCCAGGCTTGTAAATAATGTTGGCATTGTGCTCGTCTATAAAAGCTTTCCAACGTTTTATTTTTGCGTTCGGGTTTTTATCCGACACTGCAAATGTCAGGGGTTGGTGATCTGTGAAGATATTAAGATTTCTGACTCCGTACAAATAATTTCGGAGATTTTTTAGAGCCCATACGATGGCGAGAAGTTCTCGTTCGTTTGTGGCGAAGTTTACCTCATTATCGCGTAATGTTCGCGAAATCATGGTAAAGGGGCGTCCGCCTTGAGACAATACAGCTCCAAGGCCATGGCCCGACGCATCTGTCGTCAGATCAAATGGTTTTTTGAAGTCGGGATACGTTAGTATCACGTCTTCGGATGCCAGTGTTTCTTTCAACCTATTACAGGCTTCGAGCTGATTTGGCGTCAATTCAAGTTTTGCTTTTCTTGAATGATTGGCGCTTATTTTACCGTTTTCGCCTTTTAAGACGTCTGTTAGGGGTCTTGCGATAGCGGCAAATCCTACTATAAAGCACCTATAGTAACTTGCCAAGCCCAGAAATGATCTGAGACTGAACAAGGTTTTTGGTGGCTGGAAATCTTTAATGGCCTGTACCTTTGCAGGTGATGTCTGAATTCCGCCTCTGCTCACAGTGAATCCCAAATACTCCACGCACTTTTTGAAGAACTTGGATTTTTCTTGGGAGACCCTCATGCCTGCGTCTCGAAGACTCTTTAACACCCACTCAATATGTTTGACGTGGTCTTCTTTGTTAACTGAGAAAATTATTACGTCGTCTACATAGACGTAACAAGTTTTCCCGATTTGATCCCTAAGGACATCATCTATTGCCCTTTGAACTTGCTTGGGGCGTTTTTCAGCCCAAAGGGAAGTCTGCAAAATTCATACTTCCCGTTATTGACAGAAAACGCAGTCGTTTCTCTGTCTTTTTCCGCCAATTCTATCTGGTGGAAACCTGATTTGAGGTCCAATGTTGTAAAATATTGTGCCTCACCCATATTTGACAGTATTGTCGAAATTGTTGGGATCGGATATTTGTCATCCGTTGTTTTTTGATTCAGCTTCCGAAAATCGATCACTAAACGTTTTAATTTGTGACCAAATTCATCAACACCCTTTTTGTCGACAACCCACAATGGGTTATTATAAGGTGATTTGGACGGCCGTATAATGCCATTCGATAGAAGTTGTTTAACTTCTGCATTGACAAATTCGGACACGCCCATTGGGTATGGGTACAACTTGGAGTACACTGGTTCACCGTATGCTCGTATGGTGGCGACAGTGTTTATGTTGTATGGGAGGGACTCATTAACGTCCGCAAATGCTTTGACCGTTTGGTCAATCATTTTATTAAAAGAATTTCTGACGGCGATGGCAACATCGGTGTCATTAATTTTAATAAAATTCACGTTTTGGCATTGCGTGAACTCGATCGGCTCTAAGCCGTGATTGTGTTTAATGAAATTTTTCGTAAGGTCAATTTTGGCGTTTACTTGTTTTAATAAATCTAGGCCAATTATGCCGTCGAATTCATTAAGATTTCCCAAAATAAAAAATATTATTTTACGTTAAATGAAAAGATGGGGCACTTTTGTTCAATTTTTGTGTGCCCATGTATTGATTTTACCTGGAATGGTTTGTCGACGGGCACGAAGTGTGCCAGTCCGGAAAGTGGCTTAATATAGTTTTTAGATGCTCCTGTATCAATAAGGAGCCTGATGGTTTGCCCTGCTACTGTACGTGTGATGTACGGAAGCAGGGAGTTACCCCTAAAAAATTGCATCTTTCGGCTTCGGACAAGTCATCATCAACAGCTGTTGCTTCCGACTGTGACTGAGCTTCATAGTTGTCATCGCTTTGTTCTTGAGGCAGATGATTTAGTTTTTGGCGACTTTGCATTGATTGATCACCGTGAGTTTGGTTTTTCCTAAAATTTTGAGCCTGAGTTGGCTTTCTGAAGCGCGACGATGAATCTACATCCATTGGCTCGGGACCTTGTCCCTGTGGTCTTTGGTTGTTAAAGCGTTGCTTTGAACTACTTGCTTTTTGTTGACCCTGATTTCCCTTTTGACCCTTTTGAAAAAATGGGCTCTTTTGTTGGAAATTCCCGTCACTTTCTTGTTGGCCGTTTTGACGCCAACCCTGAGACCGTTGACCCCCGGATTTTTGGCTCTGAGATTTTTCCTCAGTGTGTTTGGCATAATTCGCTTCGCTTCGCTTTCGCAAACGGACGTGTTTTTTTCTTGCGCCTCGCAGTTAATTTTTCTTTCCTCGTTCTTAGCAATTATTAAATTGCAAGTTTTATATTTGTGACGTGTGTTTTCATTCGGTTGTGTTAAACACCTGTGTTGAACTTTAATTGCAATTATTTGTGCTTTATTTGCAAATTTAAAATTTTTGTGCCTATACACAACAACAAACTGCAGCCAAGCATTCTGTTTGATTTTGCAGTTGCATTGCTGTCTGCATATAATTTGTTTTTGTGTGTACTCACTTCATTCTCTTTTTTTTATCTCTCTCCCGCGCTTGCATTAGTTGTGTTGTTGGTGTTGGTCGCGGTCTTTTCTGTTAGAAATCCGTTTGTGAGTTTCGGTCGTCGCGCCCGCGCTTTGTGTTGTTATTGCGTTTGTAAGTACAAATCAGCGGTAGTTGTTTAACCCTAGGGTGCCTTTCCGTTCTTTTTACATTCTTTTTTGGTTCTTTTGGTTTTTATTTTATTTTTTGTTTATCTTTTTTTATATTCTATTTTCTTATATTTAAATTCCTTTTTGCTATAATGTTTGTCTGTTACAATAAAAATTGCCAGGTTAGAGCAGCTTTGTTTGTTGCTGGCTGTGTGATAATGTGTCACACGAAAAATGTGCTGGCCTAAACGGCAGAATTGTGGACCAGATTGAGTCAAAATCTGGCCTCAAGTGGACATGTGTATCCTGTAGGGATGTTGAACGGGACATCATGGGTTTCATGAGGCAGACTAAGAAAGGCTTTGGTGACATATTCGGGCGGTTCAAAAAACTGTTCGATGGTTTTTCCGTCTTGGAGAACGAATTCAAAAGTATGAAACTTTTGAATGAGTCCCCAAAACGGAAGAAGGCTAATTTTAGGCTGTCTATTGGCCCCAATTAACTGCAACTCCCCACACATGCTTCCATTTCATCCGCAACTAATAAACAGTTAGAATTAATAAATTTATCGTCCCCCTCTCCTCATAATTCAATAATCAGAAGTGACGAGAATAGCATCGTACCCATGGATGTTGTTCCTTCTGACCCCGTAGAGCATTCTGATTCGCTGGTTATTAACACTGTTGATCCGGATCAACAGCCTAGTGATAATATACCGGTCGAAACAACTGGTCTAGCAACCAATGCTGTGGCTCCAGCGGATGCAACTGCTTTGGTTGCTAAGAAGACCCTTATAGGAATTCCACCACGGAAACAAATCTTTGTTTCCAGGCTTGCCCCTGATACTACATCTGATGATGTGAAGGCCTTTATACAGGCCAAATCTAAAGCCCACATTACGGTGGAAAAATTCAAATTTACGTATTCTCGGGAAATTTCGTCATTTAAAATAAGTGTTCCGGCTGAATATTTCAACAATATTTGTTGCAAAGAATTCTGGCCCGACCACTTAGTTATTAAAGAATATACCGTAAAAAAGAAAAATCGGCCTCCGATTTCACTTCCTTCTTCCGGTGGTAGTTCTAACCCACCTATTGTAATATCTGATAGTTCAAAAAACTAACATCCTCCCTCTCACTTGGCTATCAGAATGTAAGAGGTCTTTGTAGTAAACTTAGTAATCTTTATCTAAATAGCCTAACTTTTCCTTTCCATGTCGTTGCCTTTTCTGAAACATGGCTAAGGCCCGACATCCTTAATTCTGAAATCCTGTCTAACAAATTCTCCATTTATAGAAAAGATCGCACCCCCCGTCGTGGTGGTGGTGTTCTTATTGCTGTTGACGCTGATTTATCATCGTAGCTTGTAATAATCGATAATTGTATAGATATTGAATTTGTTGCTGTAAAATTGTGTATGTCCAGTATTTGCTTTTATATTACTTGTTCTTATATTCCACCTTCTTCCGATATTTCTATTTATTCTTTGCATGCTTCTGCTATACAATCTGTCTCATCTATGGTTTCTGATCGTGATTTTCTTCTAGTTCTTGGTGACTTTAATATCGCCGGAACTACCTGGTCTTCAAGTCCCGATTCTAGCGTGTTGACTCCCACATCTCAGCACGATTTTATTGAAAGTTTATTTGGGATGTCATTGTGTCAAATCAATGATATCCCAAATTCTTCACATAAAATGCTTGATCTTGTTTTTGTCTTGGATTCCTCATTCTATTCTGTCTCCCGTACTGAACCTATATCCACTCCTGAAGATCCTTATCACCCAACTTTGGAGGTGTTGATTGACTTACCAGCCAGTGTGCCAAGCCCTGGTAGAGAACCGGCTGAGCGAGTTCGACAATTTCGGAAAACCGATTTTACTAAACTTGCTCAGCTCCTATCCCAGACTGACTGGTCCCAGCTGTACATGTGTAGAGACATGGATTGTGCAATCAATTACTTTTATTCTACCTTAAATTCATTATTTGATTATTGTGTCCCGTTTTGTAACCCTCGTAGGTCTAACAAACCTGTGTGTTTACACGTGAATTGTACAAAAAGTTCAAGGAATTTGGCTCTTCCTCGGATTTCTCTCGCTATTTGATTGCCCGATCTAACTTCTCTGCACTTAATTTACACTGTTATAACAACTACCTCAGGAGCTGTAGGTTACAGTTTCAGCGGGATCCTAAAAGGTTTTATAACTTCGTTAATGCGAAGCGTAGGTCATCAACATTTCCATCAACTGTATTTTTTGAAAAAAAGACAGCTGACTAAGATCAGGCTATCGCCGATCTTTTTGCCGAATTTTCTCAAACGACTTACAGTTCACAACCTTATCAATTGCTTTCGCCTTATCCTTATCAGGTAATTAACTCCAATTGCTTCTACGTGATTTGAAGTCTATTAACCCCGTATTTTCTCCGGGACCTGATGGAGTACCAGGCTGTGTGCTCAAGTACTGTGCTGAAGGTATTTTTAAGCCATTATTTGTTCTTTTTAAATTGTCCGTGGAGTTGTGTTCTTTCCCCAATATTTGGAAAGAATCATTTATTATTCCTCTCCATAAAAAAGGAAACAAGTCTAATGTCGAGAACTATAGAGGTATTTCTAAGTTGTCTGCTATTCCTAAGATTTTTGAGAAATTAATAACTTCTCAACTTCAACATTTATGTAGATCTATAATTTCACCCTGCCAGCATGGGTTTGTGAAATATAGATCTACTACCACTAACCTATTGGAATTTACTTCTCTTATTATTAAGGGATTTCAATCTAAAATGCAAACAGATGTTATTTATACTGATTTCAGTAAGGCTTTTGATTCTGTTAATCATAGTCTTTTACTTCACAAGCTTCATCTTCTAGGATTTCCAAATAACTTAATTCTTTGGATTTCTAACTATTTAACTCTTAGAACCCAAAAGGTTTATTTCAAAGGCTTTGTCTCTAAGTCTGTTCAAGTTACTTCTGGAGTACCACAAGGAAGTCATCTTGGCCCCTTATTATTTACTCTTTTCATCATGACCTTCCTTCTGTCGTAAATTACTCTCGGGTGCTGATGTATGCCGATGATGTTAAACTTTGTCTGTCATCTACTGATTTCTTATCTGGTCAAAGGTTGCAAACTGATCTTGACAGTTTTCAAGCCTGGTGTCGGGTAAATTTATTAAATCTTAATTGTGGTAAGTGTAAAGTAATGTCCTTTTACAGGCGAATGCCTTTTTTTAACAGTTATATTCTTAATGGTAAGCCGCTTGTTCGAATTGAGTCGGTTGATGATTTGGGTATCCTTTTAGATTCCAAGCTTAAGTTTGACAAACATATCTTTTCCACCGTTAATCGTGCCTTTGGTGTCCTGGGTTTCATTAAGCGTTGGTCTAAAGAATTGAACGATCCTTACATTACTAAAACTCTATATACTTCGCTTGTTCGACCTATTCTTGAATATGGGTCTTGTATTTGGTGTCCCCAGTACAAGATTCATCAGGATAGAATAGAATCGGTTCAAAAACAATTTCTTCTCTTTGCACTCCGGGGTCTTAACTGGAATCCTAATACTCACTTGCCTTCTTATCGTAGTAGACTTTTACTAATAAATCTTCCTTCTCTTTCTGATCGTAGAACCATGCTTGGTGTAATTTTTTTACACAAACTAATTAAAGGCGAAATTGATTCTTCTGAATTAATTAGCCAGATTAGTTTTGCAGTTCCGATCAGAAATTCCAGAAACTTTCTTCCCCTTTGTCTTCAAGTTTGTAACACTAACTATGCTATCCATAACCCTTTTCGTATCATATGTTCTAATTATAACAATCTTTATCATTTAATATGTAATGCTAGTTCTATTTCCGTACTTATAACTTCAATTTTAAGTTATCTGTGTAATCTATAGTTTTTTGTATATTGTTTAATTTATGTAGAACTTTTATTTAGTCCCAAGGCAGTTGGCTAATCGCGCGGCTGAGCTAGGAAAACAGCCCACTTTATGGATTTTTTAACCCGGAAACGAATGTGTGCAGCGCGTCAGTTCTATATTTGTCATTGAGAACTGGTGCTGCAGACGAGTCATACGTCATTAGCGTTTTATTTGTTAATAAGGTTAAATTCCTTTGTACTTCGTCGTAATAGTTCAAGAGGGTCAGGTCGCCTTGTCTTAAAGTACTAAGATTCTGTTGAATCACATAGACCGGTTTTTTATCGGCATATGTGAAATCGAGTCTCGCAATGATGGCTTTGAAATTGAACACGGTATTAAAAGATGCAAGCACTGCATCTGCCGGTCCTCTTATTTTATTGCGAATTATAGCAATAGCCTGATAATGCCTAGAGCTCCCATTGTAGGGCTCGAAAATCTTATAGGCTATGTTCGCTGCTTGTCTCAATGAGACGTAATTTTCCTGCTTCCCGTCAAACTCGGGAATAGACTTTACAATATCTAAAGGTTCGTCGCAAGTATGCCCTGGTATAATTTCAGTTGTCTGATATACCACCTCTACCTCTGGCACAGTCCCCTTAAGATTATTGAGCTGTTCTGTAACCGCTGCTAATTTTTGTTCAAATATTTGTGTCTGTTGCGCAAAGCAAGCGCGCATTTGAGCTTCTAAGCTCGCTATCTGTTGTTCACTCATATTGTTATTTTCTAAAGTTTCCTTGTAGGAAGAAATCAATTCCTCGTCACTACTGTCCGACTGTCGTTTTGATCTGAACATCAAGTCACAAAACACACATAAAGATACGAACCTTTATAGTTATAGCAGTATTTAGTGATTTTCAAGCAGCGCTTTCGCGCATCGGCTTGAGTTATTATTTATAATTTTTTGGGATTTGTTATTAAAACTAAAAATATTAATTATGTTTGTTTTATTTATTTTAAAAATATTCAATTCTGGACAGACTCTTTTTTTATTTATTTATGATAGGTAAAATGAGCACATCACTTACATTTTATTGTAATGTTAATCCCTATGAGTGTAGCTGCAACGGTGGCCGATGCGTGTACTGGTTGTAGATTTCGTTGATTTTTTTCCAACTTGCTCAGCTACGGCTGGGTTTTGCCTCTTGTTTTTGTTGTTAATTGTCTTTTTATTTTTTAACTCGCTCGGCTATGGCTGGGGGTTTTTTTTTTTGTTTTTTTTTTTGTTTCTGTTGTTGTTTATATGTTATGTTGTATTTATTCTTTTTAACTCGCTCAGCTATGGCTGGGGTTTTATTTTTTGTTTTTGTTGTTGTGTTCTTTTTTATAACTGCACACAGTTGTTGGTGAATTTTATGTTAAAACTGTTCTAAGTTAGTGTGTTGTTCCATTTAAGCATAGGAACCAAATTTAATCGCGGCGTTGGCACGGCGATGTTTATTTTTGTATTAAGAGATTAGTTTTTCTTAAAGTTACAATCGCGGCGTTGGCCTAACGATGTTTTCTTTAAAATATTAAAACAAAAAAACAAAAAATTAAACAAATCCCGTTTGTAATATATATTTGACTTTATTCAGTATAAGTAATTGCTCAACCGAGCGCTTGAGCTTCTGTTTAAACACTAATTGTAAATATGATTTATGCTGGCCGGCATGGCCCATGGCCCGTGGCAGAGCCGGCGCATAGTCCATGGCTCGCGGCAGAACCGGCAACAGAATGCTGACTCGGCGCCTCGTTACCGTTTTTGCAGCGGTCACTCAGCGCTGGCATGCGGGTGTCAGATTCCGTCTGCGACTTTGTTGCCGTCGCGTCCGGTCTAATAGCTTGATCGGCATATTTTAACTTGCGCGTGTTAACTTATATAGCAGGCGCAGGTCAAGTTTATATTGGATCCGAGATATTCCCTCTCACTACCCCGCTATTCGATTAATACCGTTTTACAGCAACAATTTATTTTGATTCACGAAAGAAGATTCCGACATCTCCACCGATACAACCTGGTCTTCCGACATCAGAAGTGGGATCGGCCACGCCACAAAATTTATCAAACGATCAGTGGCGTGCCTTATTGGAAGCGCAAAACAAAACTTTTCTGGACTTTGTCAAATCCATGCAGACTCCCAAAATGGCGACGCAACCCAGCAATAAAGTAACGCTCCCAAAGTTTTGTCCCGATACGGCGAATGCAGATGCTGCTGCATGGTGCAAAACTGTTGACATAATCATGGCGGAGAACATGCTGGAAGGTAGCGCTCTCGTTATGGTGCTAAGTAACTCTTTGGAAGGAGGAGCATCTCAATGGCTGTCTCAGATCTGCTACAGTGGAATAAAGTGGCTGGAATTCCGAGAATTGTTCATCCAACGATATAAAGGTGTAGAGACGCCAGCCGCCATTTTGTTAAATATGTTCTGCAGTGGACCAAGGCCAAGCGAGTGTTTATCTGTGTATGCCAGTAGACAAGTAACGGCACTGCTATTGAAGTGGAAGAAAATGAGCAACGAAGAAATTGCGGTATCGGTCGTACTGGCACACGCCGCGCAAATAGACAAACGACTGCAGCGATTATTATTCACAACGAACATTAAAACCCGAAGTGAGCTGGAGCAACAATTGCGTGCCTATGCGTTTGGTAAGCGCAGTGATTCCAATACACCGGACTATACCAGTGGCCCAAAACGGAAGAAGCAGAGATCGTTTTGGCAAGGGAAGTGTCACTTTTGTGGCAAGCCTGGCCATAAGATGGCAGAATGCCGAAGCAGAAAATCTGGAGACACAAGTGAGCCAAAAAGCAACTCGACCCGCAGCAACTCCACACCGAAGAGGGACATGTCAGCCGTAACCTGCTACAAGTGTGGCCAGCTGGGCCATATTGCAACCACATGTACGGCCAAGTCATCGTCAAGAGAGGGTAAAACGTTCGAGAAGCGAGTGGATGTGTGCATCGTCGTCGATCCAAAGGGGATCTTGTACCAACAGGGTGAGCCCGTTCCATACTTTTTTGATTGAGGGGCAGAGTGTTCCTTATTAAAAGAAAAATTAGCTGATAAGTTTATGGGCAAGAGAATAAATAACGCTGTGCTTATAAGTGGCATTGGTGAAGGTTCTGTAACATGCACTATGCAAATTCTTGCTACTGTAAAGATAAGTGAGTTTTCTATTGAGACTTTGTTTCACGTTGTCATGGACAAACATTTAAAGTATGATGTACTGATTGGCCGTGAAATTCTAGGTCAAGGCTTTGGCGTAACAATTGATGCCAATAAGTTTGTTTTACATAAAATTAATACTGTTAATACACTGTCAAGCATTGCTGAGTTGAATTTCATGGATGCCATAAATGGTGAACTTGAAGAAATATTAAAGTCGCATGCACCAACATTTATAAAGGGTATACCCAACCGTCGAGTTACCACGGGTGAATTAGAAATTCGTCTGATTGATGCCAATAAAACGGTAATGAGGTGTCCGTATAGACTGAGCATAGAAGAAAAATGAATTGTAAGAGGCAAAATACAGGAACTCTTGGCATCCAAAGTCATACGCCCAAGCTGTTCCCCTTTTGCGGGTCCAATGTTGCTAGTTAAGAAGAAGGATGGCAGTGATCGTTTGTGTATCGATTATCGAGAATTGAATGCTAATACGGTCTCTGATAATTATCCGTTGCCCCTAATATCGGACCAAATTGACAGACTGCGCGGCAGCAAGTATTTCACAAGTCTCGACATGGCGAGCGGCTTCTACCAAATACCAATACATCCCGACTCGATAGAACGTACAGCATTTGTTACAACAGAAGGTCAATATGAATTTATGGCCATGCCCTTTGGCTTAAAGAACGCATCATCAGTGTTTCAGCGAGCCATAATGCGAGCCTTGGGTGAAGTGGCATATTCGTATGCAATTGTTTACATTGACGATGTTTTAATTGTATCCAGCACAAAAGAGGAGGCTTTTATTAGACTTAAGGAGGTATTGCAAAGGCTGTCCAGTGCTGGGTATTCTTATAACATAATTAAGTGCTCCTTTCTACAGTCGAGTGTCGAATATTTAGGGTATAAAATTGAAAATGGTGAAATAAGACCAAATTCGCGAAAAATTCAGGCATTGACTGCATTGCCACCTCCACAGACGGTTACGCAACTGAGGCAATTCATTGGCTTGTCATCCTACTTTCGACAATGCGTCCCTCGATTTTCTAAATTGATGAAACCTTTGTATCTGCTAACGTCAAAAAACAGCAAGTTTGAGTGGCGTGATTAGCACGAGCAGGTGCGCCAAGAAATAATATCTGCATTAGTTAGCGATTCGGTTCTTATCATTTATGACCCACAGCTTCCGGTTGAACTCCATACTGACGCTAGTGCAGATGGCTATGGTGCCATATTGATGCACAAGGTAAACGGTAAACCAAGAGTCGTAGAGTATTTTAGCAAGTGTACTACGGGAGCAAAAACAGGATACCACTCATATGAGCTGGAAACGCTGGCTGTATACAACGCCGTAAAACACTTTCGCCATTATCTACATGGCCGCTCATTTGTAGTGTTTACAGACTGCAACTCACTCAAAGCTAGTCGTCATAAAAAAGATTTGACGCCGAGGGTCCATCGTTGGTGGGCATATTTACAGTCCTTTGAGTTTGAGGTAGAATATAGGAAGGGAAATAGTATGGCACATGTAGACTTCCTCTCACGCAATCCACTACCAATTGTTAAGCCTACTAATGCAACTAAAATAACTGAAGTACGCATAGAGTTGGCAGATATCACAGATAACTGGCTACTTGCGGAGCAGCATCGAGATTCAGAAATATCGGATTTAATGACAAAGTTGCAAAACAACGAACTTACACATGAAGACGCAAAAACGTATGAATTGCGATCTGGTATGTTGTATAGGAAGATACAGAGAAATGGACGTAGTCGATGTCTGCCGGTAATCCCGCGAGCATTTAGGTGGTCTGTGATTAATCACGTCCATGAGGTCATAATGCACTGGGGCTGGGAGAAAACACTAGACAAGGTATATACGCAGTATTGGTTTCCAAACATGTCCAAATACGTGCGAAAATTTGTTGAAAATTGCATCACATGCAAACTTTCAAAATCAACTTCGGGTAAGGCCCAAATAGAACTCCATCCCATACCAAAAGTCTGTATACCATGGCATACAGTGCATATGGATATCAGTGGCAAGTTGAGTGGTAAAAATGACATCAAAGAGTATGTGATAGTGCAAATAGATGCTTTCACTAAATATGTTCATTTGCACCACGCTCTTAACCTTAACACGGACAGTTGCATTGAGGCATTAAAGTCTACCATATGTATGTTTGGAGTACCTAGTCGCGTGATTGTCGACCAAGGCCGTAGTTTTGCCAGTAATGACTTTAAGCAATTTTGTTCAACACTGAAAATTGATTTACATCTAATAGCAACAAGTGCTAGCCGCGCGAATGAAAGCAATGTTGACAGCGGTAGAGACGAGTGAGCGATCTTGGCAAGAGGCCTTAAAGGAGGTGCAATTGGCCATGAATTGCCGTTAGAGCTATTAATTGGTAAAGAGGCTAGACCAATGGGCATGATGCCATTGGTAGAGGAAGAAGAAATTGACACTGAATGTGCTAGAGCAAAAGACTTGCAAAATATAAAGAAAAATGCCGAATATGAGAAGCAACGATTTGACAAAAATAAAGCTAAGATTGTGAGTTACAATGTAGGCGACTATGTCCTGCTCAAAAGTGAGGAACAGCACCAAACAAAGCTGGATCCAAAGTTTAAAGGACCCTTTGTGATTATAGAGAAGCTTGATGGTGACCGAAATCATTTACAAGGCTACAGCCGCACCATGTAGTTATCTGCGCAGTAACTGCATGGCGGGGGCTATGTGGGTCCAGAGGGACCGTGACGCTGAAGGTGCGTGTGAGCGTTGCAAGGTGTGCAGCAAGAGCCTGAGAGTGTAAAGTGATGAAGAGATATTGAGAAAGAGAGAAAGAGTAATGATACGGAAAGATATGAAGAAATTGAAAGTAAAGAGTGATTTGGCAAGATGTTCGATGAATTAAATGTAAAAAAAAAAGAAGAAAATTTTGAGCAAGGCAACGGACGCCATTGAAATACAACGTACTAAATAGTTTTATGAATTTTGTTTTATTGATTTTTGATTTTTTTCTTCATTTTATAATGAAAAGAAGAGTTTAGTTAATACCCAATAGAAATAAACAGAAAAATAAAATGAAGTAAAATGTTAATTATAAATAAGGAATAAGAGAAAGAAGACAATGAATGAAAATTGAGGTTATGTTTAATTATATTAAGAGACACGACACGCGAGGACGCGTGAAAGTCAGGAAGGCCGTGTCGTAGATTCATTAAACAAAGTATGTTAAGATTTGAATGTAACCGAAACTATACAAGTATGTTAACGTTCTGTTAATTCGAGAGATCAACAATTGAGTACAGCTCAAATGAGCATGGCGCCTGGCGTTGTTCTGCTGAATACCGTATGAGGCGATTATGATGAAAATAATTGCATGAAGTGATGAAATAGAGAAGAGATTGAGCGAGAGCGGATGGCTTGCGAGTCAATTAGCTTCTGAATGCGAAACGGTGAACATAACTTGCTGTGCTACAATCGATTAACGAATCATGGATGAAGTAGATGAACCGACATCTCCACCGATACAACCTGGTCTTCCGACACATACATATGTATATGTACTTCGTATAAATATCTGGTTTCCTGACATTTAAAAAATTCAACATTGTCGTATGTATGTATCTACATATGTACAAATATGTACATGGTAAAGTATTCTTATAACATTAATGTATTTACATTATGTACATAAGTACATACATACATACGAAAACAGGTGCTTTATCTTTGAATTACATATTTAAGTACAAATTGCATATTCACAGTATTTGTGTGTACATACGAACACGCACAATATGTGCGTACATACATATGTACATATGTATTCATTGTTGCATTAGAGATTTTTGTTCATGTAGTATGTGCATATGTATGTACATACGTTTGTAAATGAACATACATACATACGTACTTACATAAGAATATTACAACTTTTGGCTTATTTTGAACTATGGTCCGTTTCATTGTCATATAAATTTGGACTTATTTTTATAAATATTATTTTTATTTATATTTGTATTTGGCAGAAATTTTGTAATCTTCTTATTTTGACATTGATAAAGAGCGTAATGTAATTTTAGTAATTCACTTTAATTTTTTGATATTAAATAAAAGTAGTTTTACTCAATCTATGAAATTCAAATCTTAGCGCCCAAATATTCTTTCAAACTATCGTACAGTATGTTCGCGCCAATTATTTCACGATACTTATCAACACTACTCTGTCAGCACATGATCATTTACCAGCACTGCGTTCTGTTAATAACAGAAAGCTATCGGCGCACGCAACCCTGCTGTTAGTATACAACAGCGCGTCGGCAATCGCTTGTATGGGTTAAGTTAAGCTCCCCCACCTCAAATCGGTTCTTGGAATTTTTCCGCGTTTTTTGAGCCTAAGGCCAATACTCTCCGTGCTTTCTTTCTATACGGGCGTTAAACCGCATAATCACCCCAATGTTTACTTTAGCATTTGTTGTCAAATCTGGCAAAGGGAAACGACCTACAAAAAGAAAATCATATTGACTGGCGACTAAAATCAAAACTATACTGTTCAGAAGGACACGCACCAAGGATATACGGACTACCAAAGATTCATAAGGATGACACCCCACTTAGACCAATATCAGCCTCCACAAACGTGCCATGCTACAAACTAGCAAAACATATAGGCGAAGTACTCAAAAATATAACATCCGAAAGATATAACATCCAAAGTGCAATACAACTTAAAAACCAATTAGAAAACACCAAAATAGAAGAAGATGAGATTCTCGTGTCTTTTGATGTGGTCTCATTATTTACAAATATACCAATAAAACTAGCTATACAAAACCTAATGGAAAGATGGACTGATATAACGCAACACACAAGTATACCTAAGCCGAAATTTAGGGAAATTCTTGACTTTATACTGATTGACAACAACTATCTATCATACAACGACGTCATATACAACCAAATATTTGGCATGCCCATGGGCAACCCTATATCACCAACAATAGCTAACATAGTATTGGACAAAATTCTTGACAATGCCACAGACGAACTCAAAAAGAAGAACATCCACATAAAACATATATCCAAATATGTTGATGACTTATTTTGCATTATTAAAGAAACGGATGCACAAAATATTTTGGACACATTAAATAATCAACATAAACGGATACAATTTACAATTGAAAGAGAGAAAAACAAGAAAATTGCTTATTTGGACACAGAACTGGAAAAGAAACAAGGAAAGATAATATTTAAATGGTATACAAAAGAAATTGCACCCGGACGAATTATAAATTTCAACTCCAACCAACCAATAAGCCAAAAAGTGAACACTGCAAAGAACATTATACAAAAAGCGTACGCGATAAGTGACGAAGCGCACAGACCAGACATATATATAAAATTAAAAACATTACTTTTGAAAAATAGCTTTCCCGAAAAACTTATTGACAATTTAATAACCGACGCAACCAAAATAAAAACAGTGACAAAACCAAAAACAGAGAAATTGAAGAAAGACAATATATTAGTATACCATATGTAAATAACTTAACAAACCGGCAAACAATAACAAAAATAATACCCGACGCACACTCCAAACACCTAATGTTTGCATACAAAGCACACACAAATACAAGAAGTTTATTTACGAACACAAAAGACAAAATATCCAAAGACAAACAACAACACGTAATATACGAAATCAAATGCAACGGGAAAGAAGGCGAAAGATGCAACGGGATATACATAGGAACAACAAAGCGGGCGCTTGGCACGAGAATTGCCGAACATAAAGGAGACGCGAATAAGGGAAAAATGACAACAGCACTTGCGCAACATATTACAACAACAGGTCACACAGCTGATTTTGACAACACCAAAATATTAGACATTGAGAGGAGAGAACGAACGAGACTGACGCTAGAGAGCCTACGGATACAACAACAAGGGGAGAACACAGTAAACCACAAAGAAGACATTGAAAAGACAAACTTTATTTATGCGGCAGCAATAGCAGTTGAAGTATCCTTAAGAGCTTGTGAGGTGGTTCTGAAGGCGGCCTAGCTGAGGCCACCGGACGGGTCGCAGGTTGCGGATAGCGAACGGCCTCCGGTAGGGGGTCAGCTGCGAATATTCAAATAAGCAGTCCCGGACAGCCAGCGGGTACTGCGGATGTTACCACTGTACTGACGAGGCGTTTGTCTGACCGCCTTCTAAAATTATAGTCTCACACACACCACCATCCCTACACATGTTCCTACCCAATCCTACCCCTCACATCTCACACCTGGGCCGGACCAAGGTGTCATCCGACCCGTGCTGATGGTCAGACTGGCTGGGGGCCCAGGTCTAACAAATATATCTCAGTCGTGAACGGAGGGCTCAGGTGCCTGGCAAACACCTGTTCTATTCTTGCCTTACCCGGGTACTGCGGATCTCTGCCCGGGTGGACCGTTCCCCTTCTCCGCAACTCGTGGGAATCAAAACAAGATGAACAACAATAAAAATATTTCAAATAAAAAAGAGCCCGGTACTCTTAGAAAACCGGAAGGAGCAACCAGCTCCGGTAAGAAGAGTGCTCCAACCCGTATGAGCACGCAGAAGCCAGCAGTTTCCGGCATTTCAACCGGAGCACGCCCGTCTTCTGCCGGCATCAAAGCCGCTAGTAGGCCCCCGGTCTCTGGTGTGTCAGCTGGCAAGAAGACGGAAACGGCGATGGTGAAGAGTGCTGTGACAAGCGGCGCTATGGACCAAAATCCTACTGTATCCACCCTGGGCTGCTCTAACATAGCCACCAATTCTATTGGCGCGTCAGTTGGCAGCAAAATGGGTGTGGATACAGTGGTGAGCAAAAGGGCGGCCGAATTCACTCGACCGGACCCGTCTAAAGCCCGTCCGAATGACAAGCGGACGGCCAAAAGAATATTGACGCGTAATGCAACCGCCCCAATAACCAGGGAACAGGCGTCTGAGGAGGACTTTGCTAAGATCCAACAGGATCTGGAGTGGGCAAAGGCCGTCCTACCAAATTTTAAACTGGAGGATACCGCGCAGCACACCGCTACCAAACGGAATCGCTCCATGGAGGAGCCAAGCACAATGGCAAAGAGAGTGCGAACCCAGGCTCCGTTGTCGAGGTCCTTCGCGGAGGTGGCGAAGGACAAGATCCTTATTGGGGTCATCGACAAGAATTGTCAGGAAGGGCGCATCCCACGACACCAGTGGCGTTGGGTGCAGGTGGCTCTAGCGCCAATCTGCCTCACCATGCTGCGCGAAAACCCAGGCCCACCACCGGCTTGCGAGGATGCTGGCTGGTTCCAAGGGACCATCAAGCTGATCGCTTGCGGGGACGAAAGGTCGGCGCAGCTCTACAAGGCTGCTGTTGAGAAACTTGGGGAGGTTTACCCCGGCGCGAAACTTGCGGCAGTGGATGCAAAAGACATCCCCTCGAGACCCAGAGCAAGGGCTTGGCTACCGTGCGAACCCTCGGAGCCTAATGACATATTGGAGATGGTCAGGCTGTGCAATCCGGACATGCCTGCGTCCAACTGGAGGGTTCTCAAGATAGAGAAGACAAACCGTGCCTCCATGCAGGTTGTCTTCCAGATAGACAACGAGAGCTTGGTACATCTGGAGAGAAAGAGCGGTAGCATCTGCTACTCGTTCGGGAAGGTTGGCGTGAAGGTGTACAAATCCGACGCCGGTGCGCAGGCGGACCTGGCCAGCTGCGTCGAGGCAGAGTCGGTGGACCCACCGAGCGAGGCCGAGGAGATGGAGGCCGAAGATGCTGTCCCTCAGGGCAGTATCGACGGCTACGTCTCCTCGGGCTCGGACTACGGTGGGTCACTGGGCCTGCTGTATTCTGAAAGAGAGCTCCTAGGCGAGACATCAGCCGACGAAGCGGATAGGACGATCACGGAGAGGAGTGCTGCCCTACTTGATGCAGATACTCCAAATAAATCTGCATCACAGTAGGGCAGCCTCGGCTGCGCTTCTGCTGCGCCTAGCACCTGGCGTGGTGGATGTGGTGATGGTCCAAGAGCCATGGATCGCTGCTGACAGGGTCTGTGGCTTGAGGACTCCAAAATATACCCTATTTTACAGCTCCGGTAAGGGCAAAATAAGAACTTGCTTATTAATAAAAAAACGTTACAATGCTTTTCTGCTCTCCCAGTTCAGTGATGGAGACATCACGGTAGCCAGCCTTGAACTGGTGGCTAAATCTTACAGGCTGGCCTCCTTCTACCTTCCTCACGACACCGAGGGAAGTATTCCATCGACCAAATTCCGTGACCTGGTCTCACAAAGTGCAGGCACGAGGACGAGCATCATCATGGGAGGAGATGCAAACGCGCATCACACACAATGGGGAAGTACAAACACCAACGAAAGGGGTGAGTTACTTTTTGACTTTCTTCTTAGTACTAACCTAAACTTATGTAATAAAGGTAATGACCCCACCTTTATCATCAAAAACAGAAGTGAGGTCTTGGATATCACCCTTATCTCAGACTGTATTTCACAGCGGGTGGCGTCCTGGAAAGTTCTACCAGAACACTCCTTCTCAGACCACCGCTACATTGAATTTAGCTTTGACGTATCTCGTCCACCACTTAAGAAAACCCAAAACCCTAGAAAAACCAACTGGGGTAAATACATGCGACTACTTAGGAAAAACCTGGCTCAAACCCCGCCCCTTATTCCGAAAAATGCAGCAGAGGTAGACTCCTTGGTCGACACCCTAACAAAGGTTTGTAACGACGCCCTGGACAAATCTTGCCCAAAAATAACCCCCAAAGAATCCTTCAAGCCATCATGGTGGTCCTCAGATCTCGATACACTCAAAACAAAGTGCAGGAGAACTTTTAATCATGCAAAAAGTACGACGCTTGACACTACCTGGGCCCAGTACAAGAACGAGCTAAATAGTTACAAAAAAGCTTTAAGAAAGGCAAAGAGGGCCTCGTGGGCCAATTTTTGCAGTACTATTGAATCCACCTCTGACGCATCACGTTTAAGGAAGATTCTAGCCTCCTCCCCAACCCCCCCAGGGCTTCTACAAAGGAACGACGGATCGTGGACAGAATCCAGTTCGCAAACACTCGAACTTCTACTAAATACCCACTTTCCAGGGTGTTCTCAAGCACCGCGACCAGCGACACAAAGCTATCATAGCCGAACAAACATGACTAACGTAATAATAACCGATCGCAAAATTGGGTGGGCAATCAGCACCTTCAAGCCCTTTAAATCACCGGGTCCAGACAACATTTACCCAGCTCAACTCCAACATAGCCTCAGCTACATCATAGCGTGGCTTCGTAGCATCTTCACAGGATGTCTTACGACAAACCATATTCCTCTAGCATGGAGGGAAACGAAAGTAGTCTTTATACCCAAGGCAGGAAAACCTTCCCACGTCAAACCGAATGATTTCAGACCAATCAGTCTTTCCTCCTTTCTCTTAAAAACCCTCGAAAGGATTTTAGATGTACATCTTAGAAACTTCATTAACCCCTCCCTACTTTCGCGTACACAGCACGCATACACCAAGGGCATGTCTACCGAGACAGCTCTGCACTCTTTGGTCTCTCGCATCGAGAGATCGCTCAGTGTCAAAGAATACAGCCTGGTGACCTTCCTAGACATAGAAGGAGCCTTTAACAACATTCTTCCAATAGCTATCACCTCCGCACTGACGAGTCTGGGGGTTGAGGACCCCCTGGTAGAGCTCATAGGACTGCTGCTCACCAGCAGGACAGTGAGCTCATGCTTAGGAGAGTCCTCGATCAGTAGGTGCGTCAGTAGAGGCACTCCTCAGGGAGGTGTCCTATCTCCACTTCTATGGGTACTGGCGATAAACCAACTGCTATGTACGCTGGAGGAGGAGGGGCATGTGGCGGTAGCCTACGCGGATGATGTTGCAATCCTAACCCAAGGTAAATTTCCGCAAACCCTCTGCGACAGAATGCAATCAGCACTCAATACTTTAGTAAAATGGACCAAAACCTGTGGTCTAGGCGTGAATCCGAGCAAGACAGAGCTCGTTCTCTTCACTAGGAAATATAAACCCCCGAGTTTAAACCTCCCTAGAATCAATAACACGATTCTTACCCAGAGCTCTCAGGCGAAGTACTTAGGTGTAGTACTGGATAGCAAACTACACTGGAAAGAAAATATTAAGCAGAGGGTATGCAAGGCAACCACTGCTCTTTTTGCTTGCAAGAAGGCCATTGGTACCAGATGGGGCTTCTCTCCACGCATAGTCCACTGGCTGTACACAGCAGTCATCCGACCCATCCTACTTTATGGAGTGCTAGTGTGGTGGCCCGCACTTGATCTACCATCCAACCTCAAAACAATCCATAAAGTTCAAAGAAGTGCAGAAATCTGCATCAGCGGTGCCCTACGCACCACTCCAACCGAAGCCCTGAACATCATGCTTCATCTAATACCGCTGGATCTACTGTCCAAAGAATTAGCTAGAAACTCAGCCATTAGACTCAGGGAATCCAACAACTGGACGACAGGCACCACGGGGCATACCGTGGTTCTTAAGTCCATACCTCGGATTCCCCCCTTTACAGACTATTGCACACCTAAACTGACTTTCGACAAGTTATACAGAGTGTGCATTCCTAGCCGTTTAGACTGGGAAAAGCCGGTTCAACATGTACCAGGCTCGATCAGAATCTTCACTGATGGGTCGAAGCTGGAAGAACGTGTGGGCGGCGGTGTATATTCCCCCGATTTAGGAATCAGAACCAGTTTCCGTCTTCCCGACCACTGTAGCGTGTATCAGGCAGAGGTGAGGGCCATCCAGGAAGCCACCCTCTGCCTGCGCTCGCTTAACATCAGTGCAGGGAATATCTACATCTACTCAGACAGTCAAGCCGCCTTAAAGGCGCTTGATTCATGCACCAACAACGCAGTCTCACTCACTGAGTGTCGCCAATCTCTAAACGAGATAGCCCAACAGCTCAGTATCAACCTCGTATGGGTGCCTGGACACCGTAATATAGAAGGAAACGAATTGGCAGATGAACTGGCCAGGCAAGGCACCAACGATATACTCCTCGCTGAGAGGAGCAGCGTCGGCATGCCTCTGTCCACATTCAGGCTGCTTAGTAAGGAGTACACCAGGCGTCTAACCGCCGAACGCTGGAGTAATCTCACTACATGCACGGTCTCCAAACTCACTTGGCCTACCCTTGACACAAAGCGCACATCTGCTTTGATCAAACATAGGAGATCCCACATCTCGATAATAATAGGGGCTCTCACAGGCCACTGCCTTATAGGGACTCACGCTAACAGACTGGGAGTACCACACCATGACTTTTGCAGAAGTTGTGGTATTGTAGAAGAAATAGAGAGCGTAGAACATCTGCTCTGTCACTGTCCTGCACTCAGCAGGAGAAGGTTCCAGCACTTGGGACACTACAGTTTTGATACACTATCGGACGTATCCGAGGTTGGGATTTACAGTATCCTTAGATTCTTGAAATCATCAAATTGGTTTAAGGGGGAATAAAATGTTTAAAAGACATTATGTGGTATCACAAGGGGCCAATTCCTGGCCCAAGTGTGGAGTGGGTCTCTGCTCCAGCCACCGCAACCTAACCTAACCTAATAGCAGTTGACAAACAAAACTGGACGCGCAAAGACGAGAAACAAAAGTTGACGATGGATAAACAAAAGTGCAATTTAGACATAGGAACAATGACGACACTGTAGGAAATACTACAATAAGTTTTAATGTATGTATTGTAATGGAACTAAATATGTTTGTTAAATTGTTATATGTATGTAAATGTCTTTATTTATATACATGTAAAAACCAGACTCCCTGAGGAAGGCGTAACAAACGCCGAAACGCGTAGGAGAAGAATTTTAATAAATAAATGTAATACATATTTATTAAAATGAACAACAACGGCCTTAAAACTCGTATTAGGAAACACAAAAAAAAAAAAAGGGGAAGAGTCTGTATGCCAAATTTGATGACTCTCCCTGTACAGGTGTGGGAGATATAGATTTTGCTAATTTGCTGTGATGTATGTAGATCTTTCAAGGAGAATTAAAACAAGAAACAACGGTTATCTTCGCTATATACCCTAGCACAATGTGTTTAGACAAATCTCAATTTTCGTCACATTGCTCCTATGTGGTCCGAGTTTGATAAAATTGTAGGTAACTTTTTGAAGTATGCCAAAACTCTCACTTAATTTGGAAGTAATACAAAAAATTTTTCATTCAAAAACTAGGTTAGTCCTGCGGATGGCTTGGATTTAATCTACTCTTTCTTAGCCTAGAAGAAGTAAGTCACCTTGCTAGCTGATTCAGAGATTTTGGATCATGTCATCCGTCTTGTGCACTCTTAGGTCCAATTAGGTTCAGGTTAGAGCGCATGTACCATGGAGCATTCCTGATGTTTCTATGGATCTTATTTTGCGCGACCCTTAGCTTGTTAAGATGAGTTTTTGCTGCAATCCCGTAAACCTGAAACGCATATGTCCATAAAGGAATAAATAAAGACTTGTATATATTCACTTTGTTGATGAGTGATAGCTTCTTTTTAGGTAGGGATCCTTGCTGGAACTGGTGGGATCCTGCTCTGCAGGGATCCTGTTATCTGTTACGCCAGGATTTGTCAAGGTTCTCCTGCTATTCGCGAGGATTTATCCCGTGACTCTCCTACTACACAAGGATTTGCATACGACCCTATTGCGTAATGACTCGCTGTGTTCGCCTGTTACGCAAGGACTCGTCGGATTTACCAAGGATTACGCAAGGATTTACCACTTGAATCTCCTGCTACACAAGGACTTGCAACTGTGTGCCAAGATTCGCAGTGCTTCTCCTGTTACGCAAGGACTTGCCAGTGCTCTCCTGCTATTCGCAAGGATTTATCACTTGACTCTCCTGCTACACAAGGATTTTGCACAGGACTCGGTTGGTTGCCTGATATATCCTTGCTCGGAACAAGAATATTTATGTGAATTGTTCGATGCTGCGACGTTGAAATTTGCTGTTGACGCCGTTGACTTGTCTTCTGTCTGTCTCATTGCGTGCGTGCCGCTGTGCCCTTTTATATGTTTACCAAATGCCCTTAACTGTACTTTGGTCGTAGTCAACACACTCAGGCACCGTTTTCAGTAAATTGCATAACGGCACTAAGTCCCGTTGTGGTTGTCAGAGCTCGCTGCGCGACGTCGCTATTGCTGACTATTTCGCTCAACGCGCAAGCACATATGTGAGTGGCCGTGAGAGCCAACTCACCGGTGCCCAGGAGCTTAGTTGACAGGGGTCGCTTAGTAATGTTGTGGGGAGCCGGCTAAGGCTCCTCACACCTTCACCTAAAAACACATCTACTCCCCCTCTACTTGATGTTTCTTAATTACTTTCTCTTTCGCCTTCTCCGAATAATTTTACAAATATTTCTCCTTCCCCATCACCTGTGGCCACTGCTCCTTTAATCGATCCTTTAGTCGAAAAAGTAAACCCTCCCATATCCATCTATCTCTTTACACTCTCGTTTACTCATGTATGCAGATGATGTTAAACTTATTCTATCATTTAACAATCCTCTCCAAACTAAACTACTTCAATGTAACTTAAATTCTATGCAACTTTGGTGCTTTGCTAATCATCTTCCTCTCAAAGGCTTTAGACATGCTTATGAATTTCTGTCGATCTAGACCCTATCTTGGTAACTATTGATAATTTTCCCTTAAAACGTGTTACCTCTGTTAAAGACTTGGGTGTCACTTTTGATTCGAAACTTAACTTTAACTTCCATATTTCCTCTATTGTTAATATTGCCAAGGGCGTACTCGGATTCATCAAGCGTTGGTCGAAGGAATTTAACGATCCTTTCACCACAAAACTGCTTTATATGTATGTCGCTCGTACGCCCTATTCTGAAATACTGCTCATGTATATGGTCTCCACAGTACAAAAATAGTGAGGTCCGTATTGAGTCGGTCCAAAAGCAATTTCTTCTATTCTATTTGCCCTACGTAGCTTAAATTGGGATCCTAATTTTCGTCTGCCATCTTATCCCAGTAGACTCTTACTTTTAAATCTTCCGACATTAGTTAACCGTTCAATAACTCTTGGTGTGGTTTTTTTACATAAGTTGATTAGTGGCAAAATATATTCTCCTTTTCTTTTAAGTCGTCTTAATTTGTCTGTCCCTTGTTGACCTACTAGAAACTTTACTCCCTTATATCTTCCTACATGCACTACTGATTATGCTTTACACAATCCTTTTCGTGTTCTATGCACACAGTACAATTCTGTTTTTTCATATTTTCTCCTCTGAACTCTCTCTTCCCTCTATAAATCTTGCTCTTATAAGCCCCCTACGGGGATTCTCTGGCGGATCCCAGCTGTGAGCAGGGGCACAGCTTGCCGGTGGGGCTTATAATCTTCCCCCGTCGGGTCGGAGATTGCCCATACTATGTCCCCCTTTATTTCCTATTTTCTACTCTATAACTCTTTTATTCTTTCCCATCCCTACCCGTTCCTAGATCCTTTTTTCCTTAATGTAATCTCTAACCAACCTCGCTGTGAGCTGGGGCACAGCTTGCCGGACTGGCTACTAAGACTTCCCCCACCGGGTTGGAGATTTCATTCCTCATCTTAAATTCATCTTGAATTCCTCTTAAATTAACCTTAAATTCTATAAGTTTTTTCTTTATAACTAACTCTTTACTATCTTGCTATAGACTCTAACAACGCCACCGACAATTCTTTGCTGTGAATAGAGGCATAGCTAGCCGGAGTGGCAAAAAAACTTCCCCCAACGTGCTGGTGTTGTTATAAGATTTCAATTGTAATTTCGTATAGGCTTTTAAATTTTTTCCATATATCTATGTTTGCCTTCGTAAATAAATAAAAAAAATAACATTTTTGTAGCTTACTGTACGTACTGTTTTCTGGACCATTGTGACGTGCCTCTTCAAAGTGAGTCTTCTGTACAAAATGGCCTTAGATATTTAACTGCAGGTGCATAGCCTACATAATGGGGCCAAGGACGCTGCCTTGACGGCCTCCAGCGCGAACAGGTCTTGTCGATTTGAGACCCCTTACAACTTTAGAAAATGTTCTATCTTTTAAGAAGCTTCTTACCAGCTAGTAATTTTGGAGTAAGGAGGCTTTTTAATTTGGCTTGTTGAATATCCAAGAACACTGCTACTGCATATTCTTTGTGCTCCATGGCCTCCAGTGCGACAAATGAACAAAATGACAAATGACAGCTAGCCTATGTTAATCGAATATCGATCATTACTATTATGTAGTATATAGACCCCACAGCATACACATTGTGTTGACCAAAAACCAACATAATTAATTAATGTTCTTCCAAACGATCTTCTTCTCTGAAAAAATTTATGTTGGATGATTACGTCTTCATTGCTGGGAGAGGGTTTCAAATTAGTATTAGATTAAGAGAGACTAAAGTATTGTACATGCCAAATCTAAAAGCTTTATCTTTAAAACTGTTCCTGTAAAACGTTTTTATTGAATTGCGGGGGAACGGGGAGATATCTGAAATTGGAAGCAAATTTGATCTGCGTATGCTATACAGGTACATACATTTCAAATTTGGTGTCTCTAGCTCTTATAGTTGCTGAGATCGACGCGTTCATACAGACGGACATGGCCAAACCGAAATCTCTTTTGATACTGATCAAGGATATATATACTTTATAGGGTCGGAGATGTCTCCTTCTGTCTGTTCCATACATTTCCACAGATTTAGTACCCCCTTTTTACCCATTTTATGGGTACAGGGAGTAAATAGCCTGATCTGAGTCAGCCGTTCTTTTTTTTCGAAAAACACAGTTGATCGAAGTGTTGATGACCTACGCTTCGCATTAACGAAGTTATAAAACTTTTTAGAATCCCGCTGAAACTGTAACTTGTAACTCTTGAGGTAGTTGTTATCACAGTGTATATTAAGTGTAGAGAAGTTAGATCGGACAATCAAATAGCGAGAGAAATCCAAGAGCCAGATTCCTTGAACTTTTGTAAAATCTCGTCTTTCTATTTTTTGAGTTTATTAAATCACGTGTAAGCCACACAGGCTTATTAGACCTACGAGGGTTAAAACCCGGGACACAAGAATCAAATAATGAATTTAAGGTAGAATAAAAATAATTGCTTGCACAATCCATGTCTCTACACATGTACAGCTGGGGCCAGTCAGTCTGGGATAGGAGCTGGGCGAGTTTAGTAAAAATCGGTTTTCCGAAATTGACAAACTCGCTCTGAAGGTTTTTTTTTACCTGGGCTTGGCACCCTGGCTGGTAAGTCAATCAACATTTTGTAACGAGCACGTGTTGTGTGCAGCCGACTGTCTACGGGTCCGACTTGCGCTCAGGGAAAGTTTGGTGGGTTTTTGCCACCTAGTAAGCCGCAGTGTCACATAGTTAAAATTTGTAGACAGAGTTAAGTTAAGAACGGCTATCACCCAAGAAAGAGGAATTAAGGCGGACTCTAATTATATATCTTAAGTGAAGAACGAAGTTCTAAGAGTTCTTCTTCTCTACCCTCCTAACCTGTAAAGGTTGAGAGCGATGCAATAATGTTTACGTTAGGTGCCCATACGATGCTTTTAATTCAATTCATGTTCAAGTTGCTTATTTATTAAATTCATATTTTTACTAATTCATAGGTCTTCATAATTTTAGTATATATATACTTATAGCTGTCTTTACAAATTACAGAGATCAGTTAATACTATTTAATAGACTACGGCTAAGTGAAACATGCATGCTGTATTAATTACAAAGAGCGGGAACGCGTCAAGGCAATGTATGTTTTATCTTGGGGCTTATTTTGCTTTGTTTACTTTTGTTTGTGGCATGGTATGTATAATTTTACATAGATTTCATTATTAGGTTCTTAATTAAGCAAAGTATTCGTTGTCACACGTTTGGTTTTCATTTACAAATGCTCAAAATGCGGCCAGGCTGTACTTACATACACGAAATCAGCTTATAGCTCCTTTCCACGGCAGAACATTCAGTGAATGTGACGCCATTTTGTATTTTTGGGCAGAATGTGTAGTTCGTGCCTGTACAAAATCCCATAAGGGCGAACGTGACATTCTTTTTTAATTCAGCCATTCGCCCTGACAGTTTTTAGTATTTTGTTATCAAACGCGATTTTCATCGATGAACTGGTGTAAAGGTAAACAATGATCAGCTATTGTGTGTAAGAGCATAAATTGTGCGCCGAAATTAATTTTTAAAATAAATACTATAATGCTTATATCTCAATGTTTTTGTTTCAGTAAAAATGGAAGGAGTGTCCGGAGGTGTACCCTCGAAATGCCAACATTTCGACACGGTACACCGCCTTTTGGGAGCAGCGAAATCTGTGTACTTGACAGATACGCACTTGCAATTTCATATCGCAACCATCTATTGGTATGCAACTTTGCTTTTTCCACTGCTTTGCTTTTTTCTGCCATTATGCGCATATTTTTATCTTTTTGTGTTAAATTTGCATCAAAACAAGCCGAACAGCTGATTTATTTCGGACTAATGACAAATTGCACATTTGACCGAGGAAAGCAAAGAATCCAACAAAATCAAATGTCAATACATTCACTGAATGTTGGTGATCTTGGAAAGGGGATATTGCTCGAATTGACAGGCCTAAAGGCGAATAATGTGCTGTGTGAACTTCATATGGATTATAACACATAACATCTTACATTATATACAAACCATACCAAGTTTTGGATTCAAAATCTCTTACTTGGCTAAATTATTATAAATTGTAGGTTTAAGATACATATTATAGTTCATATTGTTCGTGTCGAGATGTGTAACAGTTTCCAAGACAGGAAGAATAATGCATCGCTAGATGCGCGCGTGAGCAGCGCTCGATCTGCGCTGGCTGCGGTAGCAGAAGGATAACAGTATCCTGTCTAGTCTTCTATACAATTGCTATGCAACAGGTCGCTCGCAATCGGCAGTTACGTCGGTGTGTCACTCACAACAACAGCAAGTGTGCCAGGAGGCGCCACAAAGTACATCAGCGGCGTATAGCAGCGCGTTTGCAACTTCGTTGGGTATACCCAACGTAAACGCAAGTGAGCTCTGCGCAGAACGGAGTCGCCCAGTGGGCCTGCTGTTAGGTGTGTTGTATGTGTGTTGCAATGTGTATGAGATACAGTGTACACAACTGCGTTTATTGCAGCGTGTAAGCACTGGTAGGTGTGAATTGCAACGTGTCTTTGCAAGCGCGCTTCTTAGCCAAGCAGGATCTTACGGCAGCTTTGCACCTGCATGGGTGCGTTGCTGTGTGTGCACTTTTGCGTTTCCATGAACGGTGGATACGTGCAGGTTTTATTCACAGAAAATGATCTTTCAATGATCAATTGTCATACAGAAAGAGACCGATTGCCGGAGTCGATTCGCGTCGTTATCGGAGCCCATGGATGATTTACCGATATTATATTTACCGATTGTATCCAGTGAATAGCAAAATTACAAGTTCTGCCAGACAGATACGAAGGAGGTCCAAAACAAAAGTAAGATCAAGTATTTGATGTAAAGCATTTGTGAATATTGAATATTAAAATCACCAAGAAACTCCCGATCAGAAAGCATAGAGAGACAGAATGTATAGCAGAAGCATGCGAAGAATATACAGAAAAATCTGAAGAAGGTGGAATATAAGAACAGGTAATAAACAAGTAAGAACGTTGCAGACGGACGCACCCGACTGCAGAATACTATGTTCCCAGTCCTTTATAATTTGGCTATTTGTGGTTTCGGAAAGAGACGCGAAAAAAACAGTAGTCTGTATACCAAATTTGGTGACTCTACCTGTACAGGTGTGGGAGTTATAGATTTTGCTCCTTAGTGTGGGAGGGGGTGGGGGGTCCAAAAATTGTTGATGCAGATTTGTCCAGAGGGTCAACATTAGTATGTATGTGTGGGAGATATAGAATTTTCTCATTTGCTGGAGAGGTGGTGGGGGGGGGGTCAACATACGGACATTTCGCAAACCCAATATACTATTTATAAAGTGGCAAGGTTGTCCCTTCACCACCCTTTCGCCACAATTTGGAGGAAACCAGTATCTTTCACATTTCCAAAGCAATAGTCACTAAAACCGATCTACAGACTTCTATTGACCTCCTTAACAGATCTGCATCAAAAGAGTTGTCACCCCCACTCCCTCACCACAAATCGACATAATATATCCCCAATACATGTTTTTGATAGGGGTATAGCTCCTACAGTTTCATAACTGTAGGCACCAAAAGACTTCTGATGACCTCCCTGAGAGATCTGTATCAGAAAAATGTTTGGCACCTCAACCCCCTCCTCCGCAAATAATCAAAATCAATATCCGCAGCCTGCAACATCGTTGTATGTTGTATGTAAATTAAAAAAGACCTTTTGATATTCATTTAAAGTATCTTTATTTTATAATTAAAAAAGACTCGTTGATATTCAGTTAAAGTATCTATATTTTGTAATCCGTTTTTAATTCAAGTTCGTTAGAACTATAAGAGAACAAATTCCAAACTAAAACTTAGGGCAAGCTGCATTGAACCATATCGCCACCGCTGCCGGCTGGAATGCCGGCTGAATGCTGAGTCGGCGTTTCCAGCGGGCGATCAGGCTGCTTGCGCGTGCGAGTTTCGGATTTCGGCTGCAACTTTGTCGCGACGGCATCCGGCGCAACAGCGTTGTCAGCAAACTCAAGCTTGCGCGTGTTAACTCCTCCCTAGGCTGAAACGTGTCCTCGGGTTTCTTCTTTCTTATTCTGCGCTGGTATAATTTTCAGGTGACCACGAGGAGCAGGAATAGGGCGATGAGTGTCAAGCAGCCATATGATCGTGATGATAATCCCGATCTAAGATCCTCAATATGGCGGAGATTCTTCATGGTTAGGTCATGTAAGAACAGGAGGCTCAGATGTTCTCTGAAGAGGGTGACGTTGACCACGGCTGACGTGGATACACCAGGTTTCTTCTTCAGGATGAGTGAGACGTGATCGTCGTAAGTTGCGAGGAAAGTTCCCGCGACTGTCTGGCTGTTACCGGTGCTGTCCACTACATTCATGGTTGCGCTGTTTATTACTGCAATGCCTTCGCCGATTACTACCACGGGTGTTAAGTGTCCGGGGCGTGTGGCGCATTATGGGACGATTCCAGATACCAGTTGTTGGGCGCATGAAGTATTTTGTAGTCTTCTGCAGAAAGTGGTGCTCACAGTGGCAGCGCAGTCACGTACAGCGAAGGTCTTTGTTCCGCAGTCGGCCACCGTATTTCCTTCTTCTAGGTCTAATATTATGTTATTATGCTGAACAGGAAGAATATCTATTTTCTTACAATTTAACAAAGGTTTGGGATATTTGATCAGAAAGTACAATAATTCAGAATTTTGAAAAGCTTTTATATGGGAGACTTCTAAAAGGTCGGTTATACTAGTATTGGTGAGATGTTCATTTAATAATTCTTTTATGTCGATGCTGTCTAGTATAAGGGGGATTAGGTCCTCAAGGACCTAATTATCATTTTATTTTTTGCCAAAATTGTTGCAGAAAAATGTTCGAGCTCTGCATCTGGTTTCGAAATTTTATTGAGGGCCCTTGAAATGTCATTACATCTTGCCTGGAATTTACCGTTGATTTCTATCTGGTTGCTCTCTGATTCTATTAACTGACTTTGCTTGAATTTTATTTGTTCCCAGTCATCAAAATCTGGGGTTACTGCAATTACCTTAAGCTATTAAGGTGGCTATGTCTTGTATATCAGTTCTCAGTACCTGTTTCATGTGGTCCTTGGGTAGATTGTCTATCAATTTCTATGTCTCGTCGATGTAAGTTTCAAAAGATGTCAAGTTCGTCGTGTGTCCCATGTAAGCGTACGAGTCCCAGATTGTTACGTCTCCGTCAACTATAGGTGTGTAGTCCGCGTGGGAGTAGGTTGAGTCTCAATGTCGCTTCGGTCAAAGTCATGGCTGCTATTGTTAGACTAAAAAATATCGGAACCTTAAAAGAAATTTGTTAAAAATTTAATTGTCGTGCTTTTTCAAATGTCAAACACCAACTTAAGATTGTCCTTATGGACCACCCTCCCTTTAATAAGAACCGTCGTACCTAGGTCTGCTTCCACTATAGCTTCTGTGTATAGGGGTGATAGTTTATTTCCCAATCTCCTATTGTTCTTTATCCAAACCCTATCGCCTGCCAAATACGACTTATAGACCCTGTCTTTATTCATTTGGTCTAGTGTTTTTTCCTGTGCTGATGCGATTTTTTCCTTAATCTGCACTGTAGTGTTTTTTTGAGGCTGCGTGAATTACGTCTATGGGTTTCTCGTTTGTCACCGAATGGATTGACCTGTTGTACTTTATGGTTGCAAGGAGAATGTTCTCGACAGTGTCCTCTACCTGTTTCTCCAACTTATAGGAGCGTGCTATATCCCCAAGAGTGCCATGGAACCGCTCGACTTGTCCATTAGAGGAGCTATGCAAGGGTGGAGCGTTTGAAATCTCAATGCCAAAGTTATTGTGGAGCATTGACTTAATGGTTTCCGAGTTCAAGGATTTCTCGTTGTCACAGTAAATCGCTTTTGTTTTGGGAAACATGTTCAGAAGTTGCAGAAGTGGAGCTTTTATATCCACGATTGCGCTAGACCGTACAGGCTGTACTACTGCAAGCTTGGAAAACTTGTCGATGCAAGTTAGAAAGTATTTACTAGCAGTGGAGTAAACATCTATATGCAACATTTCTCCGGCATACGATGGTATCGGGGTTTTCCCTAGTTCCTGTTTTTTCGGGTGCCGGTTATGTTTATTCATAACACAAATTCTACAGTTTGCAGCTATTTCCGACGTTAAGTGACCTATTTTTGGAAAAAAATACTCCCTAAGTATCTGTTTTGCATTTTCTTGCGCTGCTCTGTATGCCCGGGTTTGTTCAGCTGTCGCAATTTCCCTCTGATCTGCTGGGTTCACAATATCTGTAACCAAGTTCTTGCAATATCTAAAGGTGGTAGAAGGGAACGCCTCAACTAGTCCGTGTTGGATGAAAGCCAGTATGGGTAGCTCGCAATGAATTGCGTTGGCTACGTCAGCGTTTACTGAATCTTTAATGCTTTGTAATAATGTGCTGCGATCGAAAAAATTAATTATGTGACGAGTTTTCGTCTTAAACAAAATATATGTCTTTTGTTGGGGGATAGTCCCTTCTTCCAGAATAATCTGGTTCCGAAAGCAATTTACCGGTTTGTCTGTGACTTCAATGGTAAATGTGAGGGATTCCTCACTGTGGATAGTGGCAGCATCTGAGTCTGCTGGATCCTCTAACGCATTGACATTTTGGCGAGACAGAGCGTCTGCTACCAAATTCTCTTTTCCGGGCTTATAAATAATGTTTGCGTTGTGCTCATCAATGAAGGCTTTCCAACGCTTTATTTTGCCACTCGGGTTTTTGTCCGATACCGAAAAAGTTAATGGCTGGTGGTCTGTATGAATGTTAAGATTCTTAACACCGTACAAGTAATTTCTAAGGTTTTTGAGTGCCCATACAATGGCGAGAAGCTCACGCTCTTTTGTGGCAAAATTTACCTCGTTGCCTCGCAATGTTCGCGAGATCATTGTTATCGGGCGGCCGTCTTGAGACAGTACTGCACCCAGT
Source organism: Hirtodrosophila confusa (assembly GCA_035043065.1). Lineage (NCBI taxonomy): Eukaryota > Metazoa > Arthropoda > Insecta > Diptera > Drosophilidae > Hirtodrosophila > Hirtodrosophila confusa. Next base: position 250,746 of record JAWNNI010000167.1, read on the forward strand.
CCGTAGCCAGACGCGTCTGTTGTCAGGTCAAAGGGCTTTTTATAATTTGGGTAGGACAACATTACATCCTCGGAGGCCAATATATTTTTAAGTCTATCGAAGGTTTCATTTTGCTCTGGTCACAATTCGATTATCACTTTTCTTGAGTAATTGGCACTTACTTTGCCATTTTCGCCCTTCAAGATATATGTTAGGGGCCTTGCGATGCCGGCAAAACCCGTTATGAAGCAGCTATAGTAGCGTGCTACACCTAAAATTGAACTAAGAGCGAATAGGGTTTTCGGTTGGGGAAAGTCCTTAATAGCTTTCACTTTATCGGGCGAGGATTGAATCCCGCCTCTGCACACTGTAAACCCCAAATATTCCACGCTTTTTTTGAAAAACTTGGATTTTTCTTGAGACACTCGCATGCCTGCGTCCCTAAGGTTTCTCAAGACCCACTCAATGTCTCTGATATGGTCTTCTTTGGACTTGGAGAAGATTATTACGTCATCAACGTAAACATAACACATCCCACCAATTTGTTCGCGGAGCACATCATCAATGGCTCGTTGAAAAATACTTGGTGCATTTTTCAGCCCGAAGAGGAGTCTACAGAACTCATACTTCCCGTTGTTGACAGAGAATGCTTTTTCCTGTCTCTTTCAGCCAATTCAATTTGGTGAAACCCTGACTTGAGGTATAGCGTAGTGAAATACTGAGCCTCGCCCAAGTTTGACAATATAGTCGAAATGGATGGGATAGGGTATTTGTCGACGGTTGTCTTCTGATTTAGTTTCCTAAAATCAATCACCAGACGCTTCTGTTGTGCCCCGCTTCGTCGATGGTTTTTTTGTCGACAATCCATATCGGGTTATTATAAGGGGACTTTGACGGTCGTATTACGCCGTTCGCTAAAAGTTGTTTAACCTCAGCATTGACAAAATCAGACACGCCCTTTGGATACCGATAAAGTTTTGAGTAAGCCGGTTCGTCATCCGTTGGTATAGTGGCAACCGTATTTATGTTGTACGGCAGGGATTCGTTAACGTCCGCAAATGCTTTTACCATTTTGTTGATCATACTATCAAAGGTGGATCTGACAGCTGGAGGGACATCCGTGTCATTAAACTGGATATGGTTCATCTGTTGGTATCCAGTGAACTCGATTTCTTCAGCCCCATGGTCATGTTTAATGACGTTGTTTGTCAAATCTTTTTGGGCATTCATATGTTTTAACAGATCAAGGCCAATTATGCCGTCAAAGTCATTAAGTGACTCCAGCATGAAAAAGTAGGAGTCTACGCCGAAAAGGTGGATGAGGCATTTGTGCTAAATCTTAGTGTGGCCGTGAATTGATTTGACTTGAAAAGGGCAATGAATTGACACCCAATGTGCCAGTTCGGGAAGGGGTTTTATATCATTTTTCCGAGGCCCCTGTGTCTATCAAAAGTCTGATAACTCGCCCTGCAACCATTCGTCTTACAAACGGAAGCATGGAGCTTCCGCTAAAAAATTACAACTTTCGGACAAATCGTCTTCAACTTGTGTCATTTCCTGATGTGATGTGTGTTTGTTGGGTCCTCATAGATTGGTCCCCGTAACCTTGGTTGTTTCTGTAGCCTTGTGCAGTTTGCCTAGTGCGTGAGGATGGATCTACTTCCATCGGCTCGGGCCCCCGCCCTTGGGACTTCTGGTTTTCTATTTGTCTCTTTGATTCTTCTGGAAGTAGGGATTCTTGCATTGAGAATTGTCCTCCTTTCCCTGTTGGGCGTTCTGACGCCAGTTTTGAGACTTTTGCGATTTCTGTTTTTGGGGTTTCTCCTCAAGGTGTTTTGCTAAATTTGCTGCAAAGATGCCACTTTCATTGCTTGATTCGGCCTCTTGGGCTAAAGCTAAGGCTGAGGGGAGGTCTATGGGTTGTGCCGGGAAGACTGCCCACTTCAGTGACTTTTTCAATCCTGAGACGAAAACATGGAGCGCGTCGCTTCTAAATTTTTCATTTAACACAGCCGCTGCAGCGGAATCGTGCGTCATTAGTGTTTTATTTGTTAACAAGGTGAGTTTTTTCTCGACCTCGTCGAAATATTGTAGCAGTGACAGGTTGCCCTGCTGAAGCGTGTTTAGTTGCTGCTGGATTACATGTACCGGTGTTTTGTCGGCGTATGTAAAATCTAGCCTAGCAATAATGGCTTTCAAATTCAACACTGTGTTGAATGAGGCCAGCACAGCATCTGCTGATCCCCTTACTTTATTTCTGATTATAGCTAGTGCCTGATAGTGTCTTGAGCTGCCGTTGTATGGCTCGAACACTTTGTAGGCTGCGGAAGCGGCTTGCCTCCATGAAACATTGTTTTCTATTTTCCCGTCAAACTCGGGGACGGACTTTATAATATCTAGGGGCTCGTCGCAGCGGGCCCCTGGCTCGATTACTATTTCGTGGAAAATTTCTATCTGCGGTGCAGAAACTCTAGTATTATTAAGTTGGTCTGTCAGAGAGGCTATCTTTTGTTTCAAATAAGAGGGCTTATTGGTCAAGGGCTGCCTGAGCCTTTGCCTCCAAATGGGCAACTTGTTCTGCATTCATTTTTTTTTGCTTTTTCTAAAGACTGCTGCTCTAAGTACGAAGTTATCAGTTCGTCGCCACTACTGTCGTCCGCTTTGGTTTAGTATTGTAATGGGCGCAACATAAAAAGCAGATAAATTTTAATTCAGACTAATTAAGGGTATTTTCTTTACACTTTACTGCAACAGGCAGAATCTTGCTTTAGTTTATTTTGTAAATAATAACATCTCATACTAAACAGCTCTTAGAATTTTATTAAATTGATTTGAATTGTAAACAAATGAACATCTCACTTACATTTTGAAATATGCGCTTAAATCAAGTGGTGTGGTGGCCGCTGCGATATGTTATTTTCCAGTTGAACACTGCCGGCCGCTCGTATTTGTTGATTTGTTGATTTGTTGTTGTTGTTGTTGCAACTCGCTCAGCTCTCTTGGCTGGGGTTTTATTTTTTTGTTTTAAGTTTTGTGGTGCGTGCGTGTTTTTTATTTTCCACTGTTTTTGTTGTAGCACTCTGTTGTTGTTGTTGTTTCTGTTTTATTTGTTGATGTTTAAGTCACAAATTGTTTTCACTGACATCGTGAGTTATGTTCACTATTGTTTTTGTTATAATATTCACATTATTTTTTGATATCGCGACTTTTCGCGTTTGCTCAGAGTTATTCTCTGTGTTTTGTTTTAATTGTTGTTGTTCAGGTCACAAAATTGTTCTCGTTGAGATAGTGAGATCTATACCCTGTTGTTTTTGTTGTTCACTTTATTGCACCGCGGCTCTTAGCGTTTAGCTCAAAGAGTTATTTCGGTGGGCGATTGAACGATCGCTTATAAAATAATTGGGTTATTTCCGTTTGGGCGCCAATTAAAAGAAGACTTTTTACTCCCTGTACCCATAAAATGGGTAAAAAGGGGGTATTGGATTTGTGCAAAAGTATGTAACAGGCAGAAGGAGACATCTCCGACCCTATAAAGTATATATATTCTTGATCAGTATCAAAAGAGATTTTGATTTGGCCATGTCCGTCTGTCCGTCCGTCCGTCTGTCCGTCTGTCCGTCTGTCCGGATGAACGCGTCGATCTCAGCAACTATAATAGCTAGAGACACCAAATTTGGAATGTAGGTTCCTGTATAGCATACGCAGATCAAGTTTGTTTCCAATTTCAAATATCTCCCCCGTTCCCCCGCAAATCGATTAAAACCGTTTTACAGTAACAATTTTCAAGATATAGCTTTAAGATTTGGCATGTACAATACTTTAGTCTCTCTTAATCTACTCCAAAATTTCCAAATTTCAAGTCGATCGGATAATAAACACGGAAGTTATTCACGATAGAAGATTCAGTAATGCAGCGAGAGGGGGAAGAAGATGCACAGCCACTTTTGCCTGTGTGCGTGCGTCTTTGTGTATGTGTGTGTGTATGGGTAAGTGGACTTAGATGTGATTGGATGTTTTAGACCTGGGTACAGGGAGTTTCGTAGTCGGGTATACTCGACTATAGCATTCTTACTTGTTGATATTCATTTAAAGTATCTTTATTTTATAATTAAAGAAGACTCGTTGATATTCAGTTAAAGTATCTTTATTTTGTAATCCGTTTTTAATTCAAGTTCGTTAGAACTATAAGAGAACAAATTCAAAACTAAAACATAGGGCAAGCTGCATTGAACCATGAAGCCACCGCTGCCGACTGGAATGCCGGCTGAATGCTGAGTCGGCGCTTCCAGCGGGCGATCAGGCTGCTTGCGCGTGCGAGTTTCGGATTTCGGCTGCAACTTTGTCGCGACGGCATCCGGCGCAACAGCGTTGTCAGCAAACTCAAGCTTGCGCATGTTAACTTGTATGTTGTATGTATTCTGATTCCAAATTAAGCTTTTTGAAAATTATGATTGTTCTATATATATTTTTAGATAACTGTTTTACAAATTGCTTGGCTTATAAATATCTACATAGATCATGCTTGTAGAACACAGCCCAGGTTAAGACATTGCTTTTTGCTTTACACCAGAATCATGTACTATTTGTCAGCTACCATTGAAACAACACCTCCAACACCTTGGCGGCATCGTTTCACGATGCTTGCATAAAAGAGCACGAATAAGCACGAATCTGTTTCCAGTTTAAAATGTTAAGTTCACTTCAGGCCACTTTCTTTTGGGGACAATACTTTCGCTGCAAAATAACAATCAGGTAGTAATAAAACAATAGACCAACAAGCTGGAATCGAGTGGACAGAGTCGAAATATCTAAGAATGATTAGAGAGATGCTGGGACAAGAAAAGGATGCGGTACTACATAGGTCACAACGAGGAATGAATAATAGATCACAGGCTAGTTACCTTCGAGACGATTCAAATGACCCCGTATCTCCTGGCAGTAATGGTCATCTATCTGTTGAAGGAGAAACAAATGACAGTATAACAAATTATATAGAGTCGGTCAAGTATGATGGCAGAACTCAGATCTTTTAACAAAAATTTTATAAAGCTAATCCTCAAGCAAAATTCGGGGCTCTTCAAATTGATAAGAGTACCTCTGTGGGAGTCCTTCCTCAACGACACATAACGATTCTATGGAATTGTCAAAAGATCAGCAAATATAGCACCCAAAAAAGCTGCCACCACATTGGCTTGATGGATTCAAAGACTCTATGCATGTATTCCATGTATACCATTATCAACTATGCTCCTTGACGGCTCAAACTTTAAGAAATGATAACGAATTACTTTGTGATAATTTGCATATACTTTTATCTTCCAAAGCACATGATTGGTTTTTAAACAGATATCTGAATACTGTTTGGCAGAAAATCTACTTATAATAAAATACTGAGCACTTAATAATTTGTGACCTTGAAACTTTATAAATCGAGGGTATCCAGCAACATGTGTACGAAATTTGCTTGCTCTAGCTCTTCAAAGGTGGAGACGGACGGACAGATAGACAGATAGACGGACATTGCACAAACCCAATGTGCTCTTTTCCCTTTGGGAATAGAGTATCAAAATAGTATTAAACTCAGAAGTAAGTTTTTCCATGAACTTTGGAGTAGAATTTTTATAAACACTGCAGGGATTTTGTCCACACCTAGCGCCGTTTTTTTTTCCAGCGAAGTATTGCAGTTCTTACCTCAGACGTTGAAATCAGCCTGTCCAATTTATTGACTCGTTGGAAGGGTAACGCAAAATAATGCATTGTGGGTGGGTCTTCAATAAAAATAAGTATTTTGAAGCGGCTTGCCAACATCTCAGGATCAATTTGGATTCGGTTATTGGTCTTGTGGCGATAATACTATTGTTCCTTGCGTCTGCAGTGATTTTTGTAGGATATGTTAGCAGCATACTTGTTAGCATTGTTTGAATCAGTTGCCTCTTGCTTGCCTGCGGAAGCTGCTTCGAATTGTTAGAACAGATGCCAACGCGCATTTGATTGTGTTGGGCAGTTCGGACGTCAACGCCTAAGCTTAATATTATAATCTAGCATAAATATAGCAAATGTTGGAGGTGTAGTTACGTATGTGTCCCTCACACATCATCTCATCACGGAATACCACACATCGTGTAGACCCTCATAAAGCAAAAAAATGACCTGGCCGCCCTGGTGTACTCCAGAGCTAAAAAACTAAGGAAGGACGTACAGAGATTTTCTGGGATAAATATGGAATATAATATTACCCTATAAGCAACACTGTACATACCCTTCTACTACTATTAATATGACTTTACACATACAGTTACACCTATCTATAAGCACCGCATTGAAATCTTCCTTCTATTGTTAATCAGATAATAAACTAAACAAGCAATACAAAATAGCCTGATGGGTCAAGTTCTTTTATTATAACTACTTTATATTTATATATACTTTTATATAACTACTGCAAATTAAAATAAGTCAGTCGCCCAACAAAACTGCATATTGCCAGAAGTGTTGATCTTGTCGCCACAATAAATTGTTGCTTAGAGTTTCGCACATGCCCACGATAGGAATTCTCAGATTAAAAAGAAAAACGCTTTTGACCCAAAATTTTGGCGCCCAACTTTGGGGCTTGTGTGTGAAAGTCGGAAAATTTATTTAATTGATATTTGCATTCCCGCAGCTTCACTTTTGTCTTCTTCATCGCATACCTTTCGTCGCTGCTTCACACGCTAAAGCCGTTGGAACTTTCGCGCCTTTCTTTGCATAAATTGTCGAATTGCACTCAATCGGAGTCAACATCGTGAACTATTGGAAGGCTGAGTCAAAAGGTCGTTGTCTCACATTACAGCTGTTGTGGGTGCATTTTGTCGCAAAGCTGTTTGCAGCTGTTTGGAATTCAGTCACTTCATATAAGTAAACAAATCCCGATTGTAAGATATAAGTTATTTTATTCAAAGCTAATATTGGCTCAACCGAGCATTTGAGCTTCTGTTTAAAAAACAATTTAAATATAATTTATGCTACCCGGCATGGCCCCTGGCCCGCGGCAGAGCTGGCAACAGAATGCTGACTCGGCGCCTCGTGACCGTTCTTGCAGTGGTCACTCAGCGCTGGCATGCGGATGCCAGATTCCGTCTGAGACTTTGATGCCGTCGCGTCCGGTCTAAAAGCCTGATCGGCATATTTTGACTTGTGCGTGTTAACTCCTCCCAGGGCTAAGTGGAAGCCGTCCTCGGTTTCCCGTAGAGTTGTTGTTTGTTCAATTCGCCTATTAAAATGTAAGTGGCGGCGAACTCCCCAGATGATACCGTAACAGGCCATAACAAAGGCTAAGGTAAGGTAGCTACTTAATAATGGTCTTGACAGTCGCTCGGACTGTAGATCGCCAATGTGCCGAAGATTTTTTAGGCTGAGGTCGTGAAGAAATGGTAGGCTCAGGTGTTGTCGATGGCTGGTCACGTTGATTTGAGCCGAGGCCGCCACCGCAGGTTTCTTTTTTAGAACTCCACGTTTGTTGACGTACAGTGTGCCGTTTAATGAGATGCGGTCGTCATAAGTTGCCAAGTATGTTCCGTTGACCAGCTGGCTGATGCCCTTGTTGTCTTCAACTCTGATGGTCGCATCATTGATAATTAAGATGCCCTCATCCACAAGTGTTACTGGCTCTAGATATACAGGGCGAGTAGCGCAGTTCGCGACAGCACCAGAGACCAGCTGCTGGGCACAAGTTGTAGTTTGCAGCCTCTTACAGAAGGTAGTGCTCACTGCAGCGTCGCATTCTCCCACAGCGAAGGTTTGAGTATCACAGTCGGCTACCGTGCTACTATTTTCTAAGTCTAGAATTATATTTCTATGCTGTATTGGATAAACAATAATTTTTTTACAAATCAACTTAGGTCTAGGATATTTGATTAGAAAATGCAATAAATCTGAATTTTGAAAAGCCTTTATACTGGATACTCTAAGATATCCGCTATGCTAATATTTGCGATATGCTCATTTACCAGTTCATTGATATCAACGCTGTCCAAAATATGAGGGCTGATTGAGTTAATTTTTGCTAGTGTTACTGAGAATATTAAGTCCTCTAAATTTGTGATAATCACCCTATTTTTGCCAAAATGGTAAAACGGTAAAATGGTAAACGGTATCTGTATCATCTGTTTTGTGAATTTCGTTCAGGGATCTTGTAATTTCGTTTAGTCGTGTTTGAAATTTTGTGTTGAGTTCTTCCTACCTGTTCTCTGATTCGATTAACTGTCCTTGCCGAAACTTAATCTGTTCCCAGTCGTCGAAGTCCGGAGTGCTAGCCACTACTTTTAGTGCAGTCCCCAGCAAATTAATACTGCGGACGTGCCTATGGTGAACTTTCAGAGTAGCTATCAGCATTTCCATATGTCTGAGGTCAGTGTTTAATAATTTCTTCATGTGGTCTTTGGAAAAAAGTCTAACGTCTTTCTGGTCTCGTCGGCATACGTTTGTCGTGTGTCCTAAGTACCCATGTTCGTCCCAAAGGGTCACGTCCCCGTCCATTATGGGTATGTGGTCAGCGTAAGTGTAGTCAGTAAGCTTTGTTGTAGCTGCCGTCCAGGTCATGATTGTCAGGGAAATTAAGAGCAAATATCCTAACCTATAAAAATTAAGATTGATTTTTATTATTTTTTATTTATTTTATTTTATTTTATTTTTTTAATCTAAATAAAGTTTGAAATTTAAAATTATTTGATATGGGGCCTATTTCAAATTGTCCTTATGGACAACCCTCCCTTTAATGAGAACCGTCGTGCCCAGATCTGCTTGAAGTATTTCTTCTGAGCACAAAGGTGATAGTTTGTTTCCCAATCCTTTATTTGATTTGAGAAGCACTTTGTCCCCTACGTTACATATCTTGTGAACCCTGTCTTTGTTTACTTTTTCGAGAGTTTTTTCCTGTGTTGATGTGATCCGTTCCTTATTTGGGTTGTAAGCTCTATGGGCGTCGAATGAATGATTTTTATTGGTTTTTTATCTGTCACTGAATGTATTGATCTATTGTATTTAATAGTATATAGAGTATAGAGTCAACAGTATCGGTCAACTGTTTACCCATTTTCAGGCGACGACCTATATCTCTGAGGGTACTAGTTGAGCGGTTCAACTTGTCCGTTAGAAGTGTTGTGCAGAGGTGGTGCATTTGAAGTGTGGATGTCGAAATTGTCTTTCAGGATTGTTCTAATGGTTTCGGAATTTAGAGATTTTTCGTTGTCACAGACGACTTAAATATTTGTTTAAATGTAAGGACTACTACATCATACCCAAACATTTAAACAATAAAACAAAATGTTTAAGACACAACATTACGTTAGACGACTCAAAAAGAGAATTAGCTAAAATAGAGACTAATTTTCTACTTAAAATTATGAAGCTAGAAATTAGGGAAACTCAAAAACAAATTATCATTATAAACAGATACCAAACACATAACTTTGAAAAACTAAAACAGACACTTAGTCAAGAAGATGCTATAGAATTAGAACTAGACCAAAAGTTAGCGTACCAAAGAATTAGAGCGACTACTGACCAAGACATTGACCGAAAAACTAAAACAGACACTTAGTCAAGAAGATGCTATAGAATTAGAACTAGACCAAAAGTTAGCGTACCAAAGAATTAGAGCGACTACTGACCAAGACATTGACCGAAAAATTGACAAATCGAAATCGACGTTAGCACACAAATTGGACATCAAATTGAACGCAGAGTGGTTCATAAATTTTACAGACGTGCATTTTCCGAAAGAAAGCCAATGGCTTTTATCTATGGGACCAAAGTTTGCTCTCGGCCCGATACACATAATTGCAGACCTAGAACAAGGTATCCAGACAATAAAGGACGAAAAACAAAGAGACACTGCTAGAGAAAACCTAGCATCCAGATTAAATAATTTTAAACATAACAGAAGGAACAATCAAAAGGACAAGTTTATACTAAATATTGCAAGAATTACGAAGACAGTTGTCAAAGAACACCATGACAAAGTCATTATTACACAAGCAGTGGTTATGTACAAGAAAGACTATCACGACAAGATGTTAAAATTATTAAATGACAAAACAAAGTATAGAGCAAAGTGAAAAGACACAACAGCTAATAAAAAAGAACAATACAATTATTAACGACCTTCATAAACACAATCATATTGACTGGCGACTTAAATCAAAATTGTACTGCTCAGGAGGACATGCACCAAGGATATACGGACTACCAAAGATACATAAGAATGACACCCCACTTAGACCGATAGCAGCCTTTACAAACGTGCCATGCTACAAACTAGCAAGGGGAACTACTCAAAAATATTACTTCGGAAAAATACAACATCCACAGTGCAATACAACTTAAAAGCCAATTAGAAAACACCACAATAGACGATGATAAGATTCTAGTTTCTTTTGATGTAGTCTCATTGTTCACAAATATACCGATAAATCTAGCTATACTAAATATAATGGAACGATGGACTGAAATAACGCAATACACAACTAAGCCAAAATTTAAGGAAATTCTTGACTTTATACTTATTGACAATAATTACTTATCATACAATGGCGTCTTATATAACTAAATATTTGGCATGCCAATGGGCAACCCAATATCCCCAACAATAGCCAATATAGTACTGGATAAAATTCTTGACAATGCCACAGACGAACTGACAAAGAAGAATATACATATAAAACATATATCAAAATATGTGGACGACATATTATGTATTATAAAAGAAAAGGATGCACAAATTATTTTGGACACGCTAAATAATCAACACAAAAGGATACAATCCACCAAAGGCAGGATTTTATTCAAATGGTACACAAAAATGATTGCATCGGGACGTATAATGAACTTTAATTCTAACCAGCCGATAAGTCAAAAAGTAAATACAGCAAAAAACATTATACACAAAGCATTACGATTAGTGACGAAATACACTGACCAGAAATATATATATGTACAATTAAAAACATTATTTTTTAAAAATAGCATCCCCGAGAAACTTATAGACAAGATACGCACACGCACGAGCCACAGCGCAAGCCAGGCATTTTAAGTTGTGACTGTGCTTCTTCTTCCCCTTGCTGTAGCACTGAATCTTCTTTCGTGAATAACTTAGGTGTTTATTATCCGATCGACTTGAAATTTGGACAGTAGATTAAGAGGGACTAAAGTATTGGACAAAATCTTAAAGCTATATCTTGAAAATTGTAACTGTAAAACGGTTTTTATCGAATAGCGGGGGAACGGGGGAGATATCTCAAATCTAAAATAAACTTGACCTGCTCCCGCTATACACGAACCTACATTCCAAATTTGGTGTCTCTAGCTCTTGTAGTTGCTGAGATCCTTGCGTTCATACATACGGACAGACAGACGGACAGACGGACAGACAGACGGACATGGCCAAATCGAAATCTCTTTTGATACTGATCAAGAATATATATACTTTATAGGGTCGGAGATGTCTCCTTCTGCCTGTTACATACTTTTGCACAAATCCAATACCCCCTTTTACCCATTTTATGGGTACAGGGAGTAACAAGAACACAGACAAACACAAAGACATAGAAAAAGAGGATAAGCAATACATTAGTGTATAAATAATTTAACAAATCGGCAAACAATAACCAAAATAATTCCAGACGCACATTCCAAACACCTAATGTACGCGAACAAAGCACATACAAACACAAGAAATTTGTTTACGAACACGAAAGACAAAATACAAAAAGACAAACAACAACACATCATATATGAGATCAAGTGCAATGGAAACAACAAAACGCGCGCTAGGCACAAGAATTGCAGAACATAAGGGAGACGCAAACAAAGGGAAAATGACGACAGCACTTGCGCAGCATATCACAAAAACAGGACACACAGCTGATTTCGACCACACAAAAATATTAGACACTAACTGGTAAAACGCCAGCGATGCCCGGCGAAATGTTTAGATTAAAATGCATTATGTTGAATTTGACTACTTTCGTCAACCGTAAGAAATACACAAAACTATATAGTTGAGCCACGTGACTAATGTTTTTTGTGTAGCGCTATGAAAATGTCTTTGAAGCCGATCTAACTAAACAAATAATTCTACTCATTTGTCCTTGACTTCCATTTCCCGCCCGTGGGGACGCGGAGTAGATTTTCCAAAATAATTTGGCATTTGAAAACCAATTCAACGAATAATACTAAAAATCCAGACTAAAGCTTTCCAACTTTTTTCCGCCCGTTGTATTGCCCGCAAAGTACCGAGGTTTTTTACTCCCTGTACCCATAAAATGGGTAAAAAGGGGGTATTGGATTTGTGCAAAAGTATGTAACAGGCAGAAGGAGACATCTCCGACCCTATAAAGTATATATATTCTTGATCAGTATCAAAGAGATTTCGATTTGGCCATGTCCGTCTGTCTGTCCGTCTGTCCGTCTGTCCGTCTGTCCGTCTGTCTGTCCGTATGTATGAACGCAAGGATCTCAGCAACTATAAGAGCTAGAGACACCAAATTTGGAATGTAGGTTCGTGTATAGCGGGAGCAGGTCAAGTTTATTTTAGATTTGAGATATCTCCCCCGTTCCCCCGCTATTCGATAAAAACCGTTTTACAGTTACAATTTTCAAGATATAGCTTTAAGATTTGGCATGTCCAATACTTTAGTCCCTCTTAATCTACTGTCCAAATTTCAAGTCGATCGGATAATAAACACCTAAGTTATTCACGAAAGAAGATTCAGTGCTGCAGCAAGGGGAAGAAGAAGCACAGTCACAACTTAAAATGCCCGGCTTGCGCTGTGGCTCGTGCGTGTGCGTATCTGTGTATGTATGTGTAAGTTAACGAAGATGCGATCGGAAATTTTTGACCTGGGTACAGGGAGTTTCGTATTCGGTATACTCGACTATAGCATTCTTACTTGTTTTTATTTATATTTGGAAATTATTATGAAGCTGAATTCCAGACTTCACCCCTTTCGGACCGTGGGCGTGCATTTTTCAAAACCGGTAGCACATGTGTCGAATTATTTAATGTGAGGTGCTTCGAAAATTAGTTTCAAAATAATTGGATGATAAACAGAAAAGTTTGAAAATGAGTTTGCATACAACGGCTTTCCGTGAATTTTCCGAACTTGGGGTAGATTTTCTAAAATCTTCGGGCACCGCGCCTATTATGAGTTTGTGTAGAACCTTGAAAATGATGAAAAGGAAATCGCATGAAAATTAAAAATGTCGAATGCCAGAGTTTTCCGCTAATTTTCCGATCATGGCGCTGAAATTTCCAAAATCGCTGATACACTTGTCAAATTATTTTATGTGTAGAACCTTGAAAATGAGTTTGAGGCCAATCGGACGATAATCAAAAAAGGATCATACAACAGTTTTCTTCGAATTTTCCGACTTTGGAGGTAGATTTTCCAAAATCTTTGACCACCGCGCCTATTTAGTTTACCTATAGAACAATGAAAATGAGTTTGAAGCCAATCGCATGTAAATTAAAAATGTCGAATGCCAGAGTTTTCCGCTAATTTTCCGATCATAGGGCTGAAATTTTCAAAATCGCTGATACACTTGTCAAATTATTTAATGTGTAGAACCTTGAAAATGAGTTTGAAGCCAATCGAACGATTATCAAAAAAGTTTCATACAACAGTTTTCCTCGAATTTTCCGATTTTGGGGGTAGATTTTCCAAAATCTTTGACCACTTCACATAGAACCTTTAAATGAGTTTGAAGCCAATCGCATGAAAATTAAAATGTCGAATGCCAGAGTTTTCCACCAATTTTCCGACCATAGGCTTGAATTTCCCAAAATCACTGATATTGTCGAATTGTTTTACGTAAAGAGCTTTGAAAATGAATTTGAAGGTAATCGGACTAAAATTATACTTTTGCCCATACAACCTTGAGACTCTCATTTTCCACCCAGGGAGGTGGATTTTCCAAAATCGGTGAAATATGTGTCAAATTAATTTTTGTGTAGGTCTTTGAAAATGAGTTTGAAGCCGATTGGATGGTAAACAACAAGTTTCATACAACAGTTTTCCGCGATTTTCCTCGCTTGTGGGTGGAATTTTCCAAAATCCCGTCTTAGCATGCACTTTCATCATAAATGGAACCTACTGTGAAAACTTCAGCATCCTAGCTCTTACGGTTTGGGCTGTGCGATGATTGCCAATCAGTCAGTCAGACAGTCAGCACGAACTCTTTTATATGCATTGATTGAGAGAAGAGAACGAACGAGACTGACACTAGAGAGCCTACGAATACAACAACTGGGGGAGATCACTGTAAAACAAACAAACTTTATTTACGCGGCAGCAATAGCAGTTGACAAACAAAGCTTGACGCGCAAAGGCGATAGAAATAAAACGACGATGGATAGACATAAACAAAAGTGCAATTTAGACGTAGGAACAATGACGACACTGTAGGAAATACTACTATAAGTTTAATGTATGTATTTTAATGTAAATCCAAATGTTTGTTAAAATCTTTATATGTACTATGTAAATGTCTTTTATATGCATGTAAAACCAGACTCCCTGAGGAAAACAAACGCCGAATGTAATATACTTATTAAAATGAACTACAACGGCCTTATCAACTCGCTTTAGGATACACATATATTGACGCACAAAAGGGCCCAAACACAAAACACAAACAATAGTTTTTGTTTTTGGAAACAAATTTATAAGCTGTAGGATGGTGCTTTAATGTCCACGATTGCGCGTGAACGAATGGGCTGAACTACTGCAAACTTAGAGAACTTGTCGATGCAAGTCAGAAAATATTTTTGATCGGTGGAATAAACATCAACATGTAATATTTCCCCTGCGTAGGTATTGGAGTTTTTCCTATTGTTTGTTTTGCAGGGTGACGATTATATTTACCCATAGCACATATTCTTCAATTTGCGGCTATTTCTATTGCTAACCCGTTAATTTTTGGTTTTCTTGAGATGCGCGATGAGCTCGGTTATGCTCTGCCGTGGCGATTTTTCTCTGTTCTGTACTGTCGATTATGTCCGGTACAATAGTTTTGGTATATCTGAACTTAGTTGAAGGGAATGTTTCAACTAACTGATGTTGGATAAAAGCTAGGATGTTAGAGAGTGCTTCGATCAGTAATTTGAATAACGTGTCTCATTTTTCTTAAAAAAAAAAAGAATGTTTTTACTGAACAATTACTATTTGATTTATGAAGCAATTGATCGGTTTCTCTGTTGTCTCAGGTTTCTAAATAATGTTGGCATTGTGCTCATCTGTAAAAGCTTTCCAACGTTTTATTTTTGCGTTCGGGTTTTTATCCGACACTGCAAATGTCAGGGGCTGGTGATCTGTGAATATATTCAGATTTCTGACTCCGTACAAATAATTTCGGAGATTTTTTAGAGCCCATACGATGGCGACAAGCTCTCGTTCGTTTGTGGCGAAGTTTACCCCGTTATCGCATAATGTTCGCGAAATAATGGTAATAGGGCGTCCGCCCTGAGACAACACAGTTCCAAGGCCATGGCCCGACGCATCTGTCGTTAGATCAAATGGTTTTTGAAGTCGGGATACGTTAGTATCACGTCTTAGGAAGCCAAGTTTTCTTTCAACCTATTAAAGGCTTCGAGCTGGTTTGGCGTCAATTCAAGTTTTACTTTTCTTGTATTACCGATTTCGCCTTTTAATACGTCCGTTAGGGTCTTGCGATAGAGGCAAATCCTACTATAAAGCACCTATAGTAACTTGCTAGCCCCATAAATGATCTGAGACTGAACAAGGTTTTTGGTGGCTGGAAATCTTTAATGGCCTCTACCTTTGCAGTTGAAGTTTGAATTCCGCCTCTGCTCACAGTGAATCCCAAATACTACACGCTCTTTTTGAAGAACTTGGATTTTTCTTGGGAGACCCTCATGCCTGCGTCTCGAAGACTCTTTAAGACCCACTCAATATGTCTGACGTGGTCTTCTTTGTTAACTGAGAAAATTATTACGTCGTCTACATAGACGTAACAAGTTTTCCCGATTTGATCCCTAAGGACATCATCTATTGCCCTCTGAAATATGCTTGGGGCGTTTTTTAGCCCAAAGGGAAGTCTGCAAAATTCATACTTCCCATAATTGACAGAAAACGCAGTCTTTTCCTGTCCTTTTCCGCCAATTCTATCTGGTGGAAACCTGACTTGAGGTCCAATGTTGTAAAATATTGTGCCTCACCCATATTTGACAGTATTGTCGAAATTGTTGGGATGTTGGGATATTTATCATCCGTTGTTTTTTGATTTAGCTTTCGAAAATCGATCACTAAACGTTTTAATTTGTGACCAAATTCGTCAACACCCTTTTGTCAACAACCCAAAATGGATTGTTATATGGTGATTTGGACGGCCTTATAATGCCATTCGCTAGAAGTTGTTTAACTTCTGCGTTGACAAATTCAGACACGCCCATTGGGTATGGGTACAACTTGGAGTACACTGGTTCACCGTCTGCTCGTATGGTGGCGACAGTGTTTATGTTGTATGGGAGGGACTCATTAACGTCCGCAAATGCTTTGACCGTTTGGTCAATCATTTTATTAAAAGAATTTCTGACGGCGATGGCAACATCGGTGTCATTAATTTTAATAAAATTCACGTTTTGGCATTGCGTGAACTCGATCGGCTCTAAGCCGTGATTGTGTTTAATGAAATTTTTCGTAAGGTCAATTTTGGCGTTTACTTGTTTTAATAAATCTAGGCCAATTATGCCGTCGAATTCATTAAGATTTCCCAAAATAAAAAATATTTTTTACGTTAAATGAAAAGATGGGGCACTTTTGTTCAATTTTTGTATTGATTTTACCTGAATGGTTTGTCGACGGGCTCGAAGTGTGCCAGTCCGGAAAGTGGCTTAATATAATTACTTCCTGTACCCATAAAATGGGTAAAAGGGGGTATTACATCTGTGCAAATGTATGTAACAGGCAGAAGGAGACATCTCCGACCCTATAAAGTATATATATTCTTGATCAGTATCAAAAGAGATTTCGATTTGGCCATGTCCGTCTGTCTGTCCGTTTGTCCGTATGAACGCGTCGATCTCAGCAACTACAAGAGCTAGAGACACCAAATTTGGAATGTAGGTTCCTGTATACCATACGCAGATCAAGTTTGTTTCATATTTAAGATATCTCCCCCCGCTTCCCCGCAAATCGATAAAAACCGTTTTACAGTAACAATTTTAAAGATATAGCTTTTAGATTTGGCATGTACAATACTTTAGTCTCTCTTAATCTACTGTTCAAATTTCAAGTCGATTGGATAATAAACACTGAAGTTATTCACGAAAGAAGATTCAGTAATGCAGCGAGAGGGGGAAGAAGAAGCACAGCCACCAATTAAAATGCCTCGCTTGAGCTGTCGCTTTTGCCGCCTGTGTGCGTGCGTCTTTGTGTATGTGTAAGTGGACGTAGATGTGATTGAATGTTTTAGACCTGGGTACAGGAATTTCGTAGTCGGGTATACTCGACTATAGCATTCTTACTTGTTTTTAGATGCTTCTGTGTCAATAAGGAGCCTAATGGGTTGCCCTGCTACTGTACGTGTGATGTACGGAAGCAGGGAGTTGCCACTAAAAATTACAACTTTCGGCTTCAGACAGGTCATCATCAACAGCTGTTGCTTCCGACTGTGACTGAGCTTCATAGTTGTCATCGCTCTGCTCTTGAGGCAGATGATTTATTTTTTGGTGACTTTGCATGGATTGATCACCATGACTTTGATTTTTCTACAATTTTGAGCCTGAGTTGGCTGTCTGAAGCGCGTCGATGAATCTACATCCATCGGCTCGGGAACTTGTCCCTGCCGTTTCTGGTTGTTAAAGCGCTGCTTTGAACTACATGCTTTTTGTTGACCTTGATTTCCCTTTTGACCCTTTTGAAAAAATGGGCTCTTTTGTTGGAAATTCCCGTCACTTTCTTGTTGGCTGTTTTGACGCCCACCCTGAGATCGTTGACCCCCGGATATTTGGCTCTGAGATTTTTCCTCAGTATTTTTGGCATAATTTGCCATGAAAATGCCTCATTACTTGATTCTGCCTCCCGCGCCAGTGCCAAGGCGGTTGGCAAATCGCGCGGCTGACCTGGGAAAACAACCCACTTTATGGATGTGCAGCGCGTCAGTTCTATATTTTTCATTGAGAACTGCAGCTGCAGCCGAGTAATACGTCATCAGTGTTTTATTTGTCAGTAAGTTTAAATTCTTTTATATCTCGTCATAACAGTTCAAGAGGGTCAGTTCGCCTTGTCTTAATGTACTAAGGTTCTGTTGAATCACATAGACCGGTGTTATATCGGCATATGTGAAATCGAGTCTCGCAATGATGGCTTTGAAATTGAACACGGTTTTAAAAGATGCAAGCACTGCATCTGCCGGTCCTCTTATTTTATTGCGAATTATAGCAATAGCCTGATAATGCCTAGAGCTCCCATTATAGGGCTCGAAAATTTTATAGGCTGTGTTGGCTGCTTGTCTCCATGAGACGTAATTTTCCTGTTTCCCGTCAAACTCGGGAATGGACTTTACAATGTCTAAAGGCTCATCACAAGTATGCGCTGGTTTAAAATCGGTTGTCTGATATACCACCTGTACCTCTGGCACAGTCCCCTTAAGACTATTGAGCTATTCTGTAACCGCTGCTAATTTTTGTTCGAATATTTGTGTCTGTCGCGCAAGGCAAGCGCGCTTTTGGGCTTCTAAGCTTGCTACCTGTTGTTCACTAATATTGTTATTTACTATAGTCTGTCGGTACGAAGAATCAGTTCTTCGTCACTACTGTCTGTTTGTCGTTGTGGTGTGAACATTAAGTCACAAAACACACATAAAGATACGAACCGTTATAGTTATAGCAGTAGTTAGTGATTTTCAAGCAGCGCTTTCGCGCATCGGCTTGAATTATTATGTTAATTGTTTTTTTTATTTATTTAATTAATTAATTTTAACAATGTTAACTATTATAAGTCAATACTGGAAATTGAAATACAAAATTTCAGATTAAAAAATATTTAATATAAAAATACAAAGTTAGTGTTTTAAAAATGCTCACAAAACTAACAAAACTAACCAAACCAACTGTAAACTAAAATGCCTAACACTTGTTCTGGGCAGACTTTTTAAATTTTATTTATTTATTATAAGCAAAATGAGCACATCTCTTACATTTTATTGTAATGCTAAGCCCCATAGTGTATATGTAGCGGTGGCCGATGCGTGTACCAGTCGTAGGTTGCAGTAGTTATAGGTCTTGTTGATTTGTCCAACTGGCTCAGCTATGGCTGGGGTTTTGTTTCATGTTTTTGTTATTTATTATCTCTTTAATTTTTAACTCGCTCAGCTATGGCTGGGGTTCTTTTTTTGTTTTTGTTATTGTTTGTATTTTTTCTTTTTAGTCGCTCAGCTATGGCTGGTGTTTTATTTTTGTTTTTTTATTAACTCTGTACTAAGTTAGTGTCTGCTTGTTCCATTTAAGTATAGGAACCAATTTCTAATCGCGGCGTTGGCACGACGATTGTTTTTTGTTATTAAAAAGTTCGTTTTTTAAAGTTTATATCGCGGCGTTGGCCTAACGATGTTTTTCTTTAAAAATTATATCACTGCGTTAACACTTTAACACTTTAAATCGCGGGGACTTTGACCGTTGGGCGCCAGTAAACAAATCCCGATTGTAAAATATAAGTTGTTTTATTCAAAGTTAATATTGGCTTAACCGAGAATTGAGCGTCTGTTTAAAAACTAACTTAAATATAATTTATGCTACCCGGCATGGCCCATGGCCCGCGGCAGAGCTGGCGCATAGTCGCAGCAAAACCGGCAACAGAGTGCTGACTTGGCGCCACGTGACAGTTCTTGCAGTGGTCACTCAACGCTGGCATGCGGGTGTCAGATTCCGTCTGCGACTTTGTTGCCGTCACGTCCGGTTTAATAGCCTCATCGGCATATTTTGAATTGCGCGTGTTAACTTATACACACAACTATTATACATCGCTCTCAATCCTCTCTCGTTTGTATTGGTATTGGTGATGTTAAGGCGTAACTTACTCATTAAGTAAATTTAAATATTTACAATAATTAATATAAAAGAATAAACTCTTGTACAACCCACGCGGTTCATTTCTGTACCAGACTTAATTGTAACAATTGTCACTTGCTGATGCCACTAGAAAGAATCACTCTGCGTTGGTCTGTAGCCAACTCATTGCAAGGGATCATGGCATTTTCTAGGAATTATAACGGCCGACCGGTAGGGGAAATACCAGGCACACAAGCAAGGATGCACATGGTATGTACTAAAACCATGTGTGTAAAATGCAAGAAGCTGCCTACCTATCTCTTTTACTCAAGGAGGCAATATCTAATTCCTTAGTACATAAGTAAACTAAGCAAATGTGTGTACCGTATTCTAAGCTACTAAAAAATACATGGTCTAAGTTATATAAAACCTAGCTTGTTCGAATAAAAACAGTCTCAAACAGAAACCATCAGTGGTAATTCTTTTGACTCTAGGGAAGTTTACTCCGCTGCCTATTTAGTTCAAGTGCTAGTTATGGCAATCAGAATCGAATTCAGTTTATATGCTGAAATTCTAACAACAATAAACATTTTTGATCTTTGGATAAGCATTCTGGAATATCTGAATTTGTCAACAAGGTGACAAACGATTCCTCATCGTGTCCAGATCCTATCCTGAACCAAAGTGTCAACTAGGCCACACCTCAGCATCGGAAAGACACAGAGCCCGCTGACACAATACAGTTGGTATTATATTCAGTTCTGAAGTCGTCAATTCCGGATAACAACAACGGCATTCACCACAGTTGGTGCCGTTTGTATTCAAAACTCAAGTCGAACCAATACACAACAACAGATTTGGTATTGCGCTCACTCTGAAATTGATTTCAAGGCTTATTTCCAACTACAAAAAGGATTCAGCTGAGAGAAAGTCCCAGGCCGGTGAGCACAAGATAGCCTACGCTCTCATTGAAAAATGGAACTCAATCAAAAAGAATGACGACAGCATAAAATTGAGTGGCGAGCTATCTGATGACCATAAATACTTCGCCTTTTATGAAGACATAAGATCCACCGTGCTAAAATATTTAAAAATCCTCAATGAAGAAGCCGAAAATTCAGAACAATCTGGAAGCAAGGCAACGCATACGGACGATGGGCAGCTTCAACAAACAGTTATGGATTCCAAGTTGAATGCATTGTGCCGTCGACAACGAGAAATGATAGCGTAATTAAATCGCGCATTGCAACAAATTCATCCAAGTGGGCACACTTCAGGCGACTTCATAAGAGGTATTTGGTCCCAGATCCACGAGGTTCACTTTCGAATTCACGAGGAGATCGTGGATTCTGAAGGAGAGGGATACGATGCCAAGGAGTATTTAAAGGCCGAATTAGCTGTACAAGGCGCTTTATCACTAAAAAACTATACACCAAGCAGTAATGATTTAAATCTGCCCGGGGTAACGATTCCAAAATTTAATGGAGACGTGCTCAAATGGACACAATTTTATGACATGTTTGTGTGCATGGTTTACGACACCAACCTGCCACCGATCCGTAAAATGTGGTATTTAAAAACTAGTGTGATCGGCGAGGCAGAAAGGATGATACGCCACATCGATTTGAAGGAAGAAAATTTTCTTCACGCCTGAATATCTGAGTAGTCGCTTACGACAATCCGAGTGACATAGCGTCGTGCTGTTCTGATGCAACAGGCAGTCAACAACAATGTAAATCCCCAAAGGAGTTATACATAGTCACAATGGAGTCTCTTACATCTCTGAAGCGACTCGGCTTGGACATCGCAACGTGGGACCCTATACTAATAGCAGTCCTACGAAACAAGCTGGACTCCACAAATAAAACGCTCTATGAACAATCATTGATCAACTCAAAAGAAGTTCAGAGAGTAGACACCATGCTTCAGTTCCTTTCACAAAGAGTTCGTGTTTTGTCCACTGGAAACAAAACACATGGGAATGCTAAAAGGAATCAAAAGGAGCAACATGTGCATCATCATCGACGACAGGAAAAGCATGCCCCTATTGTAAGAAAACTAATCACTTGCTATTTCGGTGCAACGACTTCCGTGACAAACTATCGCCTGAACGTTTGAATTGGGTGCAACGCCAAAAAATTGTGTGTCAACTGCTTCAAAGGAGACCATATGGCAAAGGTATGTCCAGCGGTTTGGCTCAAGTGCGACAAAGGGCACAACACTCTGCTGCATTTGGAAAATCGACCCTAGGAACTACAAACTCAAATTGTAGCTTCTGCACACAGTCAAAACATCAATCTCCTTGCCACAGCTAAAGTAGCAAACCAAGGAAACAACGGGCAACAAGCCACGTTCAAGGCTCTACTAGATTCTGGATCACAAATCAACGTGATCTCAGAAAGGCTGGCATCCTAAACCGACACGATACCCACATTGCGAATTGAAGGTATCGGTGGACAGCCCAAAAAAAGCAAGGCGCGTGTCAATGTGCTAGTGAAATCGGTGCACAATGATTATACAATGCGGCTCGAAACCTTTATATTACCACACTTAACACACAAGCCATAAACAAGTCAAGCTGGAACGTACCTGGTAACATGCCTTTGGCGGATCCACAATTCAACAAGCCGGGTAAAATAGACATGCTGATCGGCGCTGACCATCACAGCTCATTATTGCTTCCACAACAATAAAATTATGCAAAAGACCGAGTTGGGATGGGTTGTGGCTGGAAAAATAAAGGCTTCAAATAAGTCAGCGGCCATTTGTGCAGTTGCATCAGGAGGTGAAACGAATGCCATAATTTCAAGCAACGTACGTCAAGTGGAGAAAGATGTGAAAAACACTTCGTCGGTAATCTACAAGCCGCTGCCGATGGCCGATTTATAGTCAAATTGCCGTTTTCTGAACACTCTTTAGCCCTGGGGCCCTCGTTGGAGATCACAGAAAAAAGATTTAGAAAAAAGAACCAAGGAAGAGATTCGGAAAGAATATGTAGACTTTATAATGGAATATGAGAATTTGGGACACATGAAACAAGTTCCTCGCGAGCTCCTTCCATCAAGGAACTACTTCATCCCACATTATTGTGTGCTAAAACCGGATAGCAGCACCACAAAACTAAGGGTGGTTTTTGACGCATCATGCAAGACACCGACGGGAATATCCATGAATGACATATTGCAAGTTGAACCCACTGTACAAAGCGATCTGACCTCGATCTTATTACGATTCAGAACGAATAAATATGTATTTACTGCGGACATAGAAATAATGTATCGCCAAATTTGGATAAATCCAGAAAACCAATTCTATCAGATGGTAGCTTGGAGAAATAATCTGAACGAGGAATTAAGGTATTACCGCCTAAAAACTGTCACATATGGCACAGCATCGGCTCCATTTCTGGCACCCAAAAGTCTAGATCACCTTGCCAAATTAAACGTCAACAAGCTAGCACTAAGATCAGCGGCACTAAAGAATGATTTCTATGTGAACGATTGCTTGACAGGAGCAGACGCAACGCACACTCGAAGCCGTTTTAATTCAGCAGGAGCTAAACAAAATAATGCTTCCCTCAGGATTTAAGTTGCGAAAATGGTACTCAAATAATAAGCAAATCCTAAAAGGAATCCCAAAGGAAGACATTGTCAGTGATGTTCATCTGGGTGGAGCACTGGAACAACACAGTGTTAAAACTCTGGGGCTTATATGGATGCCCAAAAATGATCAGCTCCGTGGGAGGGCACAAGGCATTCAAGTATCTCAAATTACCAAACGACTTGTGTGCTCCGAATTAGCCCAAATATTTGATTCATTGGGCTTATTTGCCCCTGTCGTTGTACTGGCACAGATATTTATGCAACATCTCTGGAAAGAAAAATTCGACTGGGATGACAAGTTGCCAACACATTTGTGCAATGAGTGGAAGGCCTTTAGAGAAGATAGCCAAGACCTGAACGAAATGCAAATTCCCAGGCACATCTACGATGGAAAAACACATTCGAGCAAAGAAATACAGACATTTGTAGATGCATCTGAAAAAGCTTACGGAGCTGCAGTTTACATACGAGCCACGTACAAAAACAAAGAAGTATCTACTTTTGCTCAAAGTCGCGAGTTGCACCAACAGCAAAACAGTGCTTGCCACGCTTAGAACTCTGCGCAGAAGTACTCAGCGCAGCACTTACTGAACGGGTTCGAAAGGATCTACGACTGTTTCCCGAAACAGTGAAGGGATACTTCTGGACAGACTCCACTGTAGTACTGGCATGGGCAAATGCGTCAGCATCTATATATCACACCTTCGTGGCCAATCGCATTGTAAAAATTCAAGCCTCATCGGCTGATGTACTTTCCACAGGAACTACTGCAAGAAAATGATCCAACGACAGCAAATGGCGTTATGGACGACTTTTCCTGCATGGTCTACGAGAGAGATGGAACACTTCTTCAACAATCCCGCCCAGTGATCTTGCAATCGCTCCATCAACGCTCGGAGAAGACATATATAATTGCAAGCATAGCAAATCTTTCCACAAATTGCAACGAATCGTAGCCTACATGTTGCCCTACAGCCCTATGGGTGAAAGAATTGGGCGAAGTACGAACAGTAATCTAGCGGACTATACAACAAATAAACAAGTAAGAATGCTATAGTCGAGTATACCCGACTACGAAACTCCCTGTACCCAGGTCTAAGACATCCAATCACATCTACGTCCACTTACACATACATACACACATACACAAAGACGCACACACACAGGCGGCAAAAGCGACAGCGCAAGCGAGGCAATTTAATTGGTGGCTGTGCTTCTTCTTCCCCACTCTCGCTGCATCACTGAATCTTCTTTCGTAAATAACTTCCGTGTTTCGAGTCACTCAGACTCGACCTTTATTCAGAACTGGTGTGGACTACTGCGGACTGATCCACCATAAGATTCGCGGAAAATGGCCTGATAAGGCATACCATAGCAGTATTTTGTTGCTTCACCACAAGGGCGGTACATTTGAAGTTAGTAAGCAATCTAACTACAGATGCATTTCTGGCAGCCCTTTGCCGTTTTTTGAGTCGTCGTGGAAAGTGTCAAACAATCCATTGTGACAACGCAACGAATTTCATTGGCGCCAATAGCCAGCAGATGGAGCTGGAAAAGGAAATTTACTCAGACAAGGCTGCAACAGAGATCATGGAACATTGCAGCAAAAGGCAGGTGAATATTAAAGTCATCCCTCCTCGAACGCCATCCTTTGGCGGCCTTTGGGAGGCAGCAGTTAAATCAGCGAAAAAACTGCTGGTCAACAACACAAAAACGGCATCACTTACGTTCGAAGAACAGAATACAGTCATCATCGAAATTGAAGCCATACTCAATTTTCGACCAATCACTCCAATGTCAAACAATCTAACGGATGCAGCAGCACTTTTTAATTGGAGAACCATTAACTGCCCCTCCCAATGTAAACATTGATCAAGGTGGGAAAACTCTGGTTAAGCGCTGGGAACTCGTCTCCAGAATTAAACACTCGCCCTGGACACAACGGTCCCGGAATACTTACAAGAACTACAGTATCGTCACAAATGGAAAACTTCAGCACCAAACTTTAAAGAAGGATTACTGGTGTTAATAAAGAAAGATAATATTCCAGTAATGAAGTGGCCTATGGGACGGATCATAAACAAATACCCAGGGCCAGATAATTTTGTACGAGGCGTTGACGTCAAGACTGCATCTGGAATACATAAATGCTCGATCAATCGACTCGCAGCATTATTTCCTGAGGAGGTAGCCGTCAGGCGTCCCATTGAAGACATAACAGACACAAACAGCGAAAACACGACGTAAACCCATACTGGCAAGATATGAAATCATTCGCGCGGGAACAACAGATCTTGGTTATTCATGTCCTCAATTAGGCAACAAACCGGCATGCGAAATGTGATACAAACACTTCAAGCATATTTTTGACGAACTTAAAGGAAAGAGCGCCTTACTGGATAGTCGATCACCACACGACATAATTGGTAACCCTGCAAGTGGCTTATTTGGTGTTCTCCATTCCAACTATGCAAAGGAAATCTCAAAAACCATAGCAAGGGTTCAGACGTATGAAGAATTTCTACTACAGCTGCTCAAAAATCAGACATCCGTTCTCGATTTAACGATCAATGTGATGAGGAACGACAGAGCAACCAACGAAAGGTGAATAAAGCTACTCGAAAGGCAAATGGCCCTATAAAGCGAAAGGAGCTCAGGAGATCATCGGTTTCAAGCATTTATGGTACTGACAACGCAGCTGACACTACTCGCAGCCAACCTTCAACGAATGCAGTCGGAGGTACTCACAGGCATCCGTCACCGGACCATCAGCCCAACCCTAATATCTCCAAATCATTTAAAGGAACAAATAGATCAAATACGAGATCATTTGCCACCAGTCTCTACAAATGACACCATTCAACTGTACAAGCTAATGCACGCCGTGCGCACAGTGACTGGAACTCAAGTAATTTTTAAGGTCACTCTTCCGTTAGTATCCACCACCCAGCTGGATCTCTTCAGCATGATATCAATTCCTCTAAGCGATTCTACAGGTTGGAATATATTCGACTTAAAAATTCCGCTAACTGCAGTCAATAGCCTTAGAGACCAATTTGTCGGACTCACGCCAGAGGATCTACAACACTGCCCAATGATGACTACTTTTGCTTCGACCAACATGCTGTGTTCAATGTGGATCATCGCTGCGAATTTCAACTCTTCAACAACAAGAGCTCTACGCTGTGCCGAACTATACATACAAAGTCCAAAATAGTATGGTCAAAAACGCATCAACCAAACAGTTTGATCTTTGCAACGGATGCTCCAATGGACCTCAGAGCCGTTTGCAGCAACATTTTCCATACTATAACTCTGGAGACAACCGGGCTACTGACACTTTCCAGTGATGCACTGCACGAAATGCTGACATCAGCATCAGCACCTTTGATACGACAATCAGCAAGGTCAGTACAACATATGTACGCTTTGGCAAAATTCCTCCACATCACTGGAAGCAGTCCCAAGAACCACAGCACCCATGTATTCAGACATCAACGATCTGGACGCACTTCAGCAGCAACTAGAACGTAATAAGCATGCCATACTGCCAGAACATCTTGACACTACTCAGCATACATACTCAAAGTAAGGGATCATGGCATTTTCTAGGAGTTATAACGGCCGACAGGTAGGGGAAATACAGGCACACAAGCAAAGATGCACATGGTATGTACCAAAACCATATGTGTAAAATACAAGAAGCTGCCTATCTATCTCCTTAACTCAAGGAGGCAATATGTAATTCGTTAGTACACTAAGTAAACTAAGCAAATGTAACAATTATGAAGCTATAGTCGAGTATACCCGACTACAAAACTCTCTGAACCCAGTTCAAAAGTTTCCGATCGCATCTTCGTACTTTTACACATACACACACGAACAGCCTGTTTTGGCGCGCGGTCGTGTATCTCGCGGTGCTCCTGAAGCTCGTTGGCCTACGGTGCCCCCTGCGTGTAAACAAACAGTTTAGAGCGCGCGCGTTGCGGGGGAAGCTACTCACTTGGTGGCAGGATCCACTTCCAGGTGTACGGTTTCGCCGTCTGGCCAGGACAGACCTGCTGACGTAGATGTGATCGGGGTGAGTCTCACTCTTACTGCCACAGGGCGCTCTTGAGTGCAAAATTCAGCACTATACGCACACAGTTGATAATTGCCAATCATGCAACTATTGACGACCAGCTGTTTGCAAACGGAGATGCCAACCTAATGCCCCCCAACTCACCTACGCCATTGACCCACTTGGCTGGCGAAGCGAGTACAGCGACAAGTGTGGCAGAATTGGATGCAGTTGCCATCAATAGGGCTCCGAAACTGGCCCGGACTCCGCCTGCACAGGCGCCTGCCTCAGCGCCACCGAACCTTCACGATCGAAGGTTCCAATTTGGCGCACCGGTGCACCAGGACAAAGGTGCGAAGCAAGAAGCCAACCATGGCGCCCGGACGCCATCGTTGTTAAGTGCACAGTCAACACTACATATTCCGATGTGCTCAAGCTGGTGAAAACGGCACCCGTGCTGCAAAGTCTGAAGAGCAGCGTGCAGGGCATTAGGAAAACTGAATCTGGTGAGCTTCTACTCAAAATTCAGAATAACGCTGATCCCGCGACGCACCAACTTCACGCTGCTATGCAGGAAGTCCTCTCAGGGAAGACGGATGTGCGATCGCTCCACGAAACAGTGCAGGTGAAAGTGCACAATATCGACGAGACAACAACTGCTGACGAGGTGCTCACGGCGCTCTATGCGTCGGTAGAAGGAGACATCACGCCTGAAGCTATTCCAAGGATGAGGATGGCCTACGGCGGAACGCAGATCGCCACGCTATCGCTGCAACCAAGCATCGCCAATAAACTGCTGGAAAAAGGGAAAGTGCGTATAGGATGGGTGATCTGCCGCATACGACGCAAAATCGAGCCCCTGAGGTGCTACCGGTGCGTGGGCTTCGGACACACTTCCGTCAGATGCAAGAGCCAAGAGATTGTATGCAAGGACTCAAGTGCGGTGGCACCGGACACACCGCCAGGCAATGCAAAAATGAGCCCAAGTGCCTCTTATGCACCAGGCATGGCGTTTCCGCGAGCCAAACCGCGCACTCTGCCTTGAGTCGGGCTTGCCCGGAATACAGACGGGCACTCAAATCACTTAAAAATGGGTAAGTTTATTCAACTTAACCTAAATCACTGCAGATCCGCGCAGGATCTAGCGCAAACGGTCGTTGAAGGAAGCTTTGATGTCGCTATTATCAGTGAACCATGCAAGCATGAGGGAGAGACAATATGGAGCTGCGGACAGCCCCCACACCAACTCAGCCAGCGATACGCACGAAAGGGGTTTGCGCGGGCAATATGCGGCAACATATATATATACAGTTGCTACATAACGCCAAGCAGCCCCCTCTCGGAGTTTGAGACAATTATCGAGGAGATCGCACAGGATGCGCGTGGCAAATCCCCGATTCTAATCGCCGGCGACTTTAACGCAGGGGCAGCAGCAGAACGTTACCAAGGGGGTACCGTGCTTGAGCGCTTTGCCTCGCTGCACATTTGTCTACTTAATAGTGGAGCGAAGAGTACCTTCAGCAGAAGATCGATCATCGATCTAACTTTCGCGAGCCCAGAACTTGCCTGGAACGCCACTTGGCATGTCTCCGAGCTCTACACTCACAGCAATCATTTCGCCATGATTACAGCGACCGACTCACCCAGGGATTATTCCGACACGTTGGCTACAAGGCAGACACGCTGAACAGAGAGCGACTACTAGCTATGATGCCTCAATGGCAAAAGTCAGCAAGGCAATCCACGGCAGCCCGTTGCATTATGGAACAAAGAAATTGCCAAAGCACGCAGAGAGTGCCACGCTGCACGGCGAAAATACCAGCGGTCAAGAGGATCGTCGCTCTTGGACCACTACGCTGAGTGCTTTAAGGCAAAAAGAATGGTGCTCAAGATGGCCATCAACCAGAGCAAGGCCAGACACTTCCAGGAGTTGTGTGACGCCGCAGATGCGCAGCCTTTCGGAATAAGCTCGTTATGGCAAAACTACGCAGACAGCCAATGCCCATATATGCTGAACAACTCGGTTGAATAGTCCATAAGCTTTTCCCCAGTCAGCCACCGCTGACGGAAGCACAACCGCACACGTCCGAAACCCAGGTCATTGACCTCACCGACGGAAATGAGGTACTAGCTATCGCCTCAAGGGTCAAACCCAACAAAGCGCCGGCCCCTGACGGTATCCCAAACGCGTGCTAAAAGCTGTCATTGCTGCACATCCGGACGCCTTCGCCGATTTGTACAATCAGTGCATTGCAGAGTGCATCGTGTCACGTACTTGGAAAATCCAGAGGCTAGTGCTCATCCCGAAGCCAGGCAAGGATCCCGATGACCCCTCGTCGTACCGCCTACTCTGCATGCTGGACACAATAGAGCAATCAGAGCTGTGCTAGACATAGCCCGACAGGCCATCCAAGGCACAAGACGGGCCGGAGGTACAAAGAAGTACTGCCTAATATGCACGCTGGATGAACAAAGATCTGAAGTGGTTCTAATAAGTAGCAGGAAGCGAATTGAAAAGGCGATGCTGCGAGTCGGTTCCGCCAGTACCGCAACGAAGCCAGCTATCAAGTATCTTGGTATAATTATAGACCACAGGCTGACGTACAAACACCACCTGGAGTACGTGAGCAACAAGGCGGCAGTTGTGACCACAGCCATCAGCCGGATGATGGCCAACACAAAAGCTGCGAAGAAGGAAGCTCATCGCAGGCGTCTTAACTTCCACAATTCTGTATGGGTCATCAGTCTGGGCCTCAGCAATGGATATTCCAACCTACAGACGAGGCTGCAGGGCGAAATACAGGCGGTGCGCTCTTCACGTCGCCACGTGCTTCCGCACGGTTTCGGAGCCCTTGTTGTGGCTAGCATGATACCACTGAATCTGCTGACTGCCGAGAGGCAGAGCGGCGGCTCTACAAACCGGCAATTGCGAGAGAGGACCATCTCATCGTGGCAAAAAGCCTCGACCAATGGCTCCAAAGGTAGATGGATCCACCGTCTCATACCACAGCTTGGCATGTGGCTAAATCGGCGCCATGGGCAGGTGGACATCTACCTGGCCCAGCTGCTGACTGGGCATGGATGTTTTAAGGCCTACCTCCACCGTTTTAAGCACGAGAGGGACCCATACTGCGACCACTGCGGACTCGACGTAGTAAAAGACGTTGAGCACGCGATCTTCAGCTGCCCGCAATTTAGGCTAAAGCGGGCTATGGTCTCAGTACCTAGTGCTGAACTGACCCCAGGAAGCGTGGTTTCCATCATGCTGGAAACCGAGAGTGCATGGGCTGCCATAACCAACCTGGTCGCCACCATAATGAAGAAGCTACGCCGTTGCGAAAGGATCCGGTGTGTTATTGCTGAATAATCGGCCATTTTGAATGGCCGCCACCTGCCCCGTGAAGTAGAACTTGACAGCGGTACCGTGGAGGCAGACTTTCTCTACTTCCTTCCTTTCTTTTCTTTTTTTCTCTCTGTAATATATTATATATAATTTAAGCTTTCATGAAATAAAAAAACACATACACAAAAACGCACACACACAAGCGATGGCACAATCCACAGCGCAAGCAAGGCATTTAAAGAGGTGGCTGTGCTTCTTCTGACTTTAATTTCGTTGGCCCAACACTGCAGGACGATTTGTATACTCTGTTGGTTAACTTTCGATTGGTTCGTTACGCTATCACAGCCAACATAAACAAAATGTGCAGGCAGATACTCATTATTCCAGCTAATCGAAAGTACCAATATATATTTTGGAGAACATCGCCTGACGCCGAGCTGCAGATATTTGCGGTGTTGACCGTAACATACGGAACTACATCTGCACCATACTTGGCAGTACGTAGCCTACATTACTTCGCTGACATGCCATTCGCTGAATTTCCACTCGGCGCATCTATTGTCAAATCTTCATTCTATGTCGAGGATTGTTAAGTGGGGCAGACGACCTCGAAAAATTACAAAAAATCAAGAATGAAGTATCTGAGATACTTAATCGCGGATTATTTCCCCTAACTAAGTGGCATTCAAATCACCCTGCCTTGATGGAGGATGATTCATTAAAGGAGTTTATTTTAACCGAAGATGCTGTGAATATCGCTTTAGGTGTAACATGGGATCATGATCATGGGATCAATCGTTCTCGGTAGTGACCAAGAGGACAATTCTTTCAACGGCATCGTCACTGTTTGATCCACTTGGTTTACTGTCTCCACTCATCATTGTTTCCAAAATAATTTTACAAGAATTTTGGTTGTTAAAACTCGCATGGGATGAGTCACTACCAGGCTTGGGAGACCTGTTTAGCTTCACTCAACTTATTAGGCACTCTCCCAGTCCCTCGATATTGTCTGCATGACAATAAAACGCGTAGATAAGAGCCTACGGCTGCTGCCTGTACGCACGCTAAGTAGATTCTGTTGGAAACGTCAACGTCCAGTTGCTAACTGCGAAATCAAGGGGGAGACACCCTTCAGTCAACAAGCAAACCTTACCAAAGCTTGAACTTTGTGGAGCTCAATTGCTAAGCTACTTGTATGACAAGATCGAGGACATATTATTCGACAAGCCACATATATCACACTTTTGGTGGGATTCACAAATTGTTTTGCATTGGCTGCAACAACACTCCGCAGCTTTGTCATCTTTCGTCGGTAGCTTACTGTTGGGGGAAATTGGAGACATGTACCAACACACAGCAATCCTGCCGATATTGTGTCCCGAGGTTGCACAACGAATCTTCAATTTGGTTCTCTGGTCTAAGTTTCCTTCTCAAACCGGAAGATCAATGGCCCTGTCAAAAGCAAATGGTTGAATTGGACAGGAAAATTATCAATCTTAAGAAGAGAAAGGCAACATTCACTGCAACTTTCGAATCAAATTATCTTCTGGAAGTCATCGACGAATACAGCTCCTACAATCGCGTGCTTCGGATTGTAGTTTATGTTTTTAGGTTTATGCAAGCCTGCAGAAAACGACGTACCTTCGACATGATCTTTCCGTCGCCAGAAGAACTCCATGCCATGTATTGCATCGTCTGGAATATTCAGAACCAAGTTAATAGAGAAGACGTTTTATTGTTGCAAAAGCATAAGCAGCTGCGCAGCAATCTAAGATACCTCAGCCCATTCATCAATGGATCATCAGGATAAGAACTTATAAGGGTTAGTGGAGCATGCAAATACACCTTCACGCCAGAAGCACCCAATAGTTCTCCCAAGTAAATCGCATTTTGGTCAAATTTATGTACGTCATCTGCACCGTCGCAACTATCATGCTGGATCTAAGGCCAGTCGCCTTACTGCGTCTTCAATTCAATTCAACGCCAAAGACCTCACACGGCGCATAGTTCGTTCATGCATTCACTGTGTGCGCTACCGTCCAGCTCTTCTAAAACAGATTATGGGATCACTGCCATCTGAGCGTCTGACCACCGATAAGCCATTCAGATATGTTGGCGTTGACTACTGTGGTCCAGCGAAATCATATGAGGCAAAGCGCCCACGAAATCATACATTGCTACAAAAGCTGTTCACATAGAGGTGGTGTCTGAGTTATCCACAAACAAATTTTTGGAATCGTTAACGCGAATGATTGCCCGTATCACATATTCACTGCGACAATGCCACAAACTTTGTTGGTGCATCTAATAAATTGATCGATCTAAAGAATTTCATCTTTAACAAGGATACTCAATCGGCCATTCAATCCTGTTGCTCGTCTGAAGAAACAACATTCTCTTTTATTCCTCCTAGGGCACCACATTTTGGCGGCATCTAGGAAGCGGCTGTCAAAAGCGCCAAAGGTCTTTTGTTGTGCACCTTGATGAACACCCGATTCACCTTCGAAGAATGGAACACTGCCGTAGCAGAGATAGAAGCTGTGCTTAACTCGCGACCTTTATCACCGCTGTTTTCAGATGCCAATGACTTTGGTGCTATAACTGCAGGTCAGTTGTTAAATGAAGATGCACTGCGTGCGTTGCCTGAGCGGACTGCGAACAGCACCAACATAACTAACTTGGATCGATTTGATCAGATCATAAACGAGTTGTGATCCCGTACTAAGTGGACTTCAACAGCGGAAAATCTAAAGGTCGGGGCAATGGTCATCATCCAAGAAGACAACACTCCTCCACAACGCTGGAAACTTGGACGTGTCGCGTCAGTCGTGACTGGAAAGGATGGCCATGTCTAAATGGAGTCTGCTGTCGTCCAATTCACAAATTACCTGCATTGCCTATTTCTTGAAAAAAAAAATCATTTCAACGGGCCCGGGATGTTGGGGCAAGTTCTCATATTATTAGTCTTATACTAAATCGCTCATTCAATTTGATTTAATGTTTAATTTTAATCAGCACTATATTTAGGAATTAACATAACTCTCCAAAAACACCCTATGTAAACACTCTCTTTTGCTTTCGCTCAAGCTATGTTAAGTAACTACTGCAAATTCAAAAAAATCAGTCACCTAACATAACTGCATATAGCCAGAAGTGTTGATCTTGTCGCCACAATAAATTGTTGTTTAGATTTTCGCACACGCCCACCCGAGATATTAATTCTCAGATCACAAAAAACGATTTTGACCCAACATAGCCGAAGGCCTTAGTAGCCAGCGCTATAAGCCACTTGTTAGTTTAAACTTTTATAGTTAAACTATCAATATTAATAAATAAATAAATATTGTAGTATGTTTACAAGCTCATTTATTTGTGTGTTCATCTGTGAGTCATTCATGTTCTTGTTTTTTCGAGATATTTCATTTTGTGTTACAGATTCTTAGCTCATGTGTTTATCGAAATGAAATTATTTTTTATACGATAATTAATTCGGAATATCCAACAAAAATATGTC
The DNA here is from genome assembly GCA_035043065.1 of Hirtodrosophila confusa. Classification (NCBI taxonomy): domain Eukaryota; kingdom Metazoa; phylum Arthropoda; class Insecta; order Diptera; family Drosophilidae; genus Hirtodrosophila; species Hirtodrosophila confusa. The sequence goes on from JAWNNI010000167.1 coordinate 285,288, forward strand.
GTAGACATATAACAATAAATGTTAACTTGGAATTATGAGCTATGTTATTAACGTCACCATGTGCATGTACTATGTCAAGAACATTGTTAGTGTTGAGTAATATATGAATAAACCAAGAAAGAGACAAAGAGAGAGTGCTTCTTGTACATTCGTAGTCTTGCATATGCGAAAAGGCGAGGTCCGAGCGAGTTGGATATATGGACTGAGTGTGGCGCAATGGTTCTGTGTGTTGAGGTTGGCCGGATACAGTTAATTTGGCGAAGTGACACGTGTTAGACTGAACATTGCGACTCGCTACGCTTTTTCGTGAAAATAACTTTTTAACATGAAAAAAAACATTTCTCTGCCTCCTACATCAGAAAAGGATCGCCACATCCACAGGAGCATCCTAATAGCATGTTACAGGCGCTTTTAGAGTCGCAGAACAAAATTTCATCGAATTACTGAAAGCAATGCAGTCGCCGGCAGCAACAACAACTAAGCGCGAAATTTCGGTGACATTGCCTTTATTCAACCCTGAAGCCGTTGGCGCCGACTGCTGCATGGTGCAAAACAGCGGAGATGATATTGTCTGATATACACTCAAAGGGAGTGCACTGGTAATGGGACTCAGCAAGTCATTAGCTGGAACCGCATCCCAGTGGTTGTCACAAATTAGCTATGCTGGGATGACTTGGTCGGAATTTCAAGAACTGTTCATACAGAGATTTGATTGTATGGAGACGCCGGCCGCCATCTTGTTAAACATTTTAAATGGACGGCCAAACAAACACGAATGTCTGTCTGTGTATAGCCGCCGTCTAGTGACATCTTTAATGACGAAGTGGCAATCGATGACCATAGAGGAAGTTGCAGTTTCGTTTGTGATGGCACATGCATCGCAAATTGACACACGGCTGCAGCGTGTCCTATATACCACAACAATAAAGACGCGCAGTGAAATGCAGCAGCAGTTGAAAGCGTACGCATTTGATAAGCTGACCGAGGGTTCTGGAATAGACCCAGAGATGAAAAAGCCCAAGATGCAAGCTACAACTAAATGCCATTACTGTGGCCAACTCGGGCATAAAATGGTGGAATGCCGTAATCGAAAGGCAGATGACAAAAGTGAGCCAAAGGCATATCTATCTTATGGCAAACCTACAGTTGGACGTCCAGGTGGCCACATTGCGTCTACTTGCGCGAAGGGTGCAGCTACAGCGAATGGCAGAAACGAGAGCAGCCAGCAGTACTGGAGCTCCAAGGAAGAATGTATCAAAATGATGAGCCGTATCGATTATTTTTTGATTCTGGTGCCGAATGCTCGCTGATCAAGAAAAAGTTATCTAATAAGATAGCTGGCAAAAGATATAACAATATGGTAGTTCTAAAAGGAATAGGAGAAAATTTTGTAATAAGTAATTTGCACATTTTAGCCAGGATACAAATTTCTCAATTTAATTTGGAGGTTCTATTCGATGTTGTGATGGATTATCATTTAAAGCATGACATAATGGTAGGCCGCGAAATACTTCAACTTGGTTTTGGCATTACAATGGATTCTGATAACTTAGATATGTTTAAAACTAAAATTGTGAATGTAGTACATGATGAGTCGACATCAAACATTATGATGAAATCCATTGATAATAATAAAAACCTTCAAGAATGTGAGAAGTACGCACTAAAAGGTATTTTAAATGAATACTTAGATAGCTTCATAGATGGAATGCCGAAAAAGCTTTTCACAACTGGTGCTTTAGAGATCCGTTTATTAGACAATAATAAAACAGTTCAACGACATCCATGCAAACTAAGTGAAGGCGAAAAGAAACTTGTAAGAACCAAAATCCTACAGATGATAGAAGCAAAAGTAATTCGCCCAAGCAGCTCGCCATTCCATTGCTAGTCCAATGCTACTAGTAAAGAAAAAGGATGGCAGTGAAAGGTTGTGCGTAGACCACAAATACTGTGTCAGACAAATATCCGTTTCCACTAATTTCTGACCAAATTGCTAGACTGCATGACGGAAAATATTTCTCTAGAATAGACATGGCCAGTGGATTCTATCAGGTCCCTATTGGGGCTGCTTCAATTGAGAGAACGGCATTTGTAACGCCAGACGGGCAGTACGAGTTCCTTGCCATTTGGACTGAAAAATGCCTCTTCAGTTTTCCAGCGAGCAATTGTACGAGCATTAGGTGAACTGGCATACTCATATACAATAGTTTATATTGACGATGTATTTATTGATTGTCGTCGAATCAAAAGAGGAAGCCTATGAAAGGTTGGCCGTTGTGCTGAAAACGTTATCAACTGCGGGATCCTCTTTTAATATAAAAAAATTTAATTTTTTTCAAACTGAAATAGAATATCTTGGGCTCCTTATCAAAAGTGGTGAAATTAAACCTAACCCTAGAAAGGTAGAAGCACTGTCTGCTCTAACTTAACCTGTTTCAGTTACACAATTAAGGCAATGCATGCCGCGATTTTCTGAGCAAATGAAGCCTTTGTATAAATTAACTTCCAAAAACAGTGGTTTTATCTGGAATGAGCAGCATGAGCTAATACGCCAAAAGATACTACAAGCCCTGACTAGAGAACCGATATTGATCATCTTTGATCCACAACGCCCTATTGAGCTGCACACGGACGCAAGAGCAGATGGATATGGTGCAATGCTGGTGCATAGAGTTGACGGAAAATTCAGGTTGGTTGAATATTTCAGCAAACGTACTACTGCAGCAGAATCCAAGTACCATTCTTATGAGTTGGAAACTCTGGCTGTGTACAATGCTGTAAAACATTTCCGCCATTACCTACATGATCAAAATTTTGTAGTGTACACGGACTGCAATTCATTGAAGGCGAGTCGAACAAAAATAGAGTTAACGGCCAGGGTGCATCGTTGGTGGGCTTACCTACAATCGTTCGATTTCGATGTGGAGTATCGAAAGGGAAGCTAGATGGCACATGTAGATTTTCTGGCTAGAAATCTAATCCCAACAAAATCAAATTGCACGGATAGAACGGTTGAGGCACGCATTGATTTGGCAGAGATAACGGATAATTGGTTAATTGCAGAACAACAACGTGACATGGACATAGTTGACATTGTAGCACAGCTAAAAAGCGGTGAGATGCGTGAAGACATAGCGAATACGTATAAGATGAGGAGCGGATTCAAAGAAATCGCAAAATTCAAAGAAACGGCAAAAATTGCTGTTTGCCTGTTATACCGCGTGCACTTAGATGGTCCGTTATTAATCATGTCCATGAGTCAATAATGCATCTCGGTTGGCAAAAGACATTAGATAAAGCTTACGAGCAATATTGGTTTGAAAATATGTCAAAGTATACGCGCAAATTTGTGGAGAATTGTATAACCTGTAAGATATCCAAACCGTCATCGGGTAAAGTGCAAATGGAAATGCACCCAATTCCCAAAATCAAAATACCATGGCACACAATTCACATAGATATTAGTCGAAAATTAAGTGGCAAGAACGATATGAAAGAATATGTCATAGTACAGGTTGATGGGTTTACAAAGTATGTCTATCTATACCATACCTTAAACTTAGACACAGAAAACTGCATTAAGGCAATTAAATCAGGCATATCACTCTTTGGAGTACCAAATCGCATTATTGCAGATCAGGCAGAAGCTTTGCCAGTAGTGCATTTCGGGAGTTCTGTTTGAACAATAAAATTGAATTGGATCTGATAGCCACGGGCGCCAGCCGTGCCAATGGGCAGGCGGAGCGCGTGATGAGCACAATGAAAAACATGTTCATAGCAGTAGAGGAAGGCAAGCGATCATGATCATGAGCAGGAGGAGGCATTAGGAGATGTTCAGTTAGGTATGAATTGTACCAGCAATCGGGTGACTAAGTTTAGCCCGTTGGAACTGCTGATAAGTAAGGAGGCCAGACCATTAGGTATGTTACTTTAAAATGAAAATGAGGAGGAAATAGATCTTGTTAAAATAAGAACACAAGCCAAAGAAAATATTGACAAAAATGCCATGTATGAAAAATGTCGAATAGATAGAAATAAGGCAAACTTGTGAAACATAAATGGGCGAGTTGTTGCAAAAGAGTACAATCTACTAAGAAAATAAAAGAGAGATATCTTGCAAAACTGACATTTGAAGACACGAAAGTGTACGAGAAGTTGAAAAGCAATGAGTTAAGCTGAAAGATTGATATTTCGTGTAAAGTTGAAGGCCAAATGGGCGAGTTTCTATTGAAACTGACATTTGATGTATAAGTTTGAATGAGACTATGGAGAGTATAAATATTTTGACTATGCAAAATAAAACAAGATATGATGCCACGCCTAATGCTATAGTAGAATATTGCACACGAGGACGCGTGCTAGTCAGGAAGGCCGTGTCGTAGACTAAAAAGAATAAATGTTAATTTGAAATTATGAATTATTATGTGCATGTACTATGTTAAGAACATTGTTAGTGTTGAGTAAGATATGAATAAACCAACAGGTATCAGACTATCATAACAACACACTTGGACTTACCCGCAGAGACAATCACGCCAAAAAAATCTAGTGGGTCATAGACTCGTTTAAGCGCTATAAATTCCCCGGGTTGGATGGAATCTATCCAGCGATGCTACAGATGACCAAAAATGGGACATATCATGACTACATTCCCCGTTACAAACATGTCTGAAACGGGACTATGTGCTTGTAACCTGGAGGACTGCACAAGTTGTGTTCCTGCCCAAAGCAAGTAATATCAGTCACGTGCAGCCAAGAGACTACTGACCCATACAACTAAACTCATTTGTGCTGAAAACACTGAAAAAACTTCTGGAGCACCACATCAAGAAGGGTGTGAGCTCATCCTCAAGCCCAACCAACATTAAAGGGAATTTGATGGAGACAACGCTACATTCCCTGGTAGGCAATATAGAAAATCCAATATATACATTCAACAATGTATCGACAAGATCAAAAACGCGAGGCTTAAGAGCCACAGCATTATACTCGTCAATACACCCGTAGATGCAGATCCTGTTGAGCTGCAGAGGAGTCAGAGACGAATGGGGAACCACCACCATAACAAAGGAAGGCAGAGTCTTGTCTTCTCCGTTATGAAATTAGCGGTGGACAAACTACTAAAGATCTTAAAAGGAAAGCCCTGGATGACATGAGTATTATTATCATAAGAAAATGTCAATCGACAGCTTCTTCAAGAAATATACGTTTCAGGCAATACTAAGATAGGCCACCGGAGCCGGACTTAACGCATAAACGCGGACAAAACGGACGTCTTTCTCTTCACAGAGATACAAGGTACAGAGGTGGAACCAGTTCTAGGTGAACAGAATAATGGAGTAATAGTTGAGGCGTGCGCCACTTGGAGCGCTGCTGTAAAAGAGTTCGATACTCCTCCTTCCAACGTGCCCAGAACATCTGCTGCAGGTATACAATCCAATGCCACTGACCGAAACGATCAAAGTTGAGTACGTCAAGATCTGCAGGATGCTCTGAAATTGGAAGTAACGACCGAGAATTAATTATTTCCGCAAAGCTGCAGACTAGTGTTCGCAGCTCATCATATTCAAGAATGGAAGTGCCAACAGCTCGACAGAAATGGTGCTTTGCTGTCTTCACTGATGACTCCCACAGTCCACCAAAATGTGGTAAGCGATGTGGCCAATCTATCGAATCCAGCATGCAAAGCTGTTGAACGGACTTCATATGATCGTTACTCAGGAATGGGCTTTTCAGTTCAGACAGTTAATTTTTTGAGCCAACAAAGTTTGTAGCATTGTCAGACCAGATCCGAGCAGCAGCCTCGTGTAAAACGCTTTAGCGAACCAAGAATTGCAGCCGTAGAAAGATCCTTAACGAGCTCCAGATGCACAGTTTTCGTCGCAAAACAAATGATGTATCACTTTATGGCGTGCCGATTGCAAACTTCGGTTTTATAGAAGAATGGCCCACAGTAATCGATGCCAGTGACCATAAAGGGTTCCGAGGTGTCCACACGATTTTCCGGTAGGTCCGCCATTGTGTTCACACGAGCGAGGCCTTGATCTAAAACAAACTGTACATTTGCTTGTTACACTTGCCACTGTTTTGCGCCCACCGTTTGGCAAATAATGAAGTCTAATAGCCCCAAGGAAAGCGCGAGGTCCGGCATGCAAAATACACTCGTGGAAGTGAGTTATTATTGCTTGCGTTACTGGATGCTTATTGGGAAGTATAATCGGCTACTGAGCAGCAAAATGCAATGCAGAGTTCGATAGACGACTGCCGACGCTCAGTAGTCCATCTTTGCCAATAAACGAGGCGAGAGAAGCCAATGAACAAGAAGGTTTGATCCGCTTCCCCAGTTTTATCGCCTTAGAATCCTTGCCAATGCTAGACATTTGTTTTGATCTCAGCAGCAACTGGGTGCCATGATGAATACAAGCTACTGTTAGACCAGGACTACGAATACGATTGTTGAACTTGTAGAACTTGTTGAACTTGTAGCCAAATACACGTTGACACTTGGCAAAAGAGTAAGCGTATTTGCATAGTAATGTCACATCTGGGAAAGGAGAAGATCTAACTGTCTGGTAGCGACTGTATAGGCAAGCAGGAAGCCAGCCAGTTCTCTAGCTCTCTTTCTCTCTCTCTCTCTAGTTCTCTCTCTCTGGAAGGATAAGATTGAATGGGATGAGAGTCATCCGTTTACACTGGCAACTACTTGGAGGAATTTCTGTGCGGATTTTGAGGGCGAATCGCTTTTTAGGTTCCCACGACGAGTCATCGGTCCTATGTTGCCATTGAAGTCCATGGATTCAGTGATGCCAGAGTTCCTGCATGAACATCTTAGCCCCGTAATCTTAGCCAAAACGCCCAATCGGTCATAAAACCAGCAAGAGTTGATACCACAAATCGCTTTGTGAGCTTCGATGCCAATTTTATGGGTGCTAGCGAGAACATAAACGAATCTGAAGCAGGATCCCAAGCCAGGCCCAGAGTTTAGGTAATATCACTCCCATCATCAAATCTAAGCATAAATTCCTTGTCAGCATCGGGCACTTTCTTGAGTACAGTAGGATTGCTCGAGCACCATTTACGCAATTTGAAACGACCTCTGTCCAACAGATTTGTTGTTTGCTTCATGATTGCGATGACTTCTTGCCGAGTTGTCACACGAGATAAGATCGTCGACATAAAAATCACGCTGAAGAGTTTTTGTGCCATTAAGAAACTAAAGCTGCTCATCCACGGTCAATTGATGCATGGAACGAATTGGTAAAAATGACGCAGACTTTGTAATATAGGTAACTGTGTCTAGCTTAAATACTGGCAACTAAGCTCCCAGCTTTATTTGTCCAACACAAAGAAAGTCAAAGAACAGACTAACACCAATCAGGATGTCGACTAGCTGCGATTTGTACAAATCATGATCAGCCAGCCGTATGTTGGCGGGAATGTTCCAGGATGCAGAGTCAAACGTGAAACTGGACTGCTTTTCAGTGATTGTGAGGGCAATCACGGCTAAAATGCACGTAGCGTAATCAGAGGCTTGTGAATGTATAATAAAATTAACTGCAAAGCTTTGTGACGACGAAGACGAATGCAATTGAGGGCTTCTTATTGGCTTAGGTTGGAGACAGCGTTGCCGAGGTGCAAAAAACTATGATGTCTAGCATGTCTTTCCCACCTGAGAGCTAGTACCATATACTGCTGTAGCCTGTTCCATGGTCTCTTGTTTTTAGCAACACCTCTCCAATAAACATGTAAATTGATCCAGCGATGGAATGCCATCTAACAAAGCCTCCTCCCAGCATGTTTGCGTGGCACTTTCCAACTTCTGCAATGTCTGTCAGTCGTGAATGTGTGGGTTCAGGCAACCGGCGACCGCCTGTTCTATTGAGCCTTACCCGGGTACGGCGGATCTCTGCCCGGGTGGACTCTTGGGAACTATGAAAAAATCCCACAACAACTTTAAATCCCCGCAGGATCTCCCAGCGGCTGATGTCGCAAGACATTACGAGGACCGACTACTAGACAGACTCCCTCAGTGGTAGACCACCCTCCATGTCCGGCTCAATCGGCAAGTGCCGCAGGCACAGCAGGGTCTGGGGTGTGGAGCACACGACCAGCAAGCAAGGCAAGCCACTGCGTCGGCTGAAACGCGTGGAAGCTCGGTGGGACCATCCCGACCGATGCGACCTCCGCTGTAGGCCGACAGACAGGGTCAACAACAGCCGCAACGCCCGAAGAAGGAGTTTCTACCTCCGCGCGGCCGGCCGGGGGGCTGGATGACCCGAACAGTCGCAATTTGTGCTGTTCGCGAGTCAGATGGTACCTGACCTACCTCCAGCAGGGGCTCCCTCCGGTCGAGGCCCTCAAGAAGGGTACGGAGCTGAAGCAGCGTCGTAGCAGGCTGGGACACCTGCTTCGAAGCGCTCAAATAGTAGCCGCCGACCGGGACGCCAAAAAGGGCGTGCACTACAGTGAAGGCGGTGCAAGGACCACGCCAATCGCAAAGGCCGTGTAGGAGGCTGTTGGACACCCCAGCACATCTCAAGCGGCAGCAGCCGCTGCAGCAGTAGCACCTCCTCCAACAGCGCCCACCCAGCCTCGCGCGTCGTACGCAACGATTGTGAAGAAGGTGAAGGTGGCTGTGTTGCCTGTGGACCAGTTAATCCTCAGCCACAGGCCATCCTCGACGATATAGAAGTTGCAGGATGGGACACTGCGCTCTCCTACACGGGTATCCACTTTCGTGTAGGACATCTGGTCATTGACTGCACCGATGAAGGATCAGCCGATTGGCTGATGAGTGGAAGGACGTACCCCTCGATGCAAGAACGGGTGATGGTATACCCTCACCACACAACATAGCGGTCTTCTGTCCGAGAATCGCGGATCAGTCAACCGATGTCTTTTTGGGTCTGATGAGGAACCAAAACCAGATCGAGACCGATTCGTAGAGGGTACTATCCCGGTAAAATGAGGGGGGCGGAGCCCTCTTCGTCATAGGGATTGACGTAATATCTTCTGCTTTGGAGGAGGAAGTCAATGACCCAATACACCGCCCACAAGAACAGCAAGCAACAGGTGATACAGCGGCCCCTACGTAAACGGAGGCAATAGTCGGCTCGACAGACCTGGCCGAGGGCGCAGATCTGGCAGAGGTAACACTCGCCTGGTGTAGCAGAGGCCATGGAACTGGAGGAAGAGTTGGAGGACGGCGCTCCAATGTCATCCCAGGAGTCTGATTTGGAACTGCGCGGTCAGGCGAACGGGGACGAAACCCATATCACTTTGACGAGCGGGGGCGAGGGAGGCACATCTCAACCCGAGTCGCCAGGTACTGTAGAGCCCACTGTCTGCTGATGAAGACGCCAGTCATCAGCACCGGGTTGGCCCAGGTGAACATCCACCAAGCGAAGGCGGCTTCGGCCGTCCTTTCAGAATTTCTGACCCGGGACTGCGTCCCAATCGCAGTCCAGGCGATAGGGGCTCCCACCACCACGGTGGTGGCGTCGGCGTATTTCGCAGGAGATGAGTCCTGCCAACCCCCAGAAGTGTGTGCCCTGGTGGAATATTGCAGGGCGCAGCAACTGCCGAACTAGGATCTTTATAAGGGAAACTTATCGCTCGATCTCACTAGTGGCGTGGCTGGTACACCTAAACACCCACTAGAGATTGAGAGATATGTCAAAAGTATCAATAGAAGCATATTAGATGCCTTTGAAGAAAGTTGTCCCTTAGGGAGACAATGTAGGGAAAAAGATGCCCAATCGTGGAACGATCGCCTTGAAAAGCTACGCGTTACCACCCGTCAACTCTTCAATAAAGCGAAGAGGGACGATGCCTGGGATCTTTACCATCTGAGTCTTACCTCTTACAACAAGGAATTAAGGAAACCTAAACGGAAGAACTACAGAGACTTCTGTGAATCCATAGAGAGTGTAAATGAGGGCGCTCGTCTGCACAAAGTGCTTTCAAAACGAGCGCCTGAGACCAAATTGGCCCTGAAGAAGAAAGAGGACTCCTTCATCTCCAATAACATGGAGTAATTTGAACTACTTTTCGAAACGCACTTTGCAGGGAGTATCCCTATTGTGGAGGATAGCGTCCAACTTGTAGATCTATCCAGGCAGCGTACTACAGACTGGGCAACTGAAAAGTCTATAGTTAAGATGGAGGCTAAAATGGGGCCTTGGTACGTTCCAGCCCTACAAGTCACCAGGCCTCGATAGAAGCTCACCAGTCTTCCTACAGCAAGGACAGGATCTACTCCTTTCACACCTCAGGAAGATAATGACAAGCAGCCTAGCACTGAGTCATATACCCAGTGCCTGAAGTAGAGCTAGGTTGGTCTTCATCCCCAAGGCCGGGAAGAAAGATATCACTAACCCAAAGTCCTTCAGTAGTATGAAAACCCTGGAAAAGCTGGTGGACGACAATATAAGAAGCATTCTGTTAAAGCAGAGTCCGCTGCACCCAGCACAGCACGAATATTGAGTAGGTCGCTCCACAGACACGGCATTATATTAACTGCACAGAACGCTGAGCAGTTGACACCAAGGAGGTTGCTATCTGCGCCTTCCTAGATATAGAGGACGCCTTCGATAACTCGTCTCATGACGTTGTTCAGGCATTTCTGCGCAGGAAGGGGTTAGATACGGATTCACTCACTGCTTAAATCCAGACAGGCCACAGCACCAGTGGGAGAAAGCACTGTTACAGTCACAACCAAAAGGGGGTGTCCCCAAGGGGGCGTACTGTCTCCCTTGCTATGGAGAATTCTAGTAGGCTCTCTAGCAAAGGTGTTCAATATCAAGGGTAAGCCGATAATTTAGTCATCATAGCACGAGGCAAGTTTGAGGAATCTCTTTGCAACATAATCCAACTAAGGTTAAGGACGACATGCGACTTGTGTAAGGAGGTTGGTCTCAACCTGAACCGTTCCAAAAGAGTCATAGGCTCCTTCACAAGAAGGTACAAATTGCAGAGAATGAAGCAGATAATACTGGCAGGAACACTCTTAGAAACTAGTGGGGAGGTTAAACACCTAGGAGTTATCCTTGATAGCAAACTAAACCTTGTATCACATGTAAAAAACACAGTAGATAAGTGCTCTAGGGCACTATATACCTGCTGAAGCATAGCCGGAAAATCGTGGGGCCCAGCGATCCGTATAATACGATGGCCATACCTTATGATAGTTAGGCCGATGATCACATACGGGGTCATCGCCTGGGGGGACTGAGCACAGCTCGTCACCGTGCAAAAGCAGCTACAACAAGTAAGAACGTTGCAGTCTGACGTATCCGACAGCAGAATACTCTGTTCCCACTCCGGTATTATTTGCTTATTTGTAGGTTCGGAAAGAGACGCGAAGAAAACAGTAGTCTTAATTTAGTCTTAAATTTGGTGACTCTACCTGTACAGGTGTGAGAGATATAGATTTTGCTCCTTTGTGGGGGAGGGGGTGGGGGGTCAAAATTGTTTGATGCAGATTTGTCCAGGAGGTCAACATTAGTCTGCCAAATTTGGTGACTCTTCATAAATTGAGAGTTTATACCAACATGTGCACCAAGTTTGGTTGCTCTAGCTTCAAGATTGTGGAAAAAATTGCGTTCATACGGATAGACGGACATTTCGAAACCCAATATACTCTTTTTCCTTTCGGAACAGAGTATAAAAACTCAAAGAATGACCTGCGTCTGTATGACGGGATCAATGCGCACCTGTTCGGCAGCGGCCCTAGAAGTCCCAATGGAGCTCACACCACTCCATCACACGATCAGAATATCATCCATAGGAGTGGGAAAATATGGTATCAGTAGGGAAGATGCCGATAGATTAAAAAGAGAACTCTCCCTACTTACGCCACCGAGGGACGAAATGACTGCCGAACTACTCTTCGAGCGTCACTTTTTTTAATCAATTTTTTGTAATCAATTTCGGACATTGATGTACTAAAACGGGCAGTACATTCAAGTGGCCCAAACGACACCAAGCACGGGCTTGTTAACGCGCGGAGACAGACCAAATGCAGCCCATCTCCTGCCCAACCGACCGAGGGGCGCGCCGCATAACGTGCGGTAACGAAGATCGCGGAACAGATGAATAGGTACAAACTAAATAAAAGCTCTCATAAATCAAACAATAGACAAAAGTAACCTCGAAGTCCATGTTTGCAATAAAAATCATTGGACGCCGCTAGAAGAGAGAGTCACACACTCACATGGTACACCAACGGTTCCCTGACAAACCAAGGCACGGGCCTTGGGGTGGTAGGCCCTCGGACAAAATATCATGAGCCCCTAGGCAAATACACCAGCATCTTCCAAGCTGAGGTATGCGCCTTCGGGAGATGTGTCGAATTGAAATCCTACGTAACTACCAGAACAGAAGCATAGCCATACTATCTGATAGCCAAGCAACAAAAAGCGCTTTAAGCGGGTCAAAAATAACATCGAAGTTGGTTCGAGAAGTGCGAACCAAATTAAACCACCTAGCCAGGAATAGATGGATCAGATGGATCCCAGGGAATAGACATATACCCGGGAACGAAGCAGCAGATGAGTTAGCAAGAATGGGAGCAGGAAAACCTCTTGTAGGCCCAGAACCGTTTAGAACAATACGAGAACATCTTAGGATAGAAGAGGACAACAGAAGGCAGTCAAGCTGGAGAAGCGCTGCAGTTCTAAGACAGGCCAAGTCATTATTGGGAAGCTATGATCAAAAACATTCAAGCAACTAATACCACTGGGGAAGAATTCACTTAGAATAGTCCCTAGCCTTTTAACAGGGCACTTTACACTGAGAAATCACCTTAGCAAGCTGGGAATTGTAAGCAGCGGGAGATGTAGATTCTGTGAAATGGAGACCTCATCACACATACTAACAGATTGCACTGCCCTTGCCAGAAGAAAGAAAAAAAGAAAGAAAGAAAACAAGCACCTTGGTGGGTTTTTCCTCCAGACAAACGACATAGGCACTCTCGATCCAACCAAGATTCTTGCATTCATGCAAGAAATAGGATTGATGAGTGAGTTTTAGGCTCAGAAGGGGCACAATTGATCTTATAGGTCGTAGTGCAACGTCCCATCACCAATAATAAAAATAAAACATATATTATTGTTTAAAAAATCACGTCGGGGTCACCACATGTTGACTTGGCAAGCTTTTTTAACAACTATAATTATCTACAGCGTTAATAGATAACACAATTAAATTAGTTCGTTCAACAATATACATTTTAAGTAAACGTTTTATTTGCCGCGCAGGGCTATATGAATGTATGTGTGTGTACAAGAAGAGCGAAAGGATTGAACGACGAAAATTCGGCAAGCGTTTGATCAAGATCAGTACCGAATCTATACTAAAGGTTTCTGCTGCTGCAACAGCCGAAAAAGCGCCAGTGCAGCGGCCGAATGTGAGAGCGAGAAAACAATTACGCATAATTGAATGCTTTTCCAATTCTGCCACCTATATGTAATAAAATTATCAAAATCAACCGTGAAAAATTGTATATGGTAAAAGTAAGAATATATGTTAAATATTTTAACATATAAACTTATATGGCACGTTTCTACCATAGAAATCTTTGATTTGCTATATCGTGTGAGTAAGTATCTCAATCACGAAATCTATGTAGCAGCCTGCCATATCGTACTCACACGCTATGCTAACTGCCGACTCGTGTGACCGCACCTTAATTCAATGGCTTTCTTTTTTTCTACAATACGCTCAATCGTCTTCCACTTATGCCGCTTGTGATTGGTTGTAGAAGGAGCATAAGTGTAAGCAAACCGAAATATTAAAGATTATTCTGAAAGTGAAATCGAAGCGAGAAAGTATATGAATTTATTTAGTTCGTCTGTCACTTTGCGGTGTCACGATGAGCACAGCTCACGGTTGAGAGACAGTAGGTTACGCCATGCGCATGTCAGTTAGTCGCCGTTATTCGACGACGCGAGCGTGTGACGTATGAAAATCACTGACTTTTTTTAGTAAATCGGCTCGTGTGGCTGTAATTCCAGTCAGATTATAAAAATCTTGCCAGCATATTGTAGAGATAACGCGTCGATTGATATGTTTTGGTCCCCTGTATGTGCCATACACATTAATTAATACGCAGTCAAAGTGAGAAAATATTGCCAGTCCGTCTGTTTGCATTCAAACTTGTCACTCAATTTTAAATTTATGATTATGAAACTTGGCACAAATATCTGTTTTCGGTGCAGGCAGTACATAAATTAAGAAATTGTGTTATTTCTGTTTAAAAAAATACATCAGTATTTATTGGTGGTTTGATTAGAACTAAAACAATTATGTCTTATAATTATCTTATTATTATACCTACGCTCTGCCGGCGTCGCTGTTTATGCTGCTGCTGCTGTTCATACCGCTGCTGTCGTCTTAGGCTGCCATTGGTCGTTGTTACCGCTGCTGTTGTTGGGGCTGCGTACCTTAACACTTGGGTTTGGTTGGGTGTCGTCTTGCATCCGCTGGTCCCACGGTCACTGGCCTTAAGGGTGCGCACTCAGCGCACGTGGCTTCGTCTCTGTACCCTCTGCCGTTCGCACCTGCGGAACGTTGCTGATCGAGGGTGTCCAATTGCATCCGCCAGTCCCACGGTGAGCTACTGATATCGTTTGGTCAGCGCTCGTGGCTTCTTGCGCAACCTGTGTCCGCGTGATTTGGTAGTTTCTTTCCTTCTTGTTTTGGTTTAGCCGCTAATGTTTGTTGTTGTTGTCTCATCAGCTAAATTGCGGTTGTTGTCTCACCAGCTAAATTGTTGTTGTTGTCTGGCTGCTTATATTATATTATATTTGACCAGGTTGCCTATGTACTCGTATTGTTGTTGTTGTGTTGGGACTTTGACATGCAGGGTGTTAACTCTTCCACCTTTAAGTGCGAGCGTCCTCGGTCGTCACATAAACCCCTATTGGAGTTCTATTGTCTGGTGCGTTTTTTTCACCTGTTCTCTTCTCTGAGGCTGCATCTCTCATTCTTCTGATGAGCTCGATGGCTAACCCTACTATTACTAGTAATAGGATGCTGAGCGAGGTGTAGCTGAGAGTTGCCTGTATAGTTTCTTTAGCTCCGAGTTTCTCCAGTGTCTTGGTGTTGTTTATGTTTAGCTCGTTGATCATTTGCAACGAGAGAACTTCGTCCAGTCTAGTTCTTTCTACTGCTAGCTGGAACAGGGGTGATTCTGGCTCCGCGGGTTGGATTTCTTCTGTTTTGTAGCTCCTGTCGCCGATTTTCACTGTGGAGTTTCGGTATTGGATGATGTTCCCCGGAGTTGCAATGTTTTTTCGTCTAATGTGACGAAACCGTCGAATCCGTTCAGCATTATGGTACCTGGGAGTATCTCCTCAAAGTTCGGAATGTATTAATTGTTGATTATGGTGCATTCTGGTTTTTGTAGGTTAAGCAGTGCGTGTAGGCAAGCGTCATTACTTAAGTCTATTAAATTATCTCTATTACATATTGTCCTGTCATTATGATTTTCACAATTTTCTTTTATGGCATATAGCTCGTTCTTACATTCTAGTAAATTTTCGTATTTTATATCATTAATAATTTGGGCTTTCTTCACGGCTTTAACTTTAAGTGTTCTGCATTTATCTAAGCTAATGGTTGGGAGGCTAATTATGTAAATTAAGTCTTTACCGTTTGTGGCAAGTTTTACTTCTGAGAATTCTAAAAGTTCTTCTATGTTAAAAAATAAATTGTTTTCTTTCTGAAAAATTTGTTCTCCATGTCGGTTTTAATTGCTGAGAAAATAAATGAATTTACAGTATTTGACTTGGCCCATGTAATTGCATGTAAAATATTGGTTAATTCTTCTTTTACTAATTGTATTTTGTATTTAAGAATATTTGCTTTTTGGTTAACAATTTCTTCTGAACTTAAAGTTACTTTTAGTATTGCGTTAGTTACGTTTGTCAATTGATTAATTTTTTCATTTATTATGCGGTTTATGACAACTTGTTTATTATTATTCTCTAGTTGATCATTTATTTTATTAATTATAACTTCATGATCGTGGTGGTCCGGAGTTCCTGCCAACCATTTCCACGCCGTACCTAAGGCTTCAATTGCTCTTTTGTTTTTGTTTGGGGGTTTGAGTCTTTTAAGTCATTTTTGACTTGCGACAGCTCAAAGGAGAGGTATGAGTATAATGGGTGAGATGGGTAGAGTGATTGAAGTGAATTTTCCAATGATGAATAGATAATTGCATATTTCTCTAAATCAAAAATGTGGATTATTTTAAAAGTGCCGTCCTGTTTAGCTGCTAGTCCAGTGTCGATTGAAATGACTTGTGAGTTTGAGTAGTCGAGGACTGTCGTTATCCCCAAGCATGTTGGTAAAATGATCCTGTAAATTAAGTTCTAATATTATTTTTGTGTACTATTTTCCCGGACTGTGTTTTGATAGTTGAGTTTCTATTTTCTGCTACTATTTCCTTTCTGTACCTGGGTGTCAGTTTTGAACCCAATCTTTTGTCGATTTTGACGAAAATTACCTCCCCCTGCTCGTAATTCTTTACCTTGTTCTTGTCTTTGTTGTGGTATTCTAAGTCAGCTTTTTGTTTTCCTGTGAGTTTGTCCACTATTTTTTTCCTATTCTCTTCTGCTTTATCCGGGTCGTTACAGGCTGCCATACCGAAGAATATGTCTCTTGGTTTTTTTCCGATTACAGTGTGAATGGACGAGTTATATTCTTGAAATGTTTTGAAAAGGACATCGGTAAAATTCATGTCACTATTGTCTTTTCTGAGGCATGCCATAATTTCTGATAGGGTGGAGTGAAACCTTTTTATCTGGCCATTACTAGTTGAACTGTAAGGGGTGTGGTAAAGACTTGAATGCCTAATTGGTCTTGTAGAAGGAATTTAATCGATGCTGAGTTCAGAGCTCCTTCATTATCAATGACTATTATTTTTGGAATACCGAATGCTATTAAGGTTTCTCTCAGTGGAATTTTTATATCTTCTGCGGCTCTTGACTTTAAAATTTTTACTTGGGCATATTTTGAAAATTTATCGATGCTTGTTAATATAGTGTGTTTCTCGGTAATATAGATGTCGACATGGATGATATCACCTGGGGATTGGGGAATCGGGGTTGGCTGAATTTCAGTATTTGGAGGGTGTCTGTCATATTTAGATTCCTTGCATGTTAAGCACGACTTCGCAATTTCTTTAGCTTTTTTATGTAGCTGTGGGAAAAAGTATTTTTCTAAGATTTGAGCTTTATTTTCTGAAGCATTCCTATGTGCTCGTCTGTGCTCGTGGGCTATTATTTCACTTTGTTTGTTAATGTCGTTAATGTCCTCTACTTGTCTTTGTGTGTACCTTATTTTATAAGATGAAAAATGGACTGGGTAAAATTCTTGAATTCGTCCCATGATGTTCTGGAGTGCACAGACCGTTAACTATTCTTGGATCGAGCCTTTCTTTAAAAATTTGAATTAATTCGGTTTCTGTGTAGCTTGGTCGAGTTACTATGTGTCTATGGTATGTTGGAAATGGTATTTCAAATCGGTAGTCGGGTTTTTCGCCGGTAAGGATAAAGAGTTGGTTTTTGAAAACATTAATGTGTACTTCCATTGAAGGGATTAAATTGTGTGACGAACTTTCGTCACTCATTACTGTGGCCTCGGTACTGTTTAACTCGATAATTGGGTTTCTGGATAAAGCGTCTGCCACTACGTTGGAGGTACCTGGTTTGTATTTTAGTTCGTAGTTAAATTCTTCTATAAAGGTTTTCCAACGTTTTAATTTAGCGTTATGGTTTTTGTTGCTTAAGGCGAATGTAAGAGGTTTGTGGTCTGTAAAGATTACAACCTTGGCTCTACCGTATAGGTATGTTCGAAGGCTCTGCAAAGCCCAAACGATTGCAAGCATCTCTTTCTCGTTTGTCGCGTAGTTTTCTTCTGTTTTTGACAGAGTGCGAGATATGAAGGTAATGGGTTTGCCCTCTTGTTCGAGAACAGCTCCGATTGCAAAGCTTGAAGCGTCGGTTGTTAATTGAAATTCTTTACTAAAGTTGGGGTTTTTTAGAATAACGTCTGTTGAACTGAGTGTCTGTTGTCAAAAGCCTCTATAGCCTGCTTATTGGGACTTTGTCTGATATTCTGGTTGAGATTCGGCCGCCTTCGCCTCTCAATAGAGTGGTGAGCGGTTTCGCCAATTTTGCGTAGTCTCTTATAAATCTACGATAGTAACCTGAGAGGCCTAAAAATGATCTCAGCTCTTTGAGAGATCGGGGAATGGGAAACTTAGAAATCGCCTGAACTTTTTGTGTACTGGTTTTTACGCCTTGATCTGAGATAGTGAATCCTAAAAAGTTGACTTCTTTTTTGAAAAATTCGCACTTGTCCATCTGTACTTTCATGTTTGCGTTTTGTAACGTCGTGAAGACTTGTTTCAAGTGATGAGCATGTTCGTTTTCTGTTTTGCTAAAAACGATAATGTCATCAATGTGAGACATAGCAAATTTTTCCAACATGTGCCCTTAGAATGTCATCTAGGTCTCTTTGGAAATTTGAGGGGGAGTTCTTGAGACCGAATAGTAGTCTTGTGAATTCATATTTCCCGCCATTGACTGCGAATGCCGTTTTTTCTATGTCTTGTCTTTTTAACGGGATCTGATGGAAACCGCTTTTTAGGTCGAGGACCGTGAAAAATTTATTGTTTCCTAGTTGGGCTATGATTTCCCCTATTTCGGGCATGGGGTATCGATCGGGTATAGTTACTAAATTGAGCTTTCTGTAGTCAATAACTTATCTATATTTCCTTTTCCCTGAAGCATCGGTTTTTTTTGGTACTACCCATACTGGTGCATTGTATGGCGATCTAGAAGGTCGTATTATTCCGTCGTCTAACATTTCTGCGATTTTTTTCTCTACTTCTTGCTTGAGTGCGATAGTATACGGATAGTGTTTGGTGTAAACAGGGGTGTCTGAGGATGTTCGGATCTCGCCTACTACGTTTGTAGCGTAGGTCAATTTTTATTCTGGGTCTGCGAAAAGATTTCTAAAGGTATTCGTTAGGGTGTCTATTGGTTTCTTTTGACTATCGGACATGTATTTTATATTGTTAATTGCCTGTGCAGGCAATTGTTTGATTCGGAATCGTTTGTTTCCATTTACAACGAGAATGTAATTTCTAACATCGATTATTACGATAAGTTGTTTCATAGTATCATTACCCAAGATGCCATGGAACGTTTTGAGAGTGGGTAGTATGAAAAATCTGATTGGTGTGTCGTAGAGACTGAAAAGGTTTAGAAAAACGTGATGGGTAATTGCTATTTTTCCGCCAATCGAATTAGCGTAGAAATCTTCTTTGTTTACCTTCGGGTTTTCTACTAATGAAAGCTGTATGTAGTTTTGGTTGGATCCGGTATCAATGAGGAAGTTTAATACCTTGCCGTCCCTCGTTCTACATTGAAAATAAGGCAACGAGGAACGATTTAGACTACAAAATTGAGTTCAGCCATGTTTGTTGTCTCGGTTGGAATGTCGTTGTTCTGGAAGTTTTCGATTTTATATGGCATCTCGGGAATGCCTTTTTCTTCCATTTCTGTAAAGTGGTTTTGTTCGTCCATGTAGTGTGCATAGGCGTCGGTGTAAGCGTTAGCATATGCCTCAGCATAAGCACTAGCTTCGCCTTCAGCTTGATCGTCCGTGACCTGCCCTAATGTTTCTCCCGTATTAATGTGGAATTGTGTCTGGAATTTGTTTGGAGTTAGATCTGCCCTTGAAGATAAGGGTCTTTTTCCAGCGAACTGGTTATTGTTGGGATAGATGAATCCACTTCCATTGGTTGTGGAGGCGGTTGTGGCTTAGGAGCCGATGGTCTTGGTGGTGCGTTAAAAATTGCTGCGGTTGTTGATACGTTTGTCTTGGAGCGAAATTGGGTGGTTGCGAAAAGACAGCAGGTTTTGGAGTGTAATATAAATTTGGGTTAAAATTGTTCCTATTGACGGCTTGAGAAGTGTTAGATCGGAATGGGTATTGGTTAATGAATCTTTGAGCCTGTTGGTTGTTCCTTGGTGGTAGCAAAGGAAGCTTGATGGGATTAACGGCGTTCCTAATAGATTGGTTTTCGATTAGTCGGCACAAGTGAAGGGCATGTTTTAGATCAGTTGGTTCTTTGATAGCTAACAATCTAGGCAAATCTCCATTAAGGCCTCTTATGAAAGTATCCAGGGCTTTGTCCCTGTAGATCTTTGTAAGGGCTCTCAACGTCTCTGGCGATGAATCATGATTGTTAATCTGATTCAGAATTAAAGACAGATGATAGTACACCGTCTGATAAAATTCGTCGATCGATTTGCCGCGTTGACTGAGCGTATACAACTGGTATTCTAGTGTCTTAAGATCTCTGCGGTCTGCAAAATGATCTGTAAGACACTGCGCAATTGTTTTCCAATTTAATGGGGTGTTATATGCCTCTATTACGGCATCAGCTTCCCCTACTATCTTACTGCGTACTACCAGTAAAATCCCATAATGTTTTGGGGTACCTTGGTGGCCGGAGTAAACTTAAAATACTCTGTCCACACTTTTGCGCCATGAGGTGAATTCAGCTTTGTTACCGGAAAAATCTTTTAGAATTCTTACTACATCTGGCAGTCTATCTAACTCACAAATTTTTCCTACATGCTCTTGTGCTATAGTCTGGTCGGTCATTGCGTAAGCGTTTGCGTTTGAATGTAGTAATTCGTCGCCCTTTTCCTGTAGTATTTTCCTAAGAGGTGTAGTATTTTAAAAGAGGATTGCCCGACGTACTTGATTGTTCGTGGATTTTAGTATTAGTGTCCGGCATGTTTAATTTAGAGAATGCTTCGCCTAGCTCGGTAATAGCTTGCGAAAAATCTGGGGGTGAATTCTCGGAGGAGGAAATGTTGCTGATGATTTTCTCAACAAAAACAAAAGAAAATTATGTAATTTATCAATGAAGTGGGTTTGCTATAGTTATTTTCTATTTGGATCAAATTTTTTCGGTCCCTTATTTATATTTTAATTGTTTCTTAAATTTAATTTCTTGTGTGCTTTTTAAAAATTTTTTTTCAATTCTGCTTAAAAGATACGCTTACAATAGTAGTTTCAGCATTGGTGATACCCTTGACGGTGGCTCGGATTTATCCCTTTCGTCTATCCCACGGTGGAGTCTAGTTACTCAAGATCCTGCATCACACACACAACTCACGGTACCCTACGGACGGACACTATAGGGTATCAGCAATCAAGTTTTTTTTTCAGAACCGTGAAAAAAGCAGTTCACTATATTGACACGATCCTTCTCGTTCGCGCTGTAGCTGTTTTGCAGGTACTTTTGACGAATCGCTAGGTTGTTCAATAATTGTCGCGTTCACGTTTGTGGCTGGCGCTTTTCGCGAACAGTAGCTACTTTGTAGGCACTCTATTTTTCGACGCGTGAACTTTTTAAGTTGCTTTTACAACACGGTCCCTGCTCGGGCGCCAATTAAGAAATTGTGTTATTTCTGTTTAAAAAAATACATCAGTATTTATTGGTGGTTTGATTAGAACTAAAACAATTATGTCTTATAATTATCCACTTAACCTACGCTCTGCCGGCGTCGCTGTTTATACTGCTGCTGCTGTTCATTGTGTTCATCTGTGGTCGTTGTTACCGCTGCTGTTGTTGGGGCTGCGTACCTTAACACTTGGGTTTGGTTGGGTGTCGTCTTGCATCCGCTGGTCCCACGGTCACTGGCCTTAAGGGTGCGCACTCAGCGACCGTGGCTTCGTCTCTGTACCCTCTGCCGTTCGCACCTGCGGAACGTTGCTGATCGAGGGTGTCCAATTGCATCCGCCAGTCCCACGGTGAGCTGCTGATATCGTTTGGTCAGCGCTCGTGGCTTCTTGCGCAACCTGTGTCCGCGTGATTTGGTAGTTTCTTAAGTTGTTGTTTTGGTTTAGCCGCGAATGTTTGTTGTTGTTGTCTCATCAGCTAAATTGTTGTTGTTGTCTGGCTGCTTATATTTTATTATATTTGACTAGGTTGCCTATGTACTCGTATTGTTGTTATTGTGTTGGGACTTTCACATGCAGGGTGTTAACTCATATATGAAAACCAGGAGGATCGGATTACCATATCAGATAGCTTCCATAATAACAATCGGTTAACAACTATGTTTTTGTATGAAAAACTTTTTTGTTTACGAAGATTCCCTAACCAAACTCACCAAATTAAAGTTTCATTATGTTCTACATATGCTGACAAAATTTCATCAAAATCAGACTAGTATATGTTGTACTAAATATATAAATATAAATATATATATATAATATATAATATAAATGTATGGAAATTAGCCACTTAGCTATTCCAGATGAAGTTGTGCCTGTATCATCCACAAAATCCTTCAATCGATGTAAAATATATATACCCAGCCAGATTTTCTAAGGGATCAGATACAACTTCATCTTTAGTTTCTTCCAACTTAACAGTTCAGCGAAGCTTATGTCGCTTGCGCTCTCATTTCGTTTCTGTGTGTGTGCCCAAGTACGCACATTCGCTTACTTCTTAGTATGCGTGAGCAAGAAAAAATTGCAGAGTTCAATGATTTTTAACGAAAAGCTTTGACAACGAGTTTAATAACACGATAAATATATAGAATTTGCATATTACATTTTTCTAACAGTTTTCCGCCCGGTAGGTTATCCAAAGTCGGTCATCACCATGTTAAATTATTCATATGTTATTTAACATTTTGAAAATTATCACGAACTGTTAATTGTTACTTGCGTGTGGAGACTACCTACCGCGTGTCGATCAATATCGCGTAACAACCAGAGAACCCGAAATATCAAACTAAGCGAGAACAACGTCTAATCGGTTTAAGTTGCTTTAATACAGTGAAGAATAGATGACTTCCGAGCTAATGACAATGTCTAAATTACCTATTGGAATCAATCAGCTGTTACACATTCAAGTTGTTCTTAACCCTACAAGAAAACAAGTAAGAGTGCAGCACTGACTCTTGTTTGTTTCATTACTTCCGTGTTTATTTACTGATCGACTTGAAATTTGGACAGTAGATCAAGACTGACTAAAGTATTCTACATGCCAAATCCCAAGTCTATTTCTTAAAAATTGTTCTTATAATATGGTTTTTACTGGATTGCGGGGAACGGAGGGAGATATCTAAATATGAAACAAACTTGATCTGCGTATGGTATACAGGAACCTACATTTCAAATTTGGTGTCTCTAGCTATTATAGTTGCTGAGATCCTTGCGTTCATACATACGGACAGACAGACGGACATGGCCAAATCTAAATCTCTTTTGATACTGATCAAGGATATATATACTTTATAGGGTCGGAGATGTCTCCTTCTGCCTGTTACATACTTTTGCACAAATCCAATACCCCCTTTTTACCCATTTTATGGGTACAGGGAGTAAAAATAAAATAAAAAATTTTCAATATTTTCTTATTATCGTTTCTGTATATTTTTCGCTAAAGCGTGTCTGCAGTTTTAAGAATACTTAATCCAAATACTTAATCTTTTTAAAAATTATAAAACTAAGATTATTATTCACACGACAGGCACAATTATGTGGAGGAAAAAAAATGTAAGTCTATGCCCATACAAGGTATATTATATATATATATTTAGTACTAGCTGGTAATACCCCGGCCTTGCCCGGCGAATTATTTAGATGCACTTTGCTTTATGTTGAATTTGACTACTTTCGTCAACCGTAAGAAATACACAAAAATAGCGTATCACAATTTTCCCTCCCGTGGGGGTAAGAAACTAAATAGTTAGTTGAGCCAAATGCTTAATGATTTGCTGTGTAGGGCTAACTATCTATCTAACTATTGTGAGGAGAGTCCTCCCGGATCCCCTCACAATTTTTATTCATTTTATTAATCCCCTATCAAATAGATAACGCGCAAGAAGCGCTAGGCGGACGTGTCCGTTTATAGTTTTAAGTAATTATGTAAATAGTCATTAATGTCATAGGCAAGGAGCACCGCCAGTATGGGTGACGCGCAAGGAGCGCTAGTTTTAAGCAAACGATTATATTATCAAAACTATTATTAAAAGGCGCACGGAGCGCACGTAAACGAAATAAGTCATAAGTCATAAGCAGAGTCAACCGTTTCGGGTGACCGAGGTTAGCGGGCGGCTTGGCCGCGAAGAGCTCGAGAGTGCGAGTTAGACGACGGAAGTGAATAGACGCACGGAGTGGTGTGAGATAGACAATTGAAGAAAACAGACGTGCGTAAAGTGCATCGAGATACCGCGTGTGGTAACGGCGAAAAGTATAAAGAATATAAGTGAAGAGAAAAGTAAGCGATCTTTACTTAGATAATGATAACACTGTTGATAACTTATAGTATATAATTGGAGTAATAAATGCCTATTAAACCTGCTTACACATCTGCCTAATAATTAATCTAATCCCCCACCCCCCGCACAGCGACGAGTAGAGTAGTGCGTACCGGCGGCAAAAGTGAAAGTGGTAGTGTGTGACTGCGGCTTTGCCCGGCATTCCGTAGGCAGTGTGCGTCTGAGGCTTTTGCCCGGCCATTAGTAGGTGTAGCGCGTCTGAGGCTTTTGCCCGGCCATTAGTAGGTGTAGCGCGACTGAGGCTTTTGCTGGGTCACGAGTGAGTGTAGTGTGTCTGAGACTTTTGCCGGTCCATTAGTAAGTGTAGCGCTGTCTGAGGCTTTTGCCCGGCCATTAGTAGGTGTAGCGCGACTGAGGCTTTTGCTGGGTCACGAGTGGGTGTAGTGTGTCGGAGGCTTTTGCCAGGCCATTAGTAAGTGTAGCGCGACTGAGGCTTTGCCCGGTCACTAGAAGGCAGCGTGTGCCCGCGGCCTTAGCCCGGCCATTATTAGGCAGAGTGTGGCTGAGGTTTCAACCCGGTCATCATCAGGCGGAGATTGTGTAGGATAGTGTAGGCGGTGGAATTAGGGCATTCGGCTTATCTATCGCCCCAGCGATTTACAAATATTCTTGTAAACAGAACCTTGGCTAGACTGAGATTTGTACCCCGGCCAAGAAATTTCTTTACAAGTGGCGCCCGAGCAGGGACACTGGGGGCGTAGCGGGGCGTGGCATATTGGTGACATAAAGCCCCACCAAGGTGCTACAAAGAGTAGTAATCCACTTGGGAGTCGTTTGAACCACGTGAAAATTTTGGGCCGAAAATTTTGTTGCGCAGTGTAGGTTGGTTTTTGTCGCGCAGCGCAATTCGTTTTCGTTGTGCATTGATAAAACGCACAGCGAAAACGAATAAGCAAAACGCACAACAACAACACACTAGTAGACAACGGCGCCCGAATAACGGCGTGCGCATATTCGGTTTTCGTTGTGCATACAGCCAGCGCGCAACGAAAACGAACAACAACAACGCTCAAGGGATAACGGGCAGAAATAACGGCGCGCATGCAGTGTTAGTGCAGGCGAACAATTCGGTGCGCGAAAACAACGTAGACAGTGAGCGAGACTGTACCTGTCGCGACAGCGCTGCCGATAAAAGCGACGGTAGAAAAGTAACGGGGTCCACATAGAGACATAGAATAGAGAGAGATTTTTTTTTGCTGTGGTCATTGAGTGTTTGTTGTTAGGAATATTAGAAGTGACGAGACTTAGTAATAGAAATGGATTCACGTAAGTGTAAGAACCCTGGTGTAGGAGTCCGATGGGTATGTCACCGCCGTAAAGAGGAGTTAGAGGGAATCTCCAGGTGCAGCGGCGTAGAGGGGAGTCCTTCTGGTACTCGTCCCATCGTCGTTGCCAAGACCCCAGCGCCACGGTTACAATGGGACCCGAGGGAGCGGATCGTCGTGCCAGATCAGGTTAGGAAATGGGGCCTGCGTTTCGACGGGCAAGGAGACCCTCTGGCGTTCCTGGAGGCGCTTGAGGAGAGCGCAATATCATATGGCATAGACCTAGATAGGCTGCCTCGCGCCATGGACGAAGTGTTGACAGATAATGCCGCTCGCTGGTTCGTAACCAGCCGCCTTCGAGATATAGCGTGGTCAACGTTCAGGTCGGTTTTCTTGGAGTTTTTCTTGCCACCCAGGTATTTTGAGAACCTGGAGGATCAGATTAGGGGCCGTTTGCAGTGAAAGGGGGAAGATTTTAAAAACTTTTTAATCGATTTGCGGATACTCATGCATCATGCTGGGTATAATGCCGCCAGAGAGCTGCACCGGGTGTATGAGAATGTCGCGCCAGAATATCGGCTGTATATCCGGCCGAACGACTTCTCCAACCTGACACAACTCACCCAGATGGCAGTCGAATATGAGAGAGTGTGCAGACAGAATTTAGAGTACACGCGTAGCACCCAGTCCGGGCGGACTGGTACCACTAGGTCGCCAGTCGAATATAGCAAATCGGTCGGTGGCTCTAGCGTGTCATACAATCCGTTTCGTACAGTCCCACAATCGACTCCGACGGCCCTGGGCGGAGGAGCAATCCCCAACCCAGCCTCGGAAAGACGCGAGGAGGCGACCCACCGGATGATCGGGCAGCAGCAGACTGCGACGTTTGATAGTCGGCGAGTCTGCTACAGGTGTGCGGGCGAAGGGCACTTTGCGCAAACTTGTCCCAACCAACGAGTAGATTTTTGCCGGATGTGTGGTGCAAAGGGCATCGACACGAGGAATTGTTGCCAGAGACTCAACCAAGGAAACTCGCTGAGGCGCCACTAGGACCGGGATCCGGTAGGCGCCGGCGACCATACAACCCGGAATTAGATGGACCGCTGGGCGTCGAGGACGGCCGCACAGTGGCCGTAGTGAAGGTGGGGCCCAAGGACGTGTCGGCCACAGTTGACACGGGCGCCACGAGGGGTTTTGTAAGCGAGAAGTGCGCTAGGGAGATAAGAAAGTACGGAGAGTTACAGGCGGCGCAAACGCGGATAGTTTTGGCCGACGGAACGACCCGCGAGGTTCAGCAAGTGCTAAGGTAAAAATTGGTCTGGCGGAACGAGCGGTAGAGATGACGTTGCTGATAATGGCGTCCATGCTGGATGAACTAATCCTAGGGATGGACGTTACGATGCGGTTGCGCGGAGTTGGAGTTAACGAGAGAAAGGGCACGAGTTGAGGACAATGCTAGGCCCATCGCCGTAGAGGAGCCCACGGGTGGCGTCCCACGGCGGAAGGAAGGAACGCTTGCTGGGCAAGCGGGCCATAGCGACGGACAGGGAGTGAACGCGGGAACGGAACCAGAGACTAGGGCGCCAACAAAGGGCCGGAGAAGGGCCCGACGGCGTGCCAAGCCTCAGAGCGGAGAGGCGAAATTAGGCCAGATAAGTGGTGAGCGCTCGCGTGTGGAGAACGCGAGGCCCGCTGACATGGACGAGCTGGCTGCGTCGGACTTGGATCAACCCGTTCGAGAGGAGAGCGGCGTGGTGGCCATGGTGAAGTCGGAGGCGGTGGCGAAGAGTTATTCTCGTCCAAGAACCCCGACGGCGTCGCCAGCGCTGGGGCCCACCGGGGAGAAGACTGAAAGGAAATTGGTATCCGGATCGGCAGAATTGGAGCCGGACGTGCAGGCCTTTTTGGAGGAGGAGTTGGCATTGTTTGACGGGCTCAAGGGTGTGTCCCACATAGCGGAACACCGGATCATCATGAAGGATGATAAGCCTTTAAAGCAGCGCTATTTCCCCAAAAATCCGGCCATGCAGAAGGTGATTGACGACCAAGTCGAGGAACTCCTCCAGAATGGTGCAATCGAGCCGTCTCGCAGCCCTCACAGCGCACCTATCGTGCTAGTGAAGAAGAAGACGGGCGAATGGCGCATGTGCATCGATTACAGACAATTAAATGCACATTCTGTACCCGATGCATAGCCGGTCCCCAGAATCAATCATATTCTGGAGCGACTGAGGCACGCACGCTTTATATCGACGCTGTATCAGTGGAGAGTGATGCCGTTCGGCCTACACTCTGCGTGCGCTACGTTCCAGAGGGCCTTGGATACAGTCATCGGGCCAAAGATGGAGCCACATGCGTTCGCGTACCTCGATGACATAATTGTCATCGGCGCGACGAAACAGCAGCATATAGCTAATCTCCATGAGGTATTCCGTAGACTGAGAACGGCCAATCTGAGACTGAATGTAAAGAAATGCTCGTTCTTCAAAAAGGAGCTAGTGTACCTAGGACATGTGGTGAGCGACGAGGGCATAAGGACGGACCCTGAGAAAGTGGAGGCGATAAGGAAACTGAGGCCCCCGACGAGTTTGAAGGAGCTGCGCCAGTGCCTAGGGATGGCATCTTGGTATCGGCGATTTGTACCAAACTTCGCCGCGATGGTGCAGCCGACGACAGCGTTGCTGAAGAAAAGGAGGAAATGGTCATGGGATGCGGAACAGGAGGAGGCCCTGAGCCGACTGAAGGAGAGTCTGACGACGGCCCCTGTCCTCGCATGTCCCGATTTTTCCGTGAAGTTTGTGCTTCAGACGGATGCCAGCGATCACGGGCTTGGCGCTATTTTACCGCAGACCATTGAGGGCCAGGAGAGAGTCATCGCCTACGCCAGCCGCAAATTGCTGAAGGCCGGGATCAACTACTCGGCAACAGAGAAAGAGTGTCTGGCCATAGTGTGGTCGATACGGAAGCTGAGATGCTATCTGGAGGGCTACAAATTTGACGTCGTAACTGATCATATGGCGCTCAAATGGCTGGACTCCATAGAGAGTCCATCAGGCAGGATCGCGCGCTGGGCTCTGGAGTTGCAGCAATTTCAATTCCACGTACACTACAGGAGAGGGAAACTAAACGTGGGGGCCGACGCGCTGTCAAGGCAACCTCTGGAGACGTTTCAGCAGGCAGTGGAGGAGAAATCCCCCTGCCGTTGGATCTCAAGTATGCTGGAACGAATCGGTCAGAATCCCGAAATCTGTACCGCCACTTGGGATACCGAGCCGATGACGAGGATTACGTGCCCTGGAAGCTGTGCGTCGGAAGCGGTGACAGGAAACGAGTGCTACAGGAGTGCCACGACGCACCGACAGCGGGCCACCAGGGGGTAAGGAAGACGATCTCCAGACTGGCTCAGCGGTACTACTGGCCAGGCATGTTCAGAGACGCTGCCAGGTATGTAAAGTGTTGCGAATCGTGCCAAAAGTTCAAAGTGGAACAGTTTAAGCCAGCAGGTCGCATGCTCACCCGTCAAGTGGCCGAGCCATGGGCCGTGCTGTGTGCAGACTTTGTAGGCCCATTGCCACGATCTAAGCATGGTAACACAATGCTACTAGTGTTCCACGACGCGTTTTCTAAATGGGTGGAGCTCATCCCTCTGAGGAAGGCCACTACTGCACATCTACAAACCGCCTTCAGGGAGAGGATACTGTGCCGATTTTGAGTCCCTCGTAAAATGGTGTGCGACAACGGTGCGCAATTTACGAGTCGGGCGTTTAAATCGTTCATGAAGACTCTTGGAGTAGAGGTACAGTACACGGCGCCGTATTGCCCACAGGAGAACCCGACGGAGAGGACGAACGGTGAAGACGATGGTAGCCCAGTTTATCCAAGATCGGCAGAGTTCTTGGGATGAACTCCTGCCGGAAATCTCGTTGGCTGTGAATTCGAGCATAGCAGATTGGACTGGGTACTCTCCGGCGTTCCTAATACAGGGAAGAGAGCCACGCCTACCGGCTGCACTCTACGACGAAGTAACGCCAGGATCTGCGAGTACCCCAGCAGCCGTATGAGAAGGCTATTAAGGTGAAAGAAGTCTTCGATATAGCACGTGATAACATGCAGCGCGCCGCTCAGGATCAGAGCCGGCATTATAACTTGCGACGACGAGAGTGGAGACCGTCCCTCAAGTCGCTAGTATGGTTGTGCCAGCATTTACTTTTTAAGGCCGCAGACGGATTCGCGGCGAAACTAGCGGCGAAATATGACGGACCCTATCGGGTCGTGAAATTCGTGTCGCCCAATATCGTGCTGCTGGCAAAAGACGGTGAGCGGAAGAGGAGGAAGGCCAACATAGCACAACTCAAGCCGTATCACCAAGACCAGCCCGTAGACGAAGAGGAACAAGTCGAAGACGCGAGGCCGACGGAGGAGGAATAGAGGCAGCGTTCGCCCAACACGCTGCCCGGGTAAAGAGAAAAAAAAAGAAAAGAGACAAGAAAAGAATGTTGAGTTAACCCGTAACCCAAAATAACTCGTAGTAATTCGAAGGTACCCTAACATGTAAGCAAAGCAGTAATCAACATAAATATTGTTCCCATAGATGTCTGACATAATTTCGATAAGCGACGAGGAGCCAGAACGAGAGGCCTTCGTAGAGGACGACGAGGAAACGGATAGCAACCCTGAGCCGGACCAATACGCGGGGCGAGCTCATGGCGACCGGAGGAAAGAGGCTACACGCGGCGCAATAACCGTCCGCCGCTGCCACCCGCGTCTGCACACCAAATACGTGCATGAAGAAGCCTTCACGGATGTGTGCGACGGGTACGTATGCATTCGGCAGGTGCGGACGGTGAGCGTGTTCATCGAGTATCGCCGCCTCCCCTGTTGGCGCTCCCTGAACCGCCACCGAGGAGTAGCGAACGCGAGGATGGAGCGGCCCTTAAAGAGGCGCCAGAGGAGCAATCCCGGCCGCGAGGTTCGATCCCGTCGCAGGCGGACGCGAGGCCGACATCGGCGACTCGAAGTGACCCGCGCCCAGGGTCGTCCACCCGTCGACGCCAGAAGGCTACCCCGCAAGGCCGCACGGAGGGGGAGCGGATGACACGGAAGAGCAGTGGCCGACGACATGCATCCAGCAGTGCGACAGTTGCCTGTAGCGACCGGAAGGAGCCAGCCCCACAATCCCCACCCCAGCGATCGCCGCAGCGTAAGCGGTCGACGTGACACAAGCCGTCGAGAGGGGAGACACACCCGGAAAGGAGCAGCCGCGAGCGAGTCGGCCGAGGCACTCGGGCTCCAATGGAAGGAGGACCCCAACAGAGGCGGCCAAGGCGCCGCCTTCAAACGCGTGCGGGTCGCTGGCAGCGCGCCGAACCGCGTACGGGCGATGGCGCGCCCGCGTCGGTAAGGGACAGCCGAGTGGACCAGCGAGAAGCCGAACGGCGACAAGTGGAGGAAGACGCCCAAAGGGAGAGCCCGAGTCCTCGCGCCCCGACGTGGCTGCAGCAGCGCTATCTAGATCTGGCCGGACGAAGTCAAGAGAAATGGACGAACCGAACCCATCGCGCAAGGCGACCAGCCTCCCGCAGCGCTGCATGTCAACCGGTGGCACGTCCCAGCGCCCGGGGGAGTACCCGGCGCCGCCAATGGTGTCAAGCGAAGAATGGAGGAAGGCGGAGACAGTCGACAAGCGGGCCCCATCCCCGGGTGCACTCACGCCATTACCCGCGAAGCGCCAGCAGGCGGTGCCCGATAGAGCATGCGAGAACTCGCTACCGCCACTAGCGCTCGCCACACCGACGCCCACCAGTGGGGCATCAGGAGGGCCGCCGCCGCCAGTAGGCCCGACGCCAGATACCGCTCGAGGAAGGTCGCCACTGCCAGCAACGCGTACCGTCCCGTCGCCAGTAGGAAATGCGCGCGAAGAATCACCGCCGCCGATAGAGCCCGAGACGCGGTTTGGCAGCGAATACGGGGAATCACCGCCTCGCTTGGTGCCTATTGTGTCGACACCAACCACAACGTTTACCTACCTACCGCCGTGGTCGGAGGCTCACTTGGACGACGTCATCGACTTGTTCGACCTGTTGGCGGAGGCGGAGACTGAGCAAGACGGCAGCGAGGAACAACCGCCATCGCCGCCATCAATGCGCCCGTCGTCAACGTCAGAGCAAGCGGCGCGACGGAGTCAACAGTGGGCGTCGCCGTCAGAAGCGCGCGGGTTGCTGGCAGCATGCCGAACCCACATACGGGCGACGGCGCGCCCCACGCCAACGCACCCACCACCATTGAGCGTCCTCCCGGATCCCCTCACAATTTTTATTCATTTTATTAATCCCCTATCAAATAGATAACGCGCAAGAAGCGCTAGGCGGACGTGTCCGTTTATAGTTTTAAGTAATTATGTAAATAGTCATTAATGTCATAGGCAAGGAGCACCGCCAGTATGGGTGACGCGCAAGGAGCGCTAGTTTTAAGCAAACGATTATATTATCAAAACTATTATTAAAAGGCGCACATAGCGCACGTAAGCGAAATAAATCATTAGGGTTCATTTCAAATTCAAATCTAACGGCCTGATTCACTGCAAGCATGCAGTGTTGAGCGGTCGCCCGATCCTGCCACTAGAGCGCGTCTCTCGCCAGAGCGAAAGCTCTAAAGCAGAGTCAACCGTTTCGGGTGACCGAGGTTAGCGGGCGGCTTGGCCGCGAAGAGCTCGAGAGTGCGAGTTAGACGACGGAAGTGAATAGACGCACGGAGTGGTGTGAGATAGACAATTGAAGAAAACAGACGTGCGTAAAGTGCATCGAGATTCCGCGTGTGGTAACGGCGAAAAGTATAAAGAATATAAGTGAAGAGAAAAGTAAGCGATCTTTACTTAGATAATGATAACACTGTTGATAACTTATAGTATATAATTGGAGTAATAAATGCTTATTAAACCTGCTTACACATCTGCCTAATAATTAATCTAATCCCCCACCCCCCGCACAGCGACGAGTAGAGTAGTGCGTACCGGCGGCAAAAGTGAAAGTGGTAGTGTGTGACTGCGGCTTTGCCCGGCATTCCGTAGGCAGTGTGCGTCTGAGGCTTTTGCCCGGCCATTAGTAGGTGTAGCGCGTCTGAGGCTTTTGCCCGGCCATTAGTAGGTGTAGCGCGACTGAGGCTTTTGCTGGGTCACGAGTGAGTGTAGTGTGTCTGAGGCTTTTGCCGGGCCATTAGTAAGTGTAGCGTGTCTGAGGCTTTTGCCCGGCCATTAGTAGGTGTAGCGTGACTGAGGCTTTTGCTGGGTCACGAGTGGGTGTAGTGTGTCGGAGGCTTTTGCCAGGCCATTTGTAAGTGTAGCGCGACTGAGGCTTTGCCCGGTCACTAGTAGGCAGCGTGTGCCCGCGGCTTTAGCCCGGCCATTATTAGGCAGAGTGTGGCTGAGGTTTCGACCCAGTCATCATCAGGATGTGTAGGATAGTGTAGGCGGTGGAATTAGGGCATTCGGCTTATCTACGAACCCCGGTTTTCAGTGCCCCAGCGATTTACAAATATTCTTGTAAACAGAACCTTGGCTAGACTGAGATTTGTATCCCGGCCAAGAAACTTCTTTACACTATCTATCTAACTAAACAAATACCTCACTCATGTGACCTTAACCCCCATTTCCCGCCCGTGCCGACGGGTGGGCGAAGTCCCTTAAAATATTTTTGATGAAGTTGGAAGAATAATACTAACATCTACTAACATGGTGGCAAAAGTGTGTTTTTAATTCAAGTGAAAATTTTTAAAACAATTATTTCCAAAAATTCAAAAGTCCCAAATTTCGCGGCAAAGCTATCACATGTTGGTACTGTCAAATATCAACCGACCGCCACATGTATCGCTAACCTTTCATTATATCGATGCGAATGTGAATGTGTGTGCATGCTGCTGGGCAGACTTACTACAATGATAATAATGTCAATTTGTAGTAAATCTGCCAGCAGCATTCACATTATATATATAAAAAGGTACATAACTAATTAATAAATGAATGATTAAAATTAACCAAATCGTATTATAACAAAAATAATTGACTCCAGCAACAGAGCGCCATCTACCGTAGATCGGCAGCAAAACATAAGCAGAGTCTGAGAGTCATAAGATTTAAGGCCGAGAGAGCGATTCAAGAGAGATTTTTATTTCTTTTGTACTTTCACGAGATTTTCATACAGTTTTCATATACAATTTTCTTATACTTCCAGATATATATTTAACCATTTTTTTCGACAGATCCACCAAACTTTATACAAAAGATACTGCACAAAAACTGAAACTCATAAATGAGTATGCATGTACGTCCAAATAAGTAAATATAAAGTATATATTAACACAAGTTTCAAACAAAATCGCTTCGCAACGGACGTGTTTTTTTCTTGCGCATCGTTTCCTCGTGATATCAAGTGATAACTTGTGTTTTTTTGTTCTTGTGGCGTGTGTTATACATCGGTTGTGTGAAACACATTTTTGGACATTAAATTGCGCTTTAATATTTTCTTATTGATGTTGCTGTGCGTAAGTACAAATCAGCGTCAACAGTTTTAACCCTAGTGTGCCTTATTTTTTGTTCGTACTTTTTATTTTTTGTGCAGTTGTTCTTTTTTAATTTATTTTTCATCTTTTTAAATTATTTCTTTTAATATAATGGTTGTCTGCTATAATAACAAATTCCAGGTTCGTGTAAACGTAAAAATGGGTTTTGTTTCACACGAAAAATGTGCATGCCTTAACGGCAGAATAATCGACCAGATTGAGTCCAAGTCTGGCTTAAAGTGGACTTGTGAATCATGTAGGGATGTTGAAAAAGATATTATGGCATTTATGAGGCACACTAAGAAAGGCTTTGGAGACATATTCGCTCAGTTTAAAAAACTGTTTGATGGTTTCTCCGATTTGGAAAACGAGCTTAAGAGTATGAAACTTTTAAATGAGTCTCCCAAATGGAAAAAGGCTAATCTTAGACTGTCCATTGGCCCTAATGAACTTTTGCTCCCTCCTCACTTACCCACTACATCCGCTACCGCTTGAAAACCAAAAAAATACAACAATACCAAAAAATTACAGTATTATCATAAATGTCAAAAATGCAGAATGTGAGACTTGTGGTATATTTTGAAATTTTTAGTATTTAACAAACTTTTACTTTAGGCTTCGCCGGGGGTAGCTCGGTCGACCAGGAGTTCATGCCAACAAATTTATACTTTGTTTAAGTTTGAAATATATATTTTCCGGTTCGCCCGGATCAAGTTTACAATCTGGTATTAGTAAGATTTACTTCCTTGTCAGCTTGTGATACCCACGATACCCACTCGCTCTTGATTCCAGTTGCCAAATATCCTCTTCGGCTTGTCCCGTTCGCTAAGTGCTTTGAGACTCAGCAGTTTTCAAGCGATTGGTTAGCCCCGGTGCCGCTGTGCAAGCGTGGTGGGCCTATATCTGGCCCTAGGTCTGCGAGCGGAACAACTCCGGGTTAGACCTGGATTTACTGCTCGCTTTAACTACCTAGTTCTCCTACTTCTCTTTGTACCAGGTTCACGCCGTGGCTGTTCTACTGCTTGTACTTCACCGGGGATACTTCAGTTTAAACCAGATTTGTCTGTCTCTCTACTGGATGACCCAAGGTTACCCCAGTTTATACCGGGTTTGGCCGTCGGGATCATTGTGTGTGACTGTACTGTCTGTATTTTAGAGAGAGACACCAAGGATACCCCGGTTTATATCAGGTTTAACCGTTGATGCTCTCCAAAATGCCCTATAGTGATCCTAGAGATTTACCAAGGATACCCCAGCTTATAGCGGGTTTGGACGCTAGTTCTCGTCGGATTTGCCCTATCGTACTCCTGAGGAAGGACACCAAGGATACCCCAGTTTAGACCAGGTTTTTCCATTGGCCTCTTCACTAAATTTCCCCCAAAACCCCCACTGGTACTTTACTCACGATTTTGGACTTTGGTCCGTGGGCGAAGCCTTTTGCACCAATTAGCGGAGCCTTGCTACGCCGCGTGGCAAAATACTCACTTCTAAGTTTCGTGGTGGCTGGTTGGAGCAAGTGGCTTCGCTTCTCCCTCGCAGTGTGACCAAATGTATGGTCGCAATTGTTGTTCCTGTTGTAGGGCGGCCCAATGTATGGAAGCGCTCGCTGCTATTTTTATTCGGACGTTGATGTACTAAACGGGCAGTACATTCAAGTGGCCCAAACGACACCAAGCACGGGCTTGTTAACGCGCGGACCCAAGCAAAATGCAATCCCACCTCCCGCCCAACCGACCGAGGGGCGCGCCGCATAACGTGCGGTAACGAAGATCGCGAAACATATAAAAACGAACAGACTAAATAAAAGTTCTACATAAATTAAACAATATACAAAAAACTATAGATTACACAGATAACATAAAATTGAAGTTCTAAGTACAGAAATAGAACTAGCATTACATATTAAATGATAAAGATTGTTATAATTAGAACATAAGATACGAAAAGGGTTATGGATAGAATAGTTAGTGTTACAAACTTGAAGACAAAGGGGAAGAAAGTTTCTGGAATTTCTGATCGGAACAGCAAAACTAATCTGGCTAATTAATTCAGAAGAATCAATTTCGCCTTTGATTAGTTTGTGTAAAAAAATTACACCAAGCATGGTTCTACGATCAGAAAGAGAAGGAAGATTTATTAGTAAAAGTCTACTACGATAAGAAGGCAAGTGAGTATTAGGATTCCAGTTAAGACCCCGGAGTGCAAAGAGAAGAAATTGTTTTTGAACCGATTCTATTCTATCCTGATGAATCTTGTACTGGGGACACCAAATACAAGACCCATATTCAAGAATAGGTCGAACAAGCGAAGTATATAGAGTTTTAGTAATGTAAGGATCGTTAAATTCTTTAGACCAACGCTTAATGAAACCCAGGACACCAAAGGCACGATTAACGGTGGAAAAGATATGTTTGTCAAACTTAAGCTTGGAATCTAAAAGGATACCCAAATCATCAACCGACTCAATTCGAACAAGCGGCTTACCATTAAGAATATAACTGTTAAAAAAAGGCATTCGCCTGTAAAAGGACATTACTTTACACTTACCACAATTAAGATTTAATAAATTTACCCGACACCAGGCTTGAAAACTGTCAAGATCAGTTTGCAACCTTTGACCAGATAAGAAATCAGTAGATGACAGACAAAGTTTAACATCATCGGCATACATCAGCACCCGAGAGTAATTTACGACAGAAGGAAGGTCATTGATGAAAAGAGTAAATAATAAGGGGCCAAGATGACTTCCTTGTGGTACTCCAGAAGTAACTTGAACAGACTTAGAGACAAAGCCTTTGAAATAAACCTTTTGGGTTCTAAGAGTTAAATAGTTAGAAATCCAAAGAATTAAGTTATTTGGAAATCCTAGAAGATGAAGCTTGTGAAGTAAAAGAGAATGATTAACAGAATCAAAAGCCTTACTGAAATCAGTATAAATAACATCTGTTTGCATTTTAGATTGAAATCCCTTAATAATAAGAGAAGTGAATTCCAATAGGTTAGTGGTAGTAGATCTATATTTCACAAACCCATGCTGGCAGGGTGAAATTATAGATCTACATAAATGTTGAAGTTGAGAAGTTATTAATTTCTCAAAAATCTTAGGAATAGCAGACAACTTAGAAATACCTCTATAGTTCTCGACATTAGACTTGTTTCCTTTTTTATGGAGAGGAATAATAAATGATTCTTTCCAAATATTAGGGAAAGAACACAACTCCACGGACAATTTAAAAAGAACAAATAATGGCTTAAAAATACCTTCAGCACAGTACTTGAGCACACAGCCTGGTACTCCATCAGGTCCCGGAGAAAATACGGGGTTAATAGACTTCAAATCACGTAGAAGCGAGCTTTCAGTGATTAAAGGCCCAAAAATGCAATTGGAGTTAATTACCTGATAAGGATAAGGCGAAAGCAATTGATAAGGTTGTGAACTGTAAGTCGTTTGAAAAAATTCGGCAAAAAGATCGGCGATAGCCTGATCTGAGTCAGCTGTCTTTTTATCAAAAAATACAGTTGATGGAAATGTTGATGACCTACGCTTCGCATTAACGAAGTTATAAAACCTTTTAGGATCCCGCTGAAACTGTAACCTACAGCTCCTGAGGTAGTTGTTATAACAGTGTAAATTAAGTGCAGAGAAGTTAGATCGGGCAATCAAATAGCGAGAGAAATCCGAGGAAGAGCCAAATTCCTTGAACTTTTTGTACAATCTCGACTTTCTATTTTTTAAGTTTATCAATTCACGTGTAAACCACACAGGTTTGTTAGACCTACGAGGGTTACAAAACGGGACACAACAATCAAATAATGAATTTAATGTAGAATAAAAGTAATTGATTGCACAATCCATGTCTCTACACATGTACAGCTGGGACCAGTCAGTCTGGGATAGGAGCTGAGCAAGTTTAGTAAAATCGGTTTTCCGAAATTGTCGAACTCGCTCAGCCGGTTCTCTACCAGGGCTTAGCACACTGGCTGGTAAGTCAATCAACACCTCCAAAGTTGGGTGATAAGGATCTTCAGGAGTGGATATAGGTTCAGTACGGGAGACAGAATATAATGAGGAATCCAAGACAAAAACAAGATCAAGCATTTTATGTGAAGAATTTGGGATATCATTGATTTGACACAATGACATCCCAAATAAACTTTCAATAAAATCGTGCTGAGATGTGGGAGTCAACACGCTAGAATCGGGACTTGAAGTCCAAGTAGTTCCGGCGATATTAAAGTCACCAAGAACTACAAGAAAATCACGATCAGAAACCATAGATGAGACAGATTGTATAGCAGAAGCATGCAAAGAATATATAGAAATATCGGAAGAAGGTGGAATATAAGAACAAGTAATATAAAAGCAAATACTGGACATACACAATTTTACAGCAACAAATTCAATATCTATACAATTATCGATTATTACAAGTTCCGATGATAAATCAGCGTCAACAGCAATAAGAACACCACCACCACGACGAGGGGTGCGATCTTTTCTATAAATGGAGAATTTGTTAGACAGGATTTCAGAATTAAGGATGTCGGGCCTTAGCCAAGTTTCAGAGAAGGCAACGACATGGAAAGGAAAAGTTAGGCTATTTAGATAAAGATTTCTAAGTTTACTACAAAGACCTCTTACATTCTGATAGCCAAGTGAGAGGGAGGATGTTAGTTTTTTGAACTATCAGATATTACAATAGGTGGGTTAGAACTACCACCGGAAGAAGGAAGTGAAATCGGAGGCCGATTTTTCTTTTTTACGGTATATTCTTTAATAACTAAGTGGTCGGGCCAGAATTCTTTGCAACAAATATTGTTGAAATATTCAGCCGGAACACTTATTTTAAATGACGAAATTTCCCGAGAATACGTAAATTTGAATTTTTCCACCGTAATGTGGGCTTTAGATTTGGCCTGTATAAAGGCCTTCACATCATCAGATGTAGTATCAGGGGCAAGCCTGGAAACAAAGATTTGTTTCCGTGGTGGAATTCCTATAAGGGTCTTCTTAGCAACCAATGCAGTTGCATCCGCTGGAGCCACAGCATTGGTTGCTAGACCAGTTGATTCGACCGGTATATTATCACTAGGCTGTTGATCCGGATCAACAGTGTTAATAGCCAGCGAATCAGAATGCTCTACGGGGTCAGAAGGAACAACATCCATGGGTACGATGCTATTCTCGTCACTTCTGATTATTGAATTATGAGGAGAGGGGGACGATAAATTTATTAATTCTAACTGTTTATTAGTTGCGGATGAAGTGAAAGCATGTGTGGGGAGTTGCAGTTCATTGGGGCCAATAGACAGCCTAAAATTAGCCTTCTTCCGTTTTGGGGACTCATTCAAAAGTTTCATACTTTTGAATTCGTTCTCCAAGTCGGAAAAACCATCGAACAGTTTTTTGAACCGCCCGAATATGTCACCAAAGCCTTTCTTAGTCTGCCTCATGAAACCCATGATGTCCCGTTCAACATCCCTACAGGATACACATGTCCACTTGAGGCCAGATTTTGACTCAATCTGGTCCACAATTCTGCCGTTTAGGCCAGCACATTTTTCGTGTGACACATTATCACACAGCCAGCAACAAACAAAGCCCATCTTCGAGTTTGCTCTAACCTGGCAATTTTTATTATAGCAGACAAACATTCTAACAAAAAGGAATTTAAATATAAGAAAATAGAATATAAAAAAAGATAAACAAAAAATAAAATAAAAAGCAAAAGAACCAAAAAAGAATGTAAAAAGAACGGAAAGGCACCCTAGGGTTAAACAACTACCGCTGATTTGTACTTACAAACGCAATAACAAACACAAAGCGCGGGCGCGACGACCGAAACTCACAAACGGATTTCTAACAGAAAAGACCGCGACCAACACCAACAACACCACTAATGCAAGCGCGGGAGAGAGATAAAAAAAGAGAGTGATGTGAGTACACACAAAAACAAATTATATGCAGACAGCAATGCAACTGCAAAAACAAACAGAATGCTTGGCTGCAGTTTGTTGTTGTGTATAGGCACAAAAATTTTAAATTTGCAAATAAAGCACAAATAATAACAATTAAAGTTCAACACAGGTGTTTAACACAACCGCATGAAAACACACGTCACAAATATAAAACTTGCAATTTAATAATTGCTAAGAACGAGGAAAGAAAAATTAACTGCGAGGCGCAAGAAAAAAACACGTCCGTTTGCGAAAGCGAAGCGAATCGAATTATACTTGTAGAATTCCCTCGATGATACTTTTCCCGCACTGTACTTGCACTATGTACACAATACTTTTTCGTGAAGACGACAAACTCTCCAAACTCTCACCTAGCGGTGCAGTCCAGCAGAAACTGGCAGATGATCGCCTAGCAACAGCGGTAAAATACAGAAGCCACGCATTGCTCGCTGCCAGTGCTAATGAATGGTGTATATTACACTTGTATGAACTCTTCGCTCAATAACGGCCACTCTCTGTGCGACACGTAGCATTTGCCGGCTACATGTGTTGGAGCGAGAGCGGCGTTAGCGCAGCCGTGAGAGCTAATTTGCCGAGAAGCAGTGTCGTACCCAAAAACGGTTTTTGCCCGTGAAGTTGAAATTATTGTGCGGAGCCACTAAGGTTCCTCACACTCGCCGCTTCCTTCACAAGAAAGGCGCTAGCCCTTCTTGTTCCTCTGTCGTTGTGTTATTGCTTGTTTGTGTGTTCATCATTTTTATACTCTGTTCCCGAAAGGTATAAGGGTATTTGCGAAATGTCCGTCTGTCCGTCCGTCCGACTGTCCGTATGAACGCAATTTTTTTCCACACCCTTGAAGCTAGATCAACCAAACTTGGTACACATGTTGGTGTATACCCTCAATTTATGAAGTCGTCGAGATCGCCCTTTTTTGTTGTTATTCTTTTTACTCCCTGTACCCAAAAAATTGTAAAAAAAGGGGTACTAAATCTGTGCAAGTGTAGTAACAGGCAGAAGGAGACATCTCCGACCCTATAAATATATATATTCTTGATCAGTATCAGAAGAGATTTCGATTTGGCCATGTCCGTCTGTCTGTCCGTCGTCCGTCCGTATGTATGAACGCAAGGATCTCAGCAACTATAAGAGACTAGAGACACCAAATTTGGAATGTAGGTTCGTGTATAGCGGGAGCAGGTCAAGTTTATTTTAGATTTGAGATATCTCCTCCCGTTCCCCCGCAATTCGATAAAAACCGTTTTACAGGAACCATTTTTAAGATATAGCTTTGGGATTTGGCATGTGCAATACTTTAGTCACTCCTAATCTGCTTCTTCGGATAATAAACACGGAAGTTATTAATGAAAGAAAATTCAGTGCTTCAGCGCAAGTGGAAGAAGAAGCACAGCCACCACAAAATGCCTCGCTTGCGCTGCGCTCGAGCTGTCGCTCGTGTGTGTGCGTCTTTTGTGTATGGGTGTGTGTATATGTGTCTGTATATGTGTGTATGTGTACGTAGATGCGATTGGAAATTGCGGCCTGGGTACAGGGAGTTTTGTAGTCGGGTTTACTCGACTATAGCATTCTTACTTGTTTTGAATAGATGGATCAGAAAATAATTTTGTCGTGGGTATGTTATTTAATTACATGTTTTGTATTTACTGCCGTATTGTATCGTTGCATATTGCGGTTGAGTGCCGTTGTTGTCATTTTCTTTACCTGTCCTCGTAACTTGCGTATTACTCGTGAAATTGGTATGGACCTCTAAACCTGGAAGTACCCTTGCATGATCCTCCGATGCTCGGTGATTGCCGACGTGCCTGTCCTAGACTTGAGTGCGACCAACTTCCCCTGCAGGATGGTACTAACCTTATTTGGATTTACTGGTGGCTTCTCAGTCATGTGTGTGTTCCATGATTTTCCTCCGCCTGTGTTTGTTCTCGTGCTAATGTTTGTTTTGTTCCTGCTTCCTCGGTCGTGGCCACTGCCACCGATAGTCGCTCTTCCAACCATCCGCCATTAATCTGCCGCGCAAGCTGGCACATTCGATTTTGATGCCCATGTGAGAAAATCCTATCATAATACCAAGTTGTCAATCACTCCTGGCAAAATAGGTAGTGGCAGAGTGATTTTGAGCGTACCCATTGTTAGTTCTGTGTCCAGCTGTTCCATCGCCATGCTGTTTCGGCCGTCTGCCAGACGTACCTGCCTGCGGATTGTACTCCTTCGCCCAACACCATCCAATGCTTATGACAGCCTTTCTCTAATAAAGCTGCTGGTCGCTCCGGTGTCTCATTGGCGGACGCCGTTGGTCGTTTCCCGAAGGGGAGTCGTAGATTTTCATCATCCTAATGCGACCACATTGCCAGCAGAATATCAGGCGGCGGTTGCGGCATTCGGTTGCCCAGTGCCCCTCCGACCTCACCTGGGTTCTGGATGCGGTTGCCAGATATGCCTTGCTGTGTCCTTGGTGCTGGTCGGGAATGTGTTTATGCGTTGTCTGCACTGCTCTTGATAATGTGGAGTCCTGGAGTCCTCGATGGCCATCATCCGTATTCTATTTGGCTGTTGCTGCTGGTAGAGCTTTTCTCTCTATCGCTCGAGCTCCTCAAACTCGTCGGCCAGTTGCATCAGTTCATCCACTGAACTGGTTTGGCCTGGCGTATGCTCGCGGATCGGTTAGGCTGTTGTCATAAATTTGTCTGTTGTTTCTAGGTGTACGGCGTAGTGGTCGCATTAAAGTTTCCATCTCCACCATGTACACCGAGTCCTGGCCGTCTCCTGCTGACCTCTTCCTGCAGCTTCGGGAAGTAGTCCCTTGGCAGAAAGTATTTATTGAAGCTGGGTACAAATGCCGTCCAAGTGGTGCAGCGTTGTTGGCATCGTACCACTTCAGCGCCATGCA
Organism: Hirtodrosophila confusa; assembly: GCA_035043065.1. Taxonomy (NCBI): domain Eukaryota; kingdom Metazoa; phylum Arthropoda; class Insecta; order Diptera; family Drosophilidae; genus Hirtodrosophila; species Hirtodrosophila confusa. The sequence continues at coordinate 328,355 of JAWNNI010000167.1, forward strand.
GTTCTGGCATGGCTCTGGGAACAAAGTTGATGTCGAGCCCATATCGAGCCCTTCCCGCGAAAATAACGTAAGCGACATTTTGTCGATTTTTTTTTTTTTATTCAATTATGTTGACTATTACCAGACGCATCTTCAGCAAAAATTTCAAAACCCAATTCAGTATAATAACTGAGATATCCGCCTAACAATTATAACGCAAGCGACACACAAGCTTCCTCATGCCCGCGAAAATAACGTAAGCGACATGAAATAACTGAAAGTAAGAAGGTGAAGAAAATAAAACAAAAAAAACGTATGATTTTGCTGAACGAATATAGTAGGTAAGCACGAGGTTATCCCATAGTCCCCTTGCATTTCACTGATATTTTTCGCATTCGAGTTCTTGCATTTGAATTGACTACAATTAACAAGAAATTTCGTTTTTCTACATGGAAGTAACATTTACATATGTAATTAAATATACTTTTGAAAATAAAGTAAGTAAAAGGATTTTGTTTTTGTGTTGTACTTGTGTATTGTTTTCCGTGATCATGTGTTTTGTTAGAGTTTTGTGTTTAAAGTTTTCATGTAGACTTAAATACATATGTACATATTCTATTTAAGGTTATAACAATGTCACTTGTACCATACACTGATAGCGATAGCGTTTCAAGTACTGATGAGAGTTCTGTCGAAGAGGAAATTTGCATTGGAAAACGGGGTTATAAAACGCAAAACAAGAACAACATAGCACCACGATGTCAATCAGCTAAATTTATCCAACCTAATCCCTGTCGTAACAAAAAATGCGGCAATGATTGTTCTAGCACAATAAGTGAAAAGATCGCCAGGCCATCCACGAGCATTTTTCGGGCATGAGTGCGCCAAAACAAAAATCTTGGTTGGCATCATGCATTGTCAAGAAGAACGTCAAAAGACATAGAGCTCAAAATAGTCAACGCCATTTGACGTATGAGTATTTCATTAATATTGGCAAAATAAATTCAAAAGTTTGCCAGCAATTTTTATTAAAGACATTACATATTTCTCAACAAAAGATAAGAAGCCTGGTGCTAAATTTGATGACAACGAATATTAAACCAAACAAAACCCCACATAACAAATAAACACGGCAAAGATAGTAATTTAAAAAAAATATATTGAAGAATTACCAGTAGTTCCATCTCACTATTGTCGGAACAAGAGTAATAAACTCTATTTGCCTAACGAATTTTCTAATGTATCAACATTATATAAGTGTTATTTACAAAATTTAAGTGAAAAACAACAGCTAAATTGTTCAGTATCCTTAAAAGTATTTCGTACAATTTTCAATAATGATTTTCATATTGGATTCCATTTACCCAAAAAAGACAGATGTAGTACTTGTGACCAAGGTAAAGATAACAATAATTGTCAAAAAATGCAGAACCATCTACAAGATAAAGATCAAATCAAAAAAATTTTCTTAAATGACCAAAAAAAAGGTTTACATAAAACATAAAAACATAATTTAATGAAATTCATTGAACGTAAGCGACAGTATGTTAAGCATATATGCGCTTATGACAACCCGCGAAAATAACGTAAGCGCCAAAAATAGTAGTTTTTGGTCAAAGTAAACCTTAAGATGGATATATAACATATGTAACATCTCAAATATTGTTAATTTTGAGTTTCACTAAAATCCGCCAATCAACGTTAATGTAAACTATAAAAAACCTTCTCCTGTAAAATTTGATTTTTGGCGCTTACGTTATTTTCGCGGGAAGGGCTCGATATGTCTCGGCTGACCATTCAACTTGCTCAAGGAAGCGCTTACACTTTTAAGCAAAATTTTCTATTGTTTCAAAATGTTAAAAAGCTATAACAAATCAACAAACATTTTAAAAATTATGAAATTTTCGGATTATTTTAGCTTGGTCAATTCCAAATCGAAATGTATAAGCACTTTTGCCCAATTCAACGAGCCATTGTGCGGCGCCTGCGCTTCTGATTTTCCCGCCCTGCAGTACTGGATCCGTTGTTGAATCTGTTTGTTGAATAACTTCCGTGATTATTATATGATCGAGATTAAATTTCACATTACATTAAGAGTAACCAAAGTATTACACATGCCAAATCGCAAAGCTATATCCTTTAAAGTGTCCTTATCAAACTTTTTATCGAATTGCGGGAATGGGAGGGGTATTACATCGGATCCAAAATAAACCTGTATGCCTTAATAGGGTCGGAGATGTCTCCTTCTGCCTGTTACATGCATTTGCACAGTTTAGTACCCCCTTTTTACATATTGTATGGGTACAGGGAGTAAAACTAGCAGATGGCAACCAACGCATTTATACATATGTATGTTCGATTTTGTACCAGATAGCCCTTAAAAGTCACATTGCCTTATTGGGCTATGAAAAAATTGAAATTGTCACATTTGGACAGTTTATCTGAAACATTGGGTTTATTTAAAGCGACACTAAAAGCTATTATGTTTGTATTGAATTTCATCGATTAATTTTGATAATGTAACTCAATGGCATTCTCTGTTGCTATAATACGCTCAATTGTTACGTCCTCCATTCATACCGCTTGTGATTGGTTGTAGAAGGTCCATAAGTGTAAGCAAACCGAAATATTAAAGATTATTCTGAAAGTTAAATCGAAGCGAGAAAGTGTATGAATTTATTTAGTTCGTCTGTCCTCTGTGCAGACAAAAAAAATCCCGTGCTCTAGCGGTACGTTGGAGTATTTGCCAGTTGTTGAGCAAACAGCTAGGATTTTCGCAAGGTGTTTTAAGAAAACGAGTCACTTTGCGGTGTCACGCTGAGCACACGATGACAGAAAGTAGGTTACGCCATGCACATGTCAGTTAGTCGCCGTTATTCGGCGACGCGAGCGTGTGACGTCACATGTTATGAATCTCAGAGCGTGCTTTTGCAAGTGTATGAAAATCACTGACTTTTTTGCCAGCACATACACATTAATTAATACGCAGTCAAAGTGAGAAAATATTGCCAGTCCGTCTGTTTGCATTCAAACTTGTCACTCAATTTTAAATTTATGATTATGAAACTTGGCACAAATATCTGCTTTCGGTGCAGGCAGTACATACATATATGAAAACCAGCCGGATCGGATTACCATATCATATAGCTCACATAGGAACAATCGGTTAACAACTATGTTTTTGTATGAAAAACTTTTTTGTTTACGAAGATTCTCTTATCAAACTCACCAAATTAAAGTTTCATTATGTTCTACATATGTATGCTGACCAAATTTTATTGAAATCAGACTAGTTTTTGTTATACCTGTCCTAGAAGCGGTCGGTAGAAACATGATTTGTAAAATTGATGGAAATTAACCACTTAGCCACTCCAGATGAAATTGTGTCTGTATCATCCACATAGTCCTTCAATCGATGTAAAATATACCCAGCCAGATTTTCTAAGGCATCAGATACAACTTCATCTTGAGTTTCTTCCAACTTCACCAGTTAAGCAAAGCTTATGTCGCGTGTGCTCTCATTTCGTTTCTGTGTGTGTGCCCAAGTACTCACATGCGCTTGCTTGTTAGTATGCGTGAGCAATGAAAAATTGCAGCAGCGTATGGCAGGAATTGACGAAACACCTACGAACAAGACAATCTCCTATGCAGATAGCTTGATTTTGTCGGCGCTAGTTTTCATGCGATGGCGGTGTGGATAGAGTGCTTGTTTGATAAACGGCTTTTTGCAGGATCGATCCCCAGTTGTTCAATTTCTTTTAATAAACAATATTTATTTGTTATATTCTCTTGATTTTCTACTATTTTTGAAATATTGTTATTATTTTCAGACTAGTTATTGTCGCAATATCTCAGTTTTGGGTCAAACACGTTCAATGAGTTTTAACGAAAAGCATTGAAAACGAGTTTAATAACACGAAGTCGGTCATCACCGTGTTAAATTATTTATTAAACATTATTATTTTATTAAACATTTTGAACAGTAACACGAAGAACCAAAAAGTGTGGGTAGATTTCCCAATCGCATGAAAAAACAAGTAAGAATGCTATAGTCGAGTATACCCGACTACGAAACTCCCTGTACCCAGGTCTAAAACATTCAATCACATCTACGCCCACTTACACATACACACACACATACACATAGACGCACGCACACAGGCGGCAAAAGCGACAGCGCAAGCGAGGCATTTCAATTGGTGGCTGTGCTTCTCCTTCCCCCCTCTCGCTGCATTACTGAATCTTTTTTCGTGAATAACTTCCGTGTTTATTATCCGATCGACTTGAAATTTGGACAGTAGATTAAGAGAGACTAAAGTATTGTACATGTCAAATCTTAAAGCTGTATCTTGAAAATTGTTAGTGTAAAACGGTTTTAATCGATTTGCGGGGGAACGGGGGGAGATATCTGAAAAATTAAACAAACTTGATCTGCGTATGGTATACAGGAACCTACATTCCAAATTTGGTGTCTCTAGCTTTTATAGTTGCTGAGATCGACGCGTTCAACCGGACAGACGGACAGACGGACAGACAGACGGACATGGCCAAATCGAAATCTCTTTTGACACTGATCAAGAATATATATACTTTATAGGGTCGGAGATGTCTCCTTCTGCCTGTTACATACTTTTGCACAAATCCAATACCCCCTTTTTACCCATTTTATGGGTAAGGGAGTAAAAAGTTGAATATCAGAGTTTTTCACCTATTTTCCGAGCAAAAAAATAAAATAGTTATGGTTTGCTTGGTTGTATGGCACAAATACGTTGTTTTTTATTTTTATTTGTATTTATTAATATCGGTTGTGTATATTTTGCGCTAAAGCGTGTCTGCAGTTTTACAAATACTCAATCCAAGAAGCATATTTCTCTTAAAAAATTATAAAAACTAAGTATACTATTCACACGACAGGCACAATTATGTAGGTAAAACAAATTATTTAAATCGGTTCAGTATATTTTGCGCGAAAGCGGTACGTACTATGCCCATATAAGGTATATCATATATATATTTAGTATAGATAAGTTTTGTAGCTCTACGGCAAAATAATAAAAAAAAGGTAGGTTACTAATTTAATGGATAACACTGAAACTCATAAATAAGTATGTTCGTCTTAATAAGTAAATATACTAAGTATATATTAACACAAGTTTCAAATATATGTACATATGGCATATGTATGTAAAATATTCTAACAATGCACGTGTTTTTCAGGGTCTGTAACGGTTATAAGTAATATTTATAAAAATTACCTTTGTAATTATTTATTTTATTTGTTGAATTTATTTATTGCTCAAGAAATAAAACTTATTTTCAGATTAGTTTTTCTCCTAAAAATTTAACTTTTATTATGAATATATTTTTTCGCTCAGAAATAAAATATATTTCTTGCGTTTTCTAATTCGAAGAAAAATAATGATTATTTTTAAGTTTCATATTTTGCTTAAAAATAAAACTTACATCTTAAGTTTTATTTTTTGAAAATAAAAAAAATACCAAAAAATTACAGTATTTTTGTAAATGTCAAAAATGCTGATCGTGGGACTTGTGGTATTTTTTTAATTTGTAGTATTTTGTAACTTCTAGTAAAATACTGAATTTGGAATTTTTTGGTTTTTTTTCGGAATTTTTCGTATCAGAAAAATATTAAATCAAAATGTTCTTCGGATTTCTCAAAATTTTCTGATATTAACAATATACTACTTCAAATAATACAAAATAATAATGCAGTATAAATAGTATAATACAGATTTGAGTTTTTTTCAAAATTCAACGAGGTAAGTTGTATTTTGAAGCAAAATATAAAACTCAAAAAATAATCCGTATTTTTCTTTAAAATATAAAACTCAAAAAATAATCGTTATTTTTCTTTAAAATATAAAACTCAAAAAATTATTTTTATTTTTAAGGAAAAACAATAAATCTGAAAAATAAGATTTATTTTTGAGCTTTTCTGTATAGCATACAAATATAAAAATCATTACAGCAATGAATAGTCAAGGCAACAAGGATGTTGTTGGTGTACTCCTTTTTTTATGTATCAATTCTCTTTCATTATTATTAATATTATTTTTTTTAATAGGTACATAATAATAATTTACGGTCCCTGGTGTTTTTCGATTTTTGCTATAATTATCTTTAATTATTATTGGAAGAATGACTTTTGAATGTCTTCGTAAACAATTTAAATTTATATATATGTAATGTATGTTTATTTGTAGATGGAGAGACAGTGGGAATGAGGAGCACTTAGTTGGAATGTAAAATATATTTGTATCGTTTTTGGACCCAAAAGTGCAGTACTCGCATAACTTTAATGTTTGTATTGTGTATGTAAGACCTTCAACAAACAACTGGTTATTTGTGACAGAAAAAGAAACATAAACACATTTTTATCTTTAGCAAAGAAGTCTACTATCAAAGTATTTATATTATCTTGATGTCCAAGTGGCTGCACTAAACGTCGGTTTCATTGCTTAAGTGACGTTGGAGGTCCAATAGATTTCGCTTGGACGTTTGTGAGGGTGTCCGATGGGATATATGCTTTTGGACCAGCGCCGGCGGTGTACACGAAGTCAAATGATTTTCATTTGCAAATAACGCAGGCAAAGAGCTTTGCATGCTAACGGCAGCAACATTGCTGGGCGAGTTGTGCTGCGATCGGGGACTTGGCGGTGTTGGCGTTGCAGGTGTCTGGTGCCAATTAATACTGTTCTGAGAAGTTATATTGCGTGTCTTCAGCAAGGGAGGGTTCTTCGTTGAAGTGGAGAACGCCAAACCACGTCTTAGCGGCACTCTAGGGACACGAACACAAGATGTATTTAGGTTGGTACATAGTAAGTTGTTAGTTGGTGGTAAATAGTCGACCATCGATACGTATGGTAATAGACATTGCATGAGACATTTCAAAATGCAATATTAATAAAAGCATTAAATAAAAATTATATGTAATTGACGGTTTAGTTAGTTTTAAAGGGGGTGACTGGTTAAACTAATCCCATTTCGTCTAACTCACCTAGTTGGGCTCGGCGGTGGATAAGAAATGCCGCGATGACTGGGGGACAACAATAAGTTACCCGAGTGACTAGTAGTCGTGCCCGGCACAAGCAATGTATGGTTACTATAAGTATGGTAAAGTTTACTGTAAGATCGAACAGACGAAGAGTGCCAGACTACAAAGAATTGAAGCAACAAACGAACTGAAGAGATAATTTAACCTTTGCATTTTTGCACCATCTTTTCGAAAATTAAGGGGCTAAACAAAGAGTAAAAAAATTTAACAGAAGAAAGATGATGACCAGTACCGTTTGGTTTGGTGGTTTAGAGCAGATGAGCATTTGTGATGAACATTTAAGGTATGGTGGTTTAGAGCAGATGAGCATTTGTAATTAACATTTAGAATAAGTTTTTGCAAGCATTCTAAATTTCTAGGATGTTAACGTTCTCTTGCTACATATAAATTTCAAAAATTAAATAAGAAGAATTTATTAAGAAATTGTATGTCTTATAAATAAAGACAAGTAAGAATGCTTTAATCGAGTATACCCGACTACATAACACCCTGCAACCAGTTTTGAAATTCACAAATACATATATGCAGGCAAATACACACATATTAAGAAGTTCAGCGACAGTGCAAGCAGACAGACAATTTTTGAGTGACGGCTGCTCGGCAGTACAAAAGATGTTGTGCGAAACGGTTTGAGTTTTTTTGATCTGCATGTAGGAACTTACAATTCAAAATTGGTGTCTCCTGCTCTTATTATTCCTGAGATCGAAATATTCATAAAGGGGGACAAAAAAATAGTCGGATAAGGCTAGACTGACTCAGGTGTTGACGCCGATGCTGAGAAGATATATACTTTATATGTCTCTTGCCCCATTTTATGGGTACAGGGTGTAAAAATATATTAAATTAGGTTACATGCACACTTAAATAAATAATAATTTATTTTTTATATTTTAATAGACCTGGAAAGCCATCAATAGTGCTTGATAGTGCCGATCGATAAGCCATCGTACTATCAATAGTAAACAATGAAAAACGAATTTTTGAGATTATAAAGCCAAATGAAAATTATGTTATTTTAACATAGGAAAGTGATTATTTCTATTATCAAAATAGTTCATTCATTGAATGATAAAATGAAATGGCTTTAAATAAATTTATACGTATATGCACATCATAGATCGATTATAATGATAAGGAAACCCCCATCGATAGTCACTCAAAGGAAACCATGGATACTATCAAAAGTGCAATTGATTGTTTTCCAGTTCTACTATGTATGTATGTATAGTAAATTACAACAATAATGACGTGTACGGACAGCCTTAGAGACTTACATATACAAATGACTGAAAAATGCTTATCAGACGATGAATGGTGAGTATGTAAGTGATTGCTTGCTCATTTGCTCCTAGTAAGCTTCAAGCTTGTCAAAGTCTGTTGTGTTACCCACACTACAGCCACTTACGGTTGGATGTGTTGCACACTTAAGTTGGGCAAACTTTGACCAAGGTGGTTTAGCGGTTGAACGGATAATGTGTTGCCCGATGTCGAGGCAATCGTATCAAGCTTTGGTTTAGGTATGGTCCCAAATAATTGATGTTTGCACTTCGATGGTAAAACATGGTTACCTAAAATTAACGGAGGAGATAAAAAGAGGTTGGCGTGAACTTAACTTTTATCTTTTATACTTTTATTTTGTTATAGGCTTACCAATTAGGCTGGACCCCTCGTCACTAGACTGTGAGTTAGTCTTTTCAAAATCAACGGAAATATTTCGCGAATCATTCCATTCAACGCTACCACTGTGGCTGTTGTTTGCACTAGACACGTGACTGCAGACAGAGGAATGGATAGGCGACTTCCGCACGCCAAGTGCATCACCTGTACCGCCACTGGTGGCGCTACCGACGAAGCGAAAGCTATCGCCCCCACTGCTGCTTATACCTCGCTTTAGTCTCTGATAGATGGTCTTTGCGCGCCATAATGCATCGTACCAGTTTTGAGCTTCGATGCATTGTAGCGTAAAGGCTGTGGTAGCTACCTGGAACTCGTTCAGATATACACAATTCAGCGTGTTACTGTTAGTTAGCTGCACGATTAGGTGATCAGTCAGAAATGGCTGACGAATGACCTTGAGGGCTCCCAGTCCTTTTTTAGCTATACTTTTGCACACGAGTAGTATATCAGTCAGCAGAAAACAATGCACATCGCTTTTACCCATGTTATCCTTAAATTTGTGATCACCCTCCATGAATAGGTGACGCACCTGATAGCTTGGACACCCGCGCATAGGCTCGCACAGGTTAAACATCTGACTGTGTTGTTTGATCAGCTTATCCAGCACGTCGTTGCTTGTGTCCTGCACTCAATGTAATTACTAAATATGGTATTACTGGGGTGTAGTGCAACTACTTACAATCACATCGTAGGATTCGATGCGTGCCATGACACCTTTAAGGCGTTCACCCTCCTGTCGCATTGACAAATGGTTGTTGACGCTACCAACAAATTTTTCTACGCGGTGTATCATTATATCCATTACTTCCAAATCCTCCACATCACTCATATGCTTTCTGATAGCAGCAAGAAGAAGATTGTATTTTGTCAACCGCTGCATAGGACGAACAACGATGTCAGCCAGGCGCAAGCGATTGCACATCTTCTGCGACTCACACCACGCCAGGTAAGCAGTGAATAGCGCGTTATTTTGATTAAGCTCCTTGCAGTAAAACTGACAGGTACTTTGCTCTGCACAATACACCTACAAATATAGATTTCGCATTTAGAGTCAGCTCTGGCATGCACTGGAAAAGCTTAACCTACTTTGTAGGGTGCAAAGATTGAGGCAAAAGTAATAAATCCCTCCTGAAAAAAGGCACATCGCAGAGGTTCATGAGTCCTAACGCTGTGGGCTACCATCGGGTACAGCCATAAAGTCCAAAATTTAATGTTTGCCTCGCACACGGATCGTACATTTGAGAACAACCTGTGTTGGTCGACGTCAGTAAGTAGGCGTTCTTCCTGCACAGCCTCCAAGCAGGCAAGAAAGAGCTGAAACAAGTCTTTGTATAGAGTGGACAATTCGAGATGAGGTTTTGCAAATCAAGGTGACTGCTTACATCTGTGACCGTTTGTAAAGCGTGAATATAATAGACCTCAGTGGTGACTAGCTCCCATATGGCAGTTTGTATCTTAACCTCGCTGTCACTCATAAAATTACTTTCGACAAAGTCCCGCCAGGATTGGTCCATGTTTTGCAGATAGCTTAGCGACTCAGAGAGCATCGGATGCTCGAAACTCAAAGCATCTTTACGCTGGGGCACTCCATTCTTCGCATAGTTGTTAAGCAGCTCGTAAAGTTGACTCTGCTGTGGATTTTATTCCAAATATGGAAGACCACCGCTGCTTAATCTGTTTGCCTGCGGCAGTTGTAGATTCACTAGTCTCCTCTGTTGAAGCGGAGGAAAGCAGGTAAGGTGGTCGATGTCGAGAACCCTATAAGAAAGAAATTTATTATGTCTAGCTGTAACCCCTAATATACTTACAAATGATGCTGCTTTTTGTAACGTTTTTCGACTACTGTCACGTTCAGTTACAACCAGATGATGACCAGCCAGGGTTTCAACATCAGTATGCTCGTCCAAGAAGCTGTTCCAAGTCGTCGGACCTAGCAATTTTAAAAATGCTTGCATCACAAGAAAAAACGGCTATATTCGGCGTTCCGAAGCAGCATTGGTTTTTATACCAAATCTCAATTTTTGACCGATAGTTCATGGCGGGTACATAATATAATGGTCAAATTTTGATCAAATTATAGCTGGCAACACCCATTCGTTGCCCAGCGAAATATTTTCATTAAAATGCATTATGCTGAATTTGACACTTTTGTCAATCGTAAGAAATACATGAAGTGATGTGAAATACAAATAACAAACATTTGCACTTAGCATTAGTTATACTCTGTTCCCGAAGGTAAAAATAGTATATTCGGTTTGCGAAATGTATACCCTCGATTTGAAGCTTAGTTTGAAGCTATTTGCAAAAATAATAATAAGCTTCCAGACGAAGCTTTCCAACTATTTTCCTTCGTTCTGTTGGCCCCAAAGTACCGAGCTTTTTATACTCTGTTCCCGAATGGTAAAAGAGTCTATTGAGTTTGCGAAATGTCCGTCTGTCCGTATGAACGCAATTTTTTCCACACCCTTGAAGCTAGAGCAATCAAACTTGGTACACATGTTGTGTATACCCTCAATTTATGAAGTGTCGAGATCGCCCCGCAAATGAGCAAAATCTATATCTCCCACACCTGTACAGGTAGAGTCATCATATTCGGCATACATACTAATGTTGACTCCCTGAACAAATCTGCATCAAACCATAAAAATGGGTTTGAAGCCAATCGCATAATATTTAAAAATGTCGAATGCCAGAGTTTCCCACCGATTTTCTTTTTGGGAGAATTTTTCAACTTAGGTGAGACTCGTATCAAATTATTTTATGTGAAAAGATTAAAAAATGTTTCATTATTTTTATTTATTTTGACTTTCGCCCATACAACTTTGAGGCCTCATTTTCCATCTTTGGGAGTGGATTTTCCAAAATCTGTGAAATGAATGAAATGATTTCAGTACAGATCTTTTAAAATGAGTCCCGTCTTAGTGTGCACTTTCATCATAAATATAAGCTATTGTGATTTCATCATTCTAGCTTTAAAAGGCTTGGGTTGTGCGAAACAGTCAGCCAGTCAGTACGAGCTCTTTTATATATGAGCCGGTCAGTGCACACATTGATTAACTCCATTTGACAAAAATTTGAGATATGCCATGAAACAAGTTCATAGATTTTAAAATTCCCTTCATAATGCAAGTTAAAATATATATTGTAGAAGCCAAAAATATCGAGATTGAAACTACATATATATCATATAACATAAAATTATACATAAAATTAATAAGAGAGAATAACCAAAAAATGCGTCAGTAAAGTTAAAATTTTTGTGGCAGATGGAGTTAATAAATATGCGCACTGATCGGCTCGTATATAGATTACTTCAAACTACCCAATTGTGTTTATTTCAAAATCAGACCAAATTATTATATAGCTTTTTACGCCCTGTACCCATAAAATGGGTAAAAAGGGGTACTAAATCAGTGCAAATGTATGTAACAGGCAGAAGGAGACAATTTCGACCTATAAAGTATATATATTCTTGATCAGTATCAACAGAGATTTCGATTTGGCCATGTCCGTCTGTCTGTCCGTGCGTCCGTCCGTCTGTCCGTATAAGCGCGTCGATCTCAGCAACTTTAAGAGCTAGAGACACAAAATTTGGAATGAAGGTTCCTGTATACCATACGCAGATCAAGTTTGTTTCAAATTTAAGATATCTCCCCACATTCCCCCGCTATTCGATAAAAACGTTTTATACAAACAATTTTAAAGATATAGATTTGGGATTGAGTTTGGTCATTTTGGTCACTTTTTCTCTACTGTCCAAATTTCAAGTCGATCGGATAATAAACGCGGAAGTTATTTAACAATCAAGATTCAGTACTGCAGCGCGGGGGGGAAGAAGCAGCACAGCCACAACTTAAAATGCTTCGCTTGCGCTGTCGCTTGTGCTTGTCGCTTGTATATGTGCGTCTTTGTGTATGTGTGTGTGTATGTGTAATTATACGAAGATGCGAGATTTTACGAAGATGCAAGTATAACTTCGGCTTATTAAGAATATACAGAGTTTCACAATATTCGCAATTACTGAGATTGATTTTATCAGGTCTGTTCGCAATTCCACTCGTTTTTAAGAAGTAAAAACATATAAATTTCGAACGTTTTACGAACTGCTGTTCTCAATTTCAATTGGTTATGTTTCGTTGTCTCTTTTTGGAACTCTGTTACTTAGTGCGAAACCGACTTTCGATATCAATAATTATCTGTGGTATTAGCTGTTCCACAAAAAGAACATACACGATATATATATTTTGACAAAGAAATTACCATGCGTTTTCTTTAGTAACTTTTTAAATAAGCATTTAAAAAAATTTAAAATAAATAAAAATATTACAAAAGTATATTAGAAAGAATAACAAAAATAATATTTCAGAAATGCATGGTGGCATATAATATGAAAAATTTAACAAAATCAAATGTTTCTAGATCATTTAACTTAATAATAATAAAAAAAAAATATAACTTTCCTTGGCATTTCTAACTTTTTGCAGCCGTCGAGGAAAAGAATCGACCAAAGATATGATATATTCCAATGGAATACCCTTCCAGAACGCTCCTAGATCTACACATCGCTTTTGCTTGATATTATTCCTTAGATTTTCTATAATACTAATGGGGGTGGCTACTCCAGAGTGTTTACCCCAACTTCGTTTAAAAACAGAGTAATAGATTTTGCCTTATTGCACGGCGCGTTATCCTGTTGGAATATAAAATTTTCTCCGATCAATTTGTCACCAGAAGGGAAAGCGTAGTCATTGAGGACATGTAAATATTTGTGTTTTTCCATCGTTCCATTGATAGGAACAAAGTTTCCTACCCCTTTGTAGGATACACATCCCCAGAATATGACTGATCCACCGCCATGGCTCACTCCTTCACAAACCGGCACCTTTCTTGTGTGTGTTGTTGTTGCAATGGTAATTAAAGGAGCTTTCGTCACTCCACAAAACAGTATGGGGGCTTGTGATATACTGGGGATGTGTATCCTATAAAAATATCTTTATAACATATTTATTTTAAATTTTTTTAATGCTTATTTAAAAAGTTACTAATGAAAACGCATGGTGATTTCTTTGTCAAAAAGTGGAAAATAAACATTGCAATAATCCAATTGAATATTCTCCTCTCCTGCTCTGCCCTATTTTACCTCCTTAATTGTATTGTATTGTATTGTTGTCCACAATGTACATTTTGCGTTTAAGCAACACGAGCATATATCGTATCTTAAGTGCTCTATCGATAAGCATACAATATGATTAATTGAGAACAGCTGCTTTATTTCTGTTTGTCTGCACGATTTCCGTTTCTGATAGCGATTTTTACAGACAGTTTCTTAATTAAATAATGGACATGTAAGTTAACTTTTATAAAATGAATGAATGAGCTAATTCGTTTTTATAATCTGCTCCCGAAGGGAAAAAGAGTGTATTGGGTTTGCGAAATGTCCGTCTGTCCGTATATACGCAATTTTTTCCACACCGTTGAAGCTAGAGATCGCCCCGCCACCCTCACCCCGTCCCCCACAATTTGGGGAAAACCTGTATCTTCCACATTTTAAAGCTATAGTCACCAAATTATGCATACAGACTAATGTTACAGATCTGCATCAAAAATTTGTTGCTACCCCACACCCCCCCGCAATCGGCATATGCTATCTCCAAAATATGTTTTTCACAGGGGTATATCTCTACAGTTTCATAGCTAGAGTCACCTCATTTGGAATACAGACTAAAGTTGACCCCCTGGACAAATCTGCATCAAAAAATTTTTGAACCTCAACCCTCTCCCCGCAAATTAGCAAAATCTATATCTCCACACCTGTACAGATAGAGTAATCAAATTTGACATACAGACTACTGTTTTCGTCGCGTCTATTTCCGAACCCACAACTAAGCAAATAATACCGGACTGGGAACAGAATATTCGGCTGTCGGATACGTCCGACTGGAACGTTCGTACTTGTTAAATATAATGAAGAAGATTAGAAAATTGTGTTTATGAATACTTCATTTCATACTCCTAAGTAATCTGGCAATTACTTGCAATTCCGACGACTAAAATGCTATACTATGTCACAATGAAAAAGTTACTCGTTTTGACGAGTTGGGAACACTGGAGTTGTGAACAAATCTGAATGTCGGTATAATCAAAAATGTTTTTTAAACTAAAATTCATTTTTATTCAATCATTCTTATGGCAGCTATTTGATGCAATGGTTCGAATTTCATTTATTTCGGTTAGCCTGTACATAACATATTTAAACTTCGATTTGGTGAGTTTGCTCCAAATATCTTTATAAACAAAAATGATTTTCATACTTTATAAATTTTAACCGATCCTCCTATTGGAGGTATATACTGATAAAATTTTGATCAAATTTGGTCGGCATGTTTGAGAAGTAGTATTTTAGTTTGATGTGAGTTTCGTTAGGATGTTTTCATAAACAAAAAAAGTTGTTCATGGTACAACGCAATATTTGACCTATTTCTATGACAGCTTTATAATATAGGGTTCCGAATTCGATTAGATTTGGTGGGTTTGTATAAGCTTTACAGAAATTCAAACTTGGTGAGAAATCTTAATAAAAACAAGTAAGAACGTTGCAGTCGGACGACCCGACTGCAGAATATATGTTCCCAGTCCTATATAATTTGGTTATTTGTGTGTTCAGAAAGAGACGCGAAAAAACTGCACGGTGTGAAAGATATAGATTTTTCTCATTTGCGGGGGAGGGGGTAGGGGTGTCAAAATTTTTTGATGCAATTAGTTTAGAATGTTAACATTAGTCTGTGTGCCAAATTTAGTTACTCTACCTGTAAAGGTGATTGAGAGATATAAATTTTTCTTCTTTGCGGGGGAGGGGGGGGGGGGTCAAAGATTTTTTGATGCAGATTTATCAGGTGGTCAACATTAGTCTGTATGCCAAATAGGTAACTCTATCTTTGAAACTGTAGGAGATATAGCCCTTGAAAAACGTGTTTTGGGGATATCATATGCCGATTTGTGGGGGTGGGGGTGGGGGGTCAACATTTTTGAAGCAGATCTGTCGGGAATCTCAACATTAGTCTGTATGCCAAATTTGGTGACCATAGCTTTAAAATTGGGGAAGATACAGGTTTTCCCCAAATTGCGTGAGGGGGGGGGGGGGGGGGGGGGGGGGGGGTGGTCAATCTCGACACTTCATAAATTGACAGTACACACCAACAGGTGTACCAAGTTGGTTGCTCTAGCTCAAAGATAAAGGCAAAAAATTGCGTTCATACGGACAGACGGACATTTCGCAAACCAAATATACTATTTTCCCTTCGGGAACATAGTATAAAAAGTTGTTTACACAAAAACACAATTGTCGACCGAAAGTTCCTATAACAGCTATATGTTGTAGTGGTTCGATCCGTCTGGTTCCAAAATTTGTACTGCCACAGTAAAAGTAAGCATCTGCGCCAAGTTTTATCACATTAGCTCTAAAAGTGAGAGTCTAGTTTGCATAGAAACAAACAGTCAGATGGATGCTGATCAAGAATATATAAGTAAACTATGTGGGGTCTGAAACCATGTTCATTGCAGTTGTGTGCTTGAAATGCACATGTACGCATGTTGCTGCTTCGTTATCTCAGATTATTCGACGTGTATTAATACCTGTATCTAAATAGTTGAATGTCGAATTATTGTCAGTGATTGTAATCTGCGAAAAGCTCAGGTTCCTCCTTTGCAATACCTGCTTAAGTGCATTTCTGTAAATGAGGAACCGAAATTTTAACAATTATTTAAATTATATTTACTCCATATAAGACTACTTACAACAATGTTATGCCTTTGGTGGCCGGTATAAGTTCCTCGTCAAGGCACTGAGAAGATTCCAAGCAAAAGGATACCGAGAAATATTCCAAACTTGATGTCTAAAGAAAGAAAGAGTTTTCATAATGTGACACGATTTTGTTACCGAACATCTGAGAGTGATTTCTTAAGTAAAACCATTCGCTCAGTTAAGAAAAATGGTGGGGATCGTCTTCGAAAAATCAAAGACTAAGTACTTTTATTTTATTGACAAGTGACCTAAAATAGGTGCGAATATCTCCTGTTTAAATATTTTAATTTTAGAATTGGTTTGTTTAGGAAAATAAAATAAAATTATTGAAGAAAAAAAAACATAATTTTTTAATCAATCAATGCACATTGGGAGCAAATGCCGATTTACCTACATAAACTTAAATTTTAAATACGGACGTAAAATTTTGCATATATATTTAGATTATTTTTTTAAAATTTCAGATATTGTTATTTTTTAATTTCGACACCTACGCCCCACCTACCACATGTATAAAAACGAATGGGTTATATTGATAAATTTAAGTATTTATATTTCAAGATCAGTTCAAAATTGAAAATTTGTTTAAATCAGAAATTGATTTAAAAAAAAAGTGCTTCCTCAAATGAGGGTAACTCTTTCGGAAAAGAGTGCGCCTTGCTATTTCTTTGCGAAGAGATAACCGGTAAAACAGGATCAGATGAATCCAAAGCTCTATGAACACGTCAGGTTGGTTATTCATGCGGCTGATTTTCCTAGCGTGAAATAATCTATCACGCTTACAATATTTATTACGAGCCTCAAAAGCGTTTTCTCCTAAGCAACCGTGAACTAAAAGCTCGTGGGATGCCACGGCATTTCTTTAAAAACAAAAGAGTTTCCTCACAAAATTTCTTGAACTTAATTGCATTAAATTTAAACTCGCATTCCTAATAATGTTTTGTCTATATCTAATATTGAGGACCAATAATTTGTCAGAATCATTACATACTCGCCATTTCTGAATACCAACTCGGTATGAAATGTTCAAAACAATTCTAATAACCGAATCCAGCGAGCAGAGTACTCCGAACTGCAAAGTATTTGCTTTTGGCTTATAAAGTTTGCTGTTAATATCCGTTATCTTCAAAAAATCTTTTGGGCTAGCACCGCAAATTGGACATGACTGGAGTTGATGATGGCCCGGTTAATAAATTTTTAAACTTTGTCATCTATAAGAGCCATGTGTAAGTCATAAGCAATTTCTACTTTTATTTGTGCTTCCTCATATAAAAATGTTTTTATACCCTCAGCATGAATAGCCGAGTCGATATAGCCATTTCCGGCTGTCCGTCTGTCCGTCTGTTTCTATGCGAACTAGTCTTTCAGTTTTAAAGCTATCGTAATGAAACTTGGCACAGACCCTTCTTTTTGCTGCAGGCAGTACATATGTCAGAACCGGCCGTATCGGACCATTATAACATATAGTTGACAAACTAAAAAAACATTCACAAGCCGAGAGAGTTTATACAATCTGGCTAAATTTGGTCAAAATCGGACCACGATATCACTATATCAAACTTTTTGTTTATACAAATATTTCATCCAAACTAAGTGAGAGTTTTGAAATACTTCAAATAGTTTCCTATAATTTTATCAAAATCGGAACACATGGCTCCCATAGGAGCAATTAGAAAAAAATTAAGTTTTGTATAAAAAACATTGCTGCTAGGGTATATAGCTTCGGCATCCGAAGATAGCCGTTCTTTATTGTTTTAGTTATATTAGAAAAATGTTCAAAGACTGGCTTTTGAAGTTAAATTATTCTTGAAGCAGTATGGTCTGAAAAGTTCTGCAGCGGCACTTCAGCAACAGTTTCTGATACCTTTATTTTAAAAGGCCTGCTTTTTTTTTGCTTCTTTTACCTTTCATAGCTTGAATAAATGTTGCAATTCTTTTTGATGCTCATTAATCTAATGTTAATATATTGTTGCTTAGAGAAGGAGTTCTCAATAAGAAAAGATAATGCCACATTAGCTGAGAGTGAAATTGGTGAAGAAGTTCCGATGTCGATTCATTTGGTTTTAATTTTGCTCTTAATATCTTTGACGTGTTTTTATCTCCCGACTTCTCTGCTGGTATAGCGGCGGCATGTATTCTTTTGAATTCTCTTAAGAAAGCTTAGAAGCCAATTTTCCTTTCTCATAAACTAAAAGAGGTCGTCCACACTGGTTTGTATCATGGTCCTTTTTAGTGAAAATTATATTTCAGTTGCCACCAAGCTAGCATTTGCATTCTTAAAGCGCTCAGCATGTCTATTACTTTTAACCGGCAGCTATTTGACATGGGAAGCGAAATTTTTTAATTTATATTGAATGTCATCTTCCGAGCTTTTAGACAAACACTTTTTGTTAATCTCTCCGCACAGCGAATTAAAAGTTGCGCTAACACTGCGTCTCTTTCCCAGCCACGCTTCCAGCAAATCAGCACGACGGATGTCGAATTGTTTTCAATCTATTTCAATATTATGAATTTGCGCAAGTCTGCGCAAAATTTTATAACTTTATTGAAATACTTATACAATAACACATACTACCACATTTACACTTTGCGGAATCCGGCGTAATCTTATTAGTTCTGCTCCACGAAACACAACTATTTTGGGGTTAGGTTCGATCTAAAACATGATTCAATAAATCTGCTGAATACAACAACACAAAAGCGAACACAATTTTGGCACTCTAATCTACATTCTACATACCTTGATTAATATTTTGCATCATTAAAGCCAATATTTTGCAAACGGTAGATGATCAAACTTTGCACACGTGTTAAAGAAAGCGTTTGGCACACACAACCTATCACAATCAGCTTACTTTAAAGGGCTGCCAAAAAGCCAGGGATGGTCGAAAACTTTTTAAAAACGGTTTTATAATGGATTGGAATTTCTATAACGGAATTTCCAAACAAAATTATGAAAATATAACAAAATAATTTTGGACTTTATGCCGGCAAATCGGAATCTGCGCCCAATGTGCAATGCAGGGCCCGTAAATAATTATTTTGCCTTTGGAATAGAAAAAAACGTTCCCTATAGTAACTTGGAGAAAGTGGGAAATGAACGAATATACTCCTTTAAGGATAATCTATGCATTTTGACAATGATTTAAAAGTTTTAATTGTTTTTATTCTTTCACCAAATAATAATGAATTTTGAGGATTATTTGACATCTCAAGCAATAATCATTATTTTTGAGCAAAACAATAAAACATATGAAATCATTGTCTTATTTTAAAAACAAGTAAGAATGCTATAGTCGAGTATAACCGACTACAAAACTCCCTACTGACTGTTACATACATTAGCACAGATTTAGTACCCCCTTTTTACCCATTTTATGGGTACAGGGATAGTAGTTTTTGATTTCTATAAAAAATAATTGAAAATAAGAGTAATATAATGATTTTTAAATATAAATAAAATAAAATAAAATTTATTTTTCAATTTTTTGATAAAAATCATCAAAATAATTTTAATTTTATAATTTTTATTTTAAAAATTTTCCGACTTCGGAGGTAGATTTTCCAATATCTTTGAGCACCATTATGTCTTTGTGTAGAACCTTGAAAATGAGTTTAAAGCCAATCGCATGAAAATTAAAAATGTGGAATGCCAGAATTTTCCACCGATTTTCCAACCATGGGGCTGAATCTCCCAAAAACGGTGATACACGTGTCCAATTATTTAATGTTTAGGCTTATAAAATGAGTTTGAAGCCAATCGCACGATAATTAATAAAGTTCAACAGTTCTCCACGTATTTTCCGACCATGGGGGTAGATTTTCCAACATCTTTGAGCACCGTAAAAACAATTTTAAAGATATAGCTTTGGGATTTAGCATGTATAATACTTTGGACATTTTTAATCTACTGTCAAAATTTCAAGTCGATCGGATAATAAACACGGAAGTAATTCACGAAAGAAGATTCAGTGCTGCAGCGCGTGGGGGATAAGCAGCACAGCCACCACTTAAAATGCCTCGCTTGCGCTGTCGCTTGTGTGTATGCGTCTTTGTGTATGTGTGTGTATATGTGTAAGTGTACGTAGATGCGATCGGAAATTTTGGACTTGGGTACAGGGAGTTTTGTAGTCGGGTATACTTGACTATAGCTATATACTATACTAGCTGGTAAAACGCCAGCGTTGCCCGGCGAAATATTTAGATGAAAATGCATTATGTTGAATTTAACTACTTTCGTCAACCGTAAGAAATACACAAAACTAACGTATCACAGTTTTCCCTCCCGTGGGGGTAGGAAACTCTATAGTTGAGCCACGTGACTAATGTTTTTTGCGTAGGGCTATAAAAATGTCTTTGAAGCCGATCTAACTAAACAAATAATCCCATTCATTAATCCTTGACTGCCAAACCCCGCCCGTGGCAACGCGGAGTAGATTTTCGAAAATCATTTGTCATTTGAAAACCAATTCTACGAATAATACTAAAAGTCCAGACTAAAGCTTTCCAACTATTTTCCGCCCGTTGTATTGCCCGCAAAGTACCGAGGTTTTTATACAAATAGTATATTGGGTTTACGAAATGTCCGTCTGTCCGCCTGTCCCTATGAACGCAATTTTTTGGTTTTATCTTTAAGCTAGAGCAATCAAACTTGGTACACATGTTGGTGAGTATCCTCAATTTATGAAGTGTCAAGATCGAATATTTGGAAATTATTATGAAGCTGAATTCAGGACTTCACAGTTTTCGGACCGTGGGAAAATTAGTTTCAAAATAATTGGATGATAAACAAAAAAGTTTGAAAATGAGTTTGAAGCCAATCGGACGACAATCAAAAAAGGATCATACAACAGTTTTCTTCGAATTTGGAGGTAAATTTTCCAACATCTTTGACCACTTCGCTTATTATCTTTTCGCATAAAAACTTTGAAAATGAGTTTGAAGCCAATCGCATGAAAATTAAAAATGTCGAATAACAGAGGTTTCCACCAATTTTCCGACCATAGGACTGAATTTCCCAAAATCGCTAATACACGCGTCGAATTATTTTACGTGAGGAGCTTTAAAAATGAATTTGAAGTTGATCGGATTAAAATTAGCCCTTCGCCCATACAACCCTGAGACCCCCATTTTCCGGATTTTCCAAAATCTGTGAAATATGTGTCAAATTAATTTTTGTGTAGATCTTTGAAAAGGAGTTTGAAGCCGGTTGGATTGTAAACAAAAAAGTTTCATACAACAGTTTTCCGCGATTTTCCATGCTTGTGGGTGGAATTTTCCTAAATCCCGTCTTAGCGTGCACTTTCATCATAGATGGAACCTAGTGTGAAAATTTCAGCATCCTAGCTCTTACGGTTTGGGCTGTGCGATGATTGCCGGTCAGTCAGTCAGCACGAACTCTTTTATATGTATAGATATACTTGTTAGACTCTGTTCTGTTGCGCAATGTCCGACTGTCCGTATGAACGCAATTTTTTCCACACCCTTAAAGCTAGAGCAATCAAACTTGGTGTATACCCTCAGTTTATTAAGTGTCAAGTGGGCTGTGCGTTGATTATGATTCGTCTTGACACATTATAAATCGAGGGTATACACCAACATGTGTGACAAGTTTGGTTGCTCTGAAATGAAGACAGGAGCTTAAGAGTGACCAATGTAATACACATGCCAAACTCCAAATCTTTATCTCTAAAATTGTTGGTGTAAAACGTTTTTATCGATTTGCGGGGGAGCGGCGAGAAATATCAGTAATCGGAAAAAAGATTGATCTGCGTATGGTATACTATAGGAACCTACATTCAAAATTGGGTGTCTGCATCTTAGGAGGAGTAGTTGGTAGCAACTATATGTAGGTAGTTGCTGAGATCGACGTGTTCATCCGGACAGACGGACATGGCCAAATCGAATTTTCTTTTGATACTGCTCAAGAATATATATACTTTATAGGGTCGGAGATGCCTGTTAAACACATTTGCATAGATTTAATGAGTATAAGTGTATGTTTTGGCAAAACAATTTGTACTGAAAAATTTATGGACACTGCTACCCCAGACCCTTGACTATGAAAAGTCTTGAATTTTTTCTTCATCTAAAAATCCGTAAAAACACGATAAATTTTCAATAATGTCAATCGATACTTGATATATTTCATTTTATTTGCTTGTGGTAAGGAAACAGCTGTTTCATGTCGTCATAAAACAAAAGTAAAATATGTTTGTTTGATAAAATAAACCTGTTTTTGTTTGTTTCATTGCAATATCCTGGTTTTAACCGCAAAATAGCTGTGAAAGCCCTTTCCTTATGTCAGTGGTTCCCTTATCACCTAAGAATATGCTAATTTTTCGCACTGACGGGATGCATCTGAACGATGCTACTCGAAACACAATTGCGAGGTGCATTTACCTATAGAAACACAGCACAGAGAAGACGTCCTCCCCTTTAAATTGACACGTCAAAGCTAACTCCACGACGCACAGTGGCTCGTTTGGCCGAGGCACGTGACAAAAAGCAAAATGGTCATGGTGGGAATGGATAAAACGACAATTGCAGTTTGATAGACAATTTTCAATTTTGTTAGTTCCATTGGTAGAGGTCATGAAAGTTGACAAATATTTCCATTGCAATATAAATATGATTTTTTGGGAAAAGTTGTTCACCTTTGCGATGGTATTATCAACAAACGGCTCACTCGATTTTTAATGTCTTTATTTTAAATGAAAGATGGGACGATTCTAAAATATTGTAATTTTTTAACTTTATTGTATTTTTTATAAAAAAAATTTAATTTTTTCGTAAATAATCGATTTGTCTAAATTTCATGTCGATCGGATAATAAACACGGAAGTTATTCAACAATCAAGATTCAGTACTGCAAAGCGGGGTAGAAGAAGAAGTACAGACACAACTTAAAAAGCCTCGTTTGCGCTGTCGCTTGTGTGTGTGTGTCCTTATGTATATGTAAGTGTGTATGTGTTTGTGTATTGTGCTTCCTCATATAAAAATGTTTTTATACCCTCAGCATGAATAGCCGAGTCGATATAGCCATTTCCGGCTGTCCGTCTGTCCGTCTGTTTCTATGCGAACTAGTCTTTCAGTTTTAAAGCTATCGTAATGAAACTTGGCACAGACCCTTCTTTTTGCTGCAGGCAGTACATATGTCAGAACCGGCCGTATCGGACCATTATAACATATAGTTGACAAACTAAAAACACATTCACAAGCCGAGAGAGTTTATACAATCTGGCTAAATTTGGTCAAAATCGGACCACGATATCACTATATCAAACTTTTTGTTTATACAAATATTTCATCCAAACTAAGTGAGAGTTTTGAAATACTTCAAATAGTTTCCTATAATTTTATCAAAATCGGAACACATGGCTCCCATAGGAGCAATTAGAAAAAAATTAAGTTTTGTATAAAAAACATTGCTGCTAGGGTATATAGCTTCGGCATCCGAAGATAGCCGTTCTTTATTGTTTTAGTTATATTAGAAAAATGTTCAAAGACTGGCTTTTGAAGTTAAATTATTCTTGAAGCAGTATGGTCTGAAAAGTTCTGCAGCGGCACTTCAGCAACAGTTTCTGATACCTTTATTTTAAAAGGCCTGCTTTTTTTTTGCTTCTTTTACCTTTCATAGCTTGAATAAATGTTGCAATTCTTTTTGATGCTCATTAATCTAATGTTAATATATTGTTGCTTAGAGAAGGAGTTCTCAATAAGAAAAGATAATGCCACATTAGCTGAGAGTGAAATTGGTGAAGAAGTTCCGATGTCGATTCATTTGGTTTTAATTTTGCTCTTAATATCTTTGACGTGTTTTTATCTCCCGACTTCTCTGCTGGTATAGCGGCGGCATGTATTCTTTTGAATTCTCTTAAGAAAGCTTAGAAGCCAATTTTCCTTTCTCATAAACTAAAAGAGGTCGTCCACACTGGTTTGTATCATGGTCCTTTTTAGTGAAAATTATATTTCAGTTGCCACCAAGCTAGCATTTGCATTCTTAAAGCGCTCAGCATGTCTATTACTTTTAACCGGCAGCTATTTGACATGGGAAGCGAAATTTTTTAATTTATATTGAATGTCATCTTCCGAGCTTTTAGACAAACACTTTTTGTTAATCTCTCCGCACAGCGAATTAAAAGTTGCGCTAACACTGCGTCTCTTTCCCAGCCACGCTTCCAGCAAATCAGCACGACGGATGTCGAATTGTTTTCAATCTATTTCAATATTATGAATTTGCGCAAGTCTGCGCAAAATTTTATAACTTTATTGAAATACTTATACAATAACACATACTACCACATTTACACTTTGCGGAATCCGGCGTAATCTTATTAGTTCTGCTCCACGAAACACAACTATTTTGGGGTTAGGTTCGATCTAAAACATGATTCAATAAATCTGCTGAATACAACAACACAAAAGCGAACACAATTTTGGCACTCTAATCTACATTCTACATACCTTGATTAATATTTTGCATCATTAAAGCCAATATTTTGCAAACGGTAGATGATCAAACTTTGCACACGTGTTAAAGAAAGCGTTTGGCACACACAACCTATCACAATCAGCTTACTTTAAAGGGCTGCCAAAAAGCCAGGGATGGTCGAAAACTTTTTAAAAACGGTTTTATAATGGATTGGAATTTCTATAACGGAATTTCCAAACAAAATTATGAAAATATAACAAAATAATTTTGGACTTTATGCCGGCAAATCGGAATCTGCGCCCAATGTGCAATGCAGGGCCCGTAAATAATTATTTTGCCTTTGGAATAGAAAAAAACGTTCCCTATAGTAACTTGGAGAAAGTGGGAAATGAACGAATATACTCCTTTAAGGATAATCTATGCATTTTGACAATGATTTAAAAGTTTTAATTGTTTTTATTCTTTCACCAAATAATAATGAATTTTGAGGATTATTTGACATCTCAAGCAATAATCATTATTTTTGAGCAAAACAATAAAACATATGAAATCATTGTCTTATTTTAAAAACAAGTAAGAATGCTATAGTCGAGTATAACCGACTACAAAACTCCCTACTGACTGTTACATACATTAGCACAGATTTAGTACCCCCTTTTTACCCATTTTATGGGTACAGGGATAGTAGTTTTTGATTTCTATAAAAAATAATTGAAAATAAGAGTAATATAATGATTTTTAAATATAAATAAAATAAAATAAAATTTATTTTTCAATTTTTTGATAAAAATCATCAAAATAATTTTAATTTTATAATTTTTATTTTAAAAATTTTCCGACTTCGGAGGTAGATTTTCCAATATCTTTGAGCACCATTATGTCTTTGTGTAGAACCTTGAAAATGAGTTTAAGGTCAATCGCATGAATTAAAATGTGGAATGCCAGAATTTTCCACCGATTTTCCAACCATGGGGCTGAATCTCCCAAAATCGGTGATACACGTGTCCAATTATTTACATGTTTAGGCTTATAAAATGAGTTTGAAGCCAATCGCACGATAATTAATAAAGTTCAACAGTTCTCCACGTATTTTCCGACCATGGGGGTAGATTTTCCAACATCTTTGAGCACCGTAAAAACAATTTTAAAGATATAGCTTTGGGATTTAGCATGTATAATACTTTGGACATTTTTAATCTACTGTCAAAATTTCAAGTCGATCGGATAATAAACACGGAAGTAATTCACGAAAGAAGATTCAGTGCTGCAGCGCGTGGGGGATTAGCAGCACAGCCACCACTTAAAATGCCTCGCTTGCGCTGTCGCTTGTGTGTATGCGTCTTTGTGTATGTGTGTGTATATGTGTAAGTGTACGTAGATGCGATCGGAAATTTTGGACTTGGGTACAGGGAGTTTTGTAGTCGGGTATACTTGACTATAGCTATATACTATACTAGCTGGTAAAACGCCAGCGTTGCCCGGCGAAATATTTAGATGTAAATGCATTATGTTGAATTTAACTACTTTCGTCAACCGTAAGAAATACACAAAACTAACGTATCACAGTTTTCCCTCCCGTGGGGGTAGGAAACTCTATAGTTGAGCCACGTGACTAATGTTTTTTGCGTAGGGCTATAAAAATGTCTTTGAAGCCGATCTAACTAAACAAATAATCCCATTCATTAATCCTTGACTGCCAAACCCCGCCCGTGGCAACGCGGAGTAGATTTTCGAAAATCATTTGTCATTTGAAAACCAATTCTACGAATAATACTAAAAGTCCAGACTAAAGCTTTCCAACTATTTTCCGCCCGTTGTATTGCCCGCAAAGTACCGAGGTTTTTATACAAATAGTATATTGGGTTTACGAAATGTCCGTCTGTCCGCCTGTCCCTATGAACGCAATTTTTTGGTTTTATCTTTAAGCTAGAGCAATCAAACTTGGTACACATGTTGGTGAGTATCCTCAATTTATGAAGTGTCAAGATCGAATATTTGGAAATTATTATGAAGCTGAATTCAGGACTTCACAGTTTTCGGACCGTGGGAAAATTAGTTTCAAAATAATTGGATGATAAACAAAAAAGTTTGAAAATGAGTTTGAAGCCAATCGGACGACAATCAAAAAAGGATCATACAACAGTTTTCTTCGAATTTGGAGGTAAATTTTCCAACATCTTTGACCACTTCGCTTATTATCTTTTCGCATAAAGACTTTGAAAATGAGTTTGAAGCCAATCGCATGAAAATTAAAAATGTCGAATAACAGAGGTTTCCACCAATTTTCCGACCATAGGACTGAATTTCCCAAAATCGCTAATACACGCGTCGAATTATTTTACGTGAGGAGCTTTAAAAATGAATTTGAAGTTGATCGGATTAAAATTAGCCCTTCGCCCATACAACCCTGAGACCCCCATTTTCCGGATTTTCCAAAATCTGTGAAATATGTGTCAAATTAATTTTTGTGTAGATCTTTGAAAAGGAGTTTGAAGCCGGTTGGATTGTAAACAAAAAAGTTTCATACAACAGTTTTCCGCGATTTTCCATGCTTGTGGGTGGAATTTTCCTAAATCCCGTCTTAGCGTGCACTTTCATCATAGATGGAACCTAGTGTGAAAATTTCAGCATCCTAGCTCTTACGGTTTGGGCTGTGCGATGATTGCCGGTCAGTCAGTCAGCACGAACTCTTTTATATGTATAGATATACTTGTTAGACTCTGGTTTGTTGCGCAATGTCCGACTGTCCGTATGAACGCAATTTTTTCCACACCCTTAAAGCTAGAGCAATCAAACTTGGTGTATACCCTCAGTTTATTAAGTGTCAAGTGGGCTGTGCGTTGATTATGATTCGTCTTGACACATTATAAATCGAGGGTATACACCAACATGTGTGACAAGTTTGGTTGCTCTGAAATGAAGACAGGAGCTTAAGAGTGACCAATGTAATACACATGCCAAACTCCAAATCTTTATCTCTAAAATTGTTGGTGTAAAACGTTTTTATCGATTTGCGGGGGAGCGGCGAGAAATATCAGTAATCGGAAAAAAGATTGATCTGCGTATGGTATACTATAGGAACCTACATTCAAAATTGGGTGTCTGCATCTTAGGAGGAGTAGTTGGTAGCAACTATATGTAGGTAGTTGCTGAGATCGACGTGTTCATCCGGACAGACGGACATGGCCAAATCGAATTTTCTTTTGATACTGCTCAAGAATATATATACTTTATAGGGTCGGAGATGCCTGTTAAACACATTTGCATAGATTTAATGAGTATAAGTGTATGTTTTGGCAAAACAAT
This sequence comes from Hirtodrosophila confusa, assembly GCA_035043065.1. NCBI lineage: Eukaryota > Metazoa > Arthropoda > Insecta > Diptera > Drosophilidae > Hirtodrosophila > Hirtodrosophila confusa. Next base: position 356,627 of record JAWNNI010000167.1, read on the forward strand.
TTGTACTGAAAAATTTATGGACACTGCTACCCCAGACCCTTGACTATGAAAAGTCTTGAATTTTTTCCTCATCTAAAAATCCGTAAAAACACGATAAATTTTCAATAATGTCAATCGATACTTGATATATTTCATTTTATTTGCTTGTGGTAAGGAAACAGCTGTTTCATGTCGTCATAAAACAAAAGTAAAATATGTTTGTTTGATAAAATAAACCTGTTTTTGTTTGTTTCATTGCAATATCCTGGTTTTAACCGCAAAATAGCTGTGAAAGCCCTTTCCTTATGTCAGTGGTTCCCTTATCACCTAAGAATATGCTAATTTTTCGCACTGACGGGATGCATCTGAACGATGCTACTCGAAACACAATTGCGAGGTGCATTTACCTATAGAAACACAGCACAGAGAAGACGTCCTCCCCTTTAAATTGACACGTCAAAGCTAACTCCACGACGCACAGTGGCTCGTTTGGCCGAGGCACGTGACAAAAAGCAAAATGGTCATGGTGGGAATGGATAAAACGACAATTGCAGTTTGATAGACAATTTTCAATTTTGTTAGTTCCATTGGTAGAGGTCATGAAAGTTGACAAATATTTCCATTGCAATATAAATATGATTTTTTGGGAAAAGTTGTTCACCTTTGCGATGGTATTATCAACAAACGGCTCACTCGATTTTTAATGTCTTTATTTTAAATGAAAGATGGGACGATTCTAAAATATTGTAATTTTTTAACTTTATTGTATTTTTTATAAAAAAAATTTAATTTTTTCGTAAATAATCGATTTGTCTAAATTTCATGTCGATCGGATAATAAACACGGAAGTTATTCAACAATCAAGATTCAGTACTGCAAAGCGGGGTAGAAGAAGAAGTACAGACACAACTTAAAAAGCCTCGTTTGCGCTGTCGCTTGTGTGTGTGTGTCCTTATGTATATGTAAGTGTGTATGTGTTTGTGTAAGTGTACGAAGATGCGATAGGAAATTTGGGACATGGGTGCAGGGAGTTTTGTAGTCGTGTATACTCGACTATAGCATTCTTACTTGTTAAACATATGTATGTATATATGTACTTATATATTTATATAACACTAGCTGTATACCCCGGGGTGGCCCGGCGAAATATTTAGATGCACTTTGCATTATGTTCAATTTGACTGAATTTCGTCAACCGTAAGAAATGCACAGTTCTCCCTCCAGTGGGCGTAAGAAACTAAATAGTTAAAAAAAATTCAAGTGAAAAATTTTCAAAACAATTATTTCCAAAAATTCAAAAGTCCCAAATTTCGCGGCAAAGTTATAACATGTTGGTATTGTCAACCGACCGCTACATGTATCGATAACTTATTATTATATCGATGCGAATGTGAATGTGTGTGCATGCTTCTGGGCCGACTTACTACATAATAATAATAATAATGTAAATTTGTACTACATCTGCCCAGCAGCATTCACATTCTACTTATTAACTAAAAAGGTACATAATGAATTAATAAACTTAAATGATTAAAATTAACCAAATCGTAGTATAAAAAAAATAATTGACTCTAGCAGCAGCGCGCCATCTACCGTAGATCGATAGCAAAGCATAGGCCGAAGCCGAGAGACAAAAACAATATGTCAATTTCAGATTCACTTTTAAGTTTTAGGGTCGAGAGAGCGGTTTATTCACATATTATTTTAAACTATTATTAACAAATTCAAATTTGTGCGGTTTTATATATAAAACTATGGCAACTCTGGTAAATGATCGATGTTTTCTAACACTAAGACGACAACTATTGTATCGATATACGCATATCGGTCAACTTACATATCGCCAAACATACATATGTCGATCAGCAGCGCGCCATCTGCCGTAGATCGATTGCAAAGCTAGTCTGAGAGATATAAGCAATATGGCGATTTCAGTCGCACTTATAAGTTTTAAGGCCGAGAGAGCGATTCAACAGAGATTTTTAATCTGCTTTGCACTTTCACGTTGCTATGCAGCAGCTGGCGCATACCTAGATTTTCATACAATACATATATTCAACCATATTTTTCGGAAGTTCCACCTAATATAATAAGAAGGTACTGTAAAAATTGCAGGTTTCTAGCCTCTACCGTTTGGAATGCCCAAATGTCACCAGTCAATCAGTCAGTAACTCTTTTAATATGTGATTTAACGGAATCAAAAGCTCCATGCAAAGCTTAAATATGTTGGGTTTTAAATTTGTACGCATACTTTTTCCAAAATCAGTGAATTTTTAGTTTCTTAATTTTTTAAAAATAAATACGTTTTATAATAAAACGAAAAGTTACTAAAATTATTTATGATTAATGTGTTTTTCATTAAAAAAAAAAAGATTTGGACAATTAATGTATACCAGTATTATTTTTTGTCAGTCAAAGTATTGCATTGTTCTTGTACGCATATTTTTTCTGGCAAGTGTATATATACTCGTATATATGTATATATATATTACATAAATACATATATATTTAAACATAGTTATAATAATAATAGTAATAATAATAATAATAATAAAAGGATTTATAGCGAATACACTTGAATATATTATGCCTCCAATGCATTTGGTGTAAATTCCCATGAAAACAAACTTCTACTTGACAAAATTCGTCAAATTCTTCCGTCCAATTTTGATGATCTTACACTCATTTCAAAGCTACGAAAATTTAGTGTTAAATGCTTTTTACATTTTGACAAAATCTTGTCTCGTTCAGAATATATGGTTTTTTTCAAAGTAAAATGACAAAACGAACCTGTGTGCGACGGCAAGAATAAATGCCCACGAGGCTTCCGTCATCCAAACTTTTTCTATCTCTGACTCAAATTCATCTGGGAGAGATACATCTACAAATGTTTAAAGCATGAGAATATTCAATTTGCTAAATTTCACGAAGAAGTTCCTTGGTTTTGATATTTTAAAACTGCTTCTTTAGGCTTTTCAATGGCATCTAATTTCAGGCAGACAGCAAAACTAACAAGTAAGAATGCTATAGTCGAGTATACCCGACTACGAAACTCCTGTACCCAGGTCTAAAACATTCAATCACATCTACGTCCATTTACACATGCACACACACATACACAAAGACGAACGCAAACAGGCGGCAAAAGCCAAAAGCAGGAGAGTTGTTGACGGGCTTTGCGCGCGGTCGTGTGTTCCATGGCGCTCCGATTGTACGGTGGCTCACGGCGGCCCCTGCGTGCAAACAGGCAAATTAGTGTACGCAATTGTCATAGAAGTCTACTCATATGATGTCCACTCCTACGCAATCGGTCTCGCCGTCTTGGTAGGATGTGGCTGGTGCCGGGATGATTGTGAGTCAGGTGAGTGCCACTCACGCTCCCACAGGACGCTCTTGAGTGAAAACTCCAGCAGTTTTCACGCTCCCACTACAAAATTGCGGATCATGCAATTGCTAATGATGACAAGCTGGTGCAAACAGATGAGCGACGGGGCTACCCTCCGCACCTGCTGACGGTTGCGATCTGTATACGACAGATGGCGCTACAGGAGCGCACAAGTATGTAATATACCGCATAGATGGAGCCACATAAGCATCATATATACTGCATACTTTTAGGCAGCATATGACCAAGTATGCAATAGGATGAGCTAATGCAGAGTTGAGTTTTATATGCTCTCCAGTGGGCCAACGGGAACACAAAGTCATGGAGCGGACCAAGCCAACCCCTCCGCTACGGCGGCGTTCCCAAAAACGGGGCCCTGGCGACCGAGAAAGGGCCGGTATATGCCCCAACGGTAAAACATCAGTGGGAAACTGCTGGTCACCGTTGGACGCCCAAACTGGACCTGCCTGCCTCAATGCTCTCCACCTCCAAAATCAATAGAGCGTCTGTGCTAGAATAGCCGGCTCTATGGTCTATGTCAGTGCCACAATGACCGGCAGCCGAAACACCAAAATCCGCCAAGCGTCTGTCTCATAGTGAGCGGCTTGGTGGTCTGCGTCTGTACCGCATCGGTCGGCAGTTGTATTCACCTGGCAGAAGGTATAAAATGCAAGCCCCTCCAATTGGAATATTGGAATATTGGAATGACGAGAATTAACAAAAATACTTCAGGTGGCAACCACTTAAGTGGAAATCCACCCGTGGCAGATGCCACGGTCAGGGCAAGGATTCTGGAGGCCCTAACTCCCATTCCCCAAAACACTACTACGCTAGTGGCACACTTGGCCAGCGTAGCAAGTACAGCTACAAGTGCACTAACATCAACGTCATCACCATCAGTAGCAGCAGAACAGGAGTTAATAGCGTTCGCTATGGCTCCAAGGTTGATCCGCAAACAAAAATGAGGGCAAAAAAAGCAAATCGAACTGCGGTTACATCGAAGAGATTGGTTCGATTCTGGATGAGTTCCTCTATCAGGTTAATGAGAAGGAACCTGTTCAGAGGACCATAAACGCGAGCCACAAGAAGATGTTGGCAAGGATGCGTGAGCTGCAAGTACTTTTGGCTGCCCAGCTCAAAGCGGAAACAGAGGCGCGCGGGGATAGCCAATGTCCCAAGTGCGAACGAGGTTCGTACAGCTCAACATCCGGCGAAACCAGCACCCAGACTACGGCAAACGCGAAAAGAAGGATACCAAAGCCCACCAAGCCCCAAGTTGAAAAACTGTCCAGTGGCAAACGGCCGGCCTGCCCAAATAAAGCCCGTGGACCGCCTATGGTACAGAGGCAGGCCGAGCCCATCAGGTTATGGCTCAGACTGCGTCCCTCGCCCCTAGGGACCCAAGCGGCAAAATTAAGTGGACGGAAGTTAAAGCGAAGCGTGCCAAATTCAAAAAACAAGGTAGCCGACCGGACGCAATCATTATTAAGTGCACCATTAGCACACCATATGCCGATGTGTTGAAAATGGTGAAAGTGGCGCCTGCCTTACAAGATCTGAAGGGCAAAGTACAGTACTGCTCAGGATGCAAACGCAGAAGCTGCATTCCGCGATCAAGTCCACGCTCGCAGGGAAGGCAGTGGTCAAGGCGATGCACGAAACGGTGCAGATAGAGGTCCACGATCTGGATGAACTAACCACTGCCGATGAAGCGTTGAAGGCTCTCTTTGCCGAAGTGGACAATGATATCCCCACGGAGGCCGTGCCCTTTATGAGAAAGGAGGTACCCAGATCGCAACTTTGAGACTGTTGCCCAACCTCGCAGAGAAATGGTTGAAGGTCGGCAAAGTCCGGATAGGATGGGTTGTTTGCCGCGTCCGACCCAGAACCGAGCCGACGAGAACCTTTAAGTGCATGGGACTTGGCCACACATCCAGAGCATGCAAAAGCGACCAAGTCGTCTCGAAAGACACTTGCTTCCACTGTGGAGAAACAGGCCACGTCATGAAGCACTGCCAAAACCAGCCGAAATGCCTTCGGTGCACAAGGCGGTCAGTAAACGCCAGTGATTGCGCGCACTCAGTGCTGAGCAGGACCTGCCCCGAGTATAAGAAGACTGTCAAGACGCTCCAAAATGGTTAAGTTTCTACAATTAAATTTAAACCATTGTGGAGCGGCCCAGGACCTGCTCAACCAAACGGTTCTGGAGAATGGCGTGGACGTAGCTATAATAAGCGAACCGTTCGCCGCCAAACACGAGGGCGTCTGGCACGCAAGTGCTGATGGAGGTGCAGCCATATGGAGCTGCGGGAATCATCCATCCCCATTAACGGAACGGATCGCCAAGAGGGGATACACCAGAGCAGATTGCGGCGGAATATTCATATACAGCTGCTACATAGCGCCTAGTATTCCGCTGGAAGATTATGAGAGGATCGTCGATGACATCGTACAAGAAGCACGTGGGCGTTCGCCGGTAGTCATAGCTGGTGACTTCAATGCTTGGGCAACCGAGTGGGGGAGCATTAGGACAAATCGGCGCGGCGAAATTATGCTTGATGCGTTTGCAGCTCTTAATGTGTGCCTTCTAAATGATGGTGTCGAGAGCACATTCAGCAAGTCCGGAAGGGAATCGATAATCGATTTAACATTAGTCAGCCCGGAGCTCGCTCGTATGGCCGCCTGGATGGTATCAACTGCATACACCCATAGTGACCATCGCGCCGTGATCACTAACGTTGCCATAGCAGGCCATAGCTATGTGCCGGGGAGTAGGCAGTTAAAATACAAAGAAGGCACTTTAAATGTGGCAGCCTTGGTGAGTGCGCATTTTACGCCGGGCACGGACAGTGATGCTAACTCCCGCGCAGACGCCATGGCCGAAGCTGTCCAGTTTGCCTGCAACTCGTCAATGGCGACAGCAACTCATGGCTGTCATAGGCGCAGTACCATGGTGGAACGAGGAAATCGCAAACGCGCGCAGGGAATGCCTAGCAGCAAGAAGGCGTATGCAAAGGGCGAGAAGGGGCTCACCAACATTCGCTGAGAGACTCGCTATCTATGCTGCCAGCCGAGGCAGGTTTAAAAAGGCCGTAAAACAAAGTAAAGCCCGCTGTTTCCAGGAGCTCTGTGAGGCAGCAGACGCCGAACCATTTGGCGCTGCCTACAAAATCGTAATGGGCAAGCTGTATCGCCAACCAGTACCTAGCTGCCCCCGGCTGCTAGAATCCATTGTCCATTCCCTTTTCCCTTGGCAGGAGCCGATGTCCACCGCAGCCATCATGATTCGGCCGCTGCTAAGGCCACGGGAATTGGAATTAACAGATGAGGCCGAAATCTTGGACATTGTGGCGAAAATTAAGCCAAAAAAAGCGCCGGGCCCGGATGGCATCCCAAACACAGCACTGAAATTACTCATCCAAGCGCACCCTGCTGACTTTGTTGAACTTTTCAATACCTGCCTATTGGAACGAGCCATCCCGAAGAGATGGAAACTGCAGCGGTTGGTGCTGTTGCCAAAGCCAGGCAAGGATGGCGCAGCCCTTCTGCCTATAGACCCTTGTGCATGCTCGATACCACGGGTAAGATTATGGAGCGACTGATTTGCAACCGCATCGAGAAAGCTCTCACTGCCCGACAAGGCTTGTCGGAAAGCCAATAGGCATTCGGAAGAGAAGAAGCACAGTTGACGCCATAGAAGCGGTCACTAAGCTGGCATCCAGAGCGATAGCAGGAACCAGATGGTGACCACACTGGATGTGAAGAACGCCTTCAACTCGGCAAATTGGTCGAGAGTTTTAGACGCGCTGATCAGACTGCAAGTACCGTTGTATCTAATAAAGCTGGTAGAGAGCTTTTTTAGCGATCGTACCCTACTCTACGATACTAATGAAGGAGAGCGACGCCACACAGTGACGGGAGGAGTACCTCAAGGTTCCGTACCTGGACCCATGCTATGGAACGTGATGTACGACGGAGTACTCCAGTTATCTCTTCCAGAGGGAGTGGAGATAGTAGGTTTTGCGGATGATATTCCTATTATCGCGGTGGCTAAACACATCGGGCAAGAGACGGCGGTAAGCAGCGCGGCTATCGACATGGTCATTGATTGGCTATGCCTAAACGGCTTATCACTGGCCGAACATAAAACGGAAGCTGTACTGATCAGCAGCAGGAAGACTGTGGAGAAGGCAGTACTACGGGTTGGCTCAACCATAATCGAGTCCAAGCAGAGCATCAAATATCTTGGCGTTGTAGTTGACAATAGACTCTGCTACAAGCAACACCTGGAATTCGCATGCAGGAAAGCAGCGCAAGCAGTGTCTGCAATGAGCCGGATGATGGCAAACACGCGAGGACCAAAGCAAAAGAGCAGGCGTCTCATTGCTGGGGTGGTTACGTCCACCCTGCTGTACGGCTCAGCAATCTGGGCATCGGCAACTGCAACCGCAGCATACACAAGGGGGTGTATGGCGGTATACCGGAGATGTGCATTACGCGTGGCCAGCTATGTCCACACAGGAGACGCAGCACTCGTGGTGGCTGGAATGATCCCCTTTGACCTATTAGCGGCGGAAAGGAGAAGTGGGCGATCAGGGGACCAGGGACAACGGGACGCAGCCTTGATGCGGTGGCACGTGAGATGGGACCTGGCCAGAAATGGCGGATGGACACACCAACTCATCCCCAACGTAACAGTCTGGCTCCAGAGGAAGCACGGCCAGATAGATTTCTATCTGACCCAACTGTTAACAGGGCACGGCTGTTTCAAAAATACCTCCATAGGTTTAAGCATGAGGCCGACCCTTTCTGCGACCACTGCGGAACGGGCATCGAAGAAGACGCGGACCATGTATTCTTCACATGCCCAAGCTTTGTCACACAGCCAGTGCGGCTTCAGAATGAACTACAGCTCAGAAGAATGCCCACGGTGGAGAGCATAATTTATATTATGCTCTCGAGTGAAGTACGCTGGTCCGCGTTGGCAAACATGGCGGCCGATATAATGAAAGAACTACGTCGGCGGGAAACGGCCCGACGCAATAGCAGAGCAGACTGATTTATCAGCAAATGACCGTCCCGCGAATTAGAGCCTGGCGGTGTGTTCCGCGGGTAGCGGCCTCATATTCTTTACTTGTTACTCTTTTATTCCTCTTATCCTAAGTTACAATACACTTCATAATCTACTGTTCTATCAAAATAAAAAAATTAAAAAAAAAACAGGCGGCAAAAGCGACAGCGCAAGCGAGGCATTTTAATTGGTGGCTGTGCTTCTTCTTCCCCCTCTCGCTGCATTACTGAATCTTTTTTCGTGAATAACTTCCGTGTTTATTATCCGATTGACTTGAAATTTGGACAGTAGATTAAGAGAGACTAAAGTATTGTACATGCCAAATCTAAAAGCTATATCTTTAAAATTGTTCCTGTAAAACGTTTTTATTGAATTGCGGGGAACGGGGGAGATATCTGAAATTGGAAACAAACTTGATCTGCGTATGCTATACAGGTACCTACATTTCAAATTTGGTGTCTCTAGCTCTTATAGTTGCTGAGATCGACGCGTTCATACAGACGGACAGACAGACGGACATGGCCAAATCGAAATCTCTTTTGATACTGATCAAGACTATATATACTTTATAGGGTCGGAGATGTCTCCTTCTGCCAGTTACATACATTTGCACAGATTTAGTACCCCCTTTTTACCCATTTTATGGGTACAGGGAGTAAAAGCATTGCCACCAGAATGTATACAAAAAACAGCTGATTGTGCAAACGTGCAACATCAAATTCTGTTCACTCTCTAACGTCTTGCAACCCTGCTCATCTACTAGAGCCCTGCACAAGCGCACACTAAATCGTGTTAACAGTCAGAAATCACACTCTGCACACATTCAAAACGACTCATGTGTGTTCTGTTCTGTGAAAATTCACTACTAAATACTTTTTAAATTTTAGCAATATCTTATTTCGTTGAGATGATATGATTTTTGCAAACTAAAAAGACAAGACGAGCCATTGTGCGGCGTTAGGCGGCGTTACCGATTTGCCTTAATATAAGTAAATAGACAATAGCTCGACCTTTAATGAAATACAGAAGATTAATTTTTATTAAAAAAAAAACAATTTTTTTATTAGCACCATTTTTTACAGATTATTTCTTGTTTATCACAGTGTTAATAGTGTTCACAGTTCGACAATATCAACTGTTGCTTGTAGTTTAAGGCTGGAATAAGAGAGACAGCGAAGCTCTCTGCTTTTGATATTATATGCATGCAAATCATTTTCTGTGAATCGCACTCACACTTGCTTTAGATTATGACTCGACTGGATAATTGACTCATGCTCATGAATGAGTTGTTAGCCAAAATGATTATACAGATAATGTGAGTATTGATAGCGTTGCGTGTATCACATGATTAGTTTGACCGAGATGAGCTAATTTTTTGTTTAGTGTGCACTCATGCAGGGCTCTAACATCTACAACACTGCAACGTCAATTGAACATCCTAATTATATTCGTTCCTTAATTTAATTTATATCGATCTTATTTTTGTTAGAAACATCGATATTGATATGTTTTGTTTTATGATATTGTTTTATGTATTTTACAAAAATTTTGTTTGGGAAAGCAACACCACCTTAGCCTTAACGTTCAGCCTTACTGCGGTTGATTATTGATTTCATATGGTATTTAAAAAAATCTGCAAGTTGGTGTATTCATAGCCACCTTTACTGTTTACTGAGGACTTAAACTTATTGCATTAGTTCAATTGGGATCAGGTTTATGTGAATATTTTTGAGCAGGTGTATATGTATTTGTGACCAACACCTGTTAGGGTATCAAAACAATATTTTATAAAATTAAAGACTGACTTTCTGACGGCTTTACATTGGAGTAAAATGCATGCACTTCAATTGTCTGAATACGTTGCTTTATCCCCACTTACCACGTGCATGTGTTTTCCAGGTGATGCCGACGGCAAAATATGGGTTCCGGTGGTCGTAGAGGATGAGGTAACTCCGTGTTGGCAGGGTACCAACGTGTCAAGGCCATCTAAGTGGGTGAGGCTTTTTGATTTAAGCTGCAATTAAAGAATCATAAAATAATAATATGTTAGTTCTAGATATTACAAATCAAATGAAATGTAGGATTTCTAAGCTATCAAGAATAAGAACCATTTTTCTAATGCAGATTTGTTCAGAGGATCAATATTTGTCTGTATGCCAAATTTGATGACTCTAGCTTTGAAACTATAGGAGATATACACCTGTGAAAACCGTGTTTTGGGAAAGCTTTCACCGATTTGCGGGGGAGGGGGTGGGTGTGGCAAAGATTTGTTGATGCAGATCTGTCAAAAAGCTCAACATTAGTCTGTATGCCAAATTACTTAAAAAATTAGGAAGATACAGGTTTCCGCCAAATTGCGGGGGAGGGCGTCGGGGCCCTTTCTAATTATATACACCAACATGTGTACTAGGTTTGGTTGCTCCAGCTTCAAGGGTGTGAAAAAAAATGCGTTCATACGGACAGGCCGACATTGCACAAGCACAATATGCTCTTTTAAGAAAAAAAAAATTTTTTAAGCAGTATAATTATTTAGTTTGATACGAGCTTTTATTATATTTTGATACTCGTGACGAGGGTATTATAAATTTGTCACGAAATGTGGTACGCATAGCCGAGTAGATCTGGCCCTTTCCGTCCGTAAGATAAGCTTTGAGATTTTGCATGCATGATTATTGGGTTTCTCTTGATCTATTGTGAAAAATTTCAAATCAATTGGAGTCAATATGAACAAGAAAATAATTTCAGTGCTCCAGTCTGGCAACCCCAATCGTCGTACTTACACGCGTGTATTATGCTCCAATTAAGTATTGCTTAATATTGCTGTTAAGGCGTAACACACTCATTAAGTAAAATTAAATACTTAGAATAATTCAAATAAAAGAACAAACTCTTTATACAACTCACGCGGTTCATCTTAGTACCAGACCTAATTGTAACAATTGTCACTTACTGGCATATGAGATGTCACTCTGCGTTGGTCTGTAGACAACCCAATGCAAGGGATCATGGCATTTTCTAGGAATTACAACGGCCGACCGGGAGGGGAAATACTAGGCACATAAGCAAAGATGCACACGTAATGTACCTAAACCATGTGTGTAAAATAAGAGCAACTGCCTATCTATCTCCTTTCCTCAAGGAGGCGACATGTAATTCCTTAGTACATAGGTAGACTAAGCAAATGTAACATGTACCTATTCTAAGCCTGTAAAAACTACATAGGCTAGGGTATATAAACCCTAGCTTGTTCAAATAAAAATTAGTCTCAAACTGAACCCCACCAGTGGTAATTCTTTTGTTGGCTCTAGGGAAATTATCCTCCGCTGTCTAACTAGTTCAAGTGCTAGTTACGACGACAGAACCGAATTCCCCGACTCTGGAATATCTGAAGTTGTCAACAAGGCGACAAAGAATTCCTCATCGTGTCCAGATCCGATCCTGAACCAAAGTGTCAACTAGGCCACACCTGACCATCGGAAAGACACAGAGCCCGCTGACACAATACAGCTGGCATTGCATCCAGCTCTGAAGTCGTCAACCAGGCGACACCTCTGGAAAACAACAACGGCATTCACCACAGTTGGTGCCGTTTGTACTAAAACTAAAGTCTACAACACTACAACAGATTTGGTATTGCGCTCACTCTCAAGTTGTCAACTTGGCGACATCTCAGCATTCTCCGCTCGATCGTCGTGGGATCAATCTCCGACTCTTCATTTGCAGACTACCCTAACCTGGCTTCAGTTGACAATATATAATCAACTTCGAAGTGTGCTATCTTCACAACAACGTTCAACAAATCCAGATTCTCGACGTCCACCACGCGACTAAGACGAGAATCAACTCAAAAAAATGGCATCAGGGAATACTAATGTGGAGGAGCTGTTAATAGCTCAGGAGGAAATCAGCCAAGAGATATCAAGGCTTATTTCCAACTTCAAAAAGGATTAAGCTGAGAGAAAATCTCAGGCCGGTTATCACAAGATAAACCTTCGCTCTCACTGAAAAATTGAACGCGATCAAAAAGAACGACGACATCATAAGATTGAGTGGCGAGCTATCTGACGACCATAAATACTTCGCTTTTTATGAAGACATAAGATCAACCGTGCAAAAATATATGAAAATCCTCAATGAAAATTCAGAACAATCTGGAAGTACGATGGGCAGCTTCAACAAACAATTATGGATTCCAAGTTGAATGCATTGTGCCGTCGACAACGAGCAATAATAGCGTCTTTAAATCGCGCATTGCAACAAGCTCACCCAAGTGGGCACACTTCAGTCGACCTCATTAAAGGTCTTTGGTCCCAGATCCAGGAGGTTCACTTCCGAATTCACGAAGAGGTCGTGGATCCAGAAGGAGAGGGACACTATGCCAAGGAGTATTTAAAGGCCGAATTAGATGTACAAGGCTCTTTGGCATACAAAACCAACACACAAAGCATTAATGACATAAATCTGCCCAGGATAACGATTCAAAATTTGATGGTGACGTGCTCAAATGGACACAATTCTACGACATGTTTGTGTGCATGGTTCACAACAGCAACCTGCCCACGATCCGTAAAATGTAGTATTTAAAAACCAACGTGATCGGCGAGGCAGAAACGATGATACGCCATATCGACTTAAAGGAAGAAAATTATCTTCACGCCTGGAACATCTTAGTAGACGCTTACGACAACCCAAGAGACATAGCGTCAACGGTATTAAACCGATTTTTGATGCAACAGGCAGTCAATGACAATGTAAAATCCCTAAAGGAGTTATACATAGTCACATTGGAGTCTCTTGCATCTCAAAAGGGACTCGGCTTGGACATCGCAACGTGGGACCCTATACTAATAACAGTCATACGAAACAAGCTGGATTCCACAAATAAGACGCTCTATGAACAATCATTGAGCAACTCAAAGGAAATTCAGAAACTGGACACCATGCTTCAGTTTCTTGAACAAAGAGTTCGTGTTTTAGCCACTGGAAACAAAAAACATGGGAATGCTAAAAGGGAATCGAAAGGAGCAACATGTGCATCATCATCGACCACAGGAAAAGCATGCCCCTATTGCAAGAAAACAAATCACTTGCTATTTCGGTGCGATGACTTCCGCGCCAAACCAACGCCTGAACGTTTGAATTGGGTGCAACCCAAAAAATGTGCGTCAACTGTTTCAAAGGAGACCATATGGCCGCTTCAAGTGCTTCAAATGCGACAAAAGGCACAACACTCTGCTGCACTTGAAAAATGGACCCAGGGAACTACAAACTCAAATTGTAGCATCAGCAAATTCTCGAAGCATTAATCTCCTTGCCACAGCAAAAGTAGCAGTCAAGGAAACAACGGGCAAAAAGCCAAATTCAAGGCTCTACTAGATTCTGGATCACAAATCAACGTGATCTCAGAAAGGTTGGCATCCATGCTGTCCCTAAAGGACACGATACCACGCGAACTGAAGGTATCGGTGGACAGCCCAAAACAAGCAAAGCGCGAGTCAATGTGCTAGTGAAATCGCTCCACAATAATTATACAATGCGACTTGAAGCCTTCATATTACCACACATACTCACCGATCAACCATCACAAGCCATTAATAAGTCAAGCTGGAATGACAACTTGCAACGAAATGCAGGTTCCCAGGCACATCTACGATGGAAAAACACCTTCGAGCAGAGAAATACACACGTTTGTAGATGCATCTGAAAAGGCTTACGGAGCTGCAGTGTACATACGAGCCACATACAAAAACAAACAAGTATCTGTACGACTACTTTGCTCAAAGCCGCGAGTTGCACCTACAGCAAAACAGTCGTTGCCACGTTTAGAACTCTGCGCAGCACTACTCGGCGCCGAACTTACTGAACGGGTTCGAAAGGATCTACGACTGGATCCCCAAACAGTGAAGGGATACTTCTGGACAGACTCCACTATTGTGCTGGCATGGATAAATGCCTCAGCATCTACATATCACACATTTGTGGCCAATCGCATCGCAAAAATTCAAGCCTCATCAAGGCCATCACAGTGGAACCGGCTGATGTACTTTCCAGAGGAACTACTGCAAGGAAACTATCCAACGACAGCAAATGGGTATATGGACCACTATTCCAGCATGGTCCACGAGAGAGATGGATTACTTCTTCAACAATCCCGCCCATTGATCTGAAACGAAGGACAAAACAAGTCAGCATTGCAATCGTTCCATCAACACTAGGAGGAGACCTATATAATTGCAAGCATAGCAACTCTTTTCACAAATTGCAACGAATCGTAGCCTACACGTTGCGATTCTGTTATAAGGAAAGAAGAAGTTCAACCCCTTCCCTATGTGTGAAAGAATTGGGCGACGCACGAGAGGTAATCTTGAGGACTATAAAACAAATAGAATTCGCGGATGATTTAAAAATTCTTCGTCGCCACAACATGGTAGACAAAGAGAGCTCTATCAGTTCATTGATACCACGACTAGAGAACAGTGGCCTCATTCGCGTCGGAGGCAGATTGGAGCATTCGGAACTGTCTTATGACGCCAAACATACGATCTTGTTGTCATACAATGATCCGATTGTTAAAATGTTACTAAGAGAGCTTTCTGGATCCACCATAAGATTCATAGAAAAAGGCCTGATAAGACATACATAGCAGTATTTTGTTACTTCACCACAAAAGCGGTACACCTGGAGTTAGTAAGCGATCTAACTACAGATGCATTCCTGACAGTTTTTGAGTCGTCGCGGAAAATGTCAAACAATCCATTGGGATAATGCAACGAATTTCATTGGCACCAATAACCAACAGATGGAGCTTGAAAGGCAATCTACTCAGACAAGGCTGCAACAGAGATCATAGAACATTGCAGCAAAAGGCAGGTGAGCTTTAGATTCATCCCTTCTTGAGCGCCATTCTTTGGCGGCCTGTGGGAGGCAGCAGTTAAATCAGCGAAAAAACTGCTGGTCAACAACACAAAAACGGCATCACTTACGTTCGAAGAACTGAATACAGTCATCATCGAAATTGAAGCCATTCTCAATTCTCGACCAATCACTCCAATGACAAATGATCCAACGGATGCTGCAGCACTCACGCCTGGGCACTTTTTTAATTGGAGAACCATTGACTGCCCCTCCCGATGCAAACATTGATCAAGGTGGGAAAACCCTGGTTGAGCGCTGGGAGCTCGTCTCCAGAATCAAGCACTCGTTCTGGAAACAATGGTCCCAGGAATACCTTCAAGAACTACAGTATCGTCACAAGTGGAAAACTTCAGCACCAAATGTACAGGAAGGATTACTGGTGCTAATTAAAGAAGACAATATTCCAGTGATAAAGTGGCCGATGGGACGGATCATAAAAACATACCCAGGGCCAGATAATTTTGTACGAGTCGTCGATGTCAAGACTGCCTCTGGAATATACAAACGCTCGATCAATCGACTCGCACCACTATTTGCTGAGGAGGTAGCTGTCAAGCGTCCCATTGAAGACATAACGGGCACGAACAACGAAAACAATGAGCCACCTACACGAAGGAAGAAGCTAACGAGACCTTCTATAACTTCAGCAATGCTAATACTATTCTTCATGTTGCCATTAGTTCTATCACAACCAATCACAGTAACACGCTTTGACGGAAAACCAGGAATTTTCTACGAAAAACTAGGCACCACTAAAATGGCATTATCCGAATGGACAATGGTAGTTTACTAAGACTTAAACCCATACTGGCAAGACATGAAATCATTCGCCGCTGGACAAACAGAACTTGGGTATTCATGTCCTCAATTGAGCAACAAACATGCATGCGAAATGTTACACAAACATTTCAAGCATATCTTTGACGAATTACAAGGAGAGAACTCATTACTAGAAAGATCACGGCAACGTCGATCACCACTTGACATAATTGGTAACCTTGCCAGTGGCTTATTTGGTGTTCTCGATTCCAATTATGAAAAGGAGATGTCAAAAACGATAGCAAAGGTTCAGACGAATGAAGATTTCCTACTGCAGCTGCTCAAAAATCAAACATCCGTTCTCGATTCAACGATCAATGTGATGAGGAACGACAGAGCGACGAACGAAAGGCGAATAAGGCTACTCGAAAGGCAAATGGCCTTATATAGCGAACACAGAGGAAGGAGCTCAGGAGATCATCGGTTTCAAGCATTTATGGTACTGACAACGCAGCTGACACTACTCGCAGCCAACCTTCAACGAATGCAGTCGGAGGTACTAGATGTACTGACAGGCATCCGCCACCGGACCATCAGCCCGATCCTGATATCTCCAAATCAATTAAAGGAACAAATAGATCAGATACGAGATCATTTGCCACCAAATCAGATGCTGCCTGTCTCCACAAATGACACCATTCAACTGTACAAGCTAATGCACGCCGAGGGCACAGTGACTGGAGCTCAAGTCATCTTTAAAGTCACTCTGCCGTTAGTGTCCACCACTCAACTGGATCTCTTCAGCATGATATCAATTCCTGTAAGGGATTCTACAGGTTGGAATATATTCGAGTTGAAAACTCCGCTAATTGCAGTCAATAGCCTTAAAGACCAATTTGTAGGCCTCACGCCAGAGGATCTACATCACTGTATAACACTGCCCAATGTTCAATGTGAATCATCGCTGCGAATTTCAACTCTTCAACAACAAAAGTTCCACGTTGTGCCAAACTATACATACGAAGTCCAAAATAGTATGGTCAAAAACGCATCAACCAAACAGTTCGATCTTTGCAACGGATGCTCCAATGGACCTCAGAGCAGTTTGCAGCAACACTCCCCACACTATAACTCTCGAGGCAACCGGATTACTGACACTTTACAGTAGATGCACTGCACGAAATGCTGACATCAGTATCAGCACCTTTGATACGACTATCAGCAAGGTCAGCACAACATATGTACGCTTTGGCAACATCAGCCAACCAGTAAACTCCTCCACATCCCTGGAAGCAGTTCCTGGAATCACATCACACATGGATTTAGACATCAACGATCTGGACGCATTTCAGCAACAACAAGAACGAAATAAGCATGCCATACTGCCAGAACATCTTGACACTATTCAGCTTCATCATATAGCTGCGTATGTTGCATTGCTAGTTTCCATACTACTAGTGATTGTGGTTATCATGCGAAAACGACTTGCATCAAGGAAGAACGCACCACCAGCCACACCATCACAAGAGATATGTGAAGCACAGCCTGAACCTACACCACGACGTTTCACATTCGATATAGCTGAATAACTATTCAACGGCCGGGAGAATGTTAAGGCGTAACTTACTCATTAAGTAAAATTAAATATTTAGAATAATTCAAATAAAAGAACAAACTCTTTATACAACCCACGCCATCTTAGTACCAGACCTAATTGTAACAATTGGCACTTGCTGACATATGAGGAGATGCCACTTGAAAGGGTCACTCTGCGTTGGTCTGTAGACAACCCAATGCAAGGGATCATGGCATTTTCTAGGAATTACAACGGCCGACCGGGAGGGGAAATACTAGGCACATAAGCAAAGATGCACATGTCATGTCCCTAAACCATGTGTGTAAAATAAGAGCAACTGCCTATCTATCTCCTTTCCTCAAGGAGGCGACATGTAATTCCTTAGTACATAGGTAGACTAAGCAAATGTAACATGTACCTATTCTAAGCCTGTAAAAAATACATAGGCTAGGGTATATAAACCCTAGCTTGTTCAAATAAAAATTAGTCTCAAACTGAACCCCACCAGTGGTAATTCTTTTGTTGGCTCTAGGGAAATTATCCTCCGCTGTCTAACTAGTTCAAGTGCTAGTTACGACGACAGAACCGAATTCAGTTTATGTGCTGAATTCAAATTCGAAATATCTGTAGATAAACATTTTGATCTTTGGATAAACAATTGCAAAAAAATAAGAAGTACACTATTAAGTGGCAACAAGAGTTTACGTGCCACTGCGCGTAACCATAATTCGCGTTAAACTTTGAACAAAAAACAATAACCATCCAACAAACATTAAAATAAATCTTAAGCTCATGTGCGCACAGTGAGTGTGTATGTGTTAAATTTTCATCTGACATACAAAGCTCGCACACGGGTTGCCACAGGGTAAAAGTGTGCTGCTCCCTTTGCGCTGCGCATTAAGAGACATATCGATATCAAACTATTGCCAAAGGTAAATTTACCACAAAGAGAACTCGGGCTCCTTAGTACCCAAACCATCACTATGAGGGACCCCGTTATCCAAAGGCTTCGACAACGACCAACGCACAGTGGCGCCTTTTGCCGAGGCACGTGGCAAAAATCAAAAGTTTCATGGTGAGCAAATGTAAAACGGCAAATGTAGTTTGATAGACAATTGCTTATTGTTTATAGATGTGGTCAGAATTTATTTATTTATTATTTATTTATTTTTGAAAAGTATCATGTTTCCAATGCATTTATATGGTGTAAATTCCTATGAAAAGAAACTTCAACTTTGACCAAATCTTCAGAAGAATTCTTCCGTCAGATTTAAAAGATCTTACACTCATTTCAAAGCTACGGAAATTAGTTATTAAATGCCTTTTACATTTTGACAATATCTTGTTTCGTTCAGAAAATATGATTTTTGCAAAGTAAAATGACAAATAACAACACCGACGGATTAGCCAATAAAAAAATTGGGCATGCAATAAAGCTCAAAAATGGAACAATACTACTGAGAACAAAAACCCTCACTCAAGCTTCCAAGCTTATTCAATTATGCTCTCTATCCAACACAATCGAAATAGAAGTAACCGAGCACACATCTCTCGACTTCATGTGTGAAGTAGTGACCGCAAATGAGCAGTCATGTACTCTAATTACCTTCGAGGAATAAAAGAAGAAAAAATCAATATCAAAATCAAGCTAAAATAAAAAATAGCTGGAAAAAACGGTTACAATATAATCGAAACTGGACTAATCATACTGACATTTGCACTACCAACATCACCAGACAGTATATACGAGTATATCGGCTACGAAAATGTGAAACTCAGACCACATATCCCATTACCACTCCGCTGCAACAAATGTACGGCCACTCTCAAGCTGCTTGAAAAAACTCACCAATAAGCCCCTTCTGTGCCAACAAAGCTGCAAAACAATTAATGCCAACAACACAAATCATTCAGCGTGCAATAGAACGTGCCCAGTATTTCTCAAGGAAAAAGAGGTCCAAGCCATTATCACCGTCCAGAAGATCGACAGAAAACGAACCAACGAGATCTACAGAGAAAGAAACCAACACGGAACACAAACATACGCGACAACAACCAAAAGCACGACTCCAAACATCAGATCCTACAACACAAATTCGAACAATCGAACAGAGAAAAGCACGACAGTTCAGCTAACATGCGCCACCCATGCCCACTTTCTTATAAGCTACGACGATAAGTTAACCGATATTGAACTAGACGTAACGCAGCCTTCACAGCGCCCGAACAGACCAACAGAAACAACAAAAATCTTGCCTATTCGAACATCTGCACGAATCAAATAAGCAAAAAGACAAGAAGCTCTCAAAAACAACATAAAAACTATAAAAAAAAACAAAAACATACACCTATACACCCAGACTACCCCACTAATCCATTGAGTCAAATCTATACCTAAAACTAACACGGGTACGCCCCAAGCAGACTCTGCAGATAAGATTCTGTTGGCGTACCCAACACACCCACAACGTAGGCACAGGATAAGCACAAACTTTTACTGTGCCTACTAAACACAATTTTATCGAACTACAACCTCAATGTAAAGTTGGATAAGGATCTTAGTATTAAATTTAAATTAAACTTACCCAATGACTCTTAAAAAATTGCAGGGTAATATACGTGGTTACAACAATAACTACAGTGAGATACAAATACTAATAAAACAAGTAAGAATGCTATAGTTGAGTATACCCAACTACAAAACTCCCTATACCCAGGTCAAAAATTTCCGATCGCATCTTCGTAAACTTACACATACACACACACATACATAAGGACGCACACACAACGAGCGACAGCGCAAGCGATAGCGCAAGCGACAGCGCAAGCGACAGCGCAAGCGATAGCGCAAGCGACAGCGCAAGCGACAGCGCAAGCGACAGCGCAAGCGAGGCATATTAAAAGGTGGCTGTGCTTCTTCTTCCCCCCTCGCTTCAGCACTGAATCTTCTTTCGTTAATAACTTCCGTGTTTATTATCCGATCAACTTAAAATTTAGACAGTAGATTAAGAGTGACTAATGTATTGTACATGCCAAATCTAAAAGCCATATCTTGTTACTGTTACTATAAGTGTTGCTGTAAAACGATTTTTATCGATTATCGGGAGATATCTGAAATATAAAACAAACTTGATTTACGTATGGTATACAGAAACCTGCAATCCAAAGTTGGTGTCTCTAGCTCTTGTAGTTGCTGAGATCGACGCGTTCATACAGACGGACAGACGGGCGGACGGACGGACGGACGGACGGACGGACAGACGGACGGACGGACGGACGGACGGACAGACGCACAGACAGACGGACAGACAGACGGACATGGCCAAATCGAAATCTCCGTTGATACTGATCAAGAATATATATACTTTATAGGGTCGGAGATGTCTCCTTCTGCCTGTTACATACATTTGCACAGATTTAGTACCACCTTTTTACCCATTTTATGGGTACAGGGAGTAAAAAGACAAACTAAGGCATGGCAAAGACTAAAAAGAAGCATCAATCAGCCAAATATATTAGCATTTAGAAAATCAAAGGCATGCTACAGACAGACAGAAAAATCGAAAAACAAAAATGTATAACACAATTCACAAATGACATTAACCCGAAAACCCCAATTGCAAAAGTATGGTCAAATATCAGACTAGCCTTACAATCCCAATATACAGCTCAGAGAAATCCTCAATAAATTCCGTAAGACCAATTACCCTCAACCCATGCATAAGCAAACTTCTAGACAAATTAATATTAATAAGACTCTGGTGTTTCGTCACAACAAATAACTTGCTCCATCAACTCAGCTTTAAACAAGGAAAATCCGTTTCTGACAATCTACTATATGTAGACCATCAAATAACGAGATCCTTAACGAGTAGACGTCACATTTCTATTATATCCTTAGACTTTTCAAAGGCCTTTGATAGAGTTGGTCTACACTCTATACTTAACCAACTTCATGACTGGAAAATAGGCCCAAACATTTTTAATTTGATAAAGAATTATATGACGAACAGGAAAATTAAAACCAGAATCAGAAAAAAGACATTAGCTTCAGAGCTTTTGCCAACGGCTTTTACCTTATAATCCATCACAACAAGAGCAAACACACCAATACCAACAACCTTAACAAACTTTTCAACAACATCCAAGAGTTGTGTCAAAACTCTGGCGCCACCCCCTCACCAAAAAAAATGTAAATATATCCATATGCCTCTCATCTATCAATATGCCTCTCATCTATCAAATTCAACTGCAATACAACAACACTAATTTCCATCGTCAAAGCCCTTATAATTCAAAAATAGACTACGGACTTATTTTCTATGGATATACCGCTATTTATATATAGTTAATAAAGCAATAATAATATCATAAAAAGCCTTTACAACCACACCCATAAATAATTTGATAACAAAATCCTCAATCACTCACTCAGTAAACACACGAGACCTCCTTACAAGTCAAACAGCCAAGAATCTTATAAATTGCAATAATTCACCATTTTTCAAAATAATAAACAGACCAAACTTTCACTAAACAGTCCAAAAAATAATCTCAATAGTCACCATAAAAATCAGCCGAACCAACGACACTCCAACACAAAAACTAATTAAGCTAAATAAACCCCATTGGCAGCTTAACCCAAAAATATTTAAGCGGTTCAAAAACTACTAACTCAACAACATTTGCCATCACATAAGAAGACACTATCCTTAAAATTGGAATCCTTTCCACATACTCCACCATATACACTGCATAAATCAAAAGTGTGAGTGAAAGTGAAAGCGGGCGGCCGCCCTCTGCATGAGGCTCCGGCAAAGCTGCTGTTCATTTTCGTGTTTGAGCGGACACCGAAAACCAGCTGCAGCCGGTGCCCGCACGAAGACCCCAGGTATGCTGGAAAATGAAGGCAACAGCGACGCTGCTCTCTTGGAGGCTGTTTTGTGCCAAAAACGAGAGGTGCGTGACGCGGATTGACGGGCTGACGAACGAATCACTGACACCTGCAATTGGTCAAAGACGCTAGTCTGGGCAATCTGTGATGCACCACCAACTCACCTGGAGCGCTACGCCCAAGCGCAGTGATCGCGCTATGCCCATGGAGGGTTTTTGAGCTGATGGCGCATGGTTCGCAGCAAGTTGAGCGTTTTTTAGTCGGCCTAATATGGCGGACTTATGTTTTAGCTCAAAACACATAAGCAATATATACGACTTATGCTACGACAGCACCAGCTGGTTGGTCGTAAAGGGTTGTCAACTCTGCTCCAAGCGGAGGGTAGCCATAAAATAGCTCACTGCTATAATCCTGCCAAAAATTTCCGACGTGCGCTCAAAAGTATGCAGTACAATTGGCGTCTGCAACATACGGCAATATACAACAACCATATTTCGGGCGCTAACAAAAAACAGCGGAAGGTTATGCATGCACTAGGGAAAATGGTACGCACGGTCAAGCATCCGACCAAGCCAACCTCTCCCGCTGAGCGGTGTACCAAAATTGCGACCCTGGTGACCGAGCCGGAGCGGTAAATCTCTCAACGGTAAAAAGTCAATGGGAAACTGTTGTAGCAGCAAGCCTGACATACTGAACGCCTGGTATGTCCATCGCTTGTTACCAACAGGCGCCATCTTAAACCGATGGCGCGTCTGATCTCATACTGAGCGGCTCCATGGTCTGCGTCTGGTAAAAACTCACATTCCTGGCAGTAGGAACTAAAATAAAATGCATACATAAAATTGGAATGGATGGTATCAACGACACTACTCCAGGTGCCAATCACAATAGTGAAAATCCACCCATGGTAAGTACCATTGCAAGGGCACGGATTCTGAAGGCCCCAGCCACCATTAACAATAAAAGCGCTACAGCGGTGGATCACCTGGCCGCCGTAGATGATGATGCGAATCCGTTCGTCAGAGCCTCCAAGTTGGAAAGATCACCGCCAGCTCCGAGTGGAGGGCACCTTGTTCGCAGGACGAACAACATAGAGTCCGAGACCCTAAAAAGGGGTAGGGATACTCCTAGCCCCACCGATGCAGCTATCAAAGCTCCATCGACGAAAGTGAGATGCAGAGGCACATCTAGCTGGAATAAGATGAGCACTCTTGGAAATAGCTGGATGACATCATATATGTACATGGTGAACGAGAAGAAGCCAGTAGTTCGTCACATCATCCAGGGGACAAAAGCTTCGCTCATAAAAATGAAAGAGATCCAAGTATATGTGCTTGAATACTTGGACATGGCTAACGCAGCTCCTCACTGTTGCCCAAGCTGCAACGAAGAAGTGGCGGGCGACTCATCTGCGGTCGCCACCCAAAATGTGCCTCCATCGATCAGCCAAACGATGAATCAGTGCAGACGACGCCTTCCATAGGCCATATGCCAGGAAGTGCTGTAACCACTTCAACAAATAAGCGCACTGGCACTCCAGGTGGAAACCCTGGACCGGCCGCCTCGAACAGAACACCTAAATGCCTTCCCCAGCAGCGAGAAGCGTTACCAAATCGAAGGAGCCAGACATCGCAGCGAAATGAGTGCACCCCATTACATGCACCACTCAATAATGGCCAGCAGCCAGAGACCGACTCGATGCGATACTCATCAGTACGAAGGAAGGGCTCTCCTTTAGTGAAGCCTTGTAAGCTTAAGCACGTGTAGTGACTAAGGTGCGCCGCACTGCCAAGGGCGATCTACTTCTAAAGCTTAACGGCTCTGAACTAGACAGCACTCAGTCGCTCAGGGAGGAGATAGAGGTAGTACTTGGCGATAAAACAGGAATCCGAGCCCTAACGCAGGAGACTCGCCTACTTATCCGGGATCTGGACGAGCTTGTCAAGCCAGAGGACATATCGTCGGCACTTGCAGTCCAATTTGGGCTCCCACGCGAAGCCTCGGTGGACAAGAGCCTACGTCCTTCGTATGATGGGAGCCAAACGGCTACAGCTGTGGTAGCGGCAAACATCCTTAGAGTGGGCCGAATAAAGATCGGATGGACAAGATGCCGCATCAAGGAGCAGGATAATGCTCCAAGATGTTTCAAATGCCTGGAAAGCGGCCACATCGCCAGCAAATGCTGCAATCCTGTACACAGGAGCAACTTTTTTTGTATCTTAATCTGGATCGAATTTTATTTATTTATTTATTTAATTAATGATAACTTCTAGTTAAAACTATGAGTTAACATTGGATTTTTGCCATGGCTGCCAGGGCCTTCAGCAGAATTTTATTTAAAATCTGCCCGAATAGAAGGCAATAATTAAATTTTAAAATACAGGAGCAACTGATGCATAAAATGCGGCGAAGCGGGGCACAAGGCAGCAGCTTGTAAAAACAAGGTTAAGTTCTTTCTATGCAGCCGCAACGGAGAAAGCCAAGGCCTAGATCACAAGGCAGGCAGTAGATTGTGCCCACTGACGGCGAACAGCGGACGGCGTCAAAACACAAAATGAAGATAGTTTAGCTAAACTTGAACCACTGCGTGGCAGCGCAAGACCTGCTGTCGCAAGCAGTTCGTGAGCAGCATGCAGATCTCGCGGAGCTCAGCGAGCCTTAGAGGATCGGAGAAAATAGTAAATGGGCTGCAGACAGGAGCAGGATGGCAGCGCTTTGGACTTGTGGGGACCACTCATCGCTCTTCAATGTACACTCTGCGCAAGGCTTTGTGCGTGCTAAGGTCGGAGAACTGTAGGTGTAAAGCTGCTTACTTAGACCCCAGCCATTAACAAAGCAATTACATAGATGTGTCAAACAAGCCTTTTTCTGAGGCCAAATGTTTTGCTGACCGCACAACCCCAGACTCTTCGGCAACAAAACCTGACCCCCAATTATAATAAATTTATCTTCTTCGGTAGCAGCTCACAGCTGACCGAAAGTATGTGAGATGTATTTAATGTGTACACTTGCATATGTTGTTGTTGCGCGACAATTTTCTCTTTTGTTTTGATTCATTTAATAAAGAGTTATTGCAACTACCATTTTATATATGTATATATATGTATACAAATAGATTATATATACATATATATGTACATAGATATATATTTATACATTATTAAGCAAAACAAGTCGCCGCTGAGATGCACCACATAACTTCTCCGTGAGCCATATTCCGAAGAAGATAAATTTATTATAATTAGCCAATGTAATTTATTAGATAATAACTGGTCTAAAAAAATAACATTTAAAAAATATTTGAAAATCAAAAGAAAATAAAAAATAAATATTGCTTCCCATTATCAAAAAAATGGATCAACTAGGGATTGAACTGCAAAAGCCACTTTTCAAACAAGCACTCTATCCACACCGCCACAGCATCATGAATTCTAACGCCGACAAAATCAACGTATGTGCATATAACAGGGCATGAGTTGTGCGCTTGGTCGCTTCCATTTCCATTTCTGAATTCAGATTTCATATTGCCATGTGCTGTTGCATTTTTCATTGCTCACGCATACTAAGAAGCAAGCGCATGTGCGTACTTGAACCCACACATAGAAACGAAATAAGAGCGCAAGCGACATAAGCGGTGCTCATCGTTCTGGTGTCGATCCAAGACTAAATATTTGTTCGGATCAGAGGCGTAAGTAGCTCGGCTTTTTTGTTTTTGCTGAGCTGGCAACCCGACTGGGGTTGTGGGAGTTCGGCTTTTTTGCCGAAGAGTCTGGGGTTGTGCGGTCAGCAAAACATTTGGCCTCAGAAAAAGGCTTGTTTGACACATCTATGTAATTGCTTTGTTAATGCCCCAGCCTATATCTGCAAGACTACGGCGCCGTCTTAGACGAGTTGATTGCAGACGCGAAAGGCCGGCACCCGGTTATAATCGCTGGCGATTTTAACGCATGGGCCGTGGAATGGGGCAGTATGCGCACGAACGCTAGAGGCCGAACCCTGCTCGAGGCGTTCACCTTTCTTGATGTTGGACTGCTTAACCATGGAGCGGAGCACAATTTCAGCAGAGCTGGTTTAGGCTCCATCATCGACCTCACCTTTGCAAGCAGCTCTCTCCATAGTATGGCTAGATGGCAAGTCAGCGATTGCTATACAGCCAGCGATCACATGGCTATTGGCTACGAAGTCGGACGCAGAGTTGCGGTATTAGAAAGGAATGCGAGCAGCGGAAGAGGTTGGGGGAGCTCTCAGCCAATGAAAGCGCACAAGCGAGTGCTGACCACACAATGACGCAACTTCAGCCTGTAACGCCAGCATGACCAAGCCGGGGACTCACAGGCGTCACCACGAGCCAATGTTCTGGTGGAACACTATCGCGGAAGCGCGACGTGCCTGCATCAGAGCCAGACGCAGGCACCAGCGAACGCCAAGACACCTTTAAATTGTGCAGGAACATGCTTAACGCAGACATCAAAACCAGCAAGCGAAATTGCTTCCTGGAACTATGCGGCACAGCTGAGCACGACCCATGGGGCCGGGCCTACAAGCTAGTGGTCAAGAGGGTGCACGCAAGAGCACCTGTGCAGCTAATGAAGCCGTCGAAAATTAATGGCATAATCGAGCACCTCTTCCCAGAACATAGCGGCAGTATGCCTTCTACAAGCGCATCACCTGCGCTAGGAATACGAGAAGACTTCGAGGCGGGCCAAATGGAAGAAATCCTCGCTGCTGCCCGCTCCCTGAAACTGGATTTAGGAAGGCCAAATCCACGGTGGACGTCATCAAGAAAGTGACCAACCTGGCCGCCAAAGCGATTGCGGGAACAAAGTGGTAAGGCGGAAGCAAGGAGTACTGCCTCATCGTCACGCTGGACATCCCAAATGCGTTGAACTCAGCCAGATGGTCCTGCATCATGTATGCACTGGTTGCTTTTGGTACGCCGGCTTACCTGCTGCACATAATAAGTAGCAATAGGGTACTACAGTACGACACTACTGTCAGTGCAGATATGTACCAGGTCACAGCCGGCGTACCACAAGGATCAGTGCTGGGCCCCTTGCTTTGGAACGTTATGTACGACGGCATACTGCGCCTGGAGTTGCCGGAAAAAACGCAAGCGGATGGCTTTGTAGACGATGTCGCCATCGTGGTGGTTACCAAACAGATCAAGCTGGTGGAGCTGGCGGCCAACTCTGCAATTCTGCAGATTGAGTAGTGGCTCAATGAGGCAGTCTTGGTGAGTAGTCGTAAGAAGGTGGAGACAGCGCACATCACAGTTGGCGGCTTTGGGATGGCCTCAAAGCGAGCTATCTGGTACCTGAGGTCATGTTAGACGCCAGACTGACCTTCCGCGAGCACATGCAGTATGTGAACTCCAGAGCAGCAGAGACCTGCAGAGCTCTGTCGCGCATTTTAATGAACACGCGAGGCCCAAGGCAGGCAAAACGAAAGCTTTTAACCAGTGTAGTTAAAAGCAGCACCAATTTGCACAGCGGTCTGCAAGTAAGGTTTTATAGAAGGGGTCTGGAATCGACGCATGGGCTCAGATGACGCAATTCTCGTCATCGCCGGCACCATGCCAATCGAGGAGTTAGTGGCGGAAAACGCAGCCGTGTACCACGAACTGCGCGATGGAACAGCCAGACTCCGTAGCAAGAAGCTGATTCGGGATTCGGCGAGACGAGAGTGCCTGCTTCGCTGGGATGTGACTTGATGCGACAATTCAATTCAGGGCCGCTGCGAGTACCTTCGCGGCGTCAGTCCTGCGCAATGTACGGGCTCTTGAACGACTGAGGAACTCAGCTTAATCGGGGATGGAGTCCCCGCGAAGTAAAGCTTAGCAGCCATATCGCGGGACCACCACACCTCCACTTAAGCACAGCACATTATTAGTAATATTAACTAGTCATAAGAAACAATAAACAAGCAAAACAAGAAAGAGCGAAGCTATATACCCTAGGCGAAATGTTTTTTATACAAAACTTAATTTATGTCTGATTGTTCCTATGGGAGCCATGTGTTCCAATTTTGATCAAATTATAGGAAACTATTTAAAGTATTACATAACTCTCACTAAGTTTTGATGAGATATTTGTATAAACAACAAGTACGAATGCTATAGTCGAGTATACCCGACTACGAAACTCCCTGTACCCAGGTCTAAAACATCCAATCACATCTAAGTCCACTTACCCATACACACACACATACACAAAGACGCACGCACACAGGCGGCAAAAGTGGCTGTGCTTCTTCTTCCCCTCTCACTGCATTACTGAATCTTCTTTCGTGAATAACTTCCGTGTTTATTATCCGATCGACTTGAAATTTGGACAGTAGATTAAGAGCGACTAAAGTATTGTCATGCCAAATCTTAAAGCTATATCTTGAAAATTGTTACTGTAAAACGGTTTTAATCGATTTGCGGGGGAACGGGGGAGATATTTGAAATTGGAAACAAACTTGATCTGCGTATGCTATACGGAACCTACATTCCAAATTTGGTGTTTCTAGCTTTTATAGTTGCTGAGATCGACGCGTTCATCCGGACAGACGGACAGACGGACGGACGGACAGACGGACAGACGGACAGACAGACGGACATGGCCAAATCAAAATCTCTTTTGATACTGATCAAGAATATATATACTTTATAGGGTCGAGATGTCTCCTTCTGCCTGTTACATACTTTTGACAAATCCAATACCCCTTTTTACCCATTTTATGGTACAGGGAGTAAAAAGTTTGATATAGTGATATACTGGTCCGATTTCGATCAAATTTGATCAGATTGTATAAACTTTCTAGAGACTCGGATTGGGAAAGTTTGGTAGGGATACATTAATAAACAAAAAAGGAAGGCGTAACAAAGGCCGAAACGCGTAGGAGGAGAATTTTAATAAAGAATGCAATATAATTATTAAAATGGAGGAGAATTTTAATAAAGAATGCAATATAATTATTAAAATGAACTACATCGGCCTTATCAACTCGCTTTAGGATACACAAATATTGACGCACAAAAGGGCCCAAACACAAAACACAAAAAAGTTTCTCATACAAAAACATAGTTGTCCACCGATCATTCCTATGGCAGTTATATGTTATAGTGGTCCGATCCGGCCGGTTCTGACATATGTACTGCCTGCAGCAAAACGAAGGGTCTGTGCTAAGTTTCATTACGATAACTTTAAAACTGAGAGACTAGTTCGCATAGAAACAGACGGACAGACAGACGGACGGAAAAACGGACAGGCGGATAGACGGACATCGCTATATCGACTCGGCTATTCATGCTGATTCAGAATATATATACTTTGTTGGGTCGGAAATGTCTCCTTCAGTCCATTACACATTTCGAGACAAAATCATACCACCCTCTGCTAGGGTATAAAATGTAACTATAGGCTACATAGATAACATAATAGTGAAGTAAAGAAATAGAAGTATCATTACATATCGGATGATAAAGATTGTGATAGTTAGAACATAATACACGAAATGGATTATGGATAGAAAAATTAGTACTACAAGTTTGAAGAGAAAGAGGGAGAACTTCCGATCGGAACTACAAAAAAACTTTGTAAAAACTTTTTGCTTTTTCAGATATTTCATCCAAACTCAGCAATTTCGATTTTCGTACGCTGTGTTTTGGGCCTTTGTGTTAATAAGCCCTATGTGGTTAATGTTAATAAAAATTTTGCTTTCCTCCTTTTCTTTCTCGATCTCCCTTCTTCATGGAGTTTGTTGAATACATACATAAATACATTTACATAAATACATAGCTGGTAATAACCCAGCGTTTCTCGGCGAAACATATAAATTATAGTGCATTTTGTTGAATTTGATTCTTTCGTCAATCGTAAGAAATACACAAAAAATGCGGATCACAATTTTCCCGCCCGTGGGGGTAGATTTTCCAAAATCTTGGTTTTGTGTAAAACCTAGGGAAATGCCAGAGTTTTCCACCATTTTTCGATCGTGGGGGTCAATTTTCCAAAATCGATGAGAATCGTGCCGAATTATTTAATGGGTTTAAAATGGAGCTGAAGCGAATTGAACGATAATCAAATAAATTTCATAAGATAGTTTTCCGCGAATTTCCCGACCATGGAGGTAAATTTTCCAAAATTTTTGCCCACCGTGCTCATTAAGCCCTCATGAAAATTAAAAATGTCTAATTCGGCAGTCTTCAACCAATTATCCGACCATGCGGATGAATTTTCCAAAATTGGTGAGACACGTATCGAATTACTTAATGTTTTAAAAATAAATTTTTGGAAAAGAGTATATTGGGCTTGTGCTATGTCTGTCTGTCCGTCCGTCTGTCTGTCCGGCCGTCTGTATGAACGCAGTTCTCTTCCACAACCTTGAAGCTAGAGAAACCAAACTTGGTACACATGTTGGTGTATGGCTTATAAAGTGGCAAGGCAAGGTACTATGGTCACAAAAATTTGGCATACAGACGACTATCAACACCTGGACAAATCTACATGAAAAAATGTTTGCCCGACACACTCTCCCCCGCAAATGAACAAAATCTATAGCTCCCACACCTGCGCAGGAAGAGTCACCAAACTTTAAATACAGCCCACTGTTTTTTTCACGTTTCCTTTTCACACCATAAATAACCAAATTATACCGGACTTGAATCAGATTATTCTGCTGTCAGGCTGACCGACTACAAGGTTCCTACTTGTTTATCTATATATATAAAAGAGTTCGTGCTGACTGACTGACTGACTGATTGGCAATCATCGCACAGCCCAAACCGTAAGAGCTAGGATGCTGAAATTTTCACAGTAGGTTCCATCCATGATGAAAGTGCACGCTAAGACGGGTTTTTGGAAAATTCCACCCACAAGCGTGGAAAATCGCTGAAAACTGTTGTACAAAACTTTTTTGTTTACCATCCAATCGGCGTCAAACTCATTTTCAAAGATCTACACAAAAAATCATTTGACACATATTTCACAGATTTTGGAAAATCCACCCCCCTGGGCGGAAAATGGGGGTCTCAAGGTTGTATCGGCAAAAGTCTAATTTTAGCCCGATCACCTTCAAATTCATTTTCGACACGTGTATCAGCGATTTTGGAAATTTCAGCCCCATAGTCGAAAAATTAGCGGAAAACTCTGGCATTCGACATTTTTAATTTTCATGCGATTGGCTTCAAACTCATTTTCATTGTTCTATAGTTAAACTAAATAGGCGCTGTGGTTAAAGATTTTGGAAAATCTATCTCCAAAGTCGGAAAATTCGAAGAAAACTGTTGTATGATCCTTTTTTGATTATCGTCCAATTGGCTACAAACTCAATTTCAAAGCTCTACACATTAAATAATTTGACACGTGTATCAGCGATTTTGGAAATTTCAGCCCCATGGTCTAAAAATTAGTGGAAAACTCTGGCGTTCGACATTTTTAATTTTCATGCGATTGGCTTCAAACTCATTTTCAAGGTTCTACACAAACTCATAATAGGCGCAGTGCCCAATGATTTTGGAAAATCTATCCCCAAGTTCGGAAAATTCGCGGAAAAATGTTGTGTGAAACTTTTTTGATTATCGTCCGATTGACTTCAAACTTATTTTCAAACTTTTCTGTTTATCATCCAATTATTTTGAAACTAATTTTCAAAGCACCTCACATTAATAATTCGACACATGTGCTACCGGTTTTGCAAAATGCAAGCCCACGGTCCGAAAGGGGTGAAGTCTGGAATTCAGCTTCATAATAATGTACAAATATAAATAATAAAAAAACCTCGGCACTTTGATGCCCGCAAAACGGGCGGAAAATAGTTGGAAAGCTTCAGTCTGGATTTTTAGTATTATTC
This sequence comes from Hirtodrosophila confusa, assembly GCA_035043065.1. NCBI lineage: Eukaryota > Metazoa > Arthropoda > Insecta > Diptera > Drosophilidae > Hirtodrosophila > Hirtodrosophila confusa. Next base: position 389,040 of record JAWNNI010000167.1, read on the forward strand.
GTTGAATTGGTTTTCATATGCCAAATGATTTTAGAAAATCTACACCACGTCACCACGGGCGGGAAATGGAAGTCAAGGACAAATGAGAGGAATTATTTGATTAGTTAGGTCGGCTTCAAAGACATTTTCATAGCGCTACACAAAAAACATACGTCACGTTCTCAACTATATAGTTTCCTACCCCCACGGGAAGGAAAACTGTGATACGTTATACCAGCTAGTTTAATATATATAAATTGGATCTGTGTACTTCGTCACTAATCGTGTATGCTTCTTGCATAATATTTTCGCAGTCCTCACTGTTTCACTTATAGGTCTTTTAGAGTTGTAATTTATTATGCGTCCTGATGCAATTTCTTTTGTTTATTATTTATGGCTCAGCAGCTAAAAACTGGTCAGCTGTTAATTATCTAGCGCTTCTCGCATTACACTCAATTTTGTTCTGCTATTCTAGCTCCGTTTTCCTGCACCTTTGTTGTCAAACCACCGGCGCATGAATTTAGATAAATTGTATTAACTCATAACTACTTTGAAGTATCCTTAAGAACAAGTGAGATGGCTTATGGGGCGCCCTAGCTGAAAGCCGGATAGGTCGCAGGTTACGGATAGCGAACGGCCTCCTGTAGAAGGTCAACTGCAAATATATAAATAAGCAGTCTCGGACAACCAGCGGCTATTGCGGATGTCACCATGGTACTAAAAATGCGATTGTCTGACAGCCTTTTAAACTTTTGTCTCACACACACCCCACTCCTACATGCGCTCCTACCCTATTCTATCCCCCACATCTCACACCTGGGCCGAATCAAGGTGTTATCCGACCCGTGCCGATGGTTAGACTGGCTGGGGGCCCAGGTTGACCAAAAGTATGTCAGTCTTAAACGGAGGGCTCAGGTGCATGGCTGTTCTACTCTTGCCTTACCCGAGTACTACGAATCTCTGCCCAGGTGCACCTCTCCCCTTCTCTACAACTCGCGGGGTTCAAAAAGATTATCAACAATTTAAAAAACAGCATACTCAACAAAAAGGAGTCCGGTCTTCCCAAAAGACCAGAAGGAGCAACCGACTCCGGTAAAAAGAGCACCGGCTCGTACCGTATGAGCACGCCGAGGCCAACAACGTCCAGACTTCCAACGGTTCCTCTTCCAGTGGTATCAAGGACACCAGCAAACCATCGGCTACTGGCGCGTCAGCTTGGAAGGAGTCGGGTGAGGATCCATGGAAGAAGGTTAAGACGCGCGACCTGCCAGAGAAGAGCCACCCCGATTCCGGCCCAAGTTGTTCCAGCATAGTCACCAATTCTATTGGCGTGTCAGCTGGCAACAAATCGAGTTCGGAGACAGTGGTGAGTAACAGGGCACCCGAAACACAAGACCGGACCCATCTAAAGCCCGCCCGAATGACAAGCGGATGACGGGACGAATACTGACGCGCAATGCTTCCGCTCCAATGACCAGGGATTAAGTGTCTGACGAGGACTTTGCGAAGATCCCGCGCAGATCTATGGAGCAGCAGAACATGGCATTGAAGAGAGCGAGAACTCACGCTCCGTTGACGAGATCCTTTGCGGTGGTGGCAAAAGACAAAATCCCCCTAGGCGTAATCGACAAAAACTGCCAGGAAGTTCGTATACCAAGGTACCAATGGCGCTGGGTGCAAGAGGCTCTAGGGCCAATTGCGCTCAAGATGCTGCGTGAGAACCACGGTTCAACACCTTCGTGCGAGATGCGGGATATAGTTTTACAAAGTTGCTGTAGAGAGGTTAGAAGAGGTATATCACAGAGCGAGCCTGTTGGCGGTTGACACGAAGGATAGATCCTCCACACCCAGGGCGAGAACATGGCTTCCGAGCGAACCATCGGAGCCAGCGGAGATTATGGAGATGATAAGACTCAGTAATCCGGGTATACCCACAAGCGACTGGAGACTACTTTAAGTCGAGAAGACCAACCAGGCATTTATGCAGGTAGTCTTACAGATTAACAATGACAGTTCCGAATACCTGGAGTGCAATGGCTGCCCAATAAGCTATGGATTTGGCAAGGCCAATTAAAAGGTTTACAAGTCAGATACTGGAGCGCAGGCAAACCTAGCCAGCTGCGTGAAAGCAGATGCGGTGGACCCACCGAGCTAAGCTGAACAGATGGAGACTCGACGGAAACGTCTCCTCAGGCTCGGATTACACGGCCACCATTGGCCGTAAGTATACGGAAAAGGAGGTCGAATCCACGGCCGACGAAGCGGATGTCACCATCACGGAGAGGAGTGCTGCCGTACAGGATGCAGATAGCCCAAATCAATCTGCATCATAGTTGGGCAGCCTCGGCTACTCTGTTGCTGCGGCTGACAGAGAGCGCAGTCGACGTGGTGATGAAACAAGAGCCGTGGATCTCTGGCGACAGTCTGTGGCCTTAGGGCATCTAAATACACTCTTCTCAACACCACCGGTAAGGGTAAAGTACACATACACAGAGACGCACAAACACAGCACAAGCGACAGCGCAAGCGAAGCATTTTAAGTGGCAGCCACCACTTCTTCCAAACCGCGCTGCAGCACTGCATCTTCTTTCGTGAATAACTTCCATACTTATTGATCGACTTGAAAATTATATTCATTTCTTAGTATTTTCTTATCGAACTCACGATGTTTATCGATTAACTGGTGCAAAGGTAAACAATGACGAGTTGTGCGCCAAAATTAATTTTTTAAATAAATAGTAAAATGCTTATATCTTAATGTTCCTGTATTTAGTAAGGATGAGGTTAAAAGGGAAGGTTTGTCCGGAGGTGCATACTGAAAATTGCAACATTTTGACAAGGTACACCGCCTTTTGGGAGCAGGGGGCGAGTGGAATATCTCGGAACCAAAATAAACTTGACCTGCACCCGCTTTACATGAACCTACATTTCAAATTTGGTGTCTCTACCTCTTATAGTTCCTGAGATCGACGCGTTCATACACACGGACGGATAGCCGGACGGAAGACTGACAGACAGACGGACATGGCCAAATCGAAATCTCTTTTGATACTGATCAAGAATATATATACTTTATAGGGTCGGAGATGTCTCTATCTGTATTTTACTTACATTTGCACAGATTTAGTACCCCCTTTTTACCCATTTTATGGGTACAGCGAGTAAAAAACGTTACGCTTTCCTACTCTCCCAGTTCAGTAATGAAGACATCACAGTAGCCAGTGTTGAACTGGGAAAAAATATTTACAGGCTGGCCTCCTTCTACCTTCCTCATGGCACCTTGTGAAACAATATGCAGGTACGAACCTCATAATGGGAGGGGACACAAACGGTCACCACACACATTCGGGTAGCTCTAACATAAACGAACGAGGTGTGTTACTTTTTGATTACCTACTCAATATACATATGTAACAGAGGTCATGTCCCTACCTTTTATATTAAAACAAGTAATAATGCTATAGTCGAGTATACCCGACTACGAAACTCCCTGTACCCAGGTCTAAAACATCCAATCACATCTAAGTCCACTTACCCATACACACACACATACACAAAGACGCACGCACACAGGCGGCAAAAGTGGCTGTGCTTCTTCTTCCCCTCTCGCTGCATTACTGAATCTTCTTTCGTGAATAACTTCCGTGTTTATTACTTGCTTACTTATTACTTGAAATTTGGACAGTAGATTAAGAGAGACTAAAGTATTGTACATGCCAAATCTTAAAGCTATATCTTGAAAATTGTTACTGTAAAACGGTTTTAATCGATTTGCGGGGGAACGGGGGAGATATCTGAAATATGAAACAAACTTGATCTGCGTATGCTATACAGGAACCTACATTTCAAATTTGGTGTCTCTAGCTCTTGTAGTTGCTGAGATCGACGCGTTCATACAGACAGACGGACAGACAGACGGACATGGCCAAATCGAAATCTCTTTTGATACTGATCAAGAATATATATACTTTATAGGGTCGGAGATGTCTCCTTCTGTCTTTTACATACATTTGCACAGATGTAATACCCCCTTTTTACCCATTTTATGGGTACAGGGAGTAAAAAGAAGTGTAGTCCTTGATATTACACTTACTTCGGACTGCATTTCCCAGCGAGTTGAATCCTGTAAAGTTCTAAAAAAAAACACTCTTTCTCGTATCATTGCTACATAGAACTCTTCATCTCTGAATCTTGTCCAACCCCAAACAAACTGACTGGGGGTATTACATGATATTAGTAAAGAAAAGTCTAATGTCAACCCTGCCCCTCATCCCGGCAAACACCAAACAGTTGGACCCACAACGGCTCTTTTAAACCAACATGGTGGAACACTAATCTTAAAACCCTTTAAACAAAGTGTAGGAGAACTTTTAAGCAGGCCAAAAACGCCATGCTCGAAACAACTTGGGCACATTACAAGGTCGAGCTTAATAGCTACAAAAAATCACTATATACATCTGCGCTAATAAAACATAAGAGATTTCATATCTCAATCTTGATAGGGGTTCTTACAGGTCACTGTCTGATAGGAACTCACGCTAGAAGAATGGGTGTACCACAGTACGACTTCCGCAGAAGATGCAACAACGTAAAAGACGAAGAGGAAATAGAACACTTGATCTGTCACTGCCCTGCACTAAGTAGGAGACGGCTCAATCACCGACGGCGATATAGGAATCAATAACTCCACAAAATAGTTCAGGGGGAAAGCACTAGTTTAATAGATGTCATGTCATGGGACAACACTGGCCTAAGCGTTAATTAATTAATTATCACATACACACATTGTACATACGCTTTAAAACAGAACAAATCGCGAATAAATAAATTACTATTCAATCAAACATAACTCTAAATAAAACTCACTTTATAAGTGCTAATAATAATTGTTTTGTTGTGACCCCTACGTGAGCAAAAGAATCAAAAATAAACATTATTTCTTATTATTAATGAAATGGATCAACTGAGGATGGAACTTGCAAAAATACGTTTGCCAAGCAAACACTCTATCCACATGGCCACCTCATCATGAATGCCAGCGCTATCAATATCAAGCTTTGTGCAAATAACAGGGGAATGCGTAGTTCGCTTGGTGTCTCGATTGCTAAAAATAATTGACCGCGCTACACGCTGCCATGCGCTTTTACATTGCTCACGCATACTAAGAAGCTATCACATGTACGTAGTTGGACACACACAGAAACGAAATTAGAACGCAAGCGACAAAAGCTGTGCTAATCGTTCTGGTGTCGATCCGAGACTAAATATACTTTCGGCAATTCGTGTTGCGCTCTGTTTTACGAGCTCTGCATGGGGCGCTGGTAGTTCGGCTTTTTTTGCCGAAGTGAATCTGGGGCACTACGGTCAGCAAAGCATCTGGCCTAAAAAAAATCCTACTTTGACGCATGTATGTAGTAGCATTTTTTTAGTAGCAGTATTTAAATTTATATTATTTAATATTTAGAATAAAATTATAGACTAAGAACATTTATGGTTCATTTTTAAAGTAATGTAATACATGTGTATAACTATATTTAAATGTTGATAAGACATGAAAAGCGAAAATCTGCTTGGTTCTAAGCCGTACGATGCGAAACTGTCGTGATAAAACCCTCAAATATTGTTTTTGCTCGGTTCGGTCTTTGCTTAACCAACGACCGATTTTGCTCGGTCTTTTGGGTCAGTGCTCACTCAAAGACCCTCTGCTTCGTATAAATTCGTAAAACGGTCTTTTGCGCATGTATGCGTGGATAAGTAAACACGAAGTCTCTCGATACAGTATTGCACTGTAGTTTGATTTAAAGCGAAATTTTAATGGCTATTAAATGAATATAAATTAATAGTAATAATATTAATATGCACACACACTAGCGCCTTAATGTTTTCTCCCTTCCTCTTCCATGCTTTGCCTGTGGAAACAACATAATGAAAACACACCAACAAAAAAAATAACTTTTTTTTGCGGACCTTTTATCATAGTGCTCAGCTACTGACAGCTCACTACCTGAGCGACGAACGAGTCTGCTCGCCCAAAACGGTCAGCGAAAGACCAATCGTGTGTTACGCTCAACCCGAAACCCGAGAGCGAGAACCCAAACGAAACGAAAAAAAAACGGTTTCTGTTGAAACCGTGAGTCATCCCGCATATTTTGCGAGCTCTGTTTGAAACTCTTCCAAAGTCAGTTCGCATCTATCCCAATATACTATTCTTATTTCTCGCAATATCGGGCAAGGGAGTCCTCTCTTCCGTCCGTTACTCATCGGTAATCTCATCAATATTTGTACTCAAATCTGATCTTCACCGGCGCATACTGTTATTCAATTTAGTTCTATGAGTATTCGTGTTTACAAGCGACCTATTCCATTTTAGTTTTGAATTCTTTAGAATGCGCCAAGTTACACGTTGTGGATATTTCCACACATAGGGGCAACGGTCAGAAAATATCTCGTCTCTGATACAAATAACATGTAGTACTCTACTTTTGTTTACTCTGTCTCAAAGTGCTCCAACTTATAGGGGAGCCCAACGATACGCACAACTACTCGCAACATTTCTTCTCAATCAGTCGCAATCAGCCGCATCTATGTATAATCAGTGGTTAATGTTGGTACCATCAAATAGTACTAACGACAGCCACATAATGTTATATGAATATTGATCATTACTATTATAAAGGAGATCCTCCCTGTACCGTACACATTGTGTTGACCAAAAATCAACATAATTTATTATCAAAGTATAAGCACACGGTTGAGAAACATAAAAAATATGGATTTGCAATCGAAGTTATGCCCTCCACACATTATATAATCAGTCAACCCAACTTGAGAGAATTGAGCGAGTTGCCGCAATTGGTTGGTTCGTATTGTACAAATTAAGAAACTTTCTCGCTCGTTTTGTTATTTCTTGCTGCTGTTTTTTACTGTTCGCCTGGTACAAGATGCTATATGCTGTATCCGAAACATAAAAATACCTGCCGTTCAGAAAGCGGCGTTATTTAGTAGAAAATTGTAAAATGAATTAAATATCTTAACATAAAACAGTTAATTGCAGTATTTAGATCATCAATAGTTTATCAATTCGGCTACGAAGTTGGTTCAAGTGTTTGTAGCGTATTTGGCAAAATGTCCTCTCTGAGAGACAACCAGTTGAAGCAACAGGTTGAGGTAAATTTGTATCGTGAATGTCAGAGAGATTTCTTAACTGTTTTGCACTCTCAGGTTCTTACACTGCAAGCTGCTGCAAACACAGATTTTTATACAATTTTCAAATGCATTTTTCGGACACTTCCAGACATACATATAAACAAAAATTTTGTAGAAAGCCACTATACGATATAATAATAAGCTATTGTACAAATTGCAGAGTTCTAAGTTATATTTATCACTATGCACCCATAACATAGAGGCGTAAAACTGTTAGCGTAGTACAGAATTTGCTGAGCGTAGCGCCGCAGACCAAGCTCGGCAAAAGCCGAACTAATAACGCCCCGGTTACGCAATGCGCATGTCTGCTGTGCCGTGATTTGAAAATGTGCCTTGAATGGTCGAAAAATTGGTGGATACTCTGGCATTCTACAAATTAATTTTTGTGATTGGCATCAAACTCATTTCCAAGGTTCTACGCAAAACCATTTTTTTGTCGCCCGATTATTTTGAAACTCATTTTCAAAGAACTTCATATTAATTAATTCGACACCTGTACCGATTGTGGAAAATGCACGCCTCCGGTCGGAAAAGTCGTGGAATATTAATAATAATTTCAAAAACTTAACACAAAATAACTCGGTGCTTTGGGAGTCAACACAGGCTAAAATAGGTGGTAATCTTTTGTCAGGAATTATAGAATTATTCTTGCAATTGGCTTCAAGCTCCATTTCAAAATTTCACCAAAAAATAATTTAGAACATAGCTGGTTGCACCTTACAAACACATCAGGCTCTCTTTTTTTTAAATTTCAATAGCCATGTCAATGTCTTCTACACTTAGAAGTTTACTCTTACGTTATTTGTGTAATCGATAGGTACTTTTTTGTATACTGTTATTATACCCTAGCAGGGTATTATAATTTTGTCTCGAAATGTGTAATGGACTGAAAGAGACATTTCCGACCCAACAAAGTATATATATTCTGAATCAGCATGAATAGCCGAGCCATGTTCGTCTATCCGTCTGTTTCTATGCGAACTAGTCTCTCAGTTTTAAAGCTATCGTAATGAAACTTAGCAAAGACCCTTCTTTTTGCTGCAGGCAGTTAGCATGTTAGAACCGGCCGGATCGGACCACTATAACATATAGCTGCCATAGGAATGATCGATCGACAAATATGTTTTTGTATGAAATACTTTTTGTTTATTAATGTATCCTTACCAAACTTTCCCAAGCCGAGTCTCTAGAGTTTATACAATCTGGCCAAATTTGGTCAAAATCAGACACCTAACACCAAACTTAGTGAGAGTTTTATAATACTTCAAATAGTTTCCAATAATTTGATCAAAACCGGAACACATAGGAGCAATAAGACACAAATTAAGTTTTGTATAAAAAACATTGCTGCTAGGGTTTCTTGTTTTTGTATGTATTTTTATGTACGCGATCTTTCGTAACCGCACGTTATGCGACGCGCCCGTCGTTCGGTTGGGCGAGAGGTGGGTTGCATTTAGGGTAGGTGAATGAATAAAATATTGCAGAAACACAAACATGCGCCAGCATGTAAAATATCAAAAATTGCTGAAAATTTAAAAAATCATTTGATTAATAGATTAATTACACTTGTCTTCGATCAACTGCGATTAATAATCGATCGGCTAAAATTAATCACATGATTCAATAATCGATTAATGAAAATTTTTGCCATCACTATGTACAAATTCCATTCTATTCTTATGACCCTTGTATTGGCAACATCATAGAGAACAGGTCGAACAAAAAAAATAAAAAGTGTTTTAGTGATGAAGGGATAGTTAAATTCTTTCGACCAACGCATAATGAAACCCAGGACACCAATGTCACGATTAGCGGTGCAAGAGACCTTATCATACTTAAACTTGGGATCTAAAGGGATACCCAAATCATCAACCTACTCAATTACAACAATTGGTTTACCATAATTGTTTAGAAAGGGCATTCGATGTAGGTTTGGTAGAACCGGTTGACCACCAAATGGTGGTCACACATAGACCAAACAGGTCGTTAGTGTCGCCGGCTACTGAAGGTTGTTATGAGATTTGCTGATCCTGTAGTATTCGTGTGCGCTTCTGACCGCTTTTTCAAGCGATCCGAGCTAAAACATAGCGCAACCCAACATTTATTGCATTCTGTTTGCGTAAGTCCCGTGCACTGCAGAAATGTGTACCGCAGTCAGCAAAAATTCAAGTCCCAAATTTGGCGGCATAGTTGGTAATAACAAATATTTACCCTCCGCCACATTAATCGAAAATCCATCATTATATCGAAGCGAATGTGAATGTGATGCGAATGTCGCTGGGCCGATTTTTTAATAATAATGTTATTATGTATTAAATCGGCCCAGCATAATTCACATTCTATTAACTAAAACGCAATACATTTTATTAGCTTCTACTGTTTGGGCTGACCGTGAGTCGAAATGTGACCGAAGCGATCAAAATGTTCTGCGATTATTCGAATAAGCAAAACGAAACTAAACTAAGCCTAAGAGCGACAGCCTCATTACGTTACAGCCGTTTAGAAAGAAGTGCACAAAGGATAAATGAGCGAGCATCGTATTATGATTAAGTGTAATGCAAGAAGCGCTGGATCATTAACAACTGACAATTCAGTTAAGTTATGTTATGCTAGAGGTGCCAAACAACTTAAATTAACAAGTAAGAATGTTATAGTCGAGTATACCCGACTACGAAACTCCCTGTACCCAGGTCTAAAACATTCAATCACATCTACGTCCACTTACACACACACACACATACACAAAGACGCACGCACACAGGCGGCAAAAGCGACAGCGCAAGCGAGGCATTTAATTGGTGGCTGTGCTTCTCCTCCCCCTCTCGCTGCATCAATGAATCTTCTTTCGTGAATAACTTCCGTGTTTATTATCTGATCGACTTGAAATTTGGACAGTAGATTAAGAGATTAAAGTATTGTACATGCCAAATCTTAAAGCTGTATCTTGAAAATTGTTACTGTAAAACGGTTTTAATCGATTTGCGGGGGAACGGGGAGATATCTGAAATATGAAACAAACTTGATCTGCGTAGGTATACAGGAACCTACATTCCAAATTTGGTGTCTCTAGCTCTTATAGTTGCTGAGATCGACGCGTTCATACGGACAGACGGACAGACAGACGGACATGGCCAAATCGAAATCTCTTTGATACTGATCAAGAATATATACTTTATAGGGTCGGAGATGTCTCCTTCTGTCTGTTACATACATTTGCACAGATGTAATACCCCTTTTTACCCATTTTATGGGTACAGGGAGTAAAAATTTGCTGCTTATCAGTGCAAAGCCGAACAATGTGTTACACATTGATGAGATATTTTCCATACCTTTTTACTCCCTGTACCCATAAAATGGGTAAAAAGGGTATTACATCTGTGCAAATGTTGTAACAGACAGAGAGACATCTCCGACCTAAAGTATATATATTCTTGATCAGTATCAAAAGATTTCGATGCATGTCGTCTGTGTCCGTCTGTCCTGTCCGTATGACGCGTCGATCTCAGCAACTAAGAGCTGAGACACCAAATTTGAAATGTAGGTTCCATACCACGCAGATCAAGTTTGTTCATTTCAGATATCTCCCCGTTCCCCAAATCGATTAAACCGTTACAGTAACAATTTCAAGTATGCTTTTAGATTTAGCATGTACAATACTTTAGTCTCTCTTATATACTGTCCAAATTTCAAGTCGATCGGATAATAAACACGGAAGTTATTCACGAGAGATTCAGTGATGCAGAGAGGAAGAAGAGCACAGCCACCATTAAAGCGCTTGCGCTGCGCTTTTGCCGCCAGTGTGTCTGTGCGTCTTGTGTATGTGTATGTATGTATGTGCAAGTTGGACGTAGATGTGATTGAATGTTTTGACTGGGTACAGGGAGTTACGTAGTCGGGTATACTCGACTTAGCATTCTTACTTGTTGTGTCATGTGGTTATTAACTAAAAAATATTTAAGTATAATTTTTTTGTATCAATAGAAAAATACCGGCATTTGAAAAAAAAGATTGTTTAAATTAATGCATGTATCAAACGGGAAACTCAATGACTTTTATTAAGACTTTTAAAAATCAGTAAACACCACTTTGAATTATTTTTTGTGAAAAGCTTTTCAAATGGGTTTGAAGCCAATCACACAAAATTTAGACTTTCGCCTACACATCAATTAAAACTATTGTGGATTTGAGCATGCTTGAAAATGAGTTTGAATCCGATTGAATGATACACAAAGAAGTTTCATACAACAGTTTTCAGCGAAATTGTTGTACTTGTGGGTGAAACTTACTAAGATCTCATCTTAGTGTGAACTTTACTTATAAATGGAAGCTACTGTGAAACATTCAGAATCCAACCAGCTCTTAAGGTTTGGGCTGTGCGTTGAATGTGAATCAATCAGTCACTCTGGTATCTTTAAAATATATAGAAAATAAGACTAATAATGAAATTAAAAAACATTTTAATTTAATGTTTCAAATCTGTAAGATTCCATACAGAACTGCTTGATCTAAGCCGGGACTCACCTGCAGTTTGCTGGCAGGCGGGGAGACGACCAGACAGATTTTCATTGTTGCACGTAGAAACTCCTCGCGCTTGGTCCTCAGGTCTACCGGCACTGAAATAGGCGGAGTGGCGTTTGGAAGGAAAGGGTTTAGGTTGCGCACCAAGATGTTTGAGTTAGGGCTTTCTGTAGGCGAGGCCGACATTTCGATTTTATGATGATGATGTGATTGTAAAGCGGTTGGATTAGTCTGCTGGTGATGAAGCAGCCGCGTGGGTGAATTTAAGCTGAATAGCTTGCGTCTGTGTCGCCCGGGCGTGGAAGAGGAACTTGAAGCAGAGCTAGGCGTTGGCCCTGGTGGATAGCTTACACCGCTTTCACTGAATGTGGACTCTTGAGATCCAGCTCGGCTGTAGGCGGGTGTCGGTAGCTGAGCGGATCGAGACCCTGCGTCCCAGGCCGTGTATTTCACAGAAGTCACATTGCAATCTAATTGCTGCTCTTCTGGCTGAATGTTGCATTCGTGTTGGTTGTCGTCCTCATAGTTATTGTGATAGGTTCGTGCCGTAATCTCCGGCAGAAAAGGATTGTTTGGTGACGTTAACGTGTACTGATAGTAGGCATCGCCACTTTCAACCGGCAGCATAGTATCCCCATCGGATTTGTCAGGAACGCCTTCTTCAGGAAAAGAGCCATTATTCTGATCATGTGCACCTCCGACGCCGCTGCTACTTGACATGAGATGCGCACCCAGTTGTTCCCATTCGCCTGACGATGAATTGTATGAAGAAGCGGTAAAGCCGTCATTTGAGTGACCCTGACAGCTACGAGAGCTCTCGTTGCTGCTCTTAAATAGAAAGTTCTGTAAGCGCGTTATCCTTACAGAGCTGCTATCACTAGTGAGGCTGCAACTGCGACTAGGATTGGTATTTGTATTGGTAGAAGCAACTGGCTGGTGATCACTTCGAGTACTGCTTAGACTTTGTGATTGCGGGGCTGCGTTGTGTCCTTTTAATAGCTGCTGCGAAGCATCACTGTTGGTGGCGGTGCTCATTTCACCACCCATTTCAGATGTCTGTTGACAGGCCCAATAGAAGATGTTCGTTTGGGAGCCCCCTAGCTCGCTCAGCTCGGAGGAACTCTCAAGTGAGCTACTCGAGCTGGAATTGGTGGTGGCTACGCTGCTTAAATGCTGGTACGCGTACTCCGGCGGCGTACACTCGTCGGGGCTATCCAGTAGCAGCGCCGTATTGATTCGCCCTCCAAGTCCCAGACCGGGCAGTTGCAGTTGACTTGTGACCGAGAAAGGCAGCCGGTCAACAATATTATTGAAGTATGACTTCTTAGCCTGGAATCCGACCGACGGGTATTGACAACGTTTAATCTCCAGCGTCCTGTGCTCCCTGTGTCGAAAGGAACGGCGCAGCCTTCCAGCAAGTTTTGACTCTTTAAGGGGTTTATCTTTCTTTGGCTTCTCCTTAGCGTTGCCAACAAGATGCACCTTTTCAGTCTTTTCTTTTCGTGTGTTCTCTAGAAGTTTATCGTGCATTGGAGCGGCCTTAGACGTCCAGTCCCCTAACAGCTCTGACTGTGAGTTGATAATTATTGTAAATATTTTGGGTAAATTTTGGCTGGACGATAATACAACTGGTAGTACCCAAAAGCCACCGCCCATTACGGTTGAACTCTATGTCTTAAATTTCGTCCAAGGTGCCCGTTTCTATCTGATACTGGCTAAGGACAGCCTAGCAGGGTATTAGGGTATCACAGATAACAATCGAGTATTGAATAACATCCGTAAAAGAAGTAAGCACAGTTTCACACAGATGTAAGAATTCCGTTGTATTTAGATTAATTTAAGTCGTCTTAGAGATTAATGTAAAAAGCGTTGAGTTTTCCCCAAGAAACAAATTAATTTTTTTCCTTGTGCCCTACTACATAGCTATTTGAAGTATTTAAATAATTTAGTTTCATGAATTACTTAGTTAATAATTTCACGATTTTTATTCGTTGGTTAGCTGAAATTAGACAGATATTTATCAGAAACGTGTCATTAATGATTCTGTATTAAAAATCGGTCATTGGTGTTACACAGACTTTGCTTCAACCTCTTAAAAATTTATATTTCAACTATCACAAAATGTCTAACACAATTTGTGTTATAGGAAAACAAAAGGGTAAATTACTTAAAACATGATTATCGCTAGGATAGCAAAAGTTTCAGCATAAATAAGTTTTCTAATCCAATAAATCTGAACAAACACACTCTGAAACTGTAACCCCAAAATTAAGATTAAGATATTTGTATAAGGTATGCAGAATGAAATACGAACAGAAGCTGTCAGAATAAAATCAAGAAATAAGGTATAGGTAAAGGCAGTAATTTTTTCAAACAAAAACGCATTTTTTGACCGTTTGTTGCTATGGTAGCCAGTAAGATAAAGATATATCGATCATGATCGATTTTGATAACTAAATCTTAAAAAATTATATAAAGATTCGGAAACCCTGAGTTTGGCTGAAAATTACTTACAAAAATAATTTTTTTACGGCAGTGTACTATGGCACGAGAAACCAGATTTTAATAAAGACTATTGTGTAAAGATCAAAGCAATTATTTCATTATTGCAAATCTATATACATTTATGCTAAGCAAATCCCATAAAATTGTGTCACTCTTTTAGTAAAACAATTTTAGTTAACATGATTGTTTCCACATGTTTGGATGAGCATTTAAAGAACGCGAATACATATATATATATATATATATATATATAGAAAAACAGGTTTGAAAATTTTATAAAACGCTTTGTTTGCGCCGCATAAAAACTGCTGCATAAAAACGTGAGAGTGCAAAATAGATAAACATACCTCTCTTGAATCGCTCTCGGCTTTGTTAGCATTGCCGATTGCTATATTGCAGTGCTTTCTACTATCGCGATATGGCTATATGCATGTCGATGTGGCGCATCTATTAATAGAACACACAAAAAGACTCGCGTAGAGAATTTAAGAATGCGACAACTGCACACATGAAATTGAGCTAGAATTGCAAAAATTAATACAAGCACAAGCATATAAAGTCAGTTTCCTGGAAAATAATAAAAGTATTAAAAAAGAAGCCCAACTATAATAAACTATATAATATTAATAAGAAGAATGCGAGTAAAATATCATTAATAAGTCCCAGGGATAAAGGTGAGAAAACCTGTGTTTACTCATTAACAGTTATAGTATGTGACTACAAATAGGGTTAGATCTTTCGATATGGCATTTTACCACATATATATAATATCGTTACACGTTTCTACCATAGAATTCTTTTATTTGTGTGAGCAAATATCTCAATCACAAAATCTATGTGGTAGTCTGACATATGGTACTCATACACTATGGTAACCGCCGACTGAAACATATGTGGCAAAATGCCATATCGTGTGACCCCACCTTAAAAAATATACAAAAATAGCGTACCACGATTTTCACTTCCGTGGGGGTAAACATTCCTAAATGGTTGAGCCACATGCTTAATGATTGGATGTGTAGAGCTATGACAATGACTTTGAAGACGACCCAACTAAACAAATAATCTCACTCATTTGACTTTGACGCCCATTTCCCGCCCGTGGCGAATGGGCGCACACTTTCCAAAATCGGTAAGCACTCTTTTAAAATATTTTTAATAAAGTCATTTGACTTTGACGCCCATTTTCCGCCCGTGGCGAATGGGCGTAGATTTTCCAAAATCGGTAGGCACTCTTTTTTGAAATATTTTTAATAAACTTGGAAAAATAATACTAAAATTTTCCACCCCCATTGTGTTTACCATTGGAAATTAGCATGAGCACATTTGCATGAAAAACAAAAATGTAGATTTCCAGAATTTTTCACCACTTTTCAGCCTGTGTACATGCATTTTCCAAAATCGGGGGACTTTCCATCGTTAAACAGTGTTATGGACGATTTATTGCATAGATTTTTGAAAATGAGTTTAAAACCGATTGGGTGGTTAACAAAAAAGTTTCAAACTAAATTTTTCCGCAAATTTACACTTTTTCGGAAATTATTTTCCAGCAACATTTTATAGAATGCGAACCTACAATATACAGGGGGTAAAAAGTACAGATCTATAGCTTTTTCCGTTTGGCCTGCACATTAGGCGCCAAACAGTCAGGTTAAAGAGTTTTATATATACATATAGATAGACATATAAATTATTAAAAAATTATGATATTCTAGTTCTGCATCAAAATAGCGAAAATGTGGGTCTGTACTTAATTCAAGTGAAAATTTAAAAAAAATTATTTCCATTGTTAAAACATAGCGCGACCCCACATTTATTATATTCTGTTTGCGTAAATCCCGTGCACTGCGGAAATGTACACCGCAGTCAGCAACAATTCCAAAATTTGGCGGTAAAGTTATCACATGTTGGTACTACAAAAGACAATTCAAATAATAATATGTCTAATAAAGTGACATGAGGGCAGCCTGTTTTTCGTGAAACCGCTCTTTGTGCTCGAAATGGGCACGTGATCTGCCTCACAACTTTGAGAGCGTAAAATGCTAAAAATAGAGTCTGCTCTGAGCCTCACCACGTATTGATAAAAAATATTCACCCAATTCAAAGCCCAAAATGCAATGAGAGATTAGCGCGTGTGTGCACGTTTTAGAGACAGCATGTTACACCATGTGCATGTCCGTTACTCGTTGTTATTCGGTGACGCGTGCATGTGACTTCACATGTTATGAAATTCAGCGCGCGCTTTTGAAAGTCTATGAATACAACTGACTTTTTTTAGTAAATCGGCTAGTGTGGCTATCCAGCCAAATTTTTAACATTTTGCTAGTTTGTTATAGAGAAATCCTAACGCGTCGATCGATATATTTTGGACTCTTCTATGTTCCATTCATATTAAATAATACGCAGTCAAACTAGTTTCTAGTTTCTACCGTTTGGGCTGCCCATGTGTCACCAATCAGTCAGGACAAACTTTATTCTATTTATATTTAAACTAATGAAATATAAAAATTAACGAATTAAAAAGTTAAAAGAGATGGGAAATATGATTTAATTAAAAGAAGTTCTGTTTGTGGTCATAGTATTTTTAATCAATTTTTCTTTAATTTCCATTTGTATAACTATAGTCACAAGTAACCTAATAAAAAGCTTTTCATTTTAGCATTAGGAATAAAATCAATATCAATATTAACAAGTAAAAACGTTCCAGTCGGACGTATCGACAGCAGAATACTCTTTTCCCAGTCCGGTATAATTTGCCTATTTGTGGGTTCGAAAGAGACGCGAAGAAAACAGTAGTCTGTGTGTCAAATTTGATGAATCTATCTGTACAGGTGTGGGAGATATAGATTTTGCTCTTTTGCGGGGGATGTGATGTGTGGTCAAAAATTATTTGATGCAGATTTGAACAGGGGGTCAACATTAGTCTGTATGCAAAATTTGGAGACTCTACATTTACAAGTGTGGGATATATATATTTTTCTCCTTTACGGGGGAGGGGGTGGGGGGTTCAAAAATAACACTTCATAAATTGAGGGTATACACCAACATGTGTACCAAGTTTGGTTGCTCTAGCTTCAAGGGTGTGGAAAAAAGTTGCGTTCATACGGACAGACGACCATTTCGCAAACCCAATATACTCGTTTTCCCTTCGGGAACAGAGTATACAAATTATAATAAAAACCTCTTCAATGATACAAAAACTTAAATTAAAAGTTGCACAAATAACAAATGTTAAAAATATCGACCGACAGTCACCTTGTTAGACCATCAGCCAGATTAATTCCACATATGTATGTACATACGCATACCGCTACTCACCTTTTGTGGTTGCTCTTACATTTTTTTGTACATGAAAATGTTGGATTAGTTTTCCTTCTTTCAACTTTGCCTCCTTATAACGAGTCGTAGCTTTTTCTGTAGCTGTTGCCTCTTATCGTACATTAATTATATAAAATACGTTGTTTTTCGGTTTGTGTGGATTTCTTCAATTTTCTCAGATCACACAATTCGAAGCCTCACAACAGAACACAAATTGGGAATCGAACGAAACGTCACATTAAGAAATTCATACATTTTTATGCATGTAGGGAATGGTCGCATAAATAATGGAGAATATGTCGCATAGGAATTCGAATTACCTACAGAAAAAGAAATAAAATTACAGCATATTATTATAACGTACAGTGAAATATGAATTTTTATATTATTTCCCAAAAATATTTTTGGAAAAAAGATTAGATTGGGTTTGTGCAATGTCCGCCGGTCTGTCCGTATGAATGCTAGGTTCTCGGGAACTATAAGAGCTAAAGACACCAATGTTTGGAATGTTCGTGTATAACGGGTCGGGGATTTTTACCCTGTACCCATAAAATGGGTAAGAAGGGGGTATTGGATTTGTGCAAAAGTATGTAACAGGCAGAAGGAGACATCTCCGACCCTATAAAGTATATATATTCTTGATCAGTATCAAAAGAGATTTCGATTTGGCCATGTCCGTCTGTCTGTCCGTCTGTCCGTCCGTATGTATGAACGCGTCGATCTCAGCAACTAGAAGAGCTAGAGACACCAAATTTGGAATGTAGGCTCGTGTATAGCAGGAGCAGTTCAAGTTTATTTTAGATTACGGACATCTCCCCCCGTTTCCCCGCAATTTGATAAAAACCGTTTTATACCAACATCTTTAAAGATATAGCTTTGGGATTTAGCATGTACAATTCTCTAGTCACTCTTAATCTACTGTCCAAATTTAAAGTTGATCGGACAATAAACAAGGAAGTTATTCACGAAAGAAGATTCAGTGATGCAGCGCGGGGGAAGAAGAAGCACAGCCACAACTTAAAATGCCTGCTTGCGCTGCGCTCGAGATGTCGCTCGTGTGTGTGCGTCTTTTGTTTATGTGTAAGTGTACGTAGATGCGATCGGATATTTTAACCTAGGTACAGGGAGTTTTGTAGTCGGGTATACTCGACTATAGCATTGTTACTTGTTTTCTTTTCCTTTTTCAAATTTTAAATATTCTTTCCCCTCTTCAATAAATAATATTTATAAGAACAATTTAAAAGATATAGCTTTAATTTCTCTTTATCTGTTAAGGGAGTCTCGTAGTCGGTTATACTTAACTAGAGCATTCATTCTTCCTCTTTTTGATGACACCCGCTAAATCTAAATCAGCTGTTTAAAACAATCTACATTATAAGTCGATGTGGATTTTGCAGGTCTTTGATGGGTGCTCTCAGTACGTAGCGTTGGCGGCGATTGGCGGTTGGAGTTTTCGGGCTCGCAAACAATTTCGTCGATCGCAGTGCGATTTAGAATGGCTTCAGTGGCTTTAGAATGGTATCTCTTGAATGAAGCAATAATAATTTGAATTTTCTGAACATTTTATAGGTCTGCTGCGCATCAAAAGGCTTACAAAATAATGTTTTGGACTCGTTGCTAATAGTTTGCAAGGAAAAAATAGCAGTTTGAACAGTCTTTACAAGAGGTTATTTTCTTTAAGACCGTTCTTTATCAACATTTTTTTAGGAATATATTTTTAGCTGCAAGCTTATTCGTTTCGTATAAGTTTTAACTATTTACTCCCTGTACCCATAAAATGGGTGGGTAAAAAGGGGGTACTAAATCTGTGCAAATGTATGTAACAGGCAGAAGGAGACCTCTCCGACCCTATAAAGTATATATATTCTTGATCAGTATCAAAAGAGATTTCGATTTGGACAACTGACAGCTTTTTGACGAACACATTTGTCTGTCATTCCTATTGACCAGAGCTTTTTGACAGCTTACACAAAATAACATTTAGGAAGTTATTTACTGCCAAAAAAAAATTGGAAGAAATTAAATCTGTTTATGAAATACAAATTGCTGCCGTGGATATTTAAATATTTACATATACATTAGATTTATTAATGATGCAATATAGAAGTTCCTTACAATAAAATGTGGAAGAAAACCACGGAATGTTGAGCGCGACAGGGCATCTGCCGATCTTGAAGGGCTTTTGGTTTGGTAGTCGAGTCGAGATTATTTGAAGAGCACGGGCCAAGCTTGAATAGATGTCGCTTGTAGCCAAGAATCTTGATGTTACAGCAAGCCGTTCACCTGCAGATATTGGCTTTCGCAATGGCGTATTTTGTTTCATAATTAACGGAGACACATGTCTTAGCAAAAAATCAAAATCATTTGCGTAAATATGACGAAATTTGCTTTCAATATATTTTATTTTTTCATCACTTGAACTAGAGGGTTTTTTTTGTTCGACCTGACCTGTCATGACAGTCTAAACACCCAACGAAAATGTTGCCAGATACTAGACTGAAAATTGTGCTGCCAGACTAAAATTAGTCAAATATTCGCCAGTGTGTAAAGACTGTGCCAGTGTTCCGGCATCGAATGTTCGGCCTACTGCCAGTGTGTCCACACAGGCCTTAAGAATGCTATAGTTGAGTATACCCGTACACTTATACATACACAAGACTGCACACGCACGAGCGACAGCGCTAGCGAGGCATTTTAAGATGTGGCTGTGCTGCTGCTCACCCTGCTCTGCAGCACTGCCTTTTAGCTCGTGAATAACTTCCGTGTTTATTTTCCGATCGACTTGAAATTTGGACAGTATATTGAGAGAGACTAAAGTATTGTACGTGCCACCAAAGAAGATTCAGTGATGCAGCGAGAGGAGGAAGAAGAAGCACCGCCACCAATTAAATTGCCTCGCTTGCGCTGTCGCTTTTGCCGCCAGTGTGTGTGTGCGTCTTTGTGTATGTGTGTGTATGTGCAAGTGGACGTAGATATGATTGAATGTTTTAGACCTGGGTACAGGGAGTTACGTAGTCGGGTATACTCGACTATAGCATTCTTACTTGTTAAGGTATGGTTCCATGATAGGCAAATACTTGCATTGCAATATGCATTATTTGAGAGGATACATCCAAGGGGAGTCGGGGAAACACCCCTCATCACCCCGCGCCACCCTTCCTCTCACCCATTAAGCTGCAATGCTATGTTGCTGAAATACGTTATTAGTGTTGTAAGTGTTCTATTTTAAACATCCGTCGTGTCAATATATTTTAATGACAATAATGTTGGAGAGTGGTTGCGAGCATAGTATCAGAATAAAACAAGTAAGAATGCTATAGTTGAGTATACCCAACTGCAAAACTCCCTGTACCCTGGTCAAAAATTTCCGATCGCATTTTCGTACACTTACACATACACACACACACATACACGACTGACGCCATCAAGGCGGTGGTGGACATAGCCAGCAGAGCGATGGAAGGCACTAGGTGGAGAGGTGGTCGCAAGGAGTACTGCCTAATAACAACGCTCGACGTTCGAAATGCCTTCAACTCGGCTAACTGGCATGCGATCGTAGATGCACTGCACCAGCTGGGTATCTCAGAATACTCCGTTAATCTTGTGTGCAGCTACTTCCGAGACCGAGTGCTGCTTTATGACACATCCATCGGACGGCTACAGCACAAAATAACAGGTGGCGTGCCACAAGCATCGGTGCTGGGCCCAATGCTGTGGAACGTCATGTATGACGCCGTGCTGAGGTTGGAGACACCGCAAGGCACACAAATTGTGGGATTTGCAGACGACATCGCCATCGTAACAGTGGCGAAGGAAATACCCGATGTGGAGTCCAAAACCAACACCACCATTCGGCAGGTCGAACAGTGGCTGAGGAACAACGCCCTTTCTCTTGCAGCCCACAAGACGGAAGCAGTGCTCAGGGTGCACAATCACCACCAAGCCGGCCATATTATATCTTGGTGTAAAGATTGACCATAGGCTACGCTTCAAACAACATTTGGAGTACACTGCCGGGAAAGCTGCAAAGGCAACAACTGCATTGGCTGGCATAATGGCTAATATCGGAGGCCCCCGTCAACGAAGCAGGTGGCTCATCGCGAATGTGGTAAGATCCATAATCCTGTACGCGGCGCAAGTGTGGGCACCAGCAATGGAAATCAAGAGCTACGGTCAAAGCTGTAGAGCATCCTATCGTTCATGTGCACTCAGGGTACTGAGCGCATTTCGCACCGTCTCCGAAGATGCAGCGCTGGTATTAGCTGGGATGGCCCCACTCGATCTACTAGCCGCAGAAACCCTAAGCAATGAGCTCAAAACTGCTAGAAGAGAATCTACCATGGCGAGATGGCAGGAGAGGTGGCGGCACGCTCCCAACGGAAGCTGGACAAGACGCATCATCCCCGAAATGCGCCCCTGGGTAAGCAGAAAACACGGCCAAACTGACTTCTACATGACGCAACTATTGACAGGACATGGGTGTTTTAAATCCTATTTGTATAGGTTTAAACACGAGACTGATCCGTTTTGCACACACTTTGCGCGGGCTATAGAAGACGCAGAACATGTATTTTTTGTCTGTCCTCGATTTTCTGCTGAACGGGAAGAGCTAAGCCTAGGCATTGGGAGGCCATTCACAGTCACTGACTTGATGGATATCCTACTTAGCTCGCAAAACAATTGGATTGCAGTAAGCAACACATGTGCAGAGATCATAAAATCCTTGCGTCGCGCTGAAAGAGAGCGCAACTCGCAATTCATGGCTTTCATGCCATCTCCCCCTCGTGAAGTAATACCTAACGGCTATGTACCTCGAGAGGGAAACGGAGAGTAGGGGTTAGGTTATTCGGTGAAAGTCCCACACTTTTCGGCTTTTAATGCTTCACCCCCTATACCAAAAAAAAAAAAATCAAAATAAATAAAAACACACACACATACACACATACACACACACACACACACACACATAGGAAGTTATTTCGAAGATAGAGTGTTGCTCTACGACACCGAAGAAGGCCAACGCCAGTACACGGTTTCCGGCGGCGTCCCACAGGGCTCGGTACTTGGGCCGATCCTCTGGAATATCATGTACGACGGAGTACTGCGTTTGCGCCTACCTGAGGGCAACACTGTTGTCGGCTTCGCGGATGATCTGGCTGTGGTAACCATAGCCAAAAGACTGGACATCGCCTCAGCCAAATGCAGCACGGCAACGGACACTATTATCCAGTGGCTAACCCAAAATGGACTCTCGCTAGCCGAACATAAATCGGAAGCCGTGCTAATAAGTAGCAGGAAGAAAGTTGAGGGAGCAGTGGTACGAGTTGGATCGGCCTTTATCAACACCAAACCGGCCATCAAGTACCTTGGGGTAATGATAGACAACAGACTCTCATTCAAACACCACCTAGCGTACGCCAGCAATAAAGCTGCCGCTGCGACGAATGCCATCAGCCGCATTATGGCCAACACGCGTGGACCAAAACAACGGAGCAGAAAATTGATCGCTGGGGTAGTCACCTCTACCATCTTGTATGGATCTCCAATCTGGGCCACCGCAATGAAGACGCCATCATATAGTCGAAGCTGCAAGGCAGTGTACAGACGCTGCGCCCTTAGAATCGCCTCATGCTTTCGCACGGCATCTGAAGACGCTGCGCTAGTAGTGGCCGGCATGATCCCGATCAACCTACTGGCGGCCGAGAGGCAAACCGGGACCGCCACAAACCGCGCAACACGTGAGAGGACGATCGCAGCCTGGCAAGAGGCGTGGAACAACAGCACCAAGGGCAGATGGACGCATCGGCTTATACCGCAACTGAGCCCGTGGATGCTTCGGCGCCATGGCCAGGTGGATTTCTACCTAGCCCAGATGTTGACGGGGCACGGCTGCTTCAAGGCCTACCTGCACCGTTTCCATCACGAACGAGACCAGTTCTGCGAACACTGCGGAGAAGGGGAAATTGAAGACGCCGAGCACGCACTTTTCCACTGCCCACTCTTTAGACCAGAACGGGAGCGGGTCCTGGACAGCAACACGTTGACCCCGGATAACGTGGTATCAACCATGCTGGCCAGTGAAAGCGGATGGGCTGCCGTAGCCAACATGGCCGCAACAATACTCAAGGAGCTACGCCGAAGAGAGAGGACCCGACGTGCCACAGAAGGCGGAGCGGTCTAACACAAAGGATTGCCATTCGTCCCGCGAAGTAGAGCTTAGTAAGCGGTACCGTGGGGCGGATCTTCCAATTTCCAACTTACAACTTCTCTATTCTCTATACTCTGCCATATTTTCTTATATCTCTTCTATGTTACTCTTTGTTATATGTACCTTTTACAACTCTGAATAAAAAAATAAAAAAAATAAAAACACACACACACACACACACACACACACACATACACAAAGACGCATACAAATAAGCGACAGCTCCAGCCACAGCGCAATCGAAGCATTTTAAGTTGTAGCTGTGCTCTTCTTCAAATTTCATGTATCAAGCTCTTATAGTTGCTGAGATCCTTGCGTTCATACATACGGACGGAAAGACGGACGGACGGACGAACGGACGCACAGACGGACATGGCCAATAAGAATTCTTTTTTGATACTGATCAAGAATATATATACTTTATAGGGTCGGAGATGTCTCCTTCTGCCTGTTAAATACATTTGCACAGATTTAGTACCCCCTTTTACCCATTTTATGGGTACAGGGAGTAATGAATCATGCATAAAGAAGTTCCTAAAAGGTGAGTGTACTGCTTTAACCATTTCTTATCGCAAACCGAAATTTTACAAATAAGAATACTCTAGTCTAGAGTATAACCGACTACGAGACTCCCAGTACCAAGCTGTACGTCTTCCAATCACATTTTTGTACTCACATACTGACGAGCCATTTCAAGTGGCGGATGCGTTGCTTCTTCCCCCGCTCTGCAGTACTAAATCTTGTTTGTTGAATAACTTTGATATTTATTATCTGATCGACTGAAATTTTTACAAAGAAGATGTGACCCAAGTATTATTTCATGGACGTTGATGTACTTACGAACAGTACATACAAGTGTCCCAATGACTTGTTAACACGCGGACCCAAGCATAAATGCAACCCTCCTCCCGCCCAACCGACCGAGGGGCGCGCCGCATAACGTGTGGTTACGAAAGATCGCGAACATGAAAATACAGACTAAATACAAAACTAACATCATACAAAAAAGTACCTATCGATTACACAAATAACATAAGACTAAATTTCTAAGTGTAGAAGTTGAAGTAGCATTAGATACTAGAAGGAAAAGATTGTTATAGTTAGAGTATAAGATTAGAAAATGTAATTAGAATTACAAGTGTGAAGTGAACGAGGCAGAAAGTTTCTAGAACATCTGATCGGAACTGCAACACCAATTTGGCTAATTAATTCAGAAGAACCAATTTTCCCATTAATTAGTTTGTGTAACAAAATTACACCAAACATGGTTCTACGATCAGAAAGAGAGGAAGATTTATTAGTAAGAGTCTACTACGATAAGAAGGCAAGCGAGTATTGGGATTCCAGTTAAGGCCCCGGAGTGCAAAGAGCAGAATTTGTTTTTGTACCGATTCTACCCCATTCTGATTATCCTTGTATTGGGGACACTAATAAAGTATAAAGTATAAAGAGTTTCAGTACTGTAGGGATCGTTCAATTCTTTCGACCAACGCTTAATGAAACCCAGGACACCAAAGGCACGATTAGCGGTGGAAAAGATATGGTTGTCAAACTTAAGATTTGGATCTAAAGGGATACCCAAATCATCAACCGACTCAATTCGAACAATCGGCTTACCATTGAGAATATAATTGTTTAAAAACGGCATTTGCCTATAAAAAGACATTACGTAACATTTACCACAATTAAGATTTAATAAATTTGCCCGACACCAGGCTTGAAAACTGTCAAGATCAGCTTGCAACCTTTGACCAGATAAGAAATCAGTAGATGACAGACATCATTTAACATCATTTAACAATAAACCTTATGGGTTCTAAGAGCTAAATAGTTAGAGATCCGAAGAATTAAGTTGTTTGGAAATCCCAGAAGATGAAGTATATGAAGTAAAAGAAAATAGTTAACAGAGTCAAAAGCCTTTCTGAAATCAGTGTAAATAACATCTGTTTGCATTTTAGCTTGAAATCGAATTGCGTTGGTTCGTGGGGAATATTTGAAGTCCGAAATAAAATTGACCTGCGCTTGTTATGCACAAACCTACATTCCAAATTTTCAAGATCGACGCCTTTATACATACGGACGGACAGGGCCAGATCGATTCCGATATTGATACTGATCAAGAATATATACATTTTATAAGGTCGAAGATGTCTCCTTCTACCTGTTAAATACATTTCCACAGATTTTATATCTCTTTTTAATACATAAATTTACTAAATCTGTGTATTAACAACGATTTTACTATATTTTACAACCACTATTAAAATACATAATCAAATTAATATTAAGGGTCTGTACAACGAAAATAGTAATCATGTGGCGTATCATTTTCAAAATAAGACAGTTTAACATTAGTGCGCTGCCTTCTTGCATTGTATTACGTCATTTAACGGAGCTACCAATGACTTTGCCGCAACGCTGGCAAGGTTAGGGCCCTTGTATGTGTCATCATATAGCCACCACCTCACGTGGGAACATCGTCCCCTCCCACCATTCGATGGTCCCTTCAAGCCTTGCCAATACCAAAATCGATCGTTGTAGTTCCTTTTCGTAAAAATGCTATATTTTTCGCGTCCGCTGTTATGCCTTGTCTGATTGTGCGTTATTGTTGTAATAAAAATTGACGTAAGTCGTAGGTGGCCCGTCTACCTTGAAATGTTTTACGAGTAAATTTTTCGTGCTTGGTCGGCCGTTGTCCAAAGTAGTCTTTGTTTGCCAATTTTTATGGGCTTCTCACCTCCTACCTGTTTCGTCTGCACGGTCAAATTCTCATTCATTTTTCACACGCCTCAAGCGCTAAAATACACACACGCACACACATATATCCCAAAGGAACAACACCTGTAGGCTAATTAATGACATATTTCTCCTGCGTAAATTTGTGTATACTGAAATGAGAGTGTTACGTGTTACCTTTTCCTATTTGTTTACAAATTTTGATTTAAGGTGATTCAATTCGTTGAGATTGTGTAAAGGCTATGTACAGCAAGCGGTTAGAATGTTAAGGGGGGTCGGAATGTAAAGTATATACATATAAGAGTTCAAACCGAATTGAGTAAAACGTAGACTATATACTCTCAAGGTATATACCTAAAATAAAATATCATACTTTTATAGATTCGTCAACTATTAAGGAGGATTTACAATTAAAGCGACGTACACAACAAAATGTTTGCTATCGTCAACGAAGCCAACCCAATACATTAAAACAATTCTCTAAAAATTCAGATCACATTAGAAATTTTAACTTAAACTAATTGATTCAACAAAGGAAACACTATGCTTAGAGTTAACAGGAATCTCCTGCAAAAGGCTCACAAAAGATTACCGGGGCGTGGCCTAGCCATCCAAAAGTTCACAAACAAAATTTCATATTACCTCGGCTTTTGACATAACTTGCTGTCTATATAGCCATTTATTCAAGATTGGAAAAAACAAATAAGAACGTTGTAGTAGCACGTCCCCTTCTGCGATGTACACTAGTCGGCATAATTATTTCGACAAAATTTGTTCGGGTTCAGAAAATAAGTAGTATATACTTTGTTGGTTCGGAAACGTCACCTTCACTATACATTTGGAGACAAAATTATAATACCCTTTGCTAGGATATTACGAAACTCCCTCTACCCAGGTCTATAACTTCCAAACATATCTTCGCATACTTACACATACACAAGTACGCACGTATACAGTGATAGCGAGGCATCTTAAGTGGGGGCCGCGCTTCTTTCCCCCTCCCTGCTGTACTGAATCTTGTTTGTTGAATGACTTCTGTGATTATGATCCGATCGACTTAAAATTTGGACTGTAGATTAAGAGTGACCAAGGCATTATACATGCCAAATCCCAAATCTATATCTTTAAGATTGTTGTTATAAAACATTTTTATCGAATTGCGGGGAAACATGCGGCGCGTCCCTCGGTCAGTTGGGCGGGAGGTGGGTTGCATTTTTGCTTGGGTCCGCGCGTTAACAAGCCCGTGCTTGACGTCGCAACGCGTCGTTGGGTCACTTGTATGTACTGTTCGTTAGTACATCAACGTCTAGATAGACTGAAAAAAAGAATATATATACTTTATAGGATTGGAGATGTCACCTTCTACCTGTTACATACATTTACACAGATTTAATATCCACTTTTAACCCATTTTATGGGTATAGGGACTAAAAATGGCATAATGGCACTCGACGAAGTGGGCACACTATCTCTTTCAATGTTTCTCTGTCTCACTCTATGATTCGGCGGCGTCTTTAAAGCAATCAGCGAGTTTCACAATTTACATAGTTTCAGTCCAAGTTTCACCCTTTCCTAAATTAGGGTATTACATATGACCTGGTCAGTGTACACATTAAATAACTTAATTAATAACAAAAAGTTGAGATATGCGATGAAATAAGGTCATAGTTTTAAAAATGTCCCTTTAATCGCCATATTGCTTATGTCTCTTAAGATTTTGCTTTCGATATACGGTCATAATAATATAATATATAATAGCGAAGCCCCAATTTAGTTAATTTCAATCATTAAATTTTATTTATTTGTGTTAATTTATTATGTAGCTTTTTAGTTAATACAAAGTGAATGCTGCTGGCTGATTTACTATATAATAACATTATTATTAGTATAATGTAGTAAATCGGTCAGGCTGAATTCACATTCGCTTCGATATAATGATCAATTTTCGATCAATGTGGCGGTCGCTGGATATTTGATAGTACTAACATAAAATAATTATGTCTCAAGACTTAAGACTTTTAATTGAATTGCTGCCTGCCATTTCCACAGTGCACAGGATATACGCAAACAGAATGCGAGAAATGTAGGGTAGCGCTATGTTTTAACAATGGAAACAATTGTTTTAAACATTTTCACTTGGATTTTTTGTGGATTTTAGTATTATTCGTCCAACTTTATCAAAAATATTTTAAGGTGCTTAGAGATGTTGGAAAATCTACGCCCATACGCCACGGGCGGGGGTTAAAATCAAATGAATGAGATGATTTGTTTAGTCAGATCGGCTTCAAAGTCATTTCCATAGCCCTATTCAACAAATGATTAACGATGTGGCTCAACTATTTATGAAAGTCTACACCCAAGGGAGGGGAAATTGCGATGCGTTATTTTTGTGTTTCTAACGGTTAACGAAAATAGTCAAATTCAATATAATGCACTTTAATATAAATATTTTGCAGGGCAAATCCGGGGTATTACCAGCTAGTATATCTATATATTTAATAGGGTTCGTCGTGACTGACTGGGGATGTATGTTTGTCTATATATATAAAAGAGTACGTGCTGTCTGACTGACTGACTGACTGATTGATTGGCAATCATCGCACAGCCCAAACCGTAAGAGCTAGGATGCTGAAATTTTCACAGTAGGTTCCATCTATGATGAAAGTGCACGCTAAGACGGGATTTTGGAAAATCCCACCCACAAGCGTGGAAAATCGCGGAAAACTGTTGTATGAAACATTTTTGTTTACCATCCAATCGGCTTCAAACTCATTTTAAAAGATCTACACAAAAAATGATTTGACACATATGAAAATCTACCCAAAAAGTTGGAAAATTTGTGGAAAACTGTGTGTGCAACTTTTTTGATTATCGTCCGATTGACTCCAATTATCCAATTATTTTGAAATAAATTTTCAAAGCACCTCACATTAAATAATTCGACACATGTGCTACCGGTTTTGTAAAATGCACGCCCACGGTCCGAAAGGGTGAAGTCTGGAATTCAGCGTCATAATAATTTCCATATATAAATTAAAAAACCTCGGTACCTTACATCGGGCGGAAAATAGTTGAAAAGCTTTAGTCTGGATTTTTAGTATTATTCGTTGAATTGGTTTTCAAATGCCAAATTATTTTGGAAATCTACTCCGCGTCGCCATGGGCGGGAAATAGAAGTCAAGGACAAATGAGTCGGATTATTTGTTTAGTTAGATCGGCTTCAAAGACATTTTCAGAGCGCTACACAAAAAACATTAGTCACGTGGCTCAACTATATAGTTTCCTACCCCCACGGGCGGGAAAACTGTGATACGTTATTTTTGAGTATTTCTTACAGTTGACGAAAGTAGTCAAATTCAACATAATGCATTTTAATCTAAATATTTCGCCGGGCAACGCTTGCGTTTTACCAGCTAGTATGTTGTATATGTGTATTGTTTTGTGCGTGTTTCTGCGATATGTAATGTATGTTTAAATAAAGTAGAAACTGTGTTTTTAAAGGTAATAATAATCCTGTTAACGGCTTTTTGCGGCTCTTTCGGTACTTTAAACTTGTAGATGAGGTAATTTTATGTAAGGCCTATTATTAATATAATAATTATTCAAAATCCAAAACTTGTTATATACATTTTCATATTTACCATTACTTACTTGAAAAATAATACAACACATCCCAATTCCCTTTCAAATTTTAGCTTCTTATTCACAGCTTTCAAAACTTAGTTTTATGATGACGTATACGCTATGTTGCCATATATGGGTGGTCTGGGTATTCGTGTTTTGTTAGAGTGTTATATTTAGCAAATATACCAAGTTTCAGCTCGAACTGCAATATTAAATTTTATGCCAATTATTTGGCGATTCGGCCCAGGGTGCATTGTCCATTGTCCGCGGTGGTAATATTTCTGGAAATTTTGGAAATCTTGCTGTATTGTCTGGAATCCCAATCCATGTGCGTTTTTGTTTTTCTCTGTCGTGTGCGAATGTTTGAATTTATACGTGCACGCTGTCCGCTTTCATACATATTTGCTGTGTTAGTCAGCTGATGTTTTCCCATGCCCATTTTTTTTTTTTTTTTTAATGTTTTTTTCTCCCACTGTCTCTGTAAATGGAACTTTCCAAAATCCCGTCTAAGTGCGCAATTTCAGCATTAAAGAAAGCTACTGAATATTTAACCTCTCTTAAGGTTTACAATTGAAATTCCATTGAAACCGATCAAGCAACAACGCATCCGCCACTTGAAATGCTTTTTTTGCACAGCGCCTTGTATGTGTGCGTATTAGGCAGGTGTGTGTGTATGTGTAAGAGTACGCAGATGTGTTTGGATCATATTAGAGCTGGGTACAGGGAATCTCGTAGTCGGGTATACTCGACTAGAGCATTCTTACTTGTTTTAACTAATAAGTTTCTTTAAGTATTCGGTATATTGCGGATTGCGGAATTATTCAAATAAGAACACTCGGCATTTGGCTGTTCAAATTGTGTGTAGTTGCAACCACATTACATAGATTGGAATTAGATCTGACTTTAACAAGACAACGTCTGTAACAAACTTTGCGGGAAAATTTGCATCTTTCACATTAAGAAAAGTGGTATGCCACCCTTAAGCGAACGCCATTAAAATATTTGCCTTGCTTTGCGTGACAATCAGTTAGCTGGGATAAGAAACCGAAATACAACTAGTTACCTATTAAGGAGAAAAAGGCCCGACATATGATTAAATTTAATTAAAGCATCCATCCCAATATATTAGCTCTTGTCTGACTGCAACTACATTCATAAATAAAATTTCGAATATTTATGCTTTGGTTTGTGCTAAAAAATTCACCAAAACAACAAAAGATACGGCAATATTTTTAAATTAAATGTGATTTGTTGCTTTTCTACCATCTGTTACACACACAATTGAAGAACAAAACTAAATTTTTGAAAGATACGTCTGCGTAACCGAGTTGAGCCGAACAGATAAGAGCCAGACATGTCTTCGTGTTACTTTTGTATAGTCTTGGAGAGGGTATTATAATTTTGACCCCATAAAAAAGTTGCCCATCTGTCTCTTTTTCTATTGTAACTAGCCTTTGAGGTAGTATCTTTATGAAACGGGGTAGAATTGCTTTTAATGGTGGAGGTATCAGCCGAATGGCTTCACTATATGAAATGGTTGCTATAGAAACCATCGGTCAAAAAATCAGTTGTTTAAGAAATATGTTTTTTTGTAAAGATATCTCTAATAATACTATGTGTTATTATGTTCTATTGATGTTGCCAAGAATTTATGCTTGAATGCATCAACCAAATCAGCAATTTGGATTATTATTTTTAGATTTTTTTTTAATCTTGTCAAATATGGATGAATTCAAACGTCTTGAATTCTGTGAGAAGCTGTTTATACTCTGTTTGCAAAATGTATTTATCTATTGGCCTTGTGCAATGTCCATATATGGAGCGATAGGTTAACATTGCACAAGCCCGTCCGTTGAACCTATACCTTGGAAGCTCGTTGGAGCAACCATATTTGGTTAAGTTACATCGTTCAGCTCCTTGCAGATTTGTAAAAACACATTTGCCACCCTTACTCCAGCAAATTAATAAAATCAATATCTCCACACTTTACAGCTTTAGTCACCAAATTTGACAAATACAAAAAATAAAAGTCTTGCAACGTTTTTAATTGTTTGTTTTGTACGGATGGCATCGAAGAAATTTTTTTAGCATCTTTACAGGGTATAAAATCTTCGGCAACCGAAGATTCCTGGCTACAGGATACAAAGTATAAGTAAAAAAAAATATAAATACAAGTATAAGTAATACAAATAAGTTACTACTTATACTACTATGTGCTATATGCAATTGAGCTTGTACTCGTATAAGAACTATAATACTTTTTTATTACATTTAATAACCCATTCGCAGACTTCAATTTTTCACATATTTTCAACGTAAAAAAAGCTTCTCGATAAATCTGTATGACACAGAATAAGTCAGAACTTTTAATATTAATTGTCAATTGACAATTTACAAAATAATTTATTAGTTGTGAGAATTTCATTCAATTACGCTTCCCTTGCTTGTCATCGACAATATCGGATTCAATATTGTAAACGAAAGTGTATTTTTAATATACCGGCATAAACGTACTTGTATAAATAATGTGTTACCTAAACTTAAATAACAGCAAAAATAGTAAAAACAAATTCATTAATCAAATGATTATACCTAAACATAAGTTTTTGACTAATAATCATTGAATAAATTAGAGTTTACGATTCGAAAACTTACGTGTCAAAATCAGGTGTTTTTATTGATTGCATATGGGTATAATTATATGATAGGAATTATATTATTTATCCTCGTGTTTTTTGTTGATAGCAGACCTCGTAATTCTTTACTTTTGCTGATGTGTAAACAAACATTGATTGTCCTGGTCGTGGTTTTTTACCTCTCTTGGACCGCTCAAAACAAACTCAACGACAAGAGTGAGCACTTCCAGTGACTACAGAAACGATACAAAAACAAAACACGAGGGTGGTGTGTTATTTTAGTTGTCCGAACAGCGCGACTTTCCGCAACGAACTGATTCAGCCGAAGAGAGATTGGCTTGTTTTAAGGACGAGGGCAACGAAAATAGCAATGCTAACGTAAAGGGTGAGCAAAAATAACATAATAATATCGACCATGGTTAAATTATAATAGGTTAGGCCATGCGGACCAGACCGGACCATTTGATTAAAAAGTGTGCGTGCAAAAGAGACAGCACAAATGCTCTCTTGACTACGCTCACTTTGGCTTGTTCTTGTGAGTACAAAAGAGATGGGGATATTGCTTGTGTTTTGCATGCTCTTTGTTGATATTTTGATTACAAACAAAATTTAATAGAAGCAATAAATAGCAAAATAAATGTTTAAATGTAATGATCCGATTATACAATTTTTTATTTAAAATGAAATAAAACAAAATTTAGAAAAATTAAATATATAAATTTTATCAAATAACGTAGAAACTTATTGTTACATTATTTTAACTTTATATGTACCCCCGATGTCTCTCACTGACAAATCGCGCAATAGATAATTTTTAATTTAAACTTAGTCGAAAAAGAATAACATAACCAAAAAACTTTTCTCCGCATGGACATCTTACTTTAACCACAAGCAAAGCAAGACTGACAACTAGTCCGAAAAATTTAAAGCATTTGCCCTCACAGCCTAACCTTTTATAAATCAACCATGATATCGACAAGAACACTAAAAGAGAATACAGTCAAACAGCCAATAAATTAATACGCATGCAATTCTCTTTAACTAACTTGTCACTCTCTTATAACTATGTATGTATTTTTTGCGTGCCGGAGACACGTAAACATTTAACCTACTTTCATATTAAAACTGAAATACACGGCAGGGTATGTTGTGATGTTTTGGTCGTGGGTTATAGTAATCAGATATATATATAAATAAGTAAGGTTTCTTGTTTGTAACAATAACATATCTATATTTATAAAATATATAATGATTGGCAATCATCTCACAGCCCAAACCTTAAAAGCCAGGATGTTGAAATTGGTACAGTAGTTTCCATATATTATGAAAGTGCACACTAAGGCGGGGTTTTGGAAATATCCACCCACAAGCGTGAAAATTCGCGGAAAACTGTTGTATGAAACTTTTTTTCATACAGAGTTGTAAGGGCGATAGTCTAATTTTAGACCGGTATGGTTGAAACTCATTTTCAAAGCTATATGCATTAAATAATTCGACACGTGTTCAAACAATTTTGGAAAATTCATCCACATGGTCGGAAAATTATTGAAAAACTTTGGCATTCAACATTTTTATTTTCATGCGAATGGCTTCAAATTCAAAATTGAAGCCTCAATTGTTAAATACACATACACATACATATATTCATTGCGTTTAGCAGTTCAGTGGCAGAACAAGTAAGTTTACTAATTGTAAATGTTATTTGTTTATCCTAAAGAGCCGTTAAATTGATCAATTGATTTTCCTTTGTCCATTGTATAATTTTACATGCGTATAAGCACGATAAATATTTGAAATTGTCAAGCGATATTTTATATATTTCATATACATGGTATAGTTTAGTGCTAAAGTTATAGAAACTGCTGACTTAGGGCATCAACAAACAAAAGTCAAAGAGCAATCAAAACAATTATAAAAACCAAAGTAACCAAAATGTAAACAAACATATTTTACAGAAATAGTTTTTATAATATGGGATTTGAAATGTAGAATACTTGGGTCATTCTTAATCTACTGTAAAAAATTCAAGTCGATCGGATAATAAACAGAGAAGTTACTCAAGAAACCAGATTGGGTACTGCAGAGCTGGGCGAGCAACAGCGCAGACGCCACTTGAAATGCCTTGCTTGCACAACAGATTGTAGTGTACATATTTGTCCATGTGTGTGTGTATGTGTAAGTGTACGAAGATGTGTTTGGAAAATTTAGACCTAAGTACAGGGGGTCTCGTAGTCGGGAATACTCGACTAGAGTATTCATAAGTGCGACACATGCAGCAAAATTTCATCACGAAATCGCCATATCGACTTGACTACTGATACTGATCAAGAATTTATATATTCAGTCTGAGTCGCCTTCTTCAATGGGTTACACGTTTCCTGACAATATTAGGAGATATTATGCAAGGTATTACTGTCAATATTTTATTTTCTACTCTATTATCCAAAGTGGTGGAAAGAAAACTGGACCAAAAATATTGTTGTCACCCCGCAAAATGAACAAAATCTATATCTCAGGACCTGGCAACTGCAACGTTTTTACTAATTATGATTGAACACGCCTCTTATGTATAAAAGATTAAGAGAAATTTATATCCATTTTTTTCATTTGTTCTCACAACAAAACGACAATTTGTATGCTCTTAAGCGTTCTCTCTTGGGTGTCTGTGTGCATATGATGGAACTTTTGGCCATTGATAAACAAACGTTCCATTCCATTAAAATATATAGAGAAGGTGATTGTCACCGCACACGATGGAGAGAGTCATAGGTTACGACAAGAAGTATGCAACTTTTGGCTCTCACTGCGCATGTACAAACGTCACATGTTATGAAATTCAGCGCGCCCTTTTGAAAGTGTATGAAAATCACTGACTTTTTAGTAAATCGGCAAGTGTGGCTGTAATTTCAGTCAGATTTTGAATATTTTGCTTGATTATTGCCATACATATTAAACAATATGCAATCAAACTGAGAAAATGTACCCAGTACATCTGTTTGCATTTAAACTAATCGCTCAATTTTAAAGCTATAATTATGAAACTTGGCACAGATATTTGATTTCGGTGCAGGCAGTACATATATGAAAATTAGCCAGGTCGGATTACTATATAATTTACCTCCCATAGGAGCACTTGGTCGACAATTGCTTTACTGTATGAAAAACGTTTTTGTTAATAAAGATAGCAAAACCAAACTGACCACATTTAAGTTTCATTATGATGTATATACTTATTTATATGGACGTTGA
This sequence comes from Hirtodrosophila confusa, assembly GCA_035043065.1. Lineage (NCBI taxonomy): Eukaryota > Metazoa > Arthropoda > Insecta > Diptera > Drosophilidae > Hirtodrosophila > Hirtodrosophila confusa. Next base: position 425,019 of record JAWNNI010000167.1, read on the forward strand.
TGTACTAAAACGAGCACTTCAAGTGGTCCCAACGGCACCAAGCATGGGCTTGTGGAAAAAATGGCGTTCATACGGACGGACGGAAAGACGGACAGACTGACATTACAGAAACCCAACATAATCTTTTTCAAACAAATTTTTTTTAAACCGAGTATAAAATTAAGAACGTTGCAGTCGGACGTAGAGGTGGAGAACTATCGATAGCACTATCGGCACCATCGATGGTTGGGCGCTATCGAGCTACCACCGATAGCAGGATGAACTTTCGATAGTGCCCAACAGCGCCATCGATAGTGCCATCGATAGTTTGGTTTTCACATCACCAAAAATAAAATCAGCTCGTTTTGTTTTGTGGCGTCTGTGGAAATAATATTACAATACAATAAAATACAGAGAAATGGATCGCTTTCTTCAAAGAGGTATAATGCTCATTTTTAAAGTAATTATAAAGTAAAGTAAAGTAAAGTCGGAGAGGCGAACCAGGCTCAAAGATGAAAATGTTAATATACTTTTATTCTTAAATCAAAACTTTTGGATAAAAAAACTTTAATAGTATATTAAATGGATTTTCTTGTTCGAATTCAAACCAAATATGTATAATATGGTGGACGGTACTATCGTGGACTACCGAAAAAACTACCATCGCCTATCGAAAAAACTATCGTCGACTATCGATGGTTTTGAAATTACTATCGTCGACTATCGATAGTTCTCCACCTCTAGTCGGACGTACCCAACAGCAGAATACTCTGTTCCTAGTCCGGTATAAATTGCCTATATGTGGGTTCGGAAAGAGACGCGAAGAAAACAGTATTATGTATATCAAATTTAATGACTCTATCTGTACAGGTGTGGGAGATATAGATTTTGCTCATTTGCGAAAGAGGGAATGAGGAGGTCAACATTTTTTGGTGCAGATTTGTTCAGAGGGTCAACATTAGTATGTATGCCAAATTTGGTGACTCTACCTATAAAGGTGTGGGAGATATACATTTTTCTCCTTTATTGTGGAGGGGGAGGGGGGTTCAAAATTTTGTTGATGCAGATCTGTCTGGATATTAGTCTCTATGCTAAATTTGGTGACTATAGTTTTAAAAATGTGGAAGATAAAGGTTTTCCCAAAATTGCGGGGGAAGGTTGTGGTAAGGGGGGTACATCAGCACCCGAGAAAGATTTACGACAGAAGGAAGGTCATTTATGAACAATGTAAATAATAAGGGGCCAAGATGACTTTCTTGTGGTACTGCGGAAGTAACTTGAACGGACTTAGAGACTGAGCCTTTGAAATAAACCTTTTGAGTTATAAGGGTTAAATAGTTAGAGAATTAGGTGAATTGGAAATCCCAGAAGATGAAGTAAAAGAGAATGATTAACAGAGTCAAAAGCCTTACTGAAATCAGTGTAAACTACATCTGTTTGCAATTTAGATTGAAATCCCTTGATGACAAGAAACGTAAATTCCAATAGGTTAGTGGTGGTAGTGATATAATATTATAATATCTGAAAATATTTTAATCAGCCAAATTAGTTTTGTAGTTCCGATCAGGAGTTCCAGAAACTTTCTCCCTCTTTCTCTTCAAGCTTGTATTACTAATTACGCTATACATAATCCTTTTCGTATATTCTAATTCTATATTTTCGTATGTTCTAATTATAACAATCTTTATCATCTAATATGTAATGCCACTTCTATTTTCTTGCTTAGAAATGCACTATTGTTATCTTTGTAGCCTATAGTTACTTATTGCTTATTTTTTTATTATCATATATTTACATTTATATAGAACTGGTAGTTATGTTGTACTTATTTATCTGTCCGCGATCTTCGCTACCGCACGTTATGCCGCGCGCCCCTCGGTCGGTTGGGCGAGAAGTGGGTGGCATTTTGCCTGGGTCCGCGCGTTAACAAGCCCGTGCTTGGTGTCGTTGGGCCACTTGAATGTACTGCTCGTTTTAGTACAAGAACGTCCGAACATATATTAAAATAGGCGTGTCGCTTGTTGTGTTGACAGAAAACGAAATGGAAGAGCAAACAACAAAACTTTTATTGATGTACGCTGGAGTGCTGATCAAGAATATATATACTTTATAGGGTCAGAGATGTCTCCTTCTGCCGGTTACATGAAATTTGCAATGATTTAATAACCCCTTTTTATCCATTTTATGGGTACAGGGAGTAAAAACGTATTAACGAAGCCTGCAATTTAAATATCCATTTTAAAGTTGAGCAATTGCTCTTTTGCAGTATTTTCAAAATCTGCCTGAAATTACAGCCACACAAGTCACAGCTAACCACATTTACTAAAAAATAAAGGTGAGTGATTTTTATACACTCTCATATGCGCGCGCTAAGTTTCCTAACGTTTGACATCACACGCTCGCATCGCCGAATAACGGCATGTGATGGACATGCGCATTGCGTAACCTGCCTCTAAGCCGTGGCACCGCAGCCATCCGCTAAGTACTGAAATCACAAAACAAACCACAAAGTGTTGCCAAATGATTTAAAGTGTGGATTGTGTTAAACAACTGTTTTGGATTTTGTGGGTGTCATCTGTAAAGAACAGATAATTGGTGCATTCTCTTTGTGGGTGACGCCATATTAATCGCAAATGGCAGGTCGCGGGAGTTGAATGTCTTGAGTGACTTCAGCAAAGATGTTAAAATCTCTCTGACAACAAGTAAGAATGCTATAGTCGAGTATACCCAATTACAAAACTCCCCTGTACCCAGGTGAAAAATTTCCGATCGCATCTACGTACACTCACACATACACACACACATACACAAAAAGACGCACACACACGAGCGACAGCTCGAGCGCAGCGCAAACGAGGCATTTGAAGTTGTGGCTGTGCTTCTTCTTCCCCGCGCTGCATCACTGAATCTTCTTTCGTGAATAACTTCCGTGTTTTTTGTCCGATCTTTAAATTTGGACAGTAGATTAAGAGTGACTAGAGAATTGTACATGCTAAATCCCAAAGCTATATCTCTAAAGACGGTTTAAAACGGTTTTTATCGAATTGCGGGGAAACGGAAGGAGATGTCCGTAATCTAAAATAAACTTGACCTGCTCCTGCTATACACGAGCCTACATTCCAAATTTGGTGTCTCTAGCTCTGCTGAGATCGACGCGTTCATACATACGGACGGACAGACAGACGGACATGGCCGAATCGTAATCTCTTTTGATACTGATCAAGAATATATATACTTTATAGGGTCGGAGATGTCTCCTTCTGCCTGTTACGTACATTTGCACAGATTTAGTACCCCCTTCTTACCCATTTTATGGGTACAGGGTGTAAAAACCTATCAAGAACCAAATAAAAATATTTTTGTGCACTTGCGGTGAAAACGGCTTTGGAGGGGAACTATAGGGGTAGATTTTCCAAAGTCCCGGACTCGGTACCGTTGTAGTTCCATTAATCACGCTAAATACTTTTATATCAGCGGCCGCCTTCTGAACGAACTGTTAACAGAATTTTTTGGATGATTTAAACATTTTGGTAATCACCGAGAGGATCATCAAGAACGGGGTGCCCAAACTTCAATACATATGAAAACAAGTAAGAATGCTATAGTCGAGTATACCCGACTACGAAACTCCCTGTACCCAGGTCTAAAACATCCAATCACATCTAAGTCCACTTACCCATACATACACACATACACAAAGACGCACGCACACAGGCGGCAAAAGTGGCTGTGCTTCTTCTTCCCCCCTCGCTGCATTACTGAATCTTCTATCGTGAATAACTTCCGTGTTTATTATCCGATCGACTTGAAATTTTGACAGTAGATTAGAGAGACTAAAGTATTGTACATGCCAAATCTGAAAGCTATATCTTGAAAATTGTTACTGTAAAACGGTTTTAATCGATTTGCGGGGAAACGGGGGAGATATCTGAAATATGAAACAAACTTGATCTGCGTATGGTATACAGGAACCTACTTTCAAATTTGGTGTCTCTAGCTCTTGTAGTTGCTGAGATCGACGCGTTCATACGGACAGACGGACAGACGGACGGACGGACAGACGGACAGACGGACAGACAGACGGACATGGCCAAATCAAAATCTCTTTCGATACTGATCAAGAATATATATACTTTATAGGGTCGGAGATGTCTCCTTCTGCCTGTTACATACTTTTGCAACATACATACATACAACAATCACTGAATGCAACCACAATTTTTTCATACTAAAGGTTAGTTTGGCTCCGATTGCTCCTATGGCAGCTATATGATAAGGTCATCCGATTTTAACCAAATTTAGCCGGGATGTAGCATACCGTCCCAAATAAACAATGTGAGTTTGGTTGCGGTATCTTCAGAAACAAAAAAGTTTCTTATACCAAACCCAAAATTGTACCTCCTTCCAATTGGAATTTCGCAAAACGATGCACAATGAATTTGTCTCAATTATGTTGTGTACAAATTTCAACCTCCTAGCTCTTACCAAGTTTGCTATGGTCAGTGAGTCAGTCAGTCAGTGAGTGTGGACACAGAATTATATAGTTAGTTCGTTTATTTTATTTTCTTTTTTTTCCTTCTCTTTTTTCTTCGAAACAATGATTAGCTTAACTATACTGGGTGTGTACATTTAAAGTAACGAATAAAAGGCATAAAAGTAAAATAAAATATTTAAGGCTTGGCAGATGCCGTTAGCCTAGTGCAATTAGCATATGGGGCAAAATCTGATCGTGAGAGAAAAAACAGCTGCACTGTCTGTATTCATTTAAAATTTGGCGTCGGTATTGCTGGCACTCCATAAGAAAGTCAGCCAGTGATCGCCAGCTAAGAAGACCATCTAGCCGGTCAGCACACTCCTGGCGTCCAAACATGCGATGTTCCAGTGTTGCACTTTAATTTCCCGGAGTTTTGGGCATCGCCCCATAAAATGAAATATGTCTTCCCGTTCCTGGGTATTGCAAAGCTAGCAAATGCTTGAACCTGTCCTGTAGGGCAGAAAATAAGTTTTAGAACTTCAGTTCTTGTCTTGCATATGACTGATATTGTTTGCGTGTTATATTCGTCGCTGAAGTAGTTTTGTTCCCGAAGCTCATAATTTAGCTGCCTGTAAACTATTCTGCTATTGCTGCTTCGTGTCTGTGCCTGAAAATTGTCCATGATACTTGCATCCAGCTTCTGCAGTAGTAATGGGTGATTCTGGCTCCACGTGCTGGGCTCCAAAAGTTCAATGTTGACATTACAAATGAAAAAAGCCATAGAGAGTAGTACTGCATAAGGCAATTGAGTGATATTTAATGCGTTCCCATATATTTCTTTCTGCGGGCTGTCTGTATGCACCAGAGTTCTGCTTGCATCCATTTTCCTTGAATATTAATCTCATCACCGTTGACCATAATTTTCGCACTGTTACTTGCTGCTGCAAGCTCTTTTTTAGCTGTAAAAGAACGATTTTGTGATCCTGTTTCTCGAAGCTTAGATCCTTTTAAATGTATATTTTAGTCCCAGCCAGCTTTCTACAATATTTTAAGGTCATTGACCATAGCTGCCGTGCCCAACTCCGCAATCATGCAATAATTTTTGACTGCTAGATGGCGATGCACGATATATCCTTGTAGTATTTATGATTAAATACACGTTTTTAATTCTGCTAAAAAAAACCTAATATTTCGTTTATTAGAAAATCAAATTGTGAGTGTAAAAATGATGCTTGTCTTTTGCGCGGTGTTAGAACAGAGTTTATCCGAAATCTTTATTTATACGTTCGTGAGTTGCTGTTGCTTCCACTTTGTTCAATTTTTTCTTAAAATTTCGAAAAGGATTGGTATCAATAAATGGCGAGTACGTGACCCTCAAGATAAAGAAAAACTGACTGCACGAAAAGCGGAAATTCAATGCAAATTATGGGCGGATCTTGGACTTCATATCGATAAGCTCAAGGCAACCGGTAGCGGCAATACTAATGACGGGAACACAGCTAGAAAGGCATTTTAAACACCGATACCTTTGCGACAATAATTGTCTTTGATCGGGAGGTTATAAAGAACTTCTAATTAATTTATCATTTTAATAAGCATTTCATGCAACTATGAAATTGATGTCGAAAGTTTTCAAATTTTTTTATCCCTGGTACCCAATGTCAGCTACGGTACATGGGGCCCAGATCATGGCCGTATATTCCCCAAATCTTGACACTTCATAAGTTGAGGGTATACACCAACATGCATACCAAGTTTCATTGCTCTCGCTTCAAGGGCGTGGAAAAAATTGCGTTATACGGACAGACGGACATTTCGCAAACCCACTCTTTTTCCCTTCGGGAACAGAGTATAAAAACACAGCAGTTATCCAGAAGAGGTTATTAACCTTTTAAGACCACAAAATCACTATGGGCAAGAGATGTTATGAGATATTGAATTTGTTTCCATAGTTTTTTTTTTTTGTGGTTTGGTGCCAAGCATGGTCCGAGACATGCAGCAAAGTTTCATCACGAAATCGACTCGACTTCTGATGCTGATTTAAAATTATAAATAACATTTCTTTAGCATAGCCGCCGCTCCGGTTAATAGCTGATTGCTACTTCGATATCAGTGTTTCGGGTCATGTGTAAACAAGTAGCAAGTTATCGGAGTAGCGCAAAAATTTTATAAAATGCCTAGCGTGCGCTGCAGAGCACTGCCGTTTGTGTGTGTGCGTATTTGTATATGCGTATGTGTGTGTAAGAAGATGTGATTGCAAATTTTAGGAGTTTCGTAGTCGAATACATTTCATATTATTCAGAATATACATGAAAATTTATTTACAAAATTGATAGATATCAAGTAAATATTTGTTTAACCAAAATCAAGGCTTTATACATGAAGGGGACCAAAAGAAAAACCGTAAAAGGTACAATCATGCCTGTTCCCAATTTCTCTTTTACTCGAAAGTTGCGAAAGTGGAAAACGAAATCGTGCAGACAAATAGGGAAACAAAAAAGCTGATCTCAATTAATAATATGGTTTGCTTGTCGATAGCAAACTCAAGAACTTACCCATAAAGTGGTAAATTGCGCAGCGCGCAGTAGAGAAGAATATTCTCTTGGATTATTGCTATGTTTATTTGCCACTTTTAATACGCAAATTAAAAATGTACATATATTCTTTTGTGGAACAGCTGGTAGCAGCTGAGACTTATTGTTATCGAAATTCGGTTTCGAACTAGAGTTCGAAAAGAGAAAACGAATCCAAAACGATTGAAAATGAGAACAGCACCTTGCGAAATGTCCGTCTGTCCGTATGAACGCAATTTTTACCACACCCTTGCAGCTGAAGCAACCAAACTTGGTACACATGTTGCTGTATACCCTCAATTTATGAAGTGTCGAGATCGAGATGAAGTGTGAGACACTTTTGAGTGAGCGCTCACTGCAAAACTGTTTTTAAAAGACTACTGTGCTAGTGTCTGGAAAGAGTGCGAGAAAGACAAAAGAAGCGGCATAAATGTAATGAAGAAAAACAAGAAAATACAAACATTGCATTAATACATATATTCTTTTTATTATGAATTCAGTTTAACAATTAATAAGGATTTGTGTTATTTGTATGGGCCCTTTTGTGCGTCTATATTTGTGTTTCCTAATGCGAGTTTTAAGGCCGTTGTTGTTCATTTTAATAAATATTTATTACATTTCTTTATTAAAATTCTTCTCCTACGCGTTTCGGCGTTTGTTACGCCTTCCTCAGGGAATCTGGTTTTTACATGTATATAAAAAAGACATTTACATACATATAACAATTTAACAAACATATTTAGTTCCATTACAATACATACATTAAAACTTATTGTAGTATTTCCTACAGTGTCGTCATTGTTCCTATGTCTAAATTGCACTTTTGTTTATCCATCGTCAACTTTTGTTTCTCGTCTTTGCGCGTCCAGTTTTGTTTGTCAACTGCTATTGCTGCCGCGTAAATAAAGTTTGTCTTTTCAATGTCTTCTTTGTGGTTTACTGTGTTCTCCCCGTGTTGTTGTATCCGTAGGCTCTCTAGCGTCAGTCTCGTTCGTTCTCTCCTCTCAATGTCTAATATTTTGGTGTTGTCAAAATCAGCTGTGTGACCTGTTGTTGTAATATGTTGCGCAAGTGCTGTTGTCATTTTTCCCTTATTCGCGTCTCCTTTATGTTCGGCAATTCTCGTGCCAAGCGCCCGCTTTGTTGTTCCTATGTATATCCCGTTGCATCTTTCGCCTTCTTTCCCGTTGCATTTGATTTCGCATATTACGTGTTGTTGTTTGTCTTTGGATATTTTGTCTTTTGTGTTCGTAAATAGACTTCTTGTATTTGTGTGTGCTTTGTATGCATACATTAGGTGTTTGGAGTGTGCGTCGGGTATTATTTTTGTTATTGTTTGCCGGTTTGTTAAGTTATTTTCATATGGTATACTAATATATTGTCTTTCTTCAATTTCTCTGTTTTTGGTTTTGTCACTGTTTTTATTTTGGTTTGTTGCGTCGGTTATTAAATTGTTAATAAGTTTTTCGGGAAAGCTATTTTTTAAAAGTAGTGTTTTTAATTTTATATACATATATGTCTGGTCTGTGCGCTTCGTCACTTATCGCGTACGCTTTTTGTATAATGTTCTTTGCAGTGTTCACTTTTTGGCTTATTGGTTGGTTGGAGTTGAAATTTATAATTCGTCCGGATTTTATGTTTTCAGCACTCAGTGAGCTGCGCCTCTCATTTCAAATAAAGTGCAAGGCGGAGAATGCTCTTTCTCTTTTCGCTCAGCTTCAGACCATACACATTACAAATAGATTTTCCATTATCAAATTTGAAAAACAAATATACTTTTTTATTTTGTTGGCGACCCAATTTAAATCACAATGGTTAAACCTCCAATGCATATGTATGTAATTGCGACTAAAAATCGCCAACTCAAGTTCGCTGGCACGCAATAGTCACGCAGACACACGCATACATACACAAAAACACTTTTGGCGAAAGTGTACGATCAAAGTAGTCAGCGAAAGTCTGGACCAAAAAACACAAAACCAAGTGTCTTGCTCTGAGCGGAACAGCTGTTGAGCGAAAACACTTTTAAATGTGTTTGTTCGCTCCACTTTCTCATATTGTTCGTAGATGATCGGTTTTGTTCGGACATTTTGAAATGGTTGACGGTTATTTGTGAGCTCTGACAGATAGAGTCATCAAATTTGACATACAGACTACTGTTTTCTTCGCGTCTCTTTCCGAACCCACAAATAGGCAATTTATACCGGACTAAGAACAGAGTATTCTGCTGTCGGATACGTCCGACTGCAACGATCTTACTTGTTACTTTTTGAAATGAGTGGAATTCGGAACAGACCTGAATAGTCATTTGTTTTATACCCTAGCAGAGGGTATTGTAATTTTGGCTCAAAATGTGTAATGGACTGAAGGTGACGTTTCCGACCCAACAAAGTATATATATTCTGAATCAGCATAAATGCGATGTCCGTCTGTCCGTCTGTTTCCATGCGAACAAGTCTCTCAGTTTTTCAAAAATATTTGGAAAAGGGAATATATTGAGTTGGTGCCATCGTCCTCACCTCTATAATTTGGCAAAAAAAAACAAGTAAGAATGCTATAGTCGAGTATACCCGACTACGAAACTCCCTGTACCCAGCTCTAAAACATTCAATCACATCTACGTCCATTTACACATACACACACACATACACAAAGACGCACGCACACAGGCGGCAAAAGCAACAGCGCAAGCGAGGCATTTTAATTGGTGGCTGTGCTTCTTCTTCCCCCTCTCGCTGCATTACTGAATCTTCTTTCGTGAATAACTTCCGTATTTATTATCCGATCGACTTGAAATTTTGACAGTAGATTAAGAGAGACTAAAGTATTGTACATGCCAAATCTAAAAGCTATATCTTTAAACTGTTCCTGTAAAACGTTTTTATTGAATTGCGGGGAAACGGGGAGATATCTGAAATATGAAACAAACTTGATCTGCGTATGCTATACAGGTACCTACATTTGGTGTCTCTAGCTCTTATAGTTGCTGAGATCGACGCGTTCATACACACGGACAGACAGACGGACATGGCCAAATCGAAATCTCTTTTGATACTGATCAAGAATATATATACTTTATAGGGTCGGAGATGTCTCCTTCTGCCTGTTACATACATTTGCACAGATTTAGTACCCCCTTTTTACCCATTTTATGGGTACAGGGAGTAAAAAACGTATATCTGACACCTTTTATTTTCTACAGTCACCAAGTTTAATTTACAGATTACTATTTGACAAACAAATTCTATTCCATTACATTTGCTAGATTCCTTTAAAGCTGGTCATAAACATTGATTTACAACGACATACTTTTACGAATGTAACAAAAGTTATTAATCATTTTTATTTTAAGTAAACGTATCCTATTCAGCCATGCCCGTCTTTCTTTTCCATTACAAATTAGTCTCCCAGCTTCACTTTAACTACAACAGATTTTAGTTTGTTTACAAACAGTTACATTATAGTTTATTTACGACTGGTAAGGACGAAACTTACGATTTACAACCAGAAAAATTGTAGTCTGCTATTAACAAGTTGTGTTACTTAAAATCAATTTAACAATTTCCTGCACAGGTAGCAGGGGTAGCATGTGAACACATGACCTGAAGAAGTCAGTACCAGCGGTGATGACGAAATGATGGGATGACGTGTTTGCCACACGCGTTCTATAATATACGATTAAAGCTTGTGGCAGTGTAGCTACTATAATTAATTCCCTCTTAATCGGAACTTATACAACTTGAAACGATGACAGAAATTTAAAACATTTATAACATATGTTGGGGAGTAGCGCATGCGCGGCTACGTGTTGTATGTGGCATAGTAAATACTTACGTATTGTAACCTAATTCGAAACGCAACTGCTATCGTGTAGGCCAAAGCCTTATCTTATCTTATCTTATCTTGTCTTCCCTTATCTTATCATGTTGTGTTTCTACAAAGGTTGCAAAGCTACAAATTCTTTTACATTTTTTCAGGTTTATATCAGTTTAGCGGCTTCAGCTGACAAGCGACAACGTATACGAAAACAAATAGAATAACTTTCAGTGTGTAAATTAGTATCATCACAAAATGGTATCTGTTGAAACAATTGGTTCTATTTTTATCAAAGCGCTTAAGCTGGTATGTTTCAAAACACAGAGTCCTTTAAAATATTTCCATATAAGAGTGAATTCAAATGTATCGAAAATCCTGCATATCTTTTGACGACCGAAAATGTTGAACAATGTTGGTGGCTAGATAATGTCCCACCTTATCAGTACGGGCGTATTAGTAATACTTATTACTCATACGTTCGGATTCACAATAACAAGTGCGAAACGTTAGTAGGCACCAACTAAAGCTAAAGCTATGCAGGGCGTGGCTGTGAATTCATCATTACAACGCTACATATTGAATGAGTCATTCGAACTTATTGAATTCTTGTTACCTTTGCAGATCATCAACTTAGTAGTCATATTCCTCTATCGATGGGGCGATGGTGGCGAGTTTCTTGGTATTGGCGGCACTTGGAATCTGAACGAGGAAAAGAGCGCCGACGCGGAAATTGTTGCCTCCGGAGTGATGGTTGGCTTCTTTATTTACACGGCTTGTCACACGATCGCTTACCTCTTTGGCACCACAAAGCACAAAGGGTTAGTTATAGTCCCCGAACTATCACATAACTCTTATTGTGCTTCTTATTTGTTTCAGAGAACTGTGTGACACCATCATGAACGTGGTCGGCACCATCATGTGGATCGCTGTTGGTGGCGTAGGACTTCATTACTGGAAGGGCTACATGTCCGATGAAGGATTCTTGTATGTCAACTCGGAACGTCAGGTTGGCATCGCCATGGGCTCACTGTGCGTTATCGAAGGTGCACTTTATCTACTAGATACAGTTCTGGCTTGCATACACTACTCCAAGGGCGATACCGACTACACGAAATAAGCAAATGGGTGAAAAATTTAAGCGCCAGTCGCCAACTGCCGAATAACTAACAAATTTTATACAATATATACATATACATTTCTTTTAATTCTAAGTGTAATTAGTTTGTAACACACTTATCAACCCACCTGTGTCTGAATCGATTGTCATTTATATTGGCTTCAATATTACACTTGAAAATAAGAATCAAGACAAGCACAATTTTGGTCAATATTTTGTGGTTTAAAAATAAAAATTTCATTTGCTGACATAATCAAGTGAAACAAAACTATCTCAAGGCTGTATTTTATACATACACTAGAGGGCTCGCGGAAATAAAAACTAAGTATGTAAATAAAATTAAGTTAAAACATGTAAGAACGTTGCAGTCGAACGTATCCGACAGCAAAATACTCTGTACCCAGTCCGGTATAATTTGCTTATTTGTGGAAAACAGTTGTCTGTATATCAAATTTGATGACTTACTTATGCAGGTGTGGAAATGTATAATTTGCTCATTTGCGGGGAGGGGGTGGGGAGTCAAAAATTTGTTGACGCGATCTTGACACTTTATAAATTGAGGGTATACACCAACATGTGTACCAAGTTTGGTTACTCTAGCTTCAAGGGTGTGGAAAAAATTGCGTTCACACTGACAGACGGACAGAGGGACATTTCGCGAACCCAATATACTCTTCGGGAACAGTATAAAAACGGTAGTGTAATTGCAAACAAAAATTTAAAATAAATTCGATTCACTTAAGGGATCTTTAAGCATTTATATGGGATTCTTGAACTTTATTTACTAATGTCGACTAACATGCAATTATTTTGGTAACGTACTGCTAACAGAATTTATTTTGCTGCTAACGTTTTGCCGTATTGCGTATTGTTTGTTTTAGTGGATGATTTTAACAATTTTGGCAATCAAATCTGCAAGAACGATAGGAATCAAGAACGGGGGTGCCCAAATTTCATTACATATGAAATAAAAAGCTAAGACATCTAAGGCAAAATTTTATACTCTGTTCCCGAAGGGAAATACCTGCCCTAGGAGCGATTGGGGAAACTTGCGTTCTTATATGAAAACGCTACAAAATTGATGGAAATTATTAATACAAGTAATGCTTAATTAATTTATTGTTGTATTTAGTATTTTGTACATTGCAGTAGAGGTTGTTAAATAGCGTTGCCATCAAAAGTGGCTAATTTCCATACATTTTGCGTTTTTCGTACAACAACTCCGATCGCTCGTACGGCAGGTATGAGATATAATAGTCCGATTTTGATCAAATTTGGTCAACATGTATAAAACATAATAAAACGTAAGTTTGGTGAGTTTGATTGGGCTATCTTTATAAACAAAAAAGTTTTTAATACAAAAACATAGTTGTCGACCGATTGTTCCTATATGAAATAGTGGTCTGATCCGGCAGGTTTTCATGTATGTATTGTCTGCACCAAAAATAAATATCTGTGTGAAGTTTTATAATCATAGCTTTAAAATTGAGTGATAAGTTAGAATAGAAACCGACGGACTAGCAACATTTTCTCACTTTGACTGCGTATTATTTCATATGTATGCCACATACAGGGGACCATAACATATCAATCGCCGCATTAAGAATATCTCTACAATATGCTGGCAATATTTTCAAAATCGGACTGGAATTACAGCCACACGAGCTGATTTACTAAAAAAAGACAGTTAACTTCATACGGGTTCAAAAGTACGCGCTGAATTGAATAACAAGTGACGTACATGCGCAGTGAGAGCCAAAAGTTGGTCAAAAGTCAGTCAGGTTAAACTCGTATACATATATACTAGTTGTATCCCGCCACACTTCTCTGTCGCACATTATGGTTGCATGGATGAGAAAGTAGGAAATAAACAAAAATAACTTGCCACTATTTTCCCTCCCGTGCCTTATGATTCTTTTTTTTGAATCTATAAATTCACAACCGAACTGTATGCTGCAAATTTTAGTTCTAAACTGATATTCAGGCCTGTTCCCTTTTCCACTTCCACTCGAAAGTGGCGGAAGTAGAATTACTTCTCGTTTTAGCTGTTCCGAACACTCCAAAACGAGTGACTTTTATACTCTGTTCCCGAAGGGAAAGATCATATTGGGCTTGCGAAATGTCCGTCTGTCCGTATGAACGCAATTTTTTCCACACTCTTGAAACTAGAGCAACTAAACTTGGGGTACTAGTATACCCTCAATTTATTTAGGCTATTTCTCTTATTTTTCGTGCCAGAACTGAGTCAATCAGACTAAACTATTTGCTGCACCATATGTAACATGGGGCAGAGAAGACGCAGCCCATGTTATTGCCCGATGTTCGATTCTAAGGGAGCTCAGAGCACCACACTTCGGAAAAGGCGAACTTTCAATAATTGAAACAAAAGAGATCATGGATGGCTGTAATTGGCGCGATTTCATTGACTATCTTAGAGAAGCAATGCGGTAAAGGCGTATTATAATAAATTCATAATTGCAATATCTGTATATAACAAAGTAAAATTAATAATCAGGCATACGGCTAAAAGCCAAGCCTATGTATTTATTTATCCCCATACTTAAACTTGAAAATTATTCTTTTGCTCTATAAATGTAATAGGTTTAAGAATTGTGGTTGATAAGCAAATTATAATAATAAAATTTTTATAATCTATAATATATCAATAATCTGTATCATTTCATTAAAGTCAAATTACATATTTATAAATTAATTTCAAATGTCTGTAAATTTCACTATCAAAAATGAAAACGAAATAGAACAGGCAAACGTGTCTGTTCTCATTTCATCATATGATTTTCTTATCGATAACAAAGTTAAGAATCGATATGTGATGTGTTGTTTAATGCATAATTATTATATTATATATATATTATTTTGTTGCAGATAATAAAAACAATTATCAAATTTAAAATATCTAAAGGAAACGTATTTTTAAGTGAAATGCAAATAATTACATTTTGAGTTGTCATTGTTGATACAGTGGCAACACTTGTGGTGCGTATTTGAATTTTCTTTTTCATCTTGGCTTGTGTACACATATCATTTCAATATTTTTTTTACCTACTTACGCACATATGCCTACTCTTCGTTGGGAAACAGCTCATACCACCGATTACTTATTGCTATCGAAACTCGGTTTCGAACTGGAGTTCGAAAAAGCCAAAACGAAAGTAAAACGATTGCAAATTAGAGTAGCACCTCGCAAAATGAGAGGAATTCATTTGTTTATATACTCTGTTCCCGAAGGGAAAAGAGTATATTGGGGTTGCGAAATGTCCGTCTGTCCGTATGAACGCAATTTTTTACCACACCCTTGAAGCTAAAGCAACCAAACTTGGTACACATGTTGGTGTATACCCTCAATTTATGAAGTGTCGAGATCGCCCCACCAAACCCACCCCCTCCCCGCAATTTGGGAAAATCCTGTATCTTCCACATTTTTAAAGCCATAGTCACCAAATTTGGCATACAGACTAATGTTGAGATTCCTGACAGACCTGCATCAAAAATGTTGACCCCCATCCCCACCTCCAAAAGGAGAAAAATTTATATCTCCACACCTTTACAGGTAGTCACCAAATTTGGCATACAGACTAAGACCTTCTGAACAAATCTGCATCAAAAATATTTTGACCCCCCACCCCCTCCCCCGCAAATGTTCTTACATGTTACTTTTTGAAAGCGAGTGGAATTCGGAACAGGCCTGATTATTTATATTTTACCGTATTGTCTTAAATTAGCCTACTTTGATATAATTTTTTTGTCTAATGAAGTATTATCAAAAGCATACTGTTGCTTTTAAAAAACGCGAAAACGTAAAAGGTTGGTTTCTTGCGGTCGGCGGTATGTTATTTGACCAAATTGTAAATCTAAAACAATTCTCGAATCCACTTGAGCACACAAAAAAATTTCATCAAAATCGTTCCAGCCGTTTAGGAGGAGTTATATATATTAAGATACATATGCACATCCATGTATGTATAGTACAACTATAGGACACTTGCCTTGTTTTAACTTTAGCGTACAATAACTTTAAGTGCAAAAACAAGTAAGAATGATCTAGTCGAGTATACCCGGACTATGAAACTCCCTGTACCCAGGTCTACAATTTCCAATCATATATTTTCGTACACTTACAAATACACACACACAAGTACGCATTAACACAAGCGGCAGCGGTCTGCAAGCAAGCAAGTCGTTGTAAATGGCTGCTGCGCTGCTGCCCCCTCCCGCTCTGCAGTACTGAATTTTGTTTGTTAAATAACTTCCGTGCTTATGATCTGTTCGACTTAAATTTTTGTACAATAAATTAAAAATGACTGACTATTTCTTTAAAATTGTCGTTTTATATCTTTTTATGGATTTGGGGGAAAGGGGTGAGATATCTGAAATCTGAAGCAAACTGCGTATCTGCGTATGGTATTCAGGAACTAAATTTTGTGGCTCTAGCTCTTCTAGTTGCTGAGATCGACGTGTTCATACTGACAGATGGACAGGGGTGTATCGACTCGCCTTGATTTTTACTGGTCAAGAATATATATGCACTTTATAGGGTCGGAGAAATCTCCATCTGCCTGTTACATACATTTGCACAGATTTAGTACCACATTTTTACCTAATTTTTGGGTACACTTACAAGTAAGACACATTTTTAAGCTCCCTACACCAGTCAGGTATAATTTTGTTTTTTCTAGAGTCTGAAGGGGCATGGCAAAGAAAAATAGTCTGTATGTAAAGTTTGATGAGTCCACCTAAAGATGATAAAGAAATAGATTTTGCTGGTATATGGAGTAGGGGGTTGGTGGTTGGTGGTGTTGATGGCAACAACTTTTTTGTCAAAATTGTCATTGGAGTCAACAGTAGTCGAGCTTCAACAGACAGACGGACATTGCACAAACCCAATATACTCGTTTTCCATTGGCAACAGAGTATAACATTTTCAAATGTTGCCTCGCACTAACCTCCATGACTCGGATTTCCTAAAACATTTTTACTCCCTGTACCCTCCCTGTACTCTGTGCAAATGTATGTAACAGGCAGAATGAGACATGTCCGACCCTATAAAGTATATATGTTATTGATCAGTATCAAAAGAGATTTCGATTTGGCCATGCCCGTCTGTCTGTCCGTCCGTATGTATGAACCCAAGGATCTCGGCAACTATAAGAGCTAGAGACACCAAATTTGTAATGTAGGTTCGTGTATAGCAGGTGTATAGCATAGCAGGAGCAGGTCAAGTTTATTTTAGTTTTGAAAAAATCTCCCCCCGTTCCCCCGCAATTCGATAAAAACCGTTTTATACTAACATCTTTAAAAATATATAGCTTTGGAATTGAAATGTACAATACTTTAGTCACTCTTAATCTACTGTCCAAATTTCAAGTCGATCGGACAATAAACACGGAATTTATTCAACAAACACGATTCAGTGATACAGCGCGGGGCGAGGAAGAAGAAGCACAGCCACAACTTACAATGCCTCGCTTGCGCTGCGCTTGAGCTGTCGCTCGTGTGTGTGCGTCTTTTGTGTATGTGTAAGTGTACGTAGATGCGATCGGAGTTTTGCTGTCGGGTATACTCGACTATAGCATTCTTACTTGTTTTATGTGAATCTAAGTTGCTCTGATCGTTTAAACTAGTGTAAGTTTTACTTTGAAGAGAATTGCAAATCGTTTCTAACTCGTACTCGTAATTATGAATCAATTCAGATAGTTTCACACCATTCATGCTGAATTTTCCACTAAAATGTAAATAGCTTTAAGTGTAAAATTATGTTATAAAATTAATTATAGTGAGTAGTTCCCGAACTTATAAGCTTTAGCTTGTAGCATTAGGAATGATCAAATAAATAAATAAATAAGCTCATACCTATAATAGTACATAATTTGATTTTTTTCAAAACTACATTTGAATATGTACAACGTATACAGCAAAATAACGAAAGCAGTCTAAACATAAATAAATAACTCGTTACCTGATTTAGCGACTTACTGGTAGGCCAAAAGGTAGCAGCTAGCAATTTGCATTTTTTTAGTAGCTTACCTCTTATATCGTGAAGTGGCACTCCGATAAAAATTTGGTTATAGTACGTTCGGAAGTGGGTGGGAAATGGAGTTGAAATTTGTATGGAAATATCAGTAAGCGCTCTCTTGTCTTTATAAATAACTAGCTGGTAAGACCCCAGCGAAATATTCAGATTAAAATGCATTATGTTGAATTTGACTACTTTCGTCAATCGTAAGAAATACACAAGAATAGCGCAGTACGATTTTCCCGCTCACGGGAGCCACATGCCTAATGATCTTGCGATCTTGACACTTTATAAACTGAGGGTATACCCTCATACCAATATGCGTACGAAGTTTGGTTGCTGTAGCTTGAAGGGTGTGGGAAAAAATTTCGTTCATACGGACAGACGGACTTTTCTGAATCCAATATACAGAGTATAAAAACACAGCAGTTATCCAGAAGAGGTTATTAACCTTTTAAGACCACAAAATCACTATGGGCATATGTACATACATAAGTATATTAAAAATTTTGGCATGTTTTGAACTATGGTCCGTCCCATTGTCATATAAATATGTACTTATTTTTATAAATATGATTTTTATTTCTATTACATTATATGTACATACATACATATGTATGTACATACTATGTGTACTTGGCAGAAATTTTGTAATCTTCTTATTTTGACATTGATAAAGAGCGTTAATAATAGCGCAATGTAATTTTAGCAATTCACTTTAATTGTTTGATATTTAATAAAATTAGTTTTACTCAATATATGAAATTCAAATCTTAGCGCTCAAATATTCTTTCAAACTATCGTACAGTATGTTCGCGCCAATTATTTCACGATACTTATCAACAGTACAGTCAGCACATGATCATTTACCAGCACTGCGTTCTGTTAATAACAGAAAGTTATCGGCGCCGGAAATCAAATCTGGAATTATTTCCGCGTGTTTTGGTACCAAAGCCATAAAGATCAGCGCAGTCTTTATAAGTGGTAGCTACAGTAAATATTTACCTCAAAGAAAAAAACAATTTAATTTGGTTTTTATATTTTGCTTAAAAGTAAAACTTAAATCTTTAGTTTTAACATTTTTATCCAAAAAATAAAACTCAAATCTGTATTAAATTAACACTGCATTATTCTTGAAGGTTCAAAAAATAACAGAAAATTTTTGAAAATTCCGAAAAACATTTTTTTTATTTTTTTATTTATTTATTTATTTATTTAAAGCTAGATACAATTATGAAAAGTATTTCTAACTAGTTTAATTTAGCACTGGCTGCTAGGGCCTTCGGCTATCACAGTGTTTAAGAGATTATGTTGTTCTTAAGTTTATAGTGTGAATATATATGTACATGTGTGAACTTATAATTATGTGTGTAAGAGGTAGTATGTTAGATTAGGTGGTAGATGTTGTTGTCTTTAAGAAATCGTATTTTTTTTTTTTTTTTTTTCTTGGTTGGGGTTGGATAGGCAGTTGATAGGATCGGTGTTT
This sequence comes from Hirtodrosophila confusa, assembly GCA_035043065.1. Lineage (NCBI taxonomy): Eukaryota > Metazoa > Arthropoda > Insecta > Diptera > Drosophilidae > Hirtodrosophila > Hirtodrosophila confusa. Next base: position 444,498 of record JAWNNI010000167.1, read on the forward strand.
GCGAATATTTGTGTTTTAGTGCTTGCTAGGGCTGGGTATGAACTTAGAATGTGCTCTATTGTAATTTTTGTGTTTGTTTGACAGAGAGGGCAGTTTTGTGAAAGCGTCTATCTATATAGTGTTGGTGTGTCATTTTAGAGTGGCCTAAGCGGAGTCTTACTACCTTTGTTTGGTCGAGTCTTTTGATTTGTTGTTGTGGGACATTTAGGTAGTTTGGTATGTGGGTGTTGTTTGTGTTGATATTTTTATACCATCTATTGCAGTTTTGGAGGATATTTTCTATATTTGTGGATAGTTGATGTTTCAGGTATCTGTTAATGTTTAATGTATTGGTGTTGGGTGTAAGGATTAGTGGCATTTTAAGTTCAGACTTGGCTGCTTGGTCGGCAAGTTCGTTGCCTGTTATGCCTACGTCTCCTGGGATCCATAAGATTTTTATTTTGGGGGCAAGTTGTGTTAATAGGGATCTGATGGTTCTGGGGTATGTGTCGTTGTTACTTGTATTTAGTACTGCATCAATTGCTGATAGCGAATCGGAACATATTATAAATTTACCTGCTTTTTTCTTTATTTCTATGGCCTGTATAATGGCGATAGTTTCAGCTGTTTGGGCTGAGGTATATAGGGGTAGGCTCCCATATTTTATTGTTTGATTCTGTGTTGATAGCGTATGTTGTAATAGAGTTTTGTTTGGAACCGTCTGTGAAAATGCGGTTATAGCTTGTGTTTTATGTTTTGAAATAGTTTTTTGTAGTCGTCTGGTGGTGTGGTGGGTTTGTTATGTAAGCGAAAGGAAGTATCTATGAGGTGTGTTGGGAGATGCCAGGGTGGGTTTTGTTTTTGGATGTGCTGTGGTAGGTAGGGGAGGTTGTGGTGCAGAGTTGTATTGTGCGGTCGATGATGGATAAATGTTTTTTGGCTCTGTGGATGGGTGTATTTTTGGAATTAAGTAGGGTTTTTGAAAGTTTGGCTGTGAGGAAGTCGCGCTTAAGCTCAACTGTGGGGATGTTGGTTTCGTAGAGGATATTGTTTATGGATGTTAAGCGGAAGGCTCCAATGGCTGTTCGAATAGATGCATTGAATGCAGTTTTAAGTTTGTTAAGATTACTTTTTGCTGTGTGTCCGAAAAAGTGGTAGTCCGTAGTCGATTTTTGAAATCAGTATGATGTTTGTTTTTGTGATGTTTAGTAAGGTATTTGGGTTGCAGTTAAACTTAGGACTGGCTAGGCATTTAATAATATTCAATTTGTTAGATAGTGATGGCAGTAATGAGTTTATGTGTGCTGTCCATTTGTATTTATTGTTTATTGTTAGTCCGAGAAATTTTAGTGACGTCACGAGAGGAATTGTGGTGTTATTGGTTGTGATTGTGCTGTTGCAGTTGTGCTTATTGCATATGTGCAAGTGTTGACACTTTGTTGGGGATAGGGAGGCACCAGAGTAGGAGCCCCAGTCTTGTTTGAAGAGGGTGTTAAAGTTGTGGTTAGTGTTTTTTTGTTTGTTAAAGTTTATAATTAAGAGGAAGTCGTCGGCGTAGGCCGTGAATCTAAGTGTGTAAGGAAATGATAATGGCTAGTTTGTTGTAGGCTATAAGGAATAAGATGACAGAGATTGGAGAGCCCTGTATGCCGTTATCTAGTGGGAGTGTGGTGGATGTGTGTTTTCCAACTTTGACTATAATTTTCCTGTTTAGCATAAAGTTTTTGATGTAGTTTAAAATTTTTGGGCCGCAGTTCCATTCAATTAGTTGTTCTAAAATTGTGTGTACACCCACTCGATCAAAAGCTCTTGAAAAGTCAAGAGATATGAGTGAGGTGTGTTTTTAGGCTGCTAGCGACTTAGTTATTAGAAAGTCTGCATAGAGCAGACTGTCATGTCGATTTTCCCTTTTTAAAACCCATTTGGTTAGGATGAACTAGTATGTTTTCAGTAACAAACCACCAGATTCTTCTGGCAATAATTTTGTCGAGGGTATTTTCCAGGCAACAGTTTAGGGAAACGGGTCTGTATGAGGATGTTTCCGATGATGGCTTTTTGGGTTTGAGGATTGGGATAATTAGGCTGGTTTTATAGGATTGTGGGAAGTGATTATTAAGGATTTGGTTGAAGAGGTTTAATATTTTGTTTTTTGTTGCTGAAGAACTATTTTTATACTATGTTCCCGAAAGGAAAAATAGTATATGTCCGTCTGTCCGTATGAACGCAATTTTGTTGCCTTTATCTTTGAGCTAGAGCAACCAAACTTGGTACACCTGTTGGTGTATACCCTCAATTTATGAAGTGTCGAGATCGACCACCCACAACTGCAGCGTTCTTACTTGTTTATCATCGAGTATGATATTCTATTGTGGCCAGGTGTAGTTCCTTTTTTGGTTATATTTTTTCTATTGCTAGGGCTGAGGGTGTGATGTGATTGGAGGGTGTTGGTTGGTATTTTTTGGTCATGAATTCTTGGGAGAAGTTGGTATCGTTTGATAGGTTTGACCAATATTGCGCGAGTGTGTTGGCTATTTCATTGTGCGCTGTTGTGGTTTGAGTAGTTGACGGATCTGTTATGCAATGCATTTGGTTTGAAGTGTTTAGGCCGCAGAAGCGTCTTATATTTGTCCAGATTTTAGTTGATGGTGTGCTTGGTTGTATGGTGGATGTAAATTCGGTGGAAGATTCTTTTTATCGTATCTTTACTTCTTTTCTAAAAATTGCGTTGGAGCGTGTAAAACTTATTATATTTTCGGTAGTGATGTTTCGTTTTAGGGTGTTCCTTGCTGTTTTTTGGCGAGGTGAAGTTGCGCAAGGTTTTTATTCCACCAAGGAACTTTGTGAGGATACGGGCTTTGGGATGTTTGAGGGATGGTGTGACGGGCACTTTGGAGGATGGTTTTATTAAGTATGGCTGATTGTTTGTTTATATTTGTGGAGGTGGGGTATTTGTTATTTGTTGTTATTTTTTCTGTTAATATGTTGAAGCTTTGCCAGTTGCTTTCTTTGGTTTTAAAGTATGGTCTGCTCAAGTTATTAGGGGTGACTGGTGAGAACAGAGAAATAAAGATTGGAAAATTGTCACTACCGCAAAGGTCGTCGAATATTTGCCATTTGGTAAAGGTGATAAGTGAGGGTGAGGATAAGGTTAAGTCAATGTGTGTAAAAGTATTGTGTGTGGTGAAGGGCGTAGGGGGTTTGTCGTTGAGGATTGCAAGATTTGACTGGTCAATGAATTCAGCGATAGTTCTGCCTCTACTGTTAGCGCAGGGGATCCCCAGTTCAGATCTCCGGAAAAAATTATGTTGGGGTGGTGAAGTTGAATAACATTTGTGAGGTTAGATTTTGAAAGTGATGTGTTGGGGGCAGTCAGTATTAATGTTGATTTGGGAGTGTTGTATTGCTTTTGTGTGGTATTGCTACTCCACCAAATCTGTTTGTTGCTGTGTTAGTTATAAGTACAAAGTTTGTAGGTATTGGTATGTTGTGAGTGTTTTGAATGTGGGTTTCTTGGAGGGAGATTATGTGAGATGAGTATTTGTTGATTAGAATTAGAAGTTCACTGTAGTTATTTGAATATCCTTTTAAGTTCCATTGAATTATTTTAAGCGTCATTTAAATTGGGGGTTTTTTTTTTTTTAAATGAGTGCAGAAAATTGATTTTGTTTTTCCCTGTATGTTAACTACAGTGGCTTTAGGAGCCCCAATCTGGAAGCCTCAAAAGTGACGATTTTGTCAGGTTGCAGCTCTATGTATTAGAAAGTGTTGGCGACGTCCTCTACCCTGCGGTCCTTGCGCTGGCATGATGTCTTTTGAAGAACTGTCATGTCATCGCAAGGGGCGCACAGGCAGAGGGCGTCGCCGTGTGTTGGGTTTTTAGTGCTTAATTAGTGTTTAGTTTTTGTTGGTTTAAAAGATGTTGAGAGGGTTGTTTTATCTTTAGAGAATATTTTTAACTTAAGTTCCTGGGTTTGTTGGGATGAGTAGTTTTTTGCTGCTATTCCGCTTCTGGTGTCGATGTCTATTTCGATGTCTTCTGTGTCTTGGGCTTTGAATGATGTGTTGGCTGTGGTGTGTGTTGGCTTTTGTGGTTCGAGTGAATGTCAAGTTGTAGTGGCTGTCGTTTGTTTTTTAGTCGATCCTATTCCACTGGATTTGGTTGCCGATTGGGAGTTTTGGTGTTGGTGTTTTGGAATGTCGTTATTGGTGGTTTCTTGAGCGGTTGGCCGAATAGTAGGTTTTTGTGTGATAGTTTGATTTTGCGGCATAGAGTTTGTTAGTGTTCTTGCGAATGTGTTTCTTAACACTGGGCTGTGCCGGCTGTTGTATATGTTTACGGCAGTTTTGTGATCTACCTTTTCAGTGGTTTTTATAGCTACCAGCTCTTGTTGCATTTGCGATCGAGAGGACTGTGGTTGGGGTCCACCTCAGCGTTGTTTTTGCAATTGAGGCAGTGCTTTGCTTTACTGCAGTTTTCGTCTTCGATAGTGTGATGGGCTTTTGAGCATTTCTTGCACGTTTCATTGTTTTTGCAAATGGCAGTTGGGTGGCCAAAGCGTAAGCATTTCCTACACCTTAGTGGGAGCGGAATGTATGGATTCACTTGTACGTATTCATTGCCGATCTTCAAGCACTCTAGTAGTTTGTGTGTTGCAAAAGTTATTGTGATAAGTCCGGTTTCTATTAGGTATTGGTCTTGTCTTTTCATGATTTTACGTACTTCTGTCACATTTTGGGTTTTTAGTTCTGTAAGTATTTCTGTTTCGTCGATGTGATAAGTCCGGTTTCTATTAGGTATTGGTATTGTCTTTTCATGATTTTACGTACTTCTGTCACATTTTGGGTTTTTAGTTCTGTAAGTATTTCTGTTTCGTCGATGTTTCGCAACTCGTTGCAGTACATGACACCCTTGGACGAGTTTTTGTTTTGTTTTGTGTTCTGTTGCTAATACACCAAAGTCTCCCATTGTTTTGAGTTTTAATAGCTTGCGTGGTGTTTTTTGTTTTACATAGGAGAGTGCCGGCTCTAGATTTTTTGCACGAGTCCAGTTCGCCGCCGATAGTGAAGTCAAAGATGTTTTGATTTTGGTTTTTGCTTTTTTACTGTTAGAGTATTTGCTGTCTTGCGACTGGGTTTTTAGGCACGTCTGTTCTCGATGAGAGTAGATTTTTGTGCGAAAAACATTTTAATTTAGTATATTTTTAGTATTTTCCAGATTTTTCTCCTGAAACCTGTAATACTAATGCTATCCATAACCCTTTTCGTATATTATGTTCTAATTATAACAATCTTTATCATCTAATGTGTAATGCTCCGAAGTATCCTTAAGAGCTTGTGAGGTGGTTCTGAAGGCGGTCTAGCTGAGGCCACCGGACGGGTCTTAGGTTGCGGATAGCGAACGGCCTCCTGTAAGGGGTCAGCTGCGAATACTCAAAAAAGCAGTCCCGGACAGCCAGCGGGTACTGCGGAAGTCACCACTGTACTGACGAGGCGTTTGTCTGACCGCCTTCTATTATAATTTAATTAATTATAGTCTCACACACACCCCATCCCTACATGTGTTCCTACCCAATCCTACCCTTCACATCTCACACCTGGGCCGGACCAAGGTGTCATGCGACCTGCTGATGGTCAGACTGGCTGGGGGCCCAGGTTTAGCAAATATATCTCAGTCGTGAACGGAGGGCTCAGGTGCTTGGCAAACAACTGTTCTATTTTTGCCTTACCCGGGTACTGCGGATCTCTGCCCGGGTGGACCGTTCCCCTTCTCCGCAACTCGTGGGAATCAAAGAAAGATGAACAATAATAACAATAAAACAACAACAACAACAAAAAGAGCCCGGTACTCTACGAAAACCGGAAGGAGCAACCAGCTCCGGTAAAAAGACTGCTCCAACCAGTATGAGCACGCAGAAGCCAGCAGTTTCCGGCATTTCAACCGGAGCAAGCCCGTCTTCTACCGGCATCAAAACCGCTAGAAGGCCCCCGGTCTCTGGTGTGTCAGCTGGCAAGAAGACGGAAGCGGCGATGGTGTGACAAGCGGCGCTATGGACCAAAATCCTGCTGTGTCCACCCTGGGCTGCTCCAACATAGCCGCCAATTCTATTGGCGCGTCAGTTGGCAGCAAAACGGGTGTGGATACAGTTGTGAGCAAAAGGGCGGCCGAATTCACTCGACCGGACCCGTCTAAGGCCCATCCGAATGACAAGCGGACGGCCAAACGGAATCTGACGCGCAACGCAACCGCTCCGATCACCAGGGAGCAGGCGTCGCAGAAGACTTCGCCAAGATCCAACAAGATCTGGAGTGGGCAAAGGCTGTCTTGCCCAACTTTAAACTTGAGGATCCTGCGCAACAAACCGCAACCAAGCGAGATCGCTCAATGGAGGAGCCGAGGACCACGGCCAAAAGAGCGCGAACCCACGCTCCTTTGTCGAGATCCTTCGCAGATGTGCCGAAGGACAAGATCCTAATAGGGGATCATTGACAATAATTGTCAAGAAGGCCGGATTCCACGACACCAGTGGCGTTGGGTGCAGGTGGCTCTAGCACCAGTCTGCCTTAAAATGCTTCGCGAATCACCAGGCCCACCACCGATATGCGAGGATGCACGATGGTTCCAAGGAACCATCAAGCTGATCGCATGCGGGGATGAGAGGTCGGTGCAGCTGTACAAAGTCGCGGTCAGTAAGCTAGGGGAGGTATACCCCGGAGCGCAACTCGCAGCAGTGGATGCAAAGGACATCCCCTCCAGACCGAGGGCAAGAGCTTGGCTTCCGTGCGAACCTTCGGAGCCGGCGGAGATCCTCGAAAACGTAAGGCTGTGCAACCCGGATATGCCTGCAGCCAACTGGCGGGTCCTGAAAGTGGAGAAGACAAATCGTGCCGCGCTGCAGGTTGTCTTTCAAATCGACAACGAAAGTTCGAAGCATTTGGAGGCTAAGGGCGGTAGCATGTGCTACTCTTTTGGAAAGGTAGGCGTCAAGGTCTACAAATCTGACGCTGGAGCGCAGGCGGAACTGGCCAATTGTGTTGAGGCGGAATCGGTGGACCCACCGAATGAAACCGAGGAGATGGAAGCCGAAGATGTTGCCCCACCAGGCAGCATCGACGAATGATGAGACGATGAGATGTAGCCATCGTGTTCAGATTACGGTGGTACACTGGGCCGCATGTACACGGAGAAAGAACTTCTGGGTGAAACCTCGGCCGATGAAGCGGACCGTACCATTACGGTGGGGAGTGCTGTCGTACTTGATGCAGTTACTCCAAATAAATCTGCATCACAGTAGGGCAGCCTCTGCTGCGCTTCTACTGCGCGTAGCACCTAGCGTGGTGGATGTGGTGTTGGTTCAAGAGCCATGGATTGCTGCTGACAGAGTCTGTGGCTTGCGGACTCCCAAATATACCCTACTTCACAGTACCGGTAAGGGTAAAATAAGAACCTGCTTATTAATCAAGAAACGTTACAACGCTTTTCTACTCTCCCAGTTCAGTGATGGTGACATCACGGCAGCTAGCCTCGTATTGGGGGCTAACTCTTACAGGCTGGCTTCCTTCTACTTACCTCATGACACCGAGGGATGTATACCATCACCCACTTTTCGTGACCTGGTCACAAGCAGCACGGGCTCGAGGACGAACCTGATTATGGGTGGAGACGCTAACGCTCCCCACACACAATGGGGAAGTACAAACACAAACGAGCGGGGTGAGTTACTTTTTGACTTTCTTCTTAGCACTAATCTAAATTTATGTAATAGAGGTAACGATCCCACCTTTATCATTAAAAACAGAAGTGAGGTCTTGGATATTACCCTTATCTCAGACTGTATTTCACAGCGTTTGGCGTCCTGGAAAGTTCTACCAGAACACTCCTTCTCTGACCACCGCTACATTGAATTTAATTTGGACGAATCTCGTCCACCACTCAGGTAGACTCCCTAGTCGACACCCTAACAAAGGTCTGTAACAACGCCCTAGACAAATCTTGCCCAAAAATAATCCCCAAAGAATCTTTCAAGCCACCATGGTGGTCCTCAGATCTCGATGCACTCAAAACTAAGTGCAGGAGAACTTTTAATCATTCCAAAAGTACGACGCTTGACACTACCTGGGCGCAGTACAAGACCGAGCTAAACAGCTACAAAAAAGCCTTAAGAAAGGCAAAAAGGGCCTGATGGGCCAATTTTTGCAGTAATATTGAATCTACCTCGGATGCATCGCGTCTGAGGAAGATTCTAGCCTCCTCACCTACCCCCCAGGGCTTCTACAAAGGGAAGATGGATCGTAGACAGCATCAAGTTCGCAAACACTCGAACTTCTGCTAGATACCCACTTTCCATGGTGCTCTCAGGCACCGCGACCAGCGACTCAAATCTATCGTAGCCAAACAAACAGGGCCAACCGATCATAAGATTAGGTGGGCAATCAGTACCTTGAAGCCCTTTAAGTCACCGGGTCCAGACAACATATACCCGGCTCAACTCCAACATAACATCAGTTATATCATATCGTGGCTTCGTAGCATCTTCACAGGTTGTCTTACAACGACCCACATTCCCTCAGTATGGAGGGAAACGAAAGTAGTCTTCATACCCAAGGCAGGAAAACCTTCCCACGTCGAACCGAACGACCAATCAGTCTTTCCTCCTTTCTCTTAAAAACCCTCGAAAGGATTTTAGATGTCCATCTCAGAAGCTCCATTAACCTGTCTCTACTTTCGCGTACACAGCACGCATATACCAAGGGCATGTCCACTGAGACAGCTCTGCACTCTCTAGTCTCTCGCATCGAGAGATCGCTTAGTGTCAAAGAATACAGCTTGGTGACCTTCTTAGACATAGAGGGAGCTTTTAACAACGTTCTTCCAGTGGCTATCACCTCCGCACTGACGAGTCTAGGGGTTGAGGACCCCCTGGTGGAGCTCATAGGTCTGTTGCTCACCAGAAGGACAGTGAGCTCCTGCTTAGGAGAGTCCTCGATCAGCAGGTGCTTTAGTAGAGGCACTCCTCAGGGAGGTGTCCTATCTCCACTTCTATGGGTACTGGTGATAAACCAACTGCTATGTACACTGGAGGAGGAGGGGCACGTGGCGGTAGCCTACGCGGATGATGTTGCAATCCTAACCCAGGGTAAATTTCCGCAAACCCTCTGCGACAGAATGCAATCAGCGCTCAATACCTTAGTAAAATGGACCAAAAACTGTGGACTAGGCTTGAATCCGAGCAAAACAGAGGTCGTTCTTTTCACTAGGAAATATAAGCCCCCAAACTTAAACCTCCCTAGAATTAATAGCACGATTCTGAACCAGAGCTTTCAGGCGAAGTACCAAGGTGTAGTTCTAGATAGTAAACTATACTGGAAAGAAAATATAAAGCAGAGGGTATGCAAGGCTACCACTGCTCTTTTTGCATGCAAGAAGGCCATAGGCACTAGATGGGGCTTCTCTCCACGCATAGTCCATACAGCAGTCATCCGACCCATCCTACTTTATGGAGTGCTAGTGTGGTGGCCCGCACTTGACCTACCATCTAACCTCAAAACAATCCCAAAAGTTCAGAGAAGTGCAGAAATCTGCATTAGTGGTGCCCTACGCACCACTCCTACCGAAGCTCTGAACATCATGTTTCATCTAATACCGCTGGACCTACTGTCCAAAGAATTAGCCAGAAACTCAGCCATTAGACTCAGTGAATCTAACAACTGGACGACGGGCACCACGGGTCATACCGCAGTTCCCAAGTCCATACCTCGGACTCCCCCTATTACAGACTACTGCACACCAAAACTAACTTTTGACAAGTTATACAGAGTCTGCATACCTAGCCGATCAGACTGGGAAAAGCCGCTTCAGCAAGTACCAGGCTCGATCAGAATCTTCACTGATGGGTCGAAGTTAGACGAACGTGTGGGCGGCGGTGTATATTTCCCCGATTTAGGAATCAGAACCAGCCACCCTCTGCTTGCGCATGCATAACATCAGTGCAGGGAATATCTACATTTACTCAGACAACCAAGCCGCCTTGAAGGCGCTTGACTCATGCACCAACAACGCAGTCTCACTCACTGAGTGTCGCCAGTCTCTAAACGAGATAGCCCAACAGCTCAATATCAACCTCGTATGGGTGCCTGGACACCGTAATATTGAAGGAAACGAAGTGGCAGACGAATTGGCCAGGCAAGGCACCAACGATACACTCCTCGCTAAAAGAAGCAACGTCGGCATGCCTCTGCCCACTTTCACGCTGCATAGTAAGGAGTACACCAAGCGTCAAACCGCTGAAAGCTGGAGAAATCTCACTACATGCACGGTCTCCAAACTCATTTGGCCCACCCTTGACCCAAAGCGCACATCTGCTTTGATTAAACATAGGAGATCCCACATCTCCACAATAATAGGGGCTCTCACAGGCCACTGTCTCATAGGAACTCACGCTAACAGATTGGGCGTAACACACCATGACTTCTGTAGAAGTTGTGGTATAGTAGAAGAGAACATCTGTTCTGTCACTGCCCCGCACTCAGCAGGAGACGGTTGCAGCACCTGGGCACTACAGTTTTGATACCCTATCGGACGTATCCGAGGTTGGGATACACAATATCCTCAAATTCCTAAAACTGCGCTTTTATGATATTTGTGTAATCTATAGGTACTTTTTGTTTATTGTTTTAATTTTCGTAGAACGTATTAAGACTGAATTTATTTATCTGTCCGCGACGTTATGCGGCGCGCGCCTCGTTCGGTTGGGTGGGAGGTGGTTTGCATTTTGCCTGAGTCCGCGCGTTAACAAACCCGTGCTTGGTGTCGTTGGGCCATTTGAATGTACTTCTCGTTTGAGTACAATAACGTAATATATGTAATACAAAAAAAATTAACAAACAAAAATTCGCTTTCATTATTTTTCCGAAGGGTTTGCGAAATGTCCGTCTGTCCGTATGAACGCAATTTTTTGGCCTATATCTTTAAGTTAGCGCAACCAAACTTGGTACACCTGTTGGTGTATACCCTCAATTTATGAAGTGTCGAGATCGAACCCCAAGGGGTATATCTCCTACACTTTTAAAGATAAAGTTACATAATTTGGCATACAGACTAATGTTGACCATCTGGATAAATCTGCATTAAACAAATTGTTGACCCCCTACCCCCTCGCCCGCAAAGGAGAAACATCTATATCTCTCACACCTTTATAGGTAGAGCCACCAAATTTGGCATACAGACTAATGTTAACTTTCTGAACAAATCTGCATCAAAAAAACAGGTCATGTCAAAACATCCCAGTAAAATATGGGTTTTTGGAGAAGGATATTCTACTGTGGACTATATATTCGTACTGGCAAAGGATTGTCTTGAAACCAATAAAAAGATGTACTTATTTTTCATAGATTTTAAAGCAGCATTTGATACTATTGTAACATGGGCATATCGACGAAATTACTTAACGTGCTACACAATCTATACAAAGACAACACCGAGGCGGTATGTGATGGCCAACGACTATCCGAGGACTTCAAAACAAATATCGGCATCAAACAAGGTTGCCTTCTCAGCCCTCTACTTATTGCACTGGTTGTGGACGACATTGCGGATGAGTTGCCAACAGGTGTAAGACTTTGGGAGCACCACTTTAAGGTACTTATGTATGCCGACGACATGGTGGTTATGGCTGAATCCCAAGAAAGGCTGCAAGAAATAATAGACGCCACACAAAAATACCGTCCCACGTGGGAACTACAGATAAGTCCAAAATCATGGTAATACGAAGCTCGAGAGAGCTAGCAAACATCGAAAGATGGTGCTTAGCGCGCGGAGTGCACATATCACCAAACATGAGAATGAAAAAACATCTTCAGCAAAAGCGGAAGGATACGAGAGTCGTTATAAATAACACTTGAGGTGTGATGCTAAGCAAGAAAAACAAAAAAACTAACACAAAATACAAAGCGTATCAGGTAACGGCCAAGGCAATCACATGCTATGCAACCTAGGTGTGGGGACACACACAGTACGAAGAGGTGGAGCGCAGCTTTACCTACTTTATTAAAGGAATATTTTATTTGCCAAAAAACACGCCGCGACTCCACTTCGAGTAAATCAACTAGGCAATAAAAATGCATATAACCAAATATTCGAGTTGGAAAACCTAATCAGCGAACGTGTTTTATACAATACACGAACATACATTTTTACGCTGTTGCTGTTACGCTGTGCTCTATAGAAAATTGAGCCCGGTCACAATCGAACTTGTATGGTGATTGCTAGAGTATTGTGCACGACATTTTCATGTTTACCCAATGTGGAAACGTACAATAACGTGTAGCGGCAGATGTTACTGTACCAAATCGACAAGCATATACAATACCCGGTCAATTTTCGGGTATGCATGACAATTTAAAATCCGTTTCACCTCTCTGGTGTGTACGTATGTTACAGGCAAGTAGTCTTCAAGTACTTACTTGTATCCCTGTTATGAATTCCCGAAATTTCTCTGCGAGGCTATTGAATCTTTGGTACCCCGCAGATTCATGTTTTATTGTTAAAGTCAACTAAGTAGAAATTCAATGAATTACCTGATTTGTAAACTTTCCACGCCCATCCAAAGTGTCGCACTGCTTCTGCTTGAAGCTATTAGCGCGAACGACACGCTGCGCACAAAGCGCACAGCGCCGATTCGCCGAGCCGTCCTCCAAGTTCAGAGCGTCGAAAAGCATTGTTTGGTCTTGAATGTATGATATGCGTGACTGCTGATTAAGCAGCTTAAGAGTGCGCGAGTCCAGACTTTCACGATAGACATTTTGTAATTTGTCCAAATTGTGCTCGTATTCAGTGTCTAGGTTATAGTAGCTCTGGCTACTGTTCCGAGATGAGGTGGAGATCTGACGAGTGACCACGGAATTATTGCTGCACTTCCGCCGGAACACCACTGTCTTTGTTATGCTCTCTAGCGATGGACCAACAACGGAGGGGGTACACAGATTAGCATTGGTAGTCGTACGCGCATCCCCCAGTGGTGATGCTGAGTGCGAGTGTGAATTCATCGTAGCAGTGGCACTAGTTGATAATGGCAATTTGGGCATGGGAGGTGTTTTTTGCTCGCCGAGACTCATGAGTGAGTGCTGCCGTTCGAGTTGCTTTTCATACCCATTGAATTTATCATAGTCGATGAAGGACATATTGGCATAGCTGACCATATTGTCGATAGCCTGCAGCGACTGCAGCGAGGCGCTCCACTTTGTATTCATCTTTTCCTTTTTCTTATCGCTGTATGTACCTCTACTGCTAATACTAACAGCATTACTGCTGGTCAGCCCACTAAACGTACTTTTGAAGGTCTCAATGAGCGTGTTGGAGCGTCGCTTTTGAAAATTAATTTGCGGATTATAACTTACTTCGCTTGGTGTCAGCGACACAAGCGACGGTTTTCGTTGCATGGATGACGCAGGCTCCTCCTGTGGCGTAGATGTGGTCGGCAGAGCAGACTGGCGACGGCCGGGCGTTTTGATCGAGCTGGCGGTATCAGCACGTCTTCGCAATAATGGCGAATAGGAATCCACAGCATCGCTCTCAGCAAGGGAATTTTTTCGCGGTGATGTTGAGGACATTGGATCGCCAGATTTTTCAGTCTCCTCCGATAGCTGTTCCAGCTGAGGCTCGATAAAACTGCGCCGATTGGGTCTTCGCAGTAGTATCATCGATCGACTTCGCGTGAATGTGAACGGTGCCTTGCTAGCCTCGTCCTTAATCTCATTGGTACGTGACAGGTTCTCTTTGCTGCCGGTTAGATGGTTTATGAACCTGGAGAACTTTCCTCGAAAGCTGCTCGTTCGCTCCATTTTGGGAAGATTATCATTAGAAGGCGACTTCAGAGGTGCCGCTGTTGACTGCAAACGACGCTCTGCCTCGTAATGTTCCTTAAACTTTTTTGTAATGTTTGTCGAAGTTGGTAAAGTTGTTGAATTTGACGATGAGGTGTTATTGTTTTGCTCCACGTTGTTATTATTATTACGATTATTGTTTTTCGTTTCATCTGGTTTAGCCTTTGTATTAATGAATGATTTAGCGATTCCGACTTGTTTGCCATTAGTTGATTGTTGTTGGTACTGTTGTTGCTTTTTATTTGACTTTTGTACTTTTTTTTGGCCCCTTGTGGAACTCTTGGCCTCTTTGCTGGAATTCATTTTATTGCCAATTAACTGAAAAACATTAAGAGATTGGGAGAATTATGAATATGTAGTTGTATGTTGCTAGTCCAAAATGATTTGCTGTTTACAACTATATTCCTTCCTAGTTGGTAAAACCCGTTGCCCAACGAAATATTTTGATTAAAATGCATTATGTTGAATTTGACTACTTTCGTCAATCGTATGAACTACAAAAAAATAGAGCCCCACGATTTTCCCGCCAGCGGGGATTAAGCCACATGAGTAATTATCTTTTGTGTAGGGCTATGAAAATCTTTGAAGCCGATCTAACTAAACAAAAAATCCCACTAATTTGTCGTTGCCTTTTAATTCCCGCCCGTGGCGACGGGTGGGGGTAGATTTTCCAAAACCATTCGGCACTCTTTCAAAATATTTTTGGTGTAGTTTTGAAAATGAGTTTGAAGACAATTGCAAGAATACTACAACTCCAGACAAAAGCTTTCCAACTATTTTTCGCATGTTGTGTTGCCCACAACGTACCGAGGTTTTTGTATTTAGCTTTGGAAACTAGTATAAAGCCATTCGCATGAAAAACGAAAATGCTGAAATCCAGACTTCACCCTTTTCCGACGGTGGGCGTGCATTTTTCAAAAAAAAAAAAAAAAAAAAAAATATATATATTTAAATTTGACAATCGCACATACAACCTTGAGCCCCCATTTTCCGCCAATGGGAGTAGATTTTCCAAAATCTGTGAAATATGTGTCAAATCAATATTTGTGTATATCTTTGAAAATGAGTTTGAAGCCGATTGGATGGTAAACAAAAAGTTTCATACAACAGTTTTCCGCGATTTTTGAATTGGTTATCTGGCTCATTTTGTTTTTATAATTGCTCTTGGACATAGGCGAGCAATGCGCATATATGTACATGTATGGCTCATTTTATAATACAACAATCTTGCGTATTCCCTTTCTATTTGCTTTAGATGTACTATTAGTATTAGATTAGTATTGAAGTTTGCTCTTCCATAGGCAGAGGTTGGGCACCGCTGACATATACGAAACGGCACTTGCTCATTTGTTTTTTTCTTCTTGATCTTGCTTTTGCCATTAATTATAGTATGTTCCCGAAGGGAAAATAGTATATTGGGTTTGCGAAATGTCCGTCTGTCCGTATGAACGCAATTGTTTTGTTTATCTTTGAGCTAGAGCAACCAAGCTTGGTACACATATTGGTGTATATCGTCAATTTATGAAGTGTCGAGATCGAGAGAAATTGTTGACGGAAACGGACTTTGGCTCGACTGAGATTTGTACCTCGGCCAAAGAACTTCTTTACAACCTGTTGTTGTAATATGTTGCGCAAGTGCTGTTGTTAGTTGTTCCTATGTATGTATATCCCGTTGCCTTCTTTCCCATTGTATTTGATCTCGTTTATGACGTGTTGTTGTTTGTCTTTTGATATTTTGTCTTTTGTGTTCGTAAATCTACATATATATATAAAGAGTTCAACCTGACTGACTGACTGATTGGTGACATTTGGGCAAACCAAACGGTAGAAGCTAGAAGCCTGCAATTTTTACAGTACCTTCTTATAAAATTAGGTGGAATTGCCGAAAAAAATTGTTAAATATATATCGGGATGTATAAGAAAATAGTATAAGAAAATTGTATGAAAATCTCGGTATGCGCCAGCTGCTACATAACAACGTGAAAGTGCAAAAGAGATAACAAATCTTTCTCTTGAATCGCTCTCTCGGCCTTAAAACCTATAAGTGCGACTGAAATCGCCACATTGCTCATGTCTCTCAGACTTTGCCTATGCTTTGCTATCGAACTACGGTAGTTGGCGCGCTACTGCTGGAGTACTACAATTTGGTTAATTTTAATCATTTAAGTTTATTAATTAGTTATGAAAATTTTTAGTTAATATAATGCGAATGTTGCTGGACTGATTTACTACACAATACATAATAATTGTAGTGAATCGGAACAGCTGCATTCGCATTATAGATTGTTGATCGATTTTCCATAAATGTATCAACCAACATGTAATAAGTTTGCCGCCAATTTGAGACTTGAATTTTTGCTGACTGCGGTAAACATTTCCGCAGTGCACGGGACTTACGCAAACAGAATGCGATAAATGTAGGTTTGCGCTATGTTTTAACAATGGAAATGATTGTTTTAAGAGTTTTCACTTGAATTAAGTAAAGACATTTTACCACCCTTCCGCTATTTTCTGAATGTAAGTATTATTCTTCTAACTTCAAAAATATTTTAATGGACTACGCCCATCCATTGCCACGGGCGAGAAATGACGGTCAAAGTCAAATGAGTAAGATTATTTGTTTAGTTAGATCGGCTTCAAGTCATTGTCACAGCCCTAGACAACAAATCAATAGGCGTTTGACTCAACGGTAGGGAAAACTGTGATACGCTATTTTTGTGTATTTCTTACGGTTGACGAAAGTAGTAAAATTCAAGATAATGCACTTTTATTTAAATACTTCGCCGGGCGAGTCCGGGGTATTTCCAGCCATAAATAATAAATAATTATAAGAATTGAAATTTAATGAAATTAAATTCAATATAGATAGGAAATGCGAGCAGAGCCGCGGGTATAAGCTAGTTGACTATATATATATAATTTTTTAACATAATATAATATAAGATTTTTCTTATTTCAATGTACAAACAGGTTTAAAAGGAGAAGCTTACTGATTTGGGTTTATTTATATGGGGTAAAGTGGCAGTTTCCTTTTCGGTTTTCAAAATTTTTATGAATGGTTTTTCAATTTTTTTCTTCAGCCTATTTCTTTTGTACCTTAATTATCTACATTAAAAAAAAAACAACAAAATTTATGAAAAATCAAGAGCGGCAAAGGGGGACTACGCTTTTTGTGACATTGTTTTATACTAGGTGTCCCGGAAACCGTTTTGCCGTAAACAAATCAAATGAAATAACTCATCCATGTTGTATGATTTTTTTAATGGAGGCCTCTATTGAATAAATTGCTTGCAATTCTTTGAGATGGCATACCCAATTATAATAATGTCTCAATCGAAATCGTCATATAGACAACCTCCAAATTAGTTAATGCTTCATTGTAGATATCAGGTGTGAAATGTAAAGCTACCTCTTCTTAACGAGGTATGTATTCCACATCGTCGAGTTCATCTCTATAATCACCAATGAAGTACATTTAAAGGAAATTATGATCTGTATCTTGGACCGAGAGCAGGGAGCCAGCTTTGTAATAGATATGGCCTTTGATTATAAAAGTTGCCATGAATTGAGCAGACAGAATTTCCGCACCAAATGACGTCATTTGAAAGCAAGAGTTATATTTCCTGATGGTAGATAAGATATGCTTCGATTCAGCGGTATATGCAGCAAGTAGAGTTTTCAGTGGCTCTGGTTGTACTTCACGTTGGGGCATTATTAAACTTTAGAGCATGGCAGTAGGTACAGACTGGCCTCATATGACCAATGACAACATGGCGACTTGAACAATGATAATCAGCTGGATTGTACCGGAATACAAGACGATTGTATTGGAGATTCAGATCTGCTCTTTGGGTACGTGTTTCAGCTATCCTCACCCTCTCAAGTCGAATCAAATCTTTTACAACCATCTATTCCCCGAAATCCATCTGCATGCGTCTCCCTCTCTTTCGGATTCCCGCTATCCTCATTCATATTCGAGGGCCGTCTTCTCAATGCTTCTGCATTGCGAGTGCGAGGACCCAAATTCGTTTTTCTGCGAGGCAGAAGGGATAAGATGCACACAATATACAATATACAATATACAACACCACACAAAATACACCACTTCGATAAACAATTTCGAACGTAGCCAAACGAATAAAGATCAAAATATGCTAAAAAAAAAAAAAAAAAAAAAAAAAAACTCACGCTCATGCGCTTCGCTTCGGTAAGCACAAAAAAATTTTCAAATGGAGGTTTAAATTCAAAACCGAACTGTATACTGTAAGCTCTAGCTCTAAACTGATATTATTTATTTTATTATATTTTAAATTTGTTGTCTCTTTGATGAAGCATTAGGAAAAGCCTATTGTCGTTTTTAAAAAGCAAGAAAACGTAAAAGTTGGTTTCTCGCGGTCGACGGTATGTTACAACTTCACAAACTTCATCCTTCCAAAGGGATTTCCAAACAACTTCATTCTTTGGATATCTAACCCGAAAGGTTTATTTCAAAGTCTCTAAGTCCGTTCAAGTTACTTCCGCAGTACCACAAGGAAGTCATCTTGAACTCCTCCTTCTGTCACAAATCACTTTCGGGTGCTGATGTATGTATGACGATGATATTAAATTATGTCTGTAATCTAAAAATGTTCTGGTCAAAGGTTGCAAACTGATCATAATAGTATAGAGCCTGGTGTCGGGTAATTTTATTTAATCTTAATTGTGGTAAATGTTACGTAATGTAATTTTATAGGCAAATGCCATTTTGAAATAATTATATTCTCAATGGTAAGTCGCTTGTTCGAATTGAGTCAGTTGATGATTTGGGTATCTCTTTAGATCCCAAGCTCAAGTTTGACAAGCATATTCCTTCCAACGCTAATCGTGCTTTGGTGTCCTGGCTTTCATTAAGCGTTGGTCTAAAGAATTTAACGATCCCTACATTACTGAAACTCTTTATACTTCTCTTGTTCGACCTATTCTTGAATGTTGGTCTTGTATTTGGTGTAACCAATACAAGGATCATCAGGATAGAATAGAATCGGTACAAAAACAAATTCTGCTCTTTGTCCTTCAGAGTCTTTACTGGAATCCCAACACTCGCTTGCCTTCTTATCGTAGTAGACTCTCACTAATAAATCTTCCTTCTCTTTCTGATCGTAGAACCATGCTTGGTGTAATTTTCTTACATAAGCTAATTAATGGGGAAATTGATTCTTCTGAATTAATCAGCCAAGTTAGTTTTGCAGTTCCGATCAGATGTTCTACAAACTTTTTTCCTCTTTCTCTTCAAACCTGTAATACTAATTATGCTATCCATAACCGTTTTCGTATTTTATGTTTTAATTATAACAACCCTTATCATCTTATAAGTAATGCTAATTCTATATGCTTATTCAGAACTTTACTTTTATGTTCTCTGTGTAATCTATAATTACTTTTTGTCTATAGTTATACCCTAGCAGAGGGTATTATAATTTTGTCTCGAAATGTGTAATGGACAGAAGGAGACGTTTCTGAATCAGCATGAATAGCCGAGTCGATATAGCCATGTCCGTTTGTCCGTCTGTCTCTCAGTTTTGAAGCTATCGTAATGAAACTTGGCACAGACCCTACTTTTTGCTGCAGGCAGTACAGTACAGTCAGAACCGGCCGGATCGGACCACTATAACATATATCTGCCATAGGAATGATCGATCGACAAATATGTTTGTGTATGAAAAACCTTTTTTGTTTATTAATGTATCCTTACCAAACTTTCCCAATCCGAGCCTCTAGACAGTTTATACAATCTAGCTAAATTTGGTCAAAATCAGGCCACTATATCACTATCCCAAACCTTTTGTTTATACAAATATTTCATCTAAACTTAGTGAGAGTTTTATAATACTTCAAATAGTTTCCTATAATTTGATCAAAATCGGAGCACTATATCACATAGCTGCCATGGGATCGGGTGAAACAAGTTTTTTAATGAACAGTTTTTGTTTATACAAATATTACATTCAAACTAATTGAGAGTTTTATTATACTTCAAATAGTTTCCTATAATTTGATTAAAATCGGACCACATATCTTCCATAGGAACAATCAGACGACAATTAAGTTTTGAATACAAATTAATTGCTAC
Source organism: Hirtodrosophila confusa (assembly GCA_035043065.1). NCBI lineage: Eukaryota > Metazoa > Arthropoda > Insecta > Diptera > Drosophilidae > Hirtodrosophila > Hirtodrosophila confusa. The sequence continues at coordinate 464,464 of JAWNNI010000167.1, forward strand.
TAGAGTATATAGCTTCTGCACCCGAAGATAGTCGCTCTTTCTTGTTTTAATTTATGTAGAACTTTAATTTAGTACTTATTTATCCGCCCGCGATCTTCGTTTCCGCACGTTATGCGGCGCCCCCTCTTTCGGTTGGGCGGGAGGTGGGTTGCATTTTGCCTGGGTCCGCGCGTTAATAAGCCCGTGCTTGGTGTCTTGTGTTTTACTACATGAACGTCCAAGAGAAAGAAAATAAACCTTTTGGATTTTAAGAGTTAAGTAGTTGGAGATCCAAAGAATTAAGTCATTTGGAAATCTCAGAAGATACAGTTTGTTAAGTACAAGTGAAATTATAGATCTACACACATGTTGAAGTTGAGAAGTTATTAATTTCTCAAAAATCTTAGGAATAGGGAAAGAGCACAACTTCACAGATAATTTAAAAAGAATAAATAATAGCTTAAAAATAACTTCAGCACAGTACTTGAGCACGCAGCCTGGTACTCCGTCAGGTCCCGGTGAAAATACGGGCTTAATGGCTTTTAGATCAAGTAAAATTGGAGCTATTTACATGATAAACCATTTGATAAGGCTGCGAACTATAAGTCGTTTGAAAAAACTCGGCAAAAAATCGCCGGTAGCCTGATCAGAGTCAGCTGTCGTGTAGAATGATGACCTACGCTTCGCATTAACGAAGTTATAAAACCTTTTAGGATCCCGCTGATCCTATTTATTATTTATTTATTTATTTAAAGCTAGATACAATTATGAAAACTATATCTAACTACTTAGTTTAATTTAGCAATGGCTGCTAGGGCCTTCTGCTATCACAGTGTTTGAGAGATTTTGTTGTTCTTAAATTTATAGTGTGAATATATATGTACATGTGTGAACTTATAATTATGTATGTAAGAGGTAATATGGTGTGTTAGATTAGGTGGTAGATGTGGTTGTCTTTAAGAAATCGTATTATTTTTTTTATGTTTTCTGGGTTGGGGTTGGATAGGCAGTTGATAGGATCGGTGTTTGCGAATACTTGTGTTTTAGTGCTTGCTAGGGCTGGGTATGAACTTAGAATGTGCTCTATTGTAATTTTTGTGTTTGTTTGACAGAGAGGGCAGTTTTGTGAAAGGGTCTATCTATATAGTGTTGGTGTGTTATTTTAGAGTGGCCTATGCGGAGTCTTACTATTTTTGTATGGTCGAGTCTTTTGATTTGTTGTTGTGGGACATTTAGGTAGTTTGGTATGTGTGTGTTGTTTGTGTTGATATTTTTATACCATCTATTAGTGTGAGTGTTAGCGGATATTTTCTATATTTGTGGATTGTGTATGTTTCAGGTATCTGTCAATGTCTATTGTATTGGTGTTGGGTGTAAGTATTAGTGGCATTTTAAGTGCAGGCTTGGCTGCTTGGTCGGCAAGTTCTGTATATTAACTACAGTGGATTTGGGAGCCCCAATCTGGTCGTCTCATATATGACAATTTTGTCAGGTTGGAGCTCTATATATTAGAGAGTGTTGGCGATGTCCTCTGCCTCTGCGGCGCCTGCGCGGGCATGATGTCTTTTGAAGAACTGTCGTGTCATCGCAAGGGGCGCAGAGACAGAGGGCGTCGCAGTGTGTTGGGTTTTATTGCTTAGTTTTTTTTAGCTTGATGCTGTTCCGTTTCTGGTGTCGATGCCCATTGCGATGTCTTCTGTGTCTTGGGCTTGGAGTGATGTGTTGGTTGTGGTGTAGTTATTAAAGCAGTGTATATTAAGTACAGAGATGCCAGATCGGGCAATCAAATAGCGAGATAAATCCAAAAAAAAGCCAGATTCTTAAACTTCGTGTACAATCTCGACTTTTTATTTTTGTAGTTAATTAAGTTCCGCGTAAACCACACAGGCTTGTTAGACCTACGTGCCTTAACCAATGGGACACAAGTATCAAAAAATGAGTTTAAAGTAGAGTTAGAGTCAGTTTGGGATAGAAGCTGAGCGAGTTTAGTAAAATCGATTTTCCGAAAAAGAATAATACTAAAATTCCCGATAAAAGCTTTCCAACTATTTTCCGCATATTGTGTTGCCCACAACGTACCGAGGTTTTCGTATTTATCTTTAAACTAGTATGAAGCCATTCGCATGAAAAACGAAAATGCTGAATTCCAGACTTCACCCCTTTTTCGACCATGGGCGTGCATTTTTCAAAATCGGTAGCACATGTGTCGAATTATTTAATGTGTAGAGCTTTGAAAATGAGTCAATCGGACGATAATCAAAAAAGTTTCAAGCAATAGTTTTCCGCGAATTTTCCGACCTTGGGTGTAGATTTACCAAAATCTTTGGCCACCGCGATCATTGTTTTTGTGTAGAACCTTGAAAATGTGTTTAAAGCCAAAAAATCAGTGAGACCCGTATCAAATTATTTTACGTTAAGAGCTTTGAAAATTAATTTAAAGGGGATCGGCCTAAAATTCGACTTTCGCACATACAACCTTGAGACTCCCATTTTCCGCCAATGGGAGTGGATTTTCCAAAATCTGTGAAATATGTGTCAAATCAATATTTGTGTAGATCTTTAAAAATGAGTTTGAAGCCGATTGGATGGTAAACAAGAATGTTTGATACAACCGTTTTCCGCGATTTTCCACGCTTGTGGGTGGGATTTTCCAAGATCCCGTGTTAGTGTGCACTTTCATTATATATGGAACCTACTGTGAAAATTTCAGCATCTTAGCTCTTACGGTTTGGGCTGTGTGATGGTTGCCAATCAGTCAGTCAGCACGAACTCTTTATATATATATAGATAAATTAATGATTCTTCTAATAGGATGGTCCCTTGGGACCTTCTGTTGCGGGGTCTTCTATTCAGTCTGCTGGCTAGAAGGCTAGGATGGTTCGATTGCAGCTCATTATAGCGACTAGAGTGGTAGTATAATTTGTCACCAATTGATCTCGCACGATGGTTGTTCTTCACATACCAAGGCAGTCTATTTGCAAGTCTTAGATTAAATTCTGCGCATGCGGTTAGGATTAGTACCCCAAAGCCGAATACCATACAACTTTTCTCAACTATTGCCCTGAAAATATGCCGTTTGTCGATGTTTGGAGCATGCTATTAGGGCGTAGCACCAAATCCAATTTTTTGAGTGAAAAAGTGCAACAACACAGACATTAACAAAGTGCATAAAGAAAATAAACTATTGTGTGGCCGCTGTGCGCTAGCAAGCCTGCCCGCACGTGCGTGTTTATCTGCTGCTGCACATAGTAGTGTGCAACTGGCTGCGGCCATTAAGACTTATTCCAGTACCTGGGTCCACCCAGTATACCTGTGATTCTTAAACTCTTGATAAACCTTAACATTTTACAACATAAACAGACCGGGCGAAGAAGGGTTGTGAAGTGCACCATATTAACACTTAATTATCTGACTGAACAACACTGTAAGCAGAGTTGCAACAAAGACTATGTTAGACGTAAAGATAATGGAGGAAATAGCAGGTGGTACACCAGTTCAAATAAGAGCCGAAATAATGAGATATTTTGCCTTAAAATCTATACCAACTACAGGCGCAAATGTTAACTCAAAATGCAACTTTTGCGCCCACCACCACGGCAATCACCTTTGTGATGTCTACCTCGACAACATCGTGCTGCGTAACCACTTTGGCAAGTAGTGGAGTATGCTCCACATACAACATTTCGACTGGTGCAGTTGCCAAATCGGCATTCTGCTCTTTTCAAGGCCCGTACGCCACCATGGCAAGAGGTGAGAGGAAAGTTGCCCCGTATTCCACATCAACTAAGAAGGGCAAAGTTCTTCATACACCCCAAGCCCCCCTAAAACCGTTTGGTTCCAACAAGCAAAATGACAACGTTGCATCCACATCATCGGCAGTACTTCAAAACAATCGGTTTGCAGCGCTAGCTGAAGAAGCTGACGATCTTATGCAACTAGATGAAGAATCTGACGATGCAGCTGAGGGAGCTGATGATGTTATGCTTTTGAACGATCAAGAAGAATGTTCAAAAAAAATAAACTCTGCAGCAGAATAGCTCTGCTCCAAAACCTCCAGCTATATGCGTGCCTTATGTTAATAATCTTCACGAGTTTGAGCATGCGATGAATTCTGTCATTTCGGAAAGCGAGTATCAGATTCGAACTTCAAGATCTGGTGTCACTCGCATTTATGCGAATACCGCTGAAGCCTTTCGATCTGTTGTACGCTTACTGATGCAAATAAAATGTCAGTTTTGGCATCATCAGCTAAGAGAAGACAAGCCGTTTAAACTGTAACGAACCTATTTGCTTCGCCGGGTCTAGCTCGGTCGACCAGGAGTTCGTGCCAACAAATTTATAATCTGCAGCACTTGCGATAAAATAAAGTCAATGGTTTTAAGTTTAAATGTATATTATGCCGGTTCACCCGGGTACTTCCAGTTTTACAATAGAATTTCTTTGCTTAATTATATCCCTCGTTGTCATGGTGCTGCTGGTGATGGCTCTGCCCAAGTGCCCGTAGATCCAATTGCCCAATATTCTCTTCGGCTTGTCCCGTTCGCTAAGCGCTTTGAGACTCAGCAGTTTCGATGCTATCGGTTAGCCTCGGTACCGCTGTGCAAGTGTGGTGTGCCTATATCTGGTCCTAGGTATGCGACTGGTTCAACTCCGGCTTAGACCTGGATTCACCTGCTCGCTTTAACCACAAAATCTCCTAAGTCTCCTGCTTTGCCGTGGCACCCCAGTTTGGACCGGGTTCCCGCCGTGGCTGAGCTCCTGTTCTCCATGTCCTGTTCGTACGTACCGGGGATACTCCAGTTTAGACCAGATTTGGTCCACCGGTACTCGTTTGTCTCCGCCCGTTTTTGCTCCGCCAAATCTCAAGGACTCCTAGTTTGGCCTAGGTTTGTCCTCCTTTAGACTCTTTTAGCGTGGCTGTACTGTGTTATCTAGTCCCTAGGACTCGCCGAGGTTACCCCAGTTTACACCAGGTTTAGCCGTCGGTGTCTTTCGGGATTTCCTGCCTGTATTTTAGATAGAGACACCAAGGATACCCCAGTTTATACCAGGCTTAGCCGTTGATGCTCTCTAAAATGCCCTGTCGTGATCCTTCAGACTTACCTAGGATACCCCAGTTTATACCGGGTTTGGCCGCTGGTTCTCGTCGGATTTGCCCTATGTACTCCTGAGGAAGGATACCAAGGATACCCCAGTTTAAACCAGGTTTGTCCGTTGGCCTATTCTCTGGATTTCCACAAAAACTTACTGGCACTACTCACATTTGCACTTTGGTCCGTGGGCGACGCCTTTGCACCGATTAGGAGAATCTCGCTACGCCGCGTGGCAGAAGACTCGTTCCAAGTTTCTCAGCGCGACTGTGAGAGTGAATTCGCCGCGAAGCCGTGGCGCATCAAAAGGGGTTTGTTTTGCTCGTGATTGTTGACCTTGTTGTGGGGAGCCAATACGGCTCCTCACACTCCCCTCTTTCTTCGGGAGAAAAGGGCTAGCCCTTCTTGTTCCTCTGCCGTTGTTTTGTTTCTTGTTGGTTTTTAGTAATTTTTATCATTATTATTGTTATTATTATTATCACGTATTTCTACGCTATTGGTGGTATGGTGTTAGTATTGGTAAGATTAGTTTTAGTAATATTAGTACTATTATGTGTTAAATACCACCCATGCGCATGGATACGTAATTGTTTTATATTGTTTATTCTTTATTATTTATCATGTTGACTTGGCTCAATATATTTGTTGATCCCCTCTTGTCTCGCCTTTGTTCGCGACAGACGCGTGATTGCCTTGGTGTGGGTGTGATCGTTTCACAGTTTTGCTCCTCCCGCTGTTCTGGTTTGGTGCTCCTCTTGTATTTACTCCAACGTGTGCGTTTCTTCACTGTTAGCCGAGCTGCTTCACTGGTTGTGCGAGCTGCTAACGCAGTCTTGAGTATATTTCTGCTGTTAACAGTGGTCTCGGCCCTGTTATCGCAGATTTGCGCACACTGGCGCTGTTAACTGGTTCGTTCACATGAACTGGTTCCTGTTGTGTACATGATCATGCTGGCGCCGCTTTTGGATGAGTGTTTTCTTTTGGTTTTAATTTTATATTTTGTCTAATTTCCTTTGTTTTCCGTGCCTTCAGGCTTGCCGAAATATTCTGCCAGTGGATTTCTTAACCGGCCTCATGTTTTCCCTTGCCCCGTGGACTATTTATTTCGATTTCCCCAGCGTTGGCACTTTCTTGTTTCGGTGTTGTGTTGCTACCTGTGTTTTATTTTATTTATTTATTTTATTTCGCCCCCAGGTTTTTTTATAAGCAGTTTTTGTTGCACCCCATGCATCTTTTAGCTGTTACCTCGCCCGTTTGCGTTTTTCAGTGCCTTTCTCGTTTTTTTTTCCATTATTTTTTGGTTTTTTGTGTATGTGTGTGTATCAGTGTTTTATTTAAGTATTTAATTTTGCCAGCTGACTTACACTGTCTCCGCAAATACGCGCATGTTTCCCTTGTGGGTGCGCACTTTGTAGCGCGCACCCTGGTGTATAACGATCCTGGCGGTCCGGTGCTGGATCTCGGGTTTGGCGGCGATCGCGTTGGCCAGGGTGGGCGGCCACTCCGCCTGTGTTATCTGCTGCCATCGAAGCTCGTCGCCAGGTCCGGCCCACAAAGTTTGTCGCTGCATGGCCGGCTGGGGCCTCGACTCCCCCATTGGGCAGGATACCTGCCGTTGCAGTGGTGGCCTTGGTGTTGGTGTTGCTGGTGGCTGGTACGGCGGTTGTTCGCGTCGTTGTTGGTGTTGCTGCTGATGGCGCAGCTTCTTCAGTGCCTCCGCCATTTTTGCCCGCTGCTGTTCGGCATTCGACCCATCGCTGTCTCGCGGTGGAGTTGCGGCCAACTCGGTCACCACCACGCTCGTTTTGCCTGTATCTGGCGGCTCCTCCCTTTTACGGTGGCCTCGTTTCGCCACCGGTCGCCGCAATACCTGCGCCGATAGGCCACGGGCTGCAGGGCCCACCTGGGGCCTTGCTGACCCTGCTCCTCGGATCCGGGCGCGGCGTTAGCCTCGGCCTCGGAATCCGAGGAGATTATAATCACCTCTTGCACGCGTGGGTCCCGTTGTGAGGGTCGCAGTGGCTGCCTCGGACCTTCCGCCGGTGCCCTTGCCGTTGGGGGTTTTGGGGGCGTGAGCAGCGTTGGGGATGGGAATCCCTGGGTGGTGGATACCACCTGGACGTCGTGCTCGTCCGTGCTCCAACCAAAATTACTCATGCGGAACGGCGTGGGTGGCCGTGCCGGTTGCCATGCTGGTGGTGGCGGCGTGCGCAGGGGGGAGTAACGCCCTGGCCCGTATACCAACGAGCTCGCCTCCCTTGGCGAAAACACCGGCAATCTTGGTGGCGATGCTGGCGTTGATCGCGGTGTGATTGTGGACGCGGTGTTGGTGCTGTCCTGGGTGCTGGCCCGCCTTTGTCTGCGGCCCCGTTCTGCGTCTCTGATGAAGTCCGCGTGGTCTGTTGGCGTTGCGCCGAAGCAGTTGCCGAGGCCGCGTAACTGTGTAATCCCGTTGCAGTTTGAGTCTCTCCCTTGCAGTTTTGTTGTTGCCGGTTTTGCATATTTTTCGCCGCAGTTTGTCTGAGATGTTCCGTTTGTATACCCTTTTTATACTATGTTCCCGAAGGGAAAATAGTATATTGGGTTTGCGAAATGTCCGTCTGTCCGTATGAACGCAATTTTTTTGCCTTTATCTTTGAGCTAGAGCAACCAAACTTGGTACACCTGTTGGTGTATACCGTCAATTTATGAAGTGTCGAGATCTTTCTGAACACACAAATATCCAAATTATATAGGACTGGGAACATAGCATTCTGCAGTCGGGTGCGTCCGACTGCAACGTTCTTACTGTTTTTTTTTTTTTTTTTTTTTTTTGTAGGGTCTTCTGATTTTTTCGTTTATTTTCTTCAATGACTTGTATTATTTTTCTTCTTCTTTTGTGGCTTGTAATAATTAATTATTATTAATTTAATTGATTAATAATTATTTACCGCCCTTTTTTTTTTTTAGAAATAAAAATAAATATTACTTGTTTGTCTGTGGGGTGTTTTCTGATGGCATATATGGCTTCATATCGCCAATATGTGCCGTTCTTGCCTTTCTGCTTGTGCCTCCTTGCAGCTTGCATATGACCGGGGAGACGAAGTCGATGATTTGAAACGGTCCTCCGAATCTTGGTGCAAGTTTTGCCGCAAACCCTTCAGCGGCATTGGACAAGTGGTGCTGTTTTACCCATACTTGATCGCCTACTGTCGGTTTCCACGGCCTTCTTCGCAGGTTATAATATTGTGCCTGGTCTTGCGCAGCTTTTTCTAGGCTTCGACGTTCCACCTCGAAAATTTCTTTTATCTTCTCTGAGTTCTCCATCGGTCTGCGTGGTGGTTGTCCTGTGCCTACAGTCACCTCGTCGTATAGTGCTCGTGGTAGTCTGGGTTCGCGCCCTTGTACGATGAATGCAGGACTATATCCGGTGGAGGCCGAGACACTTGTGTTTACTGCCAGTGTTATTTCTGGCAGTGCTTCATCCCACCGACGCTGATTTGTTCCTGTGAATTGTGCTATCATCTTTTTTACGGTGCGGTTTGCTCGCTCTGTCGGGTTTTCTTGTGGCGTATACGGCACTGTGAACTGGTGTTTTATGCCCAAGTCTTCAAGGAACGCTTTGAAAGTTCTGCTTGTAAATTGTGTTCCATTGTCCGTAATTAGTACCTTTGGCGCCCCGAATCGTGACAAGATTCTCTCCCTGAAGGCCTTCTGGAGTGTCGCCGTTGTTGCGCTTCTTAGTGGTACCAATTCAGTCCATTTCGAGAATCTATCGATGAACACCAAGAGCATGGTGTTTTCCGGCTACCAGTGTGTCCTGCTGATGGCGTGTCGTGGTTTTCCTGAAGCACACGTTCTCGTTGGTTGCTGGGTACGCAGAGTTTCCATGACACTATATCCTCGTGTCCTGCTCTGTGCGGAATATGGCGGTACGGTGCGTCTGACTCCGTCATGTAGTCCGGATATTTGCTGAGATTTTTCTCTAGTTTCTCCAGCATCTGTTCTATCTATTTGGACTTGGCATATGCCTCTTTGTCTGTTACCCGTCTGCAGACAGCGCTGGCCAGGGGTTGTCGGGAGAGGGCGTCAGCCACCACGTTTAATTTTCCTTTCCGGTACGACACTTCGAAATGGTATTGCTGGAGTTCGAGGGCCCACCTGGCAATCCGTCCGGATGGACTTTCTATAGAGTTGAGCCACTTCAGTGTCATGTGATCAGTCACAACAGTGAAGTGGTACCCTTCCAGGTATTGTCGTAATTTGCGTATTGCCCATACGATCGCTAAGCACTCGTTTTCGGTGGCCGAGTAGTTCTTCTCCGCACCATTTAAGGTCCTGCTTGCACATGATATTACCCGCTCTCCGTCCTCTGAAGTTTGCGTCAGTATGGCCCCAGCCCATAATTGCTTGCGTCTGTCTGGAGGCTGAACGGTTTGATGACATCTGGGCATGCCAGTTGTCGTTCCTCATTCCACGACCATTTGACGCCTTTTTTCACAAGTTCGTTTAAGGGGTGTACCGTGGTTGCAAAATCTGGCACGAAACGTCGATACCATGATGCTACGCCCAGGTACTTTCGTAGTTCTTTGACGTTTGTTGGTGGTTTTAATTCCGCTATCGCTGCCACTTTTTCCGGGTCCATTCGGATGCCTTGCTCAGTTACGTGGTGTCCCAAGTATTTCAGCTCTTGTTTGAAAAAGTCGCACTTGTCCACATTGATCCTCAGGTTCGCTGCCTTTAGTCGCCGAAATACCTCTCGTAGATTGGCCATGTGTTGCTTTTTTTTCCAATAACGATGATGTCGTCCAGGTAGGCGAAAGCGTGCGGCATCATTTCTGGCCCGATGACCCGATCCAGGGCCCGTTGAAACGTTGAAACTTTCCACTGAAACAGTCCTTTTCCTGGCACTGTGAACGCTGTCAGTGGCCGGCTATCTTTTTGCATCGGTATTTGGCAGTACTCATCCTTAAGATCTAAGCTGGTTATGTAGTGAGCTTCTCTCAGCTGATCTAGTATGTGATGTACCCTTGGCAGCGGGAATGCATCTTTTATCGAACGACTGTTCAGCTGCCGGAAGTCCACACATAGTCTCCATTTGCCCGTTTTCTTACTGACCATGACGATCGGAGCGCTATGTGGGCTATTTGACGATTCTATACATATATATAAGTGCATATATAAAGTGCATCCACCTGGTTGTTAATTTCCTCCTGCATTTTTTGGTTTTTCGGGAAATACCTCTGTTTTATAGCACGGTCATCGCTCATCACTATCTGATGCTCGGTGATGGGTGACGTGCCTGACATGGTCTCAAATGCGGCCAACTCCCCCTGCAGGAAGGTGTTTACCTCTGCATCTGGATGTATTGCCGGTTTCTCGGCCATGTGTGTGTTGTGTTTTCCATGTTGTTTGCTTGTATCTCTTCCGTTGCTCGTGTTGCCTCTGCTCTTGCTTGTTCCCGTGCTTCTGCTTGTTTTACCTACGCCTGTGCTTGTTCTCGTGCCCCTGCTTGATTTGTTCTTGCTTCCTCGGTCGTGGCTACTGCCACCGACAGTCGCTCTTCCAACCATCCGCCATTCCTCTGCCGTGCTGGAATTTCCACGCGTAAGCCAGTACACTCGAGTTTAATGCCCATGCGCGTGAGGAAATCCCATCCTAGCACCAAGTTGTCAATCACTCCTGGCAAAATAAGTAGTGCCAGCGTGATTTTGCTCGTGCCCATCGCGAGTTCGATGTCTATGTGTTCAGACACCATGCTATTTCGGCCGTCTGCCAGCCGTACCTGCGTTCTACCATGGACTATGCTGTGTCCTCGGTGCTGGTTGAGGGTCTGTCTGTGCGTTGGTGGAGCATTGTATGCACTGCTCCGTGTATTCTGGAGTCCTAGAGTCCTCGATTGCCATCATTCATAGCAACAGCGGTGAATTACAGACGCTGCGCATTGCCGTCAGTGCAAACGAGTGCTGCATATTGCACCTCGAATGCACTCTTTACGCACTAACGGCGTCAGCTCATCTCCAACGGCGCGCGATCAGCACTAACGGCGCTTATCCTGGCGGCCGCTCTTTGTGTGACACGTAGCATTTGCTCGCTACGTGTGTTAGAGCGAAAGCGAACACGAGAGCGGCATGAGCGCGACTGTGAGAGTGAATTCGCCGCGAAGCCGTGGCGCATCAAATGGGGTTTGTTTTGCTCGTGATTGTTGACCTTGTTGTGGGGAGCCAATACGGCTCCTCCTAGTGTATCTAAAGAGAGAATAGAGCGCACATTCTCTGACAAAGAGTTTCATGAACTTAATATATACTCGCCACGGAAACACGATTGGCGCAACATTGAAGTCAACGATGATGACAGCGAGCACATTAAATATGCAAAAACTAGGCAGAGCTTGTTTTATTTCCATATTAAGTAAGTTCCTAATGTCACGGAAGCTCTAAAAATAACCCACATTGGCTCACATAGGGTCACCATAGCAAGAGCAAATCGAAGCAAGGATATAGTGCAGTGCTTTAGTTGTCAAGATTTTGGACATAATAAAAACTACTGCCTCAAGAAACCTGTGTGTGGTAAAGGTTCAGAAGATCACTTTACAGACTCCAAGGAGTGTAAGATTTCGGCAAAGGATAGCAATGTTTGTGCCAACTGCGGTGAAGATCATGTTGCTAGTTATAAGGGCTGCAATGTTAGGATCCAGTTGGCCAAAAAATAAAGCCAGCTGCAAAATTTCCAAAAGATGGTCGTGCGTCTTTCAATATGAGAATCCAAAAACCACGCTCACGCAATAATGCTTTGTTTATCCCGGATTCAGTTGTCAAAAACGGCTTTTCCTATGCGGACATTGCGAGGCGAAATACCGCAAATAATTTGCCAACAAGCAACATTTCTCTCGGCCAAAAAACACTGGCGATGATCAGGGCTTAAGCCAAAGGTTTGGTCTTCTTGAAAAGGCAATTCTGGAAATTAATAATAGAATGGACCAGATGCTCAAAGTTATTTTGGAGGTAGTGGATGCGAACCGATCTCTTCGTGTCCTGGTTGAAAAACTTTCTGCAAAATGATTGATCCACCAATAAAAATCGGCTTATGGAACGCACGAGGACTGCGAAAGAACAATGAAGATCTTAGGCTTTTCCTTAGTGCCAAACACATATAACCACAGGACAAAACGTCTATTTCCCGGCTATGTTATTTATTTTGCCAATCATCCTAGTAGCAGCAGCAAAGGTGGAGCTGCTATTATTATACGATCGAACATTATTATTACATTACCAAAGAGAGCCTGTTTTGCTTGAAAATATGCAATTAGCAAGTGTGAATATTTACACTAACGGTGGAAACTTAACAATTGCTTCCCTATATCTTCCACCTCAGTACTCTTTGACAGAATCGGACTTTGGTCAGCTGTTGGCTTCTCTCGGAAACAGGTTTATTGGTGGGGCAACATAAGGACTTGCTCTAGAGGAAAACGTTTACAGGAAGCCGTTACAAGCACCACTTGCCAAATTCTTGCCACTGGTAGCCCAACTATTTATTCCTATAACTCTCAGCCATCCGCACTAGATTTCTTCATTTTAAATGGAATTGATCACAATCGGCTCACAGCTCAATCATTATTTGATCTGCCTTCAGACCATTTGCCAATCCTAGCAAGCATCTACTGCTCAGCAGATTTAATCCTCCAAGGCAACGCTTTTTGCCAGCTGGATCTGCTCAGGAGACTTCTAGGGCGTATTTGAATAATTCTATGAATCTTAACCTTAAACTCGACTAAACTTCCGGCAACAATTGAAGCATTGCTTAGTTTAAAAATGCGGGTGAGATGCGAGTACGCGAGGGCAGGGGACATCCGAATTCACCAAATTTATAAAAGATTGGCCAATCGTCTTCGAAAGGCTCTTGCAAGACACAAAGAATCTCAGATTGATGACATTTTAGCAAGTGCTAGTCCTGATGAGTCGTCCAACTACTCTCTTTGGAAATTAACGCGTCGGCTCAAACGACAGACCATGCCAAAAAATGCTATTAAGGACCCTGCAGGAGGCTGGTGCTATTCTAGCCAGGAAAAAGCGAATATATTTGCCGACAGCTTGGAGAGCAGATTTACGCCATTTAACTTCACTTCAGAGCACACAAAAAGGATTGTGCAAACCTCTTTGGAAACGCCTTTTCAACTTTCCTTGCCATCAAGCCCAGTCACTCTGACAGAATGCTGGAGTGCCTCAAAAAAGGAGTAAAAACCAGTAAGAACGTTGCAGTCGGACGCACCCGACTGCAGAATACTATGTTCCCAGTCCTATATAATTTGGTTATTAGTGTGTTCAGAAAGAGACGCGAAAAAACTGCACAGGTGTGGGAGATACAGATTTTGCTCCTTTGTGGGGGAGGGGGTAGGGGGTCCAAAAATTTTTGATGCAGATTTGTCTAGGGGGCTAACATTACTATGTATGCGAAATTTGGTGACTCTACCTGTACAGGTGTGGGAGATATAGATTTTTCTCATTTGCTGGGTAGGGGTTGGGGGGTCAAAATTTTTTTGATGCAGATGTGACCAGAAGGTTAACATTAGACTGGGTGCCAAATTTGGTGACTCTACCTGTTAAGGTGTGAGAGATACAAATTTTTCTCATTTGCTGGGGAGGGGGTGTAGGGGTCAAACATTTTTTGATGCAGATTTATCCAGGTGGTCAACATTAGTCTATATGCCAAATTAGGTAACTAAACTCTATCTTTGAAACTGTAGGAGATATACCCATTGAAAAACGTGTTTTGGGGATATCATATGCCGATTTGTGGAGGTGGGGGTGGAGGGTCAACATTTTTTTGATGCAGATCTGTCGGGAATCTCAACATTAGTCTGTATGCCAAATTTGGTGACTATAGCTTCAAAAATTGGGAAGATACAGGTTTTCCCCAAATTGCGGGGGAGGGGGTGGTGGTGGGTGGTCGATCTCGACACTTGGTTGCTCTAGCTCAAAGATAAAGGCAAAAAAATGCGTTCATACGGACAGGCGGACATTCCGCGAACCCAATATACTATTTTCCCTTCGGGAACATAGTATAAAAAGACAAGAAAGAAGAAAAATGGAATTACAAATCATTTTAGCTGTTCCGAACTCGCCAAAACGCTTAACTTTTTACTCCCTGTACCCATAAAATGGGTAAAAAGGGGGTATTACATCTGTATGTAACAGACAGAAGGAGACATCTCCGACCCTATTAAGTATATATATTCTTGATCAGTATCAAAAGAGATTTCGATTTGGCCATGTCCGTCTGTCTGTCCGTCTGTCCGTATGAACGCGTCGATCTCAGCAACTAAAGAAATTTGAAATGTAGGTTCCTGTATACCATACGCAGATCAAGTTTGTTTCATATTTCAGATATCTCCCCCGTTCCCCCGCAAATCGATTAAAACCGTTTTACAGTAACAATTTTCAAGATATAGCTTTAAGATTTGGCATGTACAATACATTAGTCCCTCTTAATCTACTGTCCAAATTTCAAGTCGATCGGATAATAAACACGGAAGTTATTCACGAAAGAAGATTCAGTGATGCAGCGAGAGGGGGAAGAAGACGCACAGCCACCAATTAAATTGCCTCGCTTGCGCTGTCGCTTTTGCCGCCTGTGTGCGTGCGTCTTTGTGTATGTGTGTGTGTATGTGTAAGTGGACGTAGATGTGATTGGATGTTTTAGACCTGGGTACAGGGAGTTTCGTAGTCGGGTATACTCGACTAAAGCATTCTTACTTGTTCATTTTGATAACGAGTAGCATTTTGAAAGGGTTATGGATAGTGTAAAAGGCTGAATTTTACATATAATAGATGGCCTTTATTTCCTAAATTCATACAATGCAATGCTCAGGTCAACCTGTGCTACCGATTTGGATAGACCTAAATAATAAATTATAATAAACTTTGTTTTTGGATTTCATTGGAAAAACCCAGGTTGTAACATTGGCGACGAGGTAAAACCAAAATTTGTAAATTATTTTGAACCCTTCAAGAAAGGAATAAAAAAACGCGATGATAAATATTTGTATAAAAAAACCAGTGTTTAAAAAACTGCAGTAAGTTTCATTTCATGTGCTGTTGCTTCTGCTTTTGCTTCTGAAAATGACAGAAGTCGCAGTCGCAGCAGCAGCAGAAATCGAAAAGCGACAAAAATCAAACAGCAGCAGCAGTCGCCGTTTTTCGTTTTTTACTTTTTGCTGTGCTGTTGCTTTCGACAATTAGCATAAGTCGAAGCTGCAGCAAGCGATAGGCTGTCGAAAGTCGGCGCAAGTCGCAGTCCTAAAAAACGATCGGCCCGACTGTTTGTTGCTTTTGACTTTTGTCGCTTTTGCTTTCGAACAGCAGCGTAAGTCGAAGCACCAGCAAGCGACCGATTCGTGGAAGTCGGCTGCAGTCGCCGTCGCGATCAATTTTACGTTGCTTGATGCGTTTGATTTCAGTTTTAAAGAGATTGCAGCAAAAGGCACACGTACTCAGCTATGGCGCCAAGTGAAGTGTGGAAGCATTTTCAGAACAAGGCAGACGAGGGTCTTGCAATGTGTAATATATGCAAAGCCTCTCTTAAAAATAATAGACTCTCAAATTTGAAAACACATTTACCAAAACTGCACAAAATTAATTTAAATTTAAGTGTTGAGAGTTTTGAAACGTCTTCATCAAGTTCCTCAATAAAAGCCATACGAAAAAAAATAATTAAAATAGAAGTAAATAAAAAAGAGCTGCTTCGATCTTATATTGGATTGGTTACGGAAGACAGCATTCCTTTTAATGTTTTAAATTCAAAAAACATGAGGAATATTGTGGATCCAATTTGTGAAGGGTTAAAAGCTGCAGATGGAAAAACAATGACATTAAATTCATCAAATTGCAAAAAAACATTGGAAACAGTGGCAAATAATGTAAGAGCTCACATAACGAGTGAGCTTACAAATACATTCTTGTCTTTAAAAATAGACAGTGCAACGCGGATGTCCAGAAATATTTTCGGAATAAGTGCACAATATATTAGTACGGCTCAAATAAAATCACTCATTTTGGGAATGATCGAGCTGAAAGGTGCAGGATCGAGCGGAGCCAAAAATCTTGCCGCAGAAGTCGTCAAAGTGCTAAATAAATATCATATTAATTTGAATCAAATCGTCTCCATTACTTCCGATAACGGTGCAAATATGCTTAAAGCAACCAATATATTATCATTTGTGTCTGAGCTAAATATTGAAGAGGACGACGAAGTATGCACCAACGACGACTACTTAAAAAAATTGATTCAGTAGAAACAGTCACAAGTGTATTAATAGGCAATATACAAGTTTTTTATTATTTACTATTATTATGTTTTTATTTTTATTGATCGCGACGGCGACTGCAGCCGACTTCCACGAATCGGTCGCTTGCTGGTGCTTCGACTTACGCTGCTGTTCGAAAGCAAAAGCGACAAAAGTCAAAAGCAACAAACAGTCGGGCCGATCGTTTTTTAGGACTGCGACTTGCGCCGACTTTCGACAGCCTATCGCTTGCTGCAGCTTCGACTTATGCTCATTGTCAAAAGCAACAGCACAGCAAAAAGTAAAAAACGAAAAACGGCGACTGCTGCTGCTGTTTGATTTTTGTCGCTTTTCGATTTCTGCTGCTGCTGCGACTGCGACTTCTGTCATTTTCAGAAGCAAAAGCAGAAGCAACAGCTAATAGTAAAAAGTCGCACGCAGTCGAAGCATAGGAAAGCAAAAATAATGCGACTTCTGCTACTTCGACTGCAGTTTTTTAAACACTGAAAAAAACAACATTCAAGCAATACCGAACAGAGTCAGAGCCCCGGTGTTGCCCGGCGCAATATTAAGATGCACTTTGCAATATGTTGAATTTGACTACGTTCGTCAACCGTAAGAAATGCACTAAAATAGCGTATCACAATTTTATCTTCCATGGGGGTAGAAAACTAAATAGTAAGTTGATCCAAATGCTTAATGATTTGCTGAAACAAATAATCTCACTCACTTAACCCCATTCCCGCCCGTGCCGACGGGTGGGCGTAGTCCCTTAAAATATTTTTGATGAAGTTGGAAGAATAATACTAACATCTACTAACTTGGTGAGAAAAGTCTGTTTTTAATTCAAGTGAAATATTTCTAAAACAATTATTTCCAAAATTCAAAAGTCCAGAATTTCGCGGCAAAGTTATAACATGTTGGTAGTGTCCTTTCATTATATCGATGAGAATGTGAATGTGTGTACATGCTGCTGGGCCGACTTACTACATAATAATAATAATGTTAATTTGTACTACATTAGGCAAGCAGCATTCACATTCTATTAAATAAAAATGTTAAAAATGAATTACAAAATTTAACTGACTAAAATTAACCAAATCGTAGTATAACAAAAATAATTTACTCCAGCAGCAGCGCGCTATGTACCGTAGATCGATAGCAACGCATAGGCAGAAGCTGAGAGACAAGACCAATATGTAAATTTCAGTCGCACTATAAATAAATCGCGAGATTTATATTGAGCGGGTTATTCACATTTTATATTAAACTATTATTAACAAATTCAAATTTATGCGGTTCTATATCTCACAGTTTGGCAACTCTCTTAAATGTTTGATGTTTTCCAACACTAAGTCGAACAACTATCGTGTCGATGTTCGCATATCGGCCAACTTTTATTTGTATTCATTTTATTATTTCTTGTTCCGCCGACAGAATTTCCTTTCTAATTTTGAGACGCGTCGTTTAAGACCAAAGTCAGATATTTTTACGCAGTCTTTGTGTGGGGCGCGGCTGGCGAAAATCCTCCAACTGAACTCTCCACGAGGGTGCTGGCCGGGCAATGGACACTGTATTAACCTCGGAGTAAACGGGTTATACTTCGTGACACTTGCGCGCCTCCCCAGGTAGTGTACTGTCTAGCGGAGGCGAAGACATAATATTTCCTATCGGCTTTGCCGATACTGCGACCGGAGCCATGGTTCGAGGTACTTGGCGGCAGGTATAAAACGATAAGGGTGATTCCCCGACAGAAAAGTCAATATGGAGGCAGCGAAGGAGGCAACTCGGATTGGGATGTCAGTCCAAACGTCGGTGGGAAGCGTGACTGCTACCACCGGCGGGCACGGGGAGAAGCAATCCTCTTTGCGTCACGCCAGCGGTAACACAACCATGGCAGAGCAGGCCATGGTAGTTGCAAGCTACTGCCACCACAATCACAAATACTCTAAGCTATGGCGTAGCGGTGCCATAGTCGTCCGTCCGTACCAAAGGCAAAAGTGCTACTCCCAAGGGTCGTGCCTAAAGAGCAGGCTCTTAAATTACTCAAATTGCAGAATCCTGACGTGCCCTGATTGGCAGGTCATATCCATGTTGCTATGCCTGTTAAAAAGGGACAGCATATGATCCTGCAAATTAGCAAGGAAGCCGAGGATCTGCTTTATGCTAGGTACGGGAAGATGGCGTGGAGCGTGGGTAGCGTATACCTGCGTCTCAAGAAGCGTCACCCCCACGACAACAATGACAACACGCTGATGGCTGGTGAGGTGGAGCAAGACCTGGGCCTTGTGTCCATGGTGGAAGCTACCCACAGCTTGGAAATCGGGGAAGCGGCTATAGCCACGCCTGAGGACCCTAAGACGGAGGACAACGAGAATGGCAAAACGACGTTGATAATCGAGCCACCGCGAGTGGAGGAATCTAACAGCAATGCAGCTGAAGGTCCTCTAGCTCAACTTACATAAAAGTAAGCTAGCGTCGGCGGAGCTCCTTCTAGCAATGGAGCAAGGGCCCGCCGATGTTACTCTAGTCCAGGAACCTTGGTTGGCAGCGGGCAACAAGGTGTCTGTTCTAAAGTCCGCTAACTTCAACACGTTCCACTCGTCAACAGTAAGTAGGAATAGAACAGCTATCCTAGTAAGGAAAGGCATCTACTCATCTTACTCTAATTGCAGTACTGATGATCTCACAGTCGTGGCGCTAGAGGGTAACAAGGATGAGCCCACGCTCATAGCGTCCTGTTACATGGCGCACGACAGGGAGGTACCACCCGATGAACTCAGGAGACTGAACGCGGAGGCAGGCCTGCGGAGGCAGCCCCTAATTATCGGAACGGACGCCAACGCTCATAATACTGTGTGGGGCAGTCTGGACATCAACGACAGAGGTGAGTCTCTCCATAACTTTATATTACAATCTAGTATAAGGATAGCAAATGTTTTGAGCCTACATATGTATGTGGGATCCACGTCTTCCAATATCTTAGATCTTACACTTGCAGCCGGGAATAGAACACAAGTGCCAGGATGGAGGGTTCTCGAAAAACCTTCCCTATCGGATCACAAGTACATCCAATTCAAAGTGCAATTCAAATATACTCCCCCTAAAAGTGTATACAGAAGCCCACGGAACACAAAATGGGTGAAGTTTGTAACAACGATGGGAAGGAAGCTACCCACACCACCCACAATCTCATCAGTGGATGATATAGAGAAGTCCCTGAAGACACTCACGCATCACCTCATGACAGCGTACCACACATCGTGCAAACCATCAAAAAGCAAAAGAAAAACCAGGCCACCCTGGTGGACTCCAGAGCTAAAAGCACAAAAAAAAGATGTACAGGATCTCTTCAAGCTTGCAAAACAAGCCAAAGAAGAGATTATCTGAGATGAATACAAAATATTGCTGCGTAACTTCAAAAAATAAGTTCAAAAGGCAAAGAGGAACTCATGGAGAACCTTCTGCTCCAGCATAGAGAAGGTCACAGGAGCGGCGAGACTCCGGAAGCTGCTTTCGAGACAGCCAACCATACAGAGTCAGCTAAAATCAGATGATGGACGATGGGCGTAAAACAGCTGGGAAGCGATATGTGCTTTCAGTGATGCACATTTTCCTGGGTGTACAGAAGTCGAAGAGCCTGACACACCTCAAACTATCCGAACAATAAACTCGGACCTACACGCAAACATAGTCACACCAAAGAAAATCCAGTGGGCAATAAACTCGTTCACGAGCTACAAATCTCCTGGCTTGGACGGAACCTTACCAGCGATGCTGCAGATGACCAAGAATTGGATCATCCCATGGCTGCATCCACTGTTTGAGGCATGTCTGCAACGCGGCTATGTGCCTGTAGCCTGAAGAACTACACGGGTTGTGTTCTTGCCCAAAGCACGCTAGGTCAGTCAC
Source organism: Hirtodrosophila confusa (assembly GCA_035043065.1). NCBI lineage: Eukaryota > Metazoa > Arthropoda > Insecta > Diptera > Drosophilidae > Hirtodrosophila > Hirtodrosophila confusa. The sequence goes on from JAWNNI010000167.1 coordinate 484,705, forward strand.
GTGCAGCCGAAAGACTACAGACCCATAAGCCTAACCTCATTCATGCTAAAAACATTGGAAAAACTACTAGAGCTCCACATTTGGGAGAGCACAAGCTCACTATTGGAGCCCAACCAACATGCCTACAGTAAAGGTAAATCTGTGGAGACGGCGCTACACTCCCTGGTAGCTAATATAGAAAAAGCCCTTCACCACCAAGAATACGCACTGGGAGCATTACTCGACATCTCCGGTGCATTCAATAACGTATCAACAGAAGCGATAATGCGAGGTTTAAGAGCCACAGCATCCCACTCGGCAATACACTCGTGGATACAGAACCTGTTGAGCTGCAGAAGAGTCAAAACCGAATGGGGCACCACCACTATAACAAAGGAAGCTCATGGCGGCACGCCACAAGGCGGAGTCTTGTCTCCCCTGTTATGGAATCTAGGGGTGGACAAACTACTTAAATAATTCCACAGGAAAGCCAGTTATCTTTTAACTGCCTATGCGGATGACATAAGCATAATTATCACGGGAAGATGTCCATCGACCCTCAGCTCAGTCATGGAATACACATTAGAGGAAATACTAAGATGGGCCACCGGAGCCGGACTTAGCATCAACGCGGAAAAGACGGACCTCATTCTCTTTACTAAGAGATGCAAGGTACCGCGGTGGAACCCGCCAAATACCTCGGTGTAGTTCTGGACAGGAAACTGACATGGAGACTCAATGTTGAAGAAAGGGTGAAAAAGGCAACAGTCGCGCTTTACGCATCGCAGAAGATGCTAAGTAGCACTTGGGGCCTGTCACCACGACTGATGAATTGGATCTACATCTCAGTAGTGCGACCGATACTACTATACGGCGTCCTGGTATGGTGGTAAGCCACGAAGAAGACCACATACCTGAAATTGATGGAAAGGACCCAACGACAGAAACTTGTCTGTATCACGGGGGTGTTGAGGTCCACTCCAACCAAGGCACTCGAAACACTACTGTGTGTCAACCCCATGGACATCCACGCTCACCTGCTCGACATGGCACTTCAAAGTTTTGGACACAGTTCGATTGGGAGGGAGATGCAAAGTAGCACGGACTACATGACTCTCGATCTAACTTCAACGAAATGCAAACGTCAATGGGACCAGAAGACTGGTGTACAAGACTGGACCAACACGCCATTAAGATATTTACGGACGGCTCAAAAATGGATACAGGAGTAGTTGCGGCCGTGTATTGTGCAGAACCGGAAATAAGGCTGCTGTACAAGCTGTCCGACTACTGCAGCATATTCCAGGCGGAAGTCTTCGCAATAAGGAAAGCAGCAGAAGTAGCTCTATCCATAACAACTAGGATCGAACGAATAAATATATTAGTACACAGCCAAGCTGCTATAAAATCATTGCGGGCGTCTTCCATGGGTTCCAAAAATGTCCTGGCAAGCAGGGTGGCTTTAGATAATCTAAGCTAACTGCTAGAACAGTGCATATCTATTGGGTTCTCAGCCAACGGGGCATTGACGGTAACGAAATGGCGGATCGTCTGGCAAAAGAAGAAGTCGGGCTACCTCTTGAGAACGAAGGAAGTATACAAATCTCATTGCAGTCGCAATACAGCGAACGGGATAAAACCGCTTGGGTTAAAGCTGGAGAAAGGTGGCGGAACACCACCAGCTGCAGAATTACTAAAATTATGTGCAAGGAGCGAAACCAGAAACTCACTAAATTTCTGCTATTTCTTCAAAAAAAAAAAAACAGATTGCAGACTAATGATAGGAGTATTAATTGGACATTGCCTAGCAGCAGCTCATGCTAAAAAGCTGCGGATATTAACGGAAGACGGCTGTCGGAAATGTTATGGACCCATACACAACGCCAACTTGAGTGAGTTTTTCGGTTGCGGCAACCGATTGCAATGTGTTTGGTACGGTCTCGTTAAAGTTGTGCCAACTACATTCTGTATCAAAACCTTTTGTTACGAGCAGCGAGTTGCCGCAACTGGTTGTGGTGTATTTGGGCAACGCACAACTCGATCGACACTACTCGTGGGCGTTTCCCTTCGGTTTTGTACTTTCTTGCTACTGTTTCCCTGGTCGCCTGGTTCAGATGCTGTTCGTTGTATGCAAAACATTCGATGACCTCTAGCTTCATGATCGGGGTTGTTTTGCTAAAATTGCTATAGTTGTGCATAGTTGTGTACATCTTTGTGGGAGTCTCCCTTTCGTTTTGTACTTTCATGCTGCTGTTTTTTCCGATCGCCTGGTTCTTGGCTATGTTGTTGTGTATGTTGTGTCCAAAACATTTGAAGATCTTTTGCTGCCGTTCATAAGCGCGCTTGTTTAGCAGAAATCAGTGAAATTTATGACAAATCAGATATTCGTTTTGTTGTTATTATTAATAAAATTCAAAATTTTCAATTATTTTTCTTAATTTTTGTATTTCAGTTTAATTAAGTAATATATTTTTAGAAAACCAATTAATTGCAATATTTAGTTTATCAATTGTTTATCAATTCGGCCGACGCCATTTTTCGAGTTGTGCTACGAAGTTGGCTGATCTGATTGGAGTGTGTGCGGCAAAGACCCAATTTGAGAGACAACTGGTTGCCGCAACCGATTGTGCTAAAATTGGCCCGTGTATGGGCCGGGTAAGGAACCAGGAGTTGTGGAAGCCTTGGAACACCTTATGTGCAGCTGTCCAGCACTCGCAACACTAAGACATCGTTACTTCAACAGACACTGGCTCGCATCTCTTATAGAAGCGGCCAGACACACTCCCAATGAGCTGTTGGCGTTTGCCAAGCGCACACGAATTCTACAGGATCAACAAACCTCCTAACGACCTTCAGTATCCGGCGACACTAAGGACATGCTCGGTCTATGTGGGACCACCTTGTGGTGGTCAAGCGGTTCTACCTAACCTAACCTAACCTGTACATTTGTATCGGAAGAATGCTTGCGCTTTTTTGTAAGATGAAAATTTTGTGCTGTTTGCCTAAGTTTGCATGTGTTCAAGCTTTTTGCTTGAGCCCATAGGTGCGATATCTTACTGAGTGTGGGTGCTTATATTGAGGTGTGTTTTAGTGGGCTGTTACTTCTTTGCTCATGTTCTGTGACACTAAGTGTTTGATTGTTAGAGTTACTTGTTAAGTGGTTACGTGGTCACTACTACATAAGTTAAATGTATATAAGGAGATGCAAGAAGAATATCGGGAGAACAAATGTTGAAACTACATGGGTTACTGGCCATCGTTGCATGAACTATTTCTTGCTTTTTAAGTGAGTGGCGGAGGGGGGTTAATATTTGCAGTTTCTGCGGTTTTTCTTTATTGAGGTTTGTTTGTTGATTAGGGTGAGACCGTGATATAAGCAGGGCTGATGGAGTGGGAGAATGAGTAAATTTTGAATTTTTTTTTAGCTTGTTGGAATTGTTAATTTTTATACCCTAGCGGGGTATTAAATTTTGGTTCGAAATGTGTAATGGACAGAAGGAGACGTTTCCGACCCAACAAAGTATATATATTCTGAATCAGCATGAATAGCCGAGATATAGCGATGTTCGTCCGTCCGTCTGTTTCTATGCGAACTAGTCTCTCAGTTTTAAAGCTATCATAATGAAACTTGGCACAGACCCTTATTTTTGCTGCCGGCAGTACATATGTCGGAACTGGCCGGATCGAACCACTATAACATATAGCTGCCATAGGAATGATCGGTCGAAAATTATGTTTTTGTATGAAAAACTTTTTTGTTTATAAAGATATGCTTTCCAAACTTTTCCAAACAAAATCTCTAGAGAGTTTTTATAATCTAACCACATTTGGTCAAAATCGAACTACTATATCACTATATAAAACTTTTGTTTATACAAATATATTATCCAAACTAAGTGAGAGTTTTATTATACTTCAAATAGTTTCAGACAAAAATAAAGTTTTGAATAAAATGTAATTCCTGCTAGGGTATATAGCTTCGGCACTCCGAAGATAGCTGTCCTTTCTTGTTAGTATTGTTTTTTTATTGGAGGGGGTCAAAATAGTTTTATCGCTTGGGTTTTGTGTTGTGGTTTGTTCTCTTTGCTTTAAGTTTCCGATCACAGCATCAGCAAATGATTGAGAATGAGAAAGATTAGTCGAACGTTGTGCAGACATATAATTTTGATTCCCTTATTTGTTTGGCAGTGATATAAGAGTATGACAGTATGCTTATGAGAGTATATCGAAATAATTGACTGTTCTTGCGGCGCATTGGATTTGGTGTATATGGTTTTATTATTTACTTTGTACCAAGAAATAACCATCGATACGGGAAGGTGGTATAAACTGAAGGTTAAGAGCATTACACCGGTTTGTTTGTTTGGTACATGGTGTCATGTTTTTAACATTAATAAACAGAAAGTGCCGTTAAGTGAACCGAAAAATGAAAAATAACAAGTAAGAATTCTATAGTCGATTAAACCCGACTACAAAACTCCCTGTACCCAGGTCAAAAGTTTCCGATCGCATCTTACACATACACACACAAGCGACAACGCAAGCGAGGCATTTTAAGTGGTGGCGGTGCTGCTTCTTACCCCCGCGCTGTAGTACTGAATTTTTCTTGTTTAATAACTTCCGTGTTTATTATCCGATCAACTTTAATTTTAGACAGTAGATTAAGTGCGACCAAAGTATTGTACATACCAAATCTCAAAGCTGTATCTTGGAAATTGTTCCTTTTAAACAGTTTTTATCGAAAAGCGGGGGAGTGGAGGGAAAAATCTCAGATCCAAAATAAACTTGACCTGCGCCCGCAAACATTCAAAATTTGGTGTCTCTATCTCTTATAGTTGCTGAGGTCGACGCGTTCATACATACGGACGGACGGACGGACAGACAGACGGACATGGCCAAATCGAAATCTCTTTTGATACTGATCAAGAATATATATACTTTATAGGGTCGGAGATGTCTCCTTCTGCCTGTTACATACATTTGTACATATTTAGTACCCCCTTTTTACCTATTTAATGGATACAGAGAGTAAAAATAAAGTGAAAACAAAGTATGTATGTCTTGTAGCAGAAAACTCAAAAATCTACAAGGGAAATTATGACAAAAGACGCAAGGACCACCACGAGTATCAGTTGCATGATTTGGTTGCAATCAAAGTTACCCAATTTGTAGCCGGCAAAATCTTGGGAACAAATTGATTGGTCCCTACGAAGTCATTAAGATCAAGCGCAGTGGTACACATGAGGCTAACAAGGTTTCTGACTGTCAGGTACCGCAGCGGATATCAACCATCAACCGTAGACAATATGAAGCTATGGCGATTCTTTGAGCAAGAAGAAGACGAACAAGGGGATTCATCTGAGACAAATGATAATCAAGATGGGTGAGCGTAATGTAGCAACCAGGCCCTTACATGTCAAGGAGACACCTGAATAGGCATAAGGGAACACATCTCAGATCAGTTTAAGCTTGCAGTCGATACTGAACAGTTGAACAGCAGAATCAAAAGCAGTCAGTTGCCAACAACTTTTACAGCCGGCGCATACCGAGATTTTCATACAATTTTCAAATACAATTTTTTCATACTTCCGGGTACATAATTTACCAATTTTTTCGTCAGCTAACATTTATGGTATAATAGAAAGGTACTGAAAAAATTGTTCTCTAACTTATTTATAAAATAATTTAAAATGTGTTGTGCCACAACGATTAGAGTAAGGTAAGGAATCATAAAATTTCCTGACGTAATTAAGTGAAATAGTCTGCCAAGCACTTTTTATTCCTTCAATGAGTTCATATTTATTTGGGTATTGCCTTCCAGACTCGTTTCATTTTCGGGCGAGTATGGCGGCCAAGTCAACAAAGGCACGTTTTGGCGTTCAATCCAAGAATTTAGGACTCCGGCCGTGTGCGTTAGGTGCGTTATCCTTCCATTTCAAGGATCCCAAAATATCCTTTATTGCAGGCAAAGCCGTTTTTAATAGCGCATTGTACGCTGTGTCATTCATACGACTAGCAAGAAATTACGCTTCTATGGTGCCAAGTATGTAATAGCTCTCCATACTATGACACCACCGCGCCGGTTGTGCAGTCGATCTAAAGTATGTTCTTCCCTTTTAAGCTCATGAAACTAGTAAGCATAGCCATCAGGACCCTCCAAATTAAACTTTTTCACATGAAAAGACTACATGCGGCCACTCAGTGGTCCAGGTCATATTCGATCGACAGAAACCGAGCCGTTGCATCTTTCGAAATCGTTTAGAGGTGTTTTTTGTTTTAAATTTATATTAAAAGTGTTCAGCATTCGAAATAAATCTTAGTCCGCACGCATGCTTTAACACCTGTTTTTTCCTTTAAGTTTTGCATCGTGCGAATTAGATGCGTGCCTCAAAATAATTCGCTTGTCAGTTGTTGTTATCACACAAGAGGACCGACCCTTCATATTTTTCCCATATGTATGCTCATTGCTTAAGAATGTGGAAATAACTTTAGGGATTCGATTAATATTTTTTGATATTTGAAGGATTGAGTTTCCACACTCCCTACAAACCTTAATTGTTGTCTTTTCTCCCATTCAACGCTTTTGCTTTTCCCATATTTAGTTTATTTACTCAAGAATTTGTAAATTTAAATAAATAATAACTTTATGAAGTCAAATTCGACAACTTACACACAAAAATTAATGATCGGTCGAAAACTATTTTTTTTTATGAAAATCATTTTAGTTGATGAAGATGTCCTCACCAAACCGAGTCTCTGACGAAAAATGAGTTATTGTATGAAAATAATTTTGTTTGTGCAAATACGAGCTGGTAATACTCCGGCCTTGCCCGGCGAAATATTAAGAATTAAGTGCTTTATGTTGAATTTGACAACTTTCGTTAACCGTAAGAAATACACAAAAATAGCGTATCACAAGTTTCCATCCCGTGGGCGTAGGAAACAAAATAGATGAAACAAATGCTTAATGATTTGTTGAAATTGAAAGAATAATACTAAAACCCAAAAAATAGCGGAAGGGTGGGAAAAAGTTTATACTTAACCAAAAGCGAAAATTTAAAAATTATTTCCCTACCCCACGTTTATCGCATTATGTTTGCATAAATACCGTGCACTGCGCAAATGTGTACCGCATTCAGCAAAAATTTAAAAGTCCCAAATTTTCCGGTAAAGTTATCACATGTTGGTACTAACAAATATCCACCGACCGCCACATTAATCGAAAATCGATCATTATATCGAGGCGTTTTTAATCTGAATGCGGCTGGGCCGACTCACTGCACAATAATAATAATAATAATGTTATTATGTATTAAATCGGACCAGCAACATAAACATTCTATTAACTAAAAAGGTACATCATTAATTACCAAACTTAAATGATTAAAATTAACCCAATCGTGGTTTCACAAAAATTATTGACTCCATGCATAGGCAGAGTCTGAAAGACACAAGCAATATGGCGATTTCAGTCGCATTTAGAAGATTAAAAGCCGATTCAATAGTTTTTTATCTCATTTGCACTTTCATTTTGTTATGCAGCAGCTGGCGCAAAGTGGATTTACTCATATGAGTTAAAGTTAAGCTGGGGCATACCGAGATTTTAAAAAAAATTTTGAAATACAATTTTCTCATACTTCTACAGTTCACACTTAGTTTATAATAGGAAGGTACTGTAATTTTAAAAATTAGCTTCTACCGCTTGGGCTGCCCGAAAGTCGCGAGTCAGTCAGGTTGAAGTAAAACACTATATGTACATACATATATACATAGATTACATATTACAAACTAAGTGAGTTTTATTATACTTCAATTAATTTCCTAGTATAATTTATATCGAAACCGGACCACATAGGAGCAATCAGATGAAAATTGAGCTTTGTATAAAAAACATTGCTGCTATGGTATATAGCTTTGGCACTCTGAAGATAGCCGTTGTTCTTGTTTTTTTTTTTTTAGTTTTAAGTGCTATGTATACAATTTGGCATGGCCACTTGCGCAACTTGATAACCAGCTGACAGCTCTCTTGCGCACTAACTCTTTGGTACAAACTTGTACTCTAGCAGCTCTCTTGCGCGTTCTCTCTCTCTGCAAGCACGCTTATAGTTTTTTTCAGCTAGTTTTTCTCCATTTACAATGTACATACATATGTATGTATGTATGTAAATGCTTGACATGCCAGCTTTTATGTATGTATGTATATATACATATATGACATGTTGCCAAAATCATACATAAATTACATACATATCTATATATTTATATCTATCTATATCTATATATTTATATACATACATATGTATGTATTTATGTAAAAATGTACTATATGAGCTGCGTTTACATTTGTGCCCATTTCGTTGCCGGCTCATAACAACATAACACATGCATACATATACATATGTACATATATACATATGTACATGTATATACATATACATACATACATATGTATGTGTGCATACTTGGTAACAAAGAGGCCACTTGGTTCCACTTACCAGCCGGCTTGTTTTCACAATCACTTTTGTTTTTTTGAAACATTTATCATATGGCAACTTTACTTACACGACACCAGTTGCGAAAAGAAAGAAAACTTTTTGGCTAATATGTATGTATGTACATATGTGCGTTTTTTCCGTTAAAAGCAAGCAACAGCGCAATCATCAAACTCCGCGCGCGCGGTTGACTAGTGGTTAACTGATCGACAGGCGCATTTACAGCTGGAAGCATGGTGATTGAAATTAAAAAGATGACTCAATGCGCATGCCTGTTGTTGGTGTTTCTCCAAGAGTGTAAAACTGAAAGCCAGTGACGTCATGCTCTCTCAGTTTATTAATTCGAACGCAGCTCTCCATGTGAACAGTAGACTTGGCTCAGCTATTAACTACAATAGCCGTTAGTTGATGCCTAGGCATTGCTCACTTTGGTGAACATCTTCACTTGTTAATTTTTTTTGAAGTGAGTGGACTCACTATTTTGGCTGAGTTGCTCCTTTCGTTGTTACAACTCTACTTAACATGTGCATAGATACATATGTACGCTTTTCGATAAGCAGTTTGTTTCAAGTGCCAAGAAGCAGTAACTACATCAATGTACATACATACATACATACATATGTATGTACATAACAACGTTGAAACCATAACGTTAGTGTTCTTCTGTATATGTATCTATAATCACAGATTCGAATTTGTCATACATATGTATGTATGTATGTACGTATATACAAACATTTTCGTACATACAGAGCGGCGGCGCGACGGTTGCTTTGTTTGAATATATGTACATATGTATGTACATACATATATGTATGTGCATACATACATATATGTAAATGTATGTACATATATATCTATTCAAATGTAAATGTTACATTATTTATAAAATGTAATGATGCCTACATATGTACATATGTATGTATGTATACATATGTGTATGTACATACATACACATCTACTCAACGTGAGAAAGATTGCGATAAGAAAGGTATGTACACATGTATATGTACATAGCTATATCCATCTTTTGAATATGTGTGTACGTACATATATGTATGTACATATGTACATACATAAGTGAAATATGTACATATGTATGTATGTTTGTTTTTATGTGTGTTATCTTCATTTCATTGTATGGTACATACACGCGTTCATACATATGTACGTATGTATGTATTCGTACTAACAAAATTAAATTGAAAGCTATCCGTAGAAATCTTGCAATTGATTAGTTGTAACATCCGTTCAATCGTTTAATAACACATTTTAGACGGCTAGCAATGGCCACCGTGAAGTCAGTGCTATGCGTAGGCTGCACTGTTATTGATTTTGTAACAATCAACGAAAGTTTTCCCGAGGAGGATACAGATCGGAGGTGCATTAACGGCTTTTGGCAGCGTGGCGGAAATGCCTCTAATGTTAGCACCGTGCTACGGCTGCTGGGCGCCAATGTTGAGTTTTTTGGAATGCTGAGCCAATCCGACGCTTTCCGTGTTCTGGTGAATGATTTGCACCGTCGTGGTATTGATGTGCAGCACTGTCCGAAGACGGAGAAGGATCCGCCGTTCTCGTCGGTTATAATTGTAAAGGAAACGGGCTCGCGCACTATTGTGCACTGCAATGAAAACTATCCGTACGTGTCCTGGGAGGACTTTAGAAAAATCGACTTAAATAGTTACGGATGGGTGCACTTTGAAGCACGCAACGCAGAGGAAACGATCAAAATGATACGAGCCGTACAGGAACACAATAGAGAGAATAAGGATCGCATCATCATCTCACTAGACTTTGAATCAATGTTCGACAATAACTTGCCACTGTGCAGCCTGTGCGACTATGTTGTATTTTCCAAAGAACTTGCTATCCAAAAGGGTTGGAAGACAGCACTAGCAACGTGTGTAGGGCTAGCAAACGTCTTGAAAGCAAACTGTCCGACTATTATTTGCCCATGGGGTAGCACTGGCGCTACCTGTCTGGATGCCTCAAAAAGGTTCTACAATGTGGCCGCATATAAAACGGAGCAAGTTGTGGACACACTCGGCGCCGGTGACAGTTTTATGGCCGGCTTCATTTACGCAACGTACATTCTGCATTGCTGCCTGCCAGACGCAGTAAATTTCGCTAACCGGGTGGCCGGTCACAAGATCACTAAGTTCGGATACGATCACATTGCCCACCTTCAAAAGGACGGGAAGCCAAAAGACGCTGTTTGAAACAAAACTCATGAAAAGTAGAAATACCTAGTTGCTAATATCCCTGCTTTCAGCAAAGAATTTTGATTAAAACTAATTATGTTGAATTTGCGTTTCTTTTCCATTCATAAGAATACACAAAATTACCACAATCACTCCCGAGTGTAGCACCCCCATTACCGGTACTCAGTGTGCATTTATTTTGTCACGAAATGTGTAACGGATTGAAGCAGACGTTTCGACCCAGCAAAGGGTGTTTTGTAGTCGGGTATACTCGATTATAGCATTCTTACTTGTTATACCCTAGCAGAGGGTATTATAATTTTGTCGCGAAATGTGTAATGGACTGAAGGAGACGTTTCCGACCCAACAAAGTATATACATTCTGAATCAGCATGAATAGCCGAGTGGATATAGCCATGTCCGTCTGTCCGTCTGTTTCTATGCGAACAAGTCTATCAGTTTTAAAGTTATCGTAATGAAACTTGGCATAGACTCGGACCACTATAACATATAGCTGCCATAGGAATGATCGATCGATAAATATGTTTTTGTGTGAAAAACTTTTTTGTGTATTAATGTATCCCTACCAAACTTTCCCAAGCCGAGTCTCTAGAGAGTTTATACAATCTGGCCAAATTTTGTCAAAATCAGACCACTATATCACTTATTAAACTTTTTGATTATACAAATATTTCATCCAAACTTAGTGAGAGTTATTTAATATTTCAAATAGTGTCCTATAATTTGATCAAAATCGGAACACATGGCTCCCATAGGAGCAATCAAACAAAAATTAAGTTTTGTATAGAAAACGTTGCTGCTAGGGTATATAGCTTCGGCACCCGAAGATAGCCGTTCTTTCTTGTTTTATCTTGATCTCTTAAGAAATTTGACCTCATTTTTTCTCTCATTTTAAACACATCTGATTTCACCAAAATATTAATTATTAAAAAAGTAAATATAACAGCTGCTATACATATATCGCTTTATCTGTACTTAAGTAACCGTAAAGCGAATAGAGGCATGCAACAATAAGTCTGTTTGAGCAATTCGCTGCACATTCTAATTTTGTATGGCACATACGATAATTTCGCCCAGAAGAAAAATATGTGTTGGCACATACCATAAAATATGCAGTCGATTTTTGGCGGAACTATAAGGATTTAGATATAATTTTTTAACAGGTGATGCTTTTTGGAATGTAGAACAAATTTCCATCAAATAGTTAATTTCAAAAAAATTCCACATACGATCAAATCGCGCAAAGGGGTCGACATATTTTTGATCAGCATCAATAGTCGAGTCAATACAGAGATGTCCGTCTGTTTCGGGATGACATTTGGCAAATATCCTTACTTTTGCTGCACGCAGTACATATGTCGGACCCGCCCGAATCGGACCCCTATAACATAAAGCTGCCATAGGAATAACGCATATGGACGTTGATGCTCTAAAATGAGCAGTACATTCAAGTGGCCCAATGACACCAAGCACGGGCTTGTTAACGCGACCCAGACAAAATGCAACACACCTACCGCCCAACCGACAGAGGGGTTGGGCTACCGCAAAACGTGCGGTAACGAAGATCGCGGAAAGATAAATAATTACAAACTAAATACAAGTCTTACAAATAGAAAACAATACAAACAGCAAAAAGTAACTATAGATTACACAGATAACTTTAAAGTGATGTTCTTAGTAAGGAAATAGAAGTAGCATTACATATTAGATGGAAAAAATTGTTATAACATAAGAACATAAGATACCAAATGGGTTATGGATAGCATAATTAGTATTACAAGTTTGAAGAGAAAGAGGATGAAAGTTTCTAGAACTTCTGATTGGAACTGTAAAACTAATTTGGCTAATTAATTCAGAAGAACCAATTTCCCCATTAATTGGTTTGTGTAAGAAATTCTACGATCGGAAAGAGAAGAAAGATTTATTAGTAAAAGTCTACTACGATAAGAAGTCAAGCGAGTATTGGGGTTACAGTTGAGGCTTCGAAATTGTTTTTGTACCGATTCTATTCTATCCTGATGAACTCTGTATTGGGGACACCAAATACAAGACCCATATTCAAGAATAGGTCGAACAAAAGAAGTATAAATAGTTTAAGTAATGTTTTTGTAGTTTTTCTTTGGTGCATTGCCTGCGTATTCTTCTTTTGTGCTGTGCGCTCAAATCGAATACACAGTCTCTATTGCACTGTAAGTCCTGCTCATTTAAGTCGGCGGCTGATTGTTGTTGGTTGTGTGAGAACATGATGCATGCTAAATGCGCTGGTCTTACTGGTCGTGAATGCGACAAAATTAATTCTGCTAAGAAGCGCATTTGCGGTCTGAAATGGTCTTGCCCGTCGTGCTATGGTATGCAGGCTGATTTTACCAAAATGTATAATTCTGTCCGCACTCAATTCCTTAAATTAAGTAAAGTAGTTAAGACTCCTTCCGGTGATTTTGACTCAATCATTGACTTGCTAAGTCAATTCAAGTTTGAGTCGCCACCAAATCGCCGGATAGAAAATCAAGCCCTATCTGTCCCCTCACCACTACCCTCTTCTTCTACTTTACCTCCACATAATAACTTATCTACTCCCCCTCTGCTCGATGTTTCTCCACTACTTTCTCTTTCGCCTTCCCCGAATAATTTTACTAATATTTCTCCTTCCTCATCACCTGCTGCTGCACCCGCTGCTCCTTTAATCGATCCTTTGCCGACTATTGTAACTGCGGTAAAAGCCTCTAGTCGAGAAAGTAAACCATCCCGTACCCTTGCTCTCTTTCCTACTATTATAAATGAAGAACCTTCGACTTCTCCTACACTTCCTACGCTTTCTGTTGTAGCGTCCCGTAGACAAGTATTTGTGTCTAGGCTTTCATCTGTAGCTTTCTATATTACTTACCAGTAGAACTTCTGCTAATGTATTAGTTACTAAATTGAACTATTCTGCACCTCGCAAAATCTCGTCTTTTAAAATTAGTGAACCCGATGATGCATTTCCTATTATCCGCGATTCAAATTTCTGGCCTTCTCACATGATTGTTCATGAAAAAAAAGCGAACGCATCCACCGCCTGTAACCCTATCTCTTCCTAATACTTCCCAAAATATTCCTATTAACTCTGCTCCAAAAAACTAAGTTTTTCGTCCGAATATGTTACTATTCAATACCAGAATGTTAGAGGCATCCTTTCTAAACTCCAAGACCTATATTTGAGTAGTACTGCTTTTGAATCTGACATTATCTCTTTTTCTGAGACTTGTTTAAACTCTACCATTTCGGATTGCGAAATATTGTCAAACAAATTTAAAACTTTTAGGCTTGACCAACCGACTATACGAGGTGGTGGCGTTCTAATTGCCGTCAAAACCACACTACAGTCGGAATTGTTATCCCTAAATTCTTCTGCTGTTGTTGAAATAATTCCTGTAAAAGTTACTCTTCCATCATCTGTTCTCTATATTACCTGCTCTTATATTCCTCCTGCTTCTGATTTACAAGTTTATATGCAACAATTCAGTAAGGCTTTTGACTCAGTTAATCATGCTCTTTTACTTCATAAACTTCATCTTCTGGGATTTCCAAATAACTTAATTCTTTGGATCTCCAACTATTCAACTCTTAGAACCCAAAAAGTTTATTTCAAAGGCTTAGTTTCTAGGTCTGTTCAAGTTACTTCCGGAGTTCCACAAGGAAGTCATCTTGGCCCCTTATTATTTACTCTGTTCATAAATGAGCTTCCTTCTGTTGTAAATCACTCCCGGGTGCTGATGTCTGCCGGTGATGTTAAGGTTTGTCTGTCATCTACTGATTTCTTATCTGGTCAAAGGTTGCAAACTGATCTTGACAGTTTTCAAGCCTGGTGTTGGGTAAATTTATTGAATCTTAATTGTGGTAAGTGTAACGTAATGCCCTTTTACAGGCGAATGCCCTTTCTTAATAATTATATTCTTAATGGTAAGCCGCTTGCTCGAATTGTGTTGGTTGATGATTTGGGTATCCTTTTAGATCCCAAGCTTAAGTTTGACAAGCATATCTTTTCCACCGCTAATCGTGCTTTTGGTGTCCTGGGTTTCATTAGGCGTTGGTCGAAGGAATTTAACTATCCCTACATTACTAAAACTCTTTATACTTCTCTTGTGCGACCTATTCTTGAATATGGTTCTTGTATTTGCTGTCCCAATACAAGGTTAGGATATATTAGAATCAAAACAATACAAAAACAATTTGTGATCTTTGCACTCCGGGGTCTTAACTGGAATACTAATACTCGCTTGCCTTTTTATCGTAGTAGACTTTTAATAATAAATTTGCCTTCTCTTTCTGATCGTAGAACCATGCTGGGTGTAATTTTCTTACACAAACTAATTAATGGGGAACTTGATTCTATTAATATTATTAATATTATATTACTAATCAGCCAAATTAGTTTTGCAGTTCCGATCAGATGTTCTAAAAACTTTCTTCCACTTTCTCTTCAAACTTGTAGTTCTAATTATGCTATTCATAACCCGTTTTGAATCTTATGTTCTAACTATAACAATCTTTTCCATCTAGTAAGTAATGCTACTTCAATTTCTACACTCTAACTAACTCTATCACTAATAACTTAAATAGAATATTAGATCTTGTTTTTACTAACGACTATCTAAATGCTTCCATCGCCAGGTCAAATCCTCTATCTATGCCTGAAGATATATACCATCCTACATTAGAAATTTCTCTTTATTTTTCTAAGCCTTTTGGCTCAACTTCTTCCATTTCGTCTGAGACATATCGTTGGTTTCACAAAGGTCCAAGGGTTCCTAACTCTGTTCGCAAATCTATTTGTGCTAAGCCCTCTTGGCTTACACCCAGACTCTCAAACTTACAAAATATTAAGTCTAAATATTTAAAAAAGTTAAAGATGTCTGGTTCTAGCCTTGACTTATCTAAATATTCTATTTCTAAATCTAACTTCTTTCTTCTTAACTCACAATGTTATATGGAATATATCGCCCGTTGCAAAAGTCAATTTGCATATAATTCTAAACTTTTATATTCTTTTGTCAACTCTAAACGTAAGTCTTCACGTCTTCCTTCTTCTTTCTTTCTTGGTGCAGAAAAAGCATGCAACTGTTGCGAATTTATTTGCTAAATTTTGCCAATCGACCTCTTCATTTGTTCCTGTTAATAACACCTCCTATCCCTATATGATATATTTTGTTCCCCCTTTTTACCCATTTTATGGGTACAGGGAGTAAAAATGTGGTAAGTCTGACATTTCTAATTACAGAGGTATTGCAAAGTTGTCTGCTATCCCAAAATTATTTGAGAAAATTATTACAGAAACTTTGCAGCATCTCTGTAAATCTATAATTTCTTCATCCCAACATGAATTTACAAAGAGTCGGTCTACTACGACCAACTTGCTGCAGTTTACATATATTATAAATGAATCATTCCAAAAGAAAATCCAATCTGATGTCATTACACTGACTTCAGTAAAGCATTTGACTCTGTAAACCACGACCTTTTGAATTTTAAACTTAATTGTATTGGTTTTCTTATCTCTTTTCTGTCTTGGATTTCTTCTTATTTAAACAAGTAAGAATGATATAGTCGAGTATACCCGACTACAAAACTCCTTGTACCCAGGTCAAAAATTTCCGATCGCTCACACATACACACACACACATATACAAAGACGCACACACACAATCGACAGCGCGCGCGACAGAGCAAGCGAGACATTTTAAGTGGTGGCTGTGCTTCTTCCCCCCCCCCGCTCGAGTACTGAATCTTCTTTCGTGAGTAACTTCCGTGTAATAAACACAATAAACAATCTGATCGACTTGAAACTAAAATAGTAGATTAAGAGAGACCAAAGTATTATACATGTCAAATCATAAAGCTGTATCTTTAAAGATGTTGGTATAAAACGTTTTTATCGAATTGCGGGGGAACGGGGGGAGATATCTGAAATTAGAAACAAACTTGACTTGCGTATGGTATACAGGAACCCACAATTAAAATTTTGTGTATTTAGCTCTTGTAGTTGCTCAGATCGACGCGTTCATACAGACGGACAGACAGACGGACATGCCCAATGTGAAAGCTCTTTTGATACTGATCAAGAATATATATACTTTATAGGGTCGGATATGTCTCCTACCTGTTACATACATTTGCACAGATTTACTACCCCCTTTTTACCCATTTTATGGCAACAGGGAGAAAAAATGGCATAAGAAATCAGACAAGAGATATCAAGGCTTATTTACAACTACAACAAGTAAGAACGTTGCAGTCGGACGCACCTGACTGCAGAATACTATGTTCCTAGTCCTATATAATTTGGTTATTTGGGGGTTCGGATAGAGACGCGAAAAAAACATTAGTCTGGTCGATCTCGGCACTTCATAAATTGAGGATATACACGAACATGTGTTCCAAGTTTGGTTGCTCTAGCTTAAAGATAAAGTCAAAAAAATTGCGTTCATACGGACAGACGGACATTTCGCAAACCCAATATACTATTTTCCCTTCGGGAACATACTATAAAAAGAAATCAGCTGACAGAAAGTCCCAATCCGGTTATCACAAGATAAAGGCTTACGCTCTCACTGAAAAATGTAACGAAATCAAAAAGAATGAGCGGCGAGCTATCAGATGACCATAAATACTTCGCCTTTTATGAAGACAAAAGATCCACCGTGCTAAAATATTTTAAAATCCTCAATGAAGAAGCCGAAAATTCAGAACAATCTGGAAGCAAGGCAACGCATACGGACGATGGGCAGCTTCAACAAACAGTTATGGATACCAAGTTGAATGCATTGTGCCGTCGACATCGAGCAATGATAGTGTCATTAAATCGCGCATTGCAACAAATTCATCCAAGTGGGCACACTTCAGGCGACTTCATAAAAGGTATTTGGTCCCAGATCCAGGAGGTTCCTGAAGGAGAGGGATACGATGCCAAGGAGTATTTGAAGGCCGAATTAGCTGTACAAGGCGCTTTATCATTCAAAAACAACACTCCAATAAGTAATGATTTAAATCTGCCCAGGGTAACGATTCCAAAATTTGATGGAGACGTGCTCAAGTGGACACAATTTTACGACATGTTTGTGTGCATGGTTCATGATACAGACCTGCCCACGATCCGTAAAATGTGGTATTTAAAAACCAGCGTGATCGGCGAGGCAGAAAGGATGATACGCCATATCGACATAAAGGAAGAACATTATATTCACGCCTGGAACATCTTAGTAGACGCTTACGACAATCTAAGAGACATAGCGTCAACGGTATTAAACCGATTTTTGATGCAACAGGCAGTCAATGACAATGTAAAATCCCTAAAGAAGTTATACATAGTCACAATGGAGTCTCTTGCATCTCTGAAGGGACTCGGCTTGGATATAGCAACATGGGACCCTATACTCATAGCAGTCCTTCAAAACAAGCTGGATTCCACAAATAAAACGCTCTATGAACAATCATTGACCAACTCAAAACAAATTCAGAAACTGGACACCATGATTCAGTTTCTTGAACAAAGAGTTAGTGTTTTGGCCACAGGAAACAAAACACGTGAGAATGCTAAAAGGTGATCGAAAGGAGCAACATGTACATCATTATCGACGACAGAAAAAGCATGCCCCTATTGCAAGAAAACTAATCACTTGCTCTTTCGGTGCCATGACTTCCGCGCCAAACCAACGCCTGAACGTTTGAATTGGGTGCAACGCCAAAAAATATGCGTCAACTGTAATCGCTGCACAATGATTAACGTAACGATTAAAATAGACATTCTGATCGCCGCTGAGCTCCCACAACAGCATAAAATACCCGCTGGTCCAATTATGCAAAAGACCGAGTTGGGATGGGTTGTGGCTGAAAAAATAAAGGCTTCAAATAAGTCAGCAGCCATTTGTGCAGTTGCATCAGGAAATGAAACAAATGCCATAATGGAGCGTTTCTGGACGCTCGAAAATTTCGAAACCATGGAGAAGCAACTTACACCGAGTGAAAAAAGGTGTGAAAAGCACTTCATCAATAATTTGCAAACCGCTGCCGATGGCCGAGTCAAATTGCCGTTTTCTGAACACTCTTAAGCCATGGGGCCCTCGTTAGAAATCGCAGAAAAAAGATTCTTTTCATTAGAAAAAAGAACCAATGAAGGGATTTGGAAAGGATATGTAGACTTCATGATGGAATATGAAAATTTTGGACACATGAAACAAGTACCTCGCGAGCTTCTTCCATCAAGCAACTACTTCATTCCTCATCATGTATGCTAAAACCTGATAGCAGCACCACAAAACTAAGGGTGGTCTTCGACGCATCATGCAAGACATCGACGGGAAAGTCCCTAAATGACATATTGCAAGTTGGACCCACTGTGCAAAGCGATCTGATGGCGATACTTCTACGATTTAGAACGCATAAGTATGTCTTTACTGCTGACATAGAAAAAATGTATCGGCAAATATGGATAAATCCAGAAAACCAATTCCATCAGATGATAGTTTGGAGAAATAATCCCAACGAGGAATTAAGGTATTACCGCCTAAAAACTGTCACATATGGCACAGCATCGGCTCCATTTCTGGCAACCAAAAGTCTAGATCACCTTGCCAAATTAAACGTCAACAAGCTAGCACTAAGATCAGCGGCACTAAAGAATGATTTCAATGTGGACGATTGCTTGACAGGAGCAGACTCAACGCACACTCGAAGCCGTTTTAATTCAGCAGGAGCTAAACAAAATACTGCTTCCCTCAGGATTTAAGCTGCGAAAATGGTGCTCAAATAATGAGCAAATCCTAAAAGGGAATCCCTAAGGAAGGCATTGTCAATGATGTTAATCTGGGTGAAGCACTGGAACAACACAGTGTTAAAACTCTGGGCTTATATGGATGCCCAAAAATTACCAGCTCCGTGGGAGGGCACAAGGTATTCAAGCATTTCAAATTACTAAACGAGTTGTGTGCTCCGAATTAGCCCAAATATTTGATCCATTAGGCTTATATGCTCTTGTCGTTGTACGTTGCAACACCGTTGGGAAGGAAAATTCGACTGGAAATTCGACTGATGAAAAACACCGTCAAGCAAGGAGATACACACATTTGTGGATGCATCTGAAAAGGCGTACGGAGCTGCAGTTTATATACGAGCTACGTATAAAAATAAGCCAATATCTGTTCGACTACTGTGCTCAAAGTCGCGAGTTTCACCAACGGCAAAACAATCCTTGCCACGCTTAGAACTCTGCGCAGCACTACACGGCGCAGAACTTACTGAACGGGTTCGAAAGGATCTACGACTGGATCCCCAAACAGTGAAGGGATACTTCTGGACAGACTCCACTATTGTGCTGGCATGGATAAATGCCTCAGCATCTACATATCACACATTTGTGGCCAATCGCATCGCAAAAATTCAAGCCTCATCAAGGCCATCACAGTGGAACCGGCTGATGTACTTTCCAGAGGAACTACTGCAAGGAAACTATCCAACGACAGCAAATGGGTATATGGACCACTATTCCAGCATGGTCCACGAGAGAGATGGATTACTTCTTCAAAAATCCCGCCCATTGATCTGAAACGAAGGACAAAACAAGTCAGCATTGCAATCGTTCCATCAACACTAGGAGGAGACCTATATAATTGCAAGCATAGCAACTCTTTTCACAAATTGCAACGAATCGTAGCCTACACGTTGCGATTCTGTTATAAGGAAAGAAGAAGTTCAACCCCTTCCCTATGTGTGAAAGAATTGGGCGACGCACGAGAGGTAATCTTGAGGACTATAAAACAAATAGAATTCGCGGATGATTTAAAAATTCTTCGTCGCCACAACATGGTAGACAAAGAGAGCTCTATCAGTTCATTGATACCACGACTAGAGAACAGTGGCCTCATTCGCGTCGGAGGCAGATTGGAGCATTCGGAACTGTCTTATGACGCCAAACATACGATCTTGTTGTCATACAATGATCCGATTGTTAAAATGTTACTAAGAGAGCTTTCTGGATCCACCATAAGATTCATAGAAAAAAGGCCTGATAAGACATACATAGCAGTATTTTGTTGCTTCACCACAAAAGCGGTACACCTGGAGTTAGTAAGCGATCTAACTACAGATGCATTCCTGACAGTTTTTGAGTCGTCGCGGAAAATGTCAAACAATCCATTGGGATAATGCAACGAATTTCATTGGCACCAATAACCAACAGATGGAGCTTGAAAGGCAATCTACTCAGACAAGGCTGCAACAGAGATCATAGAACATTGCAGCAAAAGGCAGGTGAGCTTTAGATTCATCCCTTCTTGAGCGCCATTCTTTGGCGGCCTGTGGGAGGCAGCAGTTAAATCAGCGAAAAAACTGCTGGTCAACAACACAAAAACGGCATCACTTACGTTCGAAGAGACGAATACAGTCATCATCGAAATTAAAGCCATACTCAATTCTCGACCAATCACTCCAATGTCAAACGATCCAACGGATGCAGCAGAACTCACGCCTGGGCACTTTTTAATTGGAGAACCATTAACTGCCCCTCCCGATGTAAACATTGATCAAGGTGGAAAAACCCTGGTTAAACGCTGGGAGCTCGTCTCCAGAATCAAACACTCGTTCTGGAAACAATGGTCCCAGGAATACTTACAAGAACTACAGTATCGTCACAAATGGAAAACTACAGCACCAAATGTTAAAGAAGGATTTCTGGTGTTAATAAAGGAAGATAATATTCCAGTGATGAAGTGGCCTATGGGACGGATCATAAAAACATAACCAGGGCCAGATAATTTTGTACGAGTCGTCGATGTCAAGACTGCATCTGGAAAATACAAACGCACAATCAATCGACTCGCACCACTTTTTTCTGAGGAGGTAGCCGTCAGGCGTCCCATTGAAGACATAACAGACACAAACAACGAAAATAATAAGCGACCTACACAAAGGAAGGAGCAAACGGGACCATCTACAACATCAGCAATGCTGATACTATTCTTCATGCTGTCACAACCAATTACAGTAACACGCTTTGACGGAAAGCCAGGAATTTTCTACGAAAAACTAGGCACCACTAAGATGGCATTATCTGAATGGACTATGTTACTGGCAAGACATGAAATCATTCGCCGCGGGAACAACAGAACTTGGTTGTTCATGTCCCCAATTGAGCAACAAGCCGTTATGCGAAATGTTCTACAAACACTTCAAGCATATTTTCGACGAATTACAAGGAGAGAACGCATTACTGGAAAGGTCATGGCAACGTCGATCACCACTTGACATAATTGGTAACCTTGCCAGTGGCTTATTTGGCTTTCTCGATTCCAACTATGCAAAGGAAATCTCAAAAACCATAGCAAGGTTCAGACGTATGAAGATTTTCTACTGCAGCTGCTCAAAAATCAGACATCCGTTCTCGATTTAACGATCAATGTGATGAGGAACGACAGAGCAACCAACGAAAGGTGAATAAAGCTACTCGAAAGGCAAATGGCCCTATAAAGCGAAAGGAGCTCAGGAGATCATCGGTTTCAATCATCGGCATTTATGGTACTGACAACGCAGCTGACACTACTACCCGATCTTAATATCTCAAAATCAATTAAAGGAACAAATAGATCAAATATGAGATCATTTGCCACCAAATCAGATGCTGCCAGTCTCCACAAATGACACCATTCAACTGTACAAGCTAATGCACGCCGAGGGCACAGTGACTGGAACTTTAAGGTCACTCTTCCGTTAGTGTCCACCATTCAGCTGGATCTCTTCAGCAGGATATCAATTCCTGTAAGGGATTCTACAGGTTGGAATATATTCGACTTTAAAACTCCGCTAATTGCAGTCAATAGCCTTAGCCATTTGTAGGACTCACGCCAGAGGATCTTCAACACTGTAGGACACTGCCCAATGATGACTACAACTGCTTCGACCAACATGCGGTGTTCATGTGTGTGAATCATCGCTGCGAATTTCAACTCTTCAACTATGAAAGTTCGCTGTGCCAAACTATACACACAAAATCCAAAATAGTATGGTCAAAAACGCATCAACCAAACAGTTCCATCTTTGCAACGGATGCTCCAATGGACCTCAGAGCAGTTTGCAGCAACACTCCCCATACTATAACTCTCGAGGCAACCGGAATACTGTCACTTTACAGTAGATGCACTGCACGAAATGCTGCCATCAGCATCAGCACTTTTGATGCAACAATCAGCAAGGTCAGCACATGTACGCTTTAACAACATCAGCCAACCAGTGAATTCCTCTACATCAATGGAAACAGTCCCCGGAACCACAGCACACATGGATTTAGACATCAACGATCTGGACGCATTTCAGCAACAACTAGAACGAAATAAGCATGCCATACTGCCAGAACATCTTGACACAATTCAGCATCATCATATAGCTGCGTATGTTGCATTGCTAGTTTCCATACTACTATTGATTGTGGTCATCACGCGAAAACGACTTGCATCATGGAAGAACGCACCACCAGCCACACCACCAGAAGAAATATGAGAAGCACAGCCAGAACCTACACCACGCCGTTTTACATAACTGATGGTATTCAACTATTCAACGACCGGGAGAATGTTAAGGCGTAGCTTACTCATTAAGTTTTTAGAATAATTGAAATAAAAGATTAAACTCTTTGTACAACCCACGCGGTTCATTGTTAGTACCAGACCTAATTATAAAAATTGTCACTTGCTGACATATGAGGAGATGCCACTTGAAAGGGTCACTGTGCGTTGGTCTGTAACCAACTCATTGCAAGGGATCATGGCATCTTCTAGGAATTACAACGGCCAACCGGTAGGGGAAATTCTAGGCACACAAGCAAGGATGCAAGGAGCAAGGAGCATGTACCAAAACCATGTGTGTAAAATACAAGCAGCTGCCTACCTATCTCCTTTCCTCAAGGAGGCAATATGCAATTCCTTAGTACATAGTAAACTAAGCAAATGCAAAAATTTACCTATTCCGAGTATGTACCGTATTCTAAGCTACTGGAACAAACCCAAGCTTGTTCGAATAAAAAACAGTCTCAAACTGAACCCCACCAGTGGTAATTCTTTTCTTGACTCTAGGGAACTATCTCCGCTGCCTAACTAGTTCAAGTGCTAGTTACGGCGACAAAATTCGAATTCAGTTAATGTGCTTATTCAAACTCGAAATATCTTTAGATACATTTTTAATCTTTGGATAAACATTAATGTTGCCAAGGGCGTACTCAGATTCATCAAGCGTTGATCGAAGAAATTTAACGATCCTTTCACCACAAAACTGCTTTATGTGTCGCTAGTAAGCCCTGTTCTGGAATACTGCTCATGTATATGGTCTCCACAGTACAAAAATAGTGAGGTCCGTATTGAGTCGGTCCAGAAGCAATTTATTCTATTTGCCCTTCGTAGCTTAAATTGGGATCCAAATTTTCGTCTGCCATCCAGTAGACTCTTACTTTTAAGTCTTCCGACATTAGTTAACCGTGGTGTGGTTTTTTTTACATAAGTTGATTAGTGGCGACATAGATTCTCCTTTTCTTTTAAGTCGTCTTATCTCTTCCTACACGCACTATTGACTATGCTTTACACAATCCTGTTCGTGTACTATACACACAGTACAATTCTGTTTTTATACTATGTTCCCGAAGGAAAATAGTAATTGGGTTTGCGAAATGTCCGTCTGTCCGTCTGTCCGTATGAACGCAATTTTTTTGCCTTTATCTTTGAGCTAGAGCAACCAAACTTGGTACACCTGTTGGTGTATACCGTCACCCCCACCCCCTCCCCCAAAATTTGGGGAAAACCTGTATCTTTCCCAATTTTAAAGCTATAGTCACCAAATTGGCATACAGACTAATGTTGAGATTCCCGACAGATCTGCATCAAAAAAAATTTTAGTATTCTGCAGTCGGGTGCGTCCGACTGCAACGTTCTTACTTGTGCATGTTTTTTTCTGTGAACTCCGTCTTCCTCAATGGAGCTTTTTTTTTATATTTTGTAATTTATTTATTTAAATTTGTTTATATTGTATTGAACTAGCATACTGCTACCACACGGCAGCTTAAACTAATTTTAAATCATAAAGAATAACAAAGGGACTCACAAAATAGTGAAACATTCATTATAACAACCAAAATTATATATGTAGACGAAATGTTAACAAAATAGCACGAAATATTTACATAATAATATTAACTTTTTAAGACAGGTTTCTGGAAGACAGATCCTGTGGGTGGTGTCTTTTTAGTCTCCTTTTTCCACTATGTTGCATCAGCCGTCGTGCCAGTTGATTTCTGCATGAGATTTAATTACATCGCCAATCTTGGGAACGCCTAGATCCCTTTCTATGTCCCTAGTACGCATGTACCAGGGAGCATTGCAGATATTCCTGAGAAACTTACTCTGTGCCACCCGAATCTTATTTAAATGAGTTTTGGCAGTGATCCCGTAGATTTGGAGCCCATACTTCCAGATCGGACTCAATATAGCTTTGTAAATGGTTACTTTACTCTGTAGGGCCAGTTTATTTCTGGGAGACAGCAGCCACGCCATTCTCGCAGCTTTCGACAGGATCGTTTTTCTGACCATTGTCGTATGCTTACCAAACTTTAGGGATCTGTCCAACTGTTCTGTTCTTCGTGCTTGAGCACAGAGCCGAACAACGTAATACCTGGACAGGTTCCCACTCTCGTAGCGAAGGTGACATTTGCACATTTGCTGCTGTTGATGCCAATATTCCATTTAAGTGCCCACGCTTCGAAGCTTCGCACATACTCCTGAAGTGCTTGTGCTACAACGCCAAGAGATTGGTTTCTTGTAAGGACAGCAGTGTCATCCGCGTATGTGGCGATGAGTACGTCTTGGCTCTCAACAGCACGGACTGAACTATGTGTCGGCATGTCAGCAGTATATAGCGAGTACAGGGTGGGACCTAACACGCTGCCCTGTGGAACTCCAGCACATATTGGTCTCTCGGATGAGTTAGCTCCATCCACGACTACGGAAAACGATCTGTCTTCCAGAAAGCTGCTAACCAGTTGATGTAGTTGCGGAGTTAAAACTTGCTTTAGCTTACATTGAAGACCGCTATGCCATACCCTGTCGAAGGCTTGTTGGATGTCCATGAATACTACCACTGCATATTCTTTGTACTCCATGCCTCCAAAGCGAAGTTAACTACGCGATGTAGTTGTTCAGGAGTGGCTCCTTCTAAATCCAAACTGCCACTTTGGAATTGCACGTTCTACGCTCTCTAGTTTAAGGATCCGGTTTAGAATAACCCTCTCCAACATCTTTCCCAAGGCAGGAAGTAAGCTGATTGGCCTAAATGAGTTACTATGTAGCTTGCTATTCTAAATCACCTACGGGAAATCTCTGGCCGATCCCAGCTGTGAGTAGGAGCACAGCTTGCCAGTGTGGCTAATAATCTTCCCCATCGGGTCGGAGATTGCCCACCCTATGTCCCCCTACTGTCTTTCTTTTATTCTTCTTCTTTAGTTTTAGGCCTTAAATTAACCTTAAATTCTATACGTTTTTCTTCATAACTAACTCTTTACTATCTTGCTATAGGCTCTATAGCGCCACCGGGCATTCTTTGCTGTGAATAGGGGCATAGATAGCCGGACTGGCAAGAAACTTCCCTCAACGTGATGGTGTCGTTATTAGTTTTCAATTGAAATTTCGTGTAGGCTCTTAAATTTTTTCCATATACCTATGTATTATATAATATTTTTTGATTTGAGGCAGTCTTTAGACCAACGGCTTATGAAACCCAGGGCACCAAAGGCACGATCAGCGGTGGAAGGAATATGCTTGTCAAACTTGAGCTTGGGATCTATAGAGGTACCCAAATCATCAACTGACTTAATTCGAACAAGCGACTTATCATTAGGAATATAATTATTTAAAAAAACATTACGTTACACCATCAACGACTAACTTTATAGACAAACCAAATGGAACGACGGTCGCGAGACGACAAATTTGCTTGGATCAGGGCCACTTAGACTTCGTATTCTTTCGGGTGGCCCTGATGTATACGCGCTCGCATTCTCGTGAGAGCGCGAGAGCGTAATTTGTATGGCATCAGAGCCACACAGCCTTCGCTCTCGGTCTGGTGGCTCTGATATGAAGAGCGCTCGCGTTTTGTCTGTATGTATGTATGTGTGTACGAATGTACGCAGTGCAGCGTGTGGCTCTGATGTGAAGCAAGGCATCGCCGCGATCGCATCCCATTCAAACGTGTACCATTGACTGCTTATATGAATACCCATTACATTTGAATACACATATATTTTTTTTAATTAAAAGACTTCTCTCACTAGGTAGGCAGCGGAGAATGAGTCAACAAAAAGAATTACCGCGGGTGGGGACTATTTTATTGAGCAAACTTATGGTCTATTTATATGAATAACATTGGTATAAAAAGTGCTTATTAATTATGTGTGTTAAAGTGCATACTGATGTATTGCTTAATTTAGGTCAGTGTAGTAAGCATTATACTGTATACGATCATTCGCATGCAGTAAGCAATAAGTGCATGTGCGCAGTCAGCAACTTGGTGGTTGTTGTCTTGCTAGCCTAAATATTGCTAAAGTGTCAATTAGACAGTTTGTTTCTTTTTATGTATTTAATGTGTGTATTCTTTATGTGTCATGTAAATATTAATGTTACATTAGGTCATTAGTGTTGTGGTTTATTTAAATATTACGGTAGGTCTTAACATTCTCCCGGCCGTTGAATCGGTGATTCAACTATCACTTAGCTCGAACGTGAAATTCCGTGGGGATGGTTCTGGATGTCGAGGTTCCTTGTTGTCTTCTGGTGTTAGTGGGGTTGACCATGGTTTCGGGTTTTTCAGATGGCTGCTTTTACAAACAGTAGTGATATTAACAATCCACCATAAGCAGCTATGTGGTGATGTTGGATGTTATTGTGTTCACGAGGTAGGTTGAGCTGCAGGTTCGTCTTCAATTGCGTTTGAAGATCTGTGAGCTCATGGTCCAACATATCTATGCTGGAGGTTTGTTGCAGGGTTGCTGCTGTAGTAGTGGAATCGGTGGGACCTAGGTTGCCAAATCGTGCGTGTGAGATTTGACCTATGCTAATTGTTGCCCCGAACAAAGTGATGCTGGTGTCTGCATTTCGTGCGGTGCATCCGGCGGACAATGTGAGAAGTCCGGTTCATTTCAGTTGTATGGTGGATGGACTATTATTGCACACCGCCTTCAGCTCCACTGTTTTGTTTGTAGCAAAGATCCACTTGTTTGGCTGGTGGGTTCTGGACCAGATAACCTTGCTTCTCGTGGGTATCGTCTGGCAAGAGGTTGTTGTTATGTTGTTGAACAACTGGAACTCGCATCGATTCTCGACACTAAACATTGCCTGGTGGTCAAAGCAAATATAGCTATTGCTTGGAAGCATGATACATCGTTGTAGGGCTTCAGGTGTGAGTCCCACAAACTGATCTCTATGGTTGTTGACCGCAATGATGGGTGTTTTTATGTCCACGATGCACGATACTGAAGACTTCTAGTTCCGTTGTTGATACTAAGGGCAGCGTGATTTTGAATATGACGTGTCCATTAGTTGTGGTACCTTCAACTTGCATGATTCTGTATATTTGGATCACATCAGCAGTGGAGACGGGTAACATTTGATCTGGTTGAAGATGGTCCCGTATTTGGTCAAGTTGTTTTCTTAATTGTTTGGGCGAAATTAATATTGGGCTGATTGATCTATGTCGTATACCCGTTAACACGTCGACTATATCTGCTTGTATGCGTTCAAGACTTGCAGCGAGCAGCGTTAGTGAAGCAGTTAACATTATGCTGGCTTCTTGAAGGTGAGCTCCAGAATACTTTCCTCGTTCCTTATTTATGGACATGCTGTTCCAATAGCTTGAGCCGCTTGTCTGTCGATGTCATGTCTCGTCTCATCACGTTGATTGTTGCATCAAGTATCGAGGAGTGATTTTTGAACAACTCCAGTAGGAAGACTTCGTTTGTTTTCACCTTTCCAAGCGTTTCTGACATTTTCTCTGCATAGTTTGTGTCGAGTACCCCAAACATGCTGCTCGCGATATTTCCAACGAAGTGAAATGGGGATCTGCGTTGCCGTGAAATTCCCATTAATGCGTTCTCGCCCTGAAGTTCTTCAAGTGTATGATGAAAGTGCTGATACATTGAGTTGCATGCTCCCTTGTTTTATAACTCCGGGCACATATATCCGAGTTGGGTTACTCCAATTGAGAATGTTTTCATATCTTGGTTATATGAATTTAGGTCGTAATACGTTAGTATCGTCCACTCGCAAATCGCCATCTTCGATGTACCAATTTTTTCATAGAAAATTCCAGGTCTATTGGCAAATTTTGTAACTGCAATTGGCTCAGATAGTGCTAGTGGTAATATTAGGAGTATTGCTATTAGCATCGTTGTGACTGACGGCAGGGATAGCTTTCTCCTTTGTGTGGGAGGTTCGTTATCTTCGTCATATTTTTCCTCCCATAGATGTTGCATAAATATTTTTGCTCGTACAACGACAGGTGCAAATCGGCCCAATGGGTCGAATATTTGTGCTAACTCGGAGCACACAACTCGCTTGGTTATTTGTGTCGTTTGGATGCCTTGGGTTCTTCCACGGAGCTGGTCCTTTTTGGGCATCCATATAAGACCCAGAGTTTTTACACAGTGATGATCCAGTGATTCACCCAGATGAACATCATTGACAGTGTCTTCCTTTGGGATTCCTTTTAGGATTTGCTCATTATTTGAGCACCATTTTCGCAGCTTAAGTCCTGAGGGAAGCAGTATTTTGTTTAATTCCTCCTGAATAAGAACTGCTTCATGCGTTGACTCTGTTCCTGTCAGGCAATCGTTCGCATAGAAATCACTCTTTAGTGCCGCTGATCCTAGTGGTAGCTTATTGACGTTTAATTTGGTTTAATTTGGCTTTTGGTTGCCAAGAATGGAGCGGCCGTTTTTAGGCGGTAATACCTTAATTCCTCGTTGGGATTATTTCTCCAAACTATCATCTGATGGAATTGGTTTTCTGGATTTATCCATATTTGCCGATACATTTTTTCTATGTCAGCCGTAAAGACATACTTATGCGTTCTAAATCGTAGAAGTATCGCCATCAGATCGCTTTGCACAGTTGGTCCAACTTGCAATATGTCGTTTATGTCGGTGCTGCTATCTGGCTTTAGCACACAATGATGAGGAATGAAGTAGTTCCTTGATGGAAGGAGCTCGCGGGGTACTTGTTTCAAGTGTCCCAACTTTTCATATTCCATCATGAAGTCTACATATCCTTTCCAAATCTCTTCCTTGGTTCTTTTTTCCAATGAATAGAATCTTTTTTCTGCGATCTCCAACGAGGGCCCGAGGGCTGAAGAATGTTCAGAAAATGGCAATTTTACTATGAATCGGCATCGGCATGAATGGCAGCGGTTTGCAGATTGTCGATGAAGTGTTTCTTGCATTTTTCTTCACATGGCGTACGTTGCTTTTCCATGTTTTCGAAATTTTCGAGTGTCCAGAATCGCTCCATTATGGCATTTGTTTCATCTCCTGATGCAACTGCACAAATGGCTGATGACCTATTTGAAGCCTTTATTTTTCCGGCCACAACCCATCCCAACTCGGTTTTTTGCATAATTGGACCAGCGGGTATTTTATGTTGTTGTGGGAGCAATAGTGAATAGTAATGCTCAGCACCGATCAGCATGTCTATTTTACCCGGCTTGTTGAATTGTGGGTCTGCCAAAGGCAAGTTGTCAGGTACATTCCACCTTGACTTATTAATGGCTTGTGATGGTTGATCGGTGATTATGTGTGGTAATATGAAGGCTTCAAGTCGCATTGTATGATTATTATGCAGCGATTTCACTAGCACATTTACTCGCGCTTTGCGTGTTTTGGGCTGTCCACCGATACCTTCAATTCGAAGCGTGGTATCGTGTCGTTTTAGGGACAGCAAGGATGCCAGCCTTTCTGAGATCACGTTGATTTGTGATCCAGAATCTAGTAGAGCCTTGAACGTGGCTTGTTGCCCGTTGTTTCCTTGGACTGCTACTTTTGCTGTGGCAAGGAGATTAATGTTTTGAGAGTTTGCTGATGCTACAATTTGAGTTTGTAGTTCCCTGGGTCCATTTTCCAAGTGCAGCAGAGTGTTGTGCTTTTTGTCACATTTGAAGCACTTGAAGTGGCTTGGGCATGCCTTTGCCATATGGTCTCCTTTGAAGCAGTTGACGCACATTTTGTGGCGTTGCACCCAATTCAAACGTTCAGGCGTGGGTTTGGCGCGGAATTCGTCGCACCGAAATAGCAAGTGATTTGTTTTCTTGCAATAGGGGCATGCTTTTCCTGTTGTCGATGATGATGCACATGTTGCTCCTTTCGATTCCCCTTTAGCATTCCCATGTGTTTTGCTTCCAGTGGCTAAAACACGAACTCTTTGTTCAAGAAACTGAAGCATGGTGTCCAGTTTCTAAATTTCCTTTGAGTTGCTCAAAGACTGCTCATAGAGCGTCTTATTTGTGGAATCGAGTTTCTTTCGTAGGACTGCTATTAGTATAGGGTCCCACGTTGCGATGTCCAAGCCGAGTCCCTTTAGAGATGCAAGAGACTCCAATGTGACTATGTATAACTCCTTTAGGGATTTTACATTGTCATTGACTGCCTGTTGCATCAAAAATCGGTTTAATACCGTTGACGCTATGTCTTTTGGACTGTCGTAAACGTCTACTAAGATGTTCCTGGCGTGAAGATAATTTTCTTCTTTTAAGTCGATATGTCGTATCATCCTTTCTGCCTCGCCGATCACGCTGGTTTTTAAATACCACATTTTACGGATCGTGGGCAGGTTGGTGTTGTGAACCATGCACACAAACATGTCGTAGAATTGTGTCCATTTGAGAACGTCACCATCAAATTTTGGAATCGTTACCCTGGGCAGATTTATGTCATTAATGCTTTGTGTGTTGGTTTTGTATGCCAAGTCGCCATGTTGTCATCGGCCATATGAGTCAAGTCTGAACCTACTGCCATGCTCTAAAGTTCAATAATGAAACGAAAGGGATGTGTTGCGCGAAAAATCAAATTGCCCCAACTTGAAGTACAACCAGAGCCACTGAAAACTCTACTTGCTGTATATACCGCTGAATCGACGCATATCTTATCTACCATCAGGAAATATAACTTGCTCTTAAATGACTGGCTCCCTGCACTCGCTCCCAGATACAGATCATAATTTCCTTTAAATGTACTTCATTGGTGATTAAAGAGATGAAGACGACGATGTGGAAAAAATTGAAAAACAAAAAACCTGAAAAGGACACTGCCACTTTGCCCCATAAATAAACCCAAATCAGTAAGCTTTTCCTATAAACCTGTTTGTACATTGAAATAAGAAAAATATTATAATACATCATATTAAAAAGTTATATATATATAGTCAATGTACGAAGACACAAGACATAATATCAAAAGACAAATAACAACAAGTCATATACGAGATCCAATGCAATGCAATGGGAAAGAAGTCGAAATATGCAACAATATATACATAGGAACAAGTAAGCGAGCGCTTGGAAAAAGAATTGCCGAACATAAAGGAGTCGCGAATAATGGAAAAATTACAACAGCACTTCAGCAACATATTACAACAACGGGTTGTAAAGAAGTTCCTTAGCCGAGATACAAATCTCAGTCGAGTCAAAGTCCGTTTTCAAAAATATTTGTTAATCGCTGAGGCACTGACTGGCGGGGTTGGTAGACAACCCTGAATACCCCGATCCTGGTACACGCACTACACTATACACATCGAGCGTCACCCAACAGTTTATTTCTGACGCTAATATTAATTAAACCGTTACAGAGGTAATATTATAATCAAAACCGCTTACTTGTCTGACCGCTCTTGCTTGTTACTCCTTTTCGTGATCTCTTTTCTCCGTTATTCTAACGCGTCACTACGCACTGATCCGCACGCCTGCACACTTTCAATGTCAAACTCACCGTCTCGAGCTCATCGCGGCCAAGGTCGAGCGTTTTCGTTCTCTGCCTTAGAGCTTTCGCTCTAATGAGAGACGCGCTCTAGTGGTAGGCAACTGCCCAACAGTGCGCGCTTGCGGCGGTCGAGGGCCGTTAGATTCGAGTTCGAAATAAATACTAACTACTTATTTTAATTGTACGCGCTCCGTGCGCCTTTAATTGTTAACACTTAAGACTAATATGGTGAATATCAAATTAGCGCTCCTTGCGCGTTACTGTCTTACATCTAGTGCTCTCTTTGCACGTTACTACCTGCCGTCCTGCCCTTTGATGTTGACGGCCAATCATCTTGCTGACGCCATGATGGTGGTTGCCGTTCTCCTTCTAGGCGCATCGATGGTGGCGGCGGGGGTTGCTCCTCCTACCCATTGGACGCATCGAAGGCGGCGATGGCTGTCTCGCTCAGAATCTACCTCCCCCAACAGATCGATCAAATCAATCACGTCGTCGATATATGTCTCCGACCACGGTGATAGGCACGTAAACGTGGACCCTGCTTGCACCATGTCCTCTGGTGTTGGCCCGGTAGGCACCATAAAAGGTGGCGACGTTTCGACGACACTGTCGGGCTGCACCTCGAGCTGTGACGGTAGGGCTCGTCCGACGGTCGTGCTGGTTGGTGCTGACTCGATGGGTACGTGGGGAGGCGGTGATACCCCGTATACGCTGCCAAACAGCGTCTCCGGCTCTACCAGCAGTGGCGACCATCCACGAGCCACTACTGCTGGTGCCGGTGCGACGGGCGCTGGTGGATGTGGCGACCTCTCGTGCGCGCTCTCTGGCACCGGGCCTACTTGCGGTGGCGACATTCCGGGGGCCTCGATCGTCGGTGACGGTACGACGGGCGCTAGTGAATGTGCCAACGTCTCGTTCGCCTCGGCAACCGAAACCGTGTGCTGACGCTTCGTGGGTAACGAATCGACTCCACCCGGGGATGGAACCCGTTTGTCGGCTGCTTCCGGCTCCGATCGCTCCGCGTTTGACGCCGCCGGCGCTGCCGGATGCCCCCTGCCAATTGAATGCCGTGACGTACAGCTGGACGTCTTACGGCGCGGCGGGCGGCTGGTCGGCTTGCTTGGCACGGCTCGCCTGTCCACTTCCCCCGACTTCGACCGCTGAGTGCTTTTGATGCCACTGGCGTTGCCGGATGCTCTCCGTCGACCGAACGCCGTGACGTGCAGCTGGACGACTTAAGGCGCGGCGGGCGGCTGGTCGGCTTGCGTGGCGGGGCTAGTTTGTCCGTTCCCCCCGACTTCGACCACCCAGGCCTTGGCGGCACTGGTGCTGCCACGTTGGAGTGCGGGGCTTCCGCTTCCGACGCACAGCTTCCAGGGGACATAATCCCCGTCATCAGCTCGGTATCCCAAATGACGGTACAAATTTCCATTTTCGAACATGTAGTCTGGAAACTTCTCCGGCTTCTGGGCGATTCGTTACAGCATACTGGAAATCAACGGCAGGGGGATTTCTTCTCCACTGCCTCCTAAAACGTCTCCAGAGGTTGCTGCGACAGCGCGTCACCCACCACGTTAAGTTTTCCTCTCCTGTAGTGCACGTCGAATTGGAATTGCTGCAACTCCTGAGCCCAGCGCACGATCCTGCCTGATGGACTCTCAATGGAGTTCAGCCATTTGAGTAGTTAATTTCGGCCTTCAGCAATTTGCGGCTGGCGTAAGCGATCACCCTTTCCTGCCCCTCCATGGTCTGCGTCAAAATAGCGCCAAGCCCATGGTCGCTGGCGTCCATCTGAAGAATAAACTTTACGCAAAAATCGGGACATGCGAGGACAGGGGCCGTCGTCAGACTCTCCTTCAGTCGACTCAGGGCCTCCTCCTGTTTCGCATCCCACGACCATTTCCTCCCTTTCTTTAGCAACGCTGTCATCGGCTGCACCACCGCGGTGAAGTTTGGTACAAACCGCCGGTACCAATATGCCATCCCTAAGCACTGGCGTAATTCCTTCAGGCTCGCAGGCTCACTCCGTATCGCCTCCACTTTCTCGGGATCCGTCCTTATACCCTCCTCACTCACCACATGCCCTAGGTACACCAGCTCCTTTTTGAAGAACGAGCATTTCTTTGTGTTCAATTTTCCATTGGCCGCCCTCACCCTCCGGAATACCTCCTGTAGGTTGTCCACGTGCTGCTCTTTCAACAATGACAATTATGTCATCAAGATATGCAAATGCATGCGGTTCCAGCGTCGATATGAAGCATGCGTGCCTCAGCCGTTCCAGAATGTGATTGATTGAGGAGACAGGGTATGTATCGGGTACAGAATGCGCATTCAGTTGTCGGTAATCGATGCACTGCGGGATGGCTCGATTGCACCAGTCTGGAGGAGTTCCCCGACTTGGTCGTCAATCACGATCTACATGGCCAGGTTTTTGGGGAAGTAGCGCTGCTTTAGGGGCTTATCATCCTTCATGATGATCCGGTGTTCCGCTATGTGGGACACACCTTTGAGCCCGCCAAACAATTCCAGCTCCTCCTCCAAAAACGCCTGCAAGTCACTCCAGTTCTGCTGAACCCGATACCAAATTCCCTTTCAGCCTCTTTCCCGGTGGGTGCCGTGGCTGGTGACGCCGTCGGGGTACTTGGACGGGAATAACTCCTCGCTACTTAGCCATGGCTACCACTCCACTCGCCTTTCGAGACGACTGATGCGACCGTACCCAGCTCGCCCACGTCTTCTAACCTCGTGTTCTCCACCCGCGGACACTCAGCGCCCGTCTGGTCCGATCTCGCCTCTCCGTTCTGAGGCTTGGCACACCGCCGATCCCTTCTTCTGCCATTTGGTGACGCTCTCCCATCGGATTCCCTTCTCGTCCCCACCTTCCGCCGGGGTATGCCACCTGATGGCTCCTCGACGGCGTTGGACCTGGCGTTGCCCTGAACCCGCGAACTTCCCGTCGTCAACTCCAATTCCGCGTAACCACACCGTCGTTCCGATTGCGCATATAAAGTCCATTCCTAGGATCAGTTCATCCAGTTCATCATTATCAGGAACGTCATCTCTACATATCGTCCCGCCAAACCAATTCTCACCTTCAGCACCTACCTCGCGGCCAACACTATCCGCGTTTGAGCCGCTTGCAGCTCCCCGTATTCTCTTATTCCTCGAGCGCACTTTTCGCTTACAAAACTCCGCGTAGCGCCGTATACACCGTGGCTGGCACTTTCTTAGCACCGATCTTAACTACAGCCACTATCCGATCGTCTTCGACGCCCAACGGCCCATCTATATTTCTGGACGTTGATGTACTAGCGAACAGTACATACAAGTGGCCCAACGACACCAAGCACGGGCTTGTTAACGTGCGGACCCAAGCATAAATGGAACCCACCTCCCGCCCAACCGACCGAGGGGCACGCCGCATAACGTACGGTAGCGAAAGATCGCGGGCATGCAAATACAACAATACAACATTATACAAAAGTTCCTAAGGATTACATAAATAACGTAAGAGTAAAGTTTTAAGTGTAGAAATTGAAGTAGCATTACTTATTAGATGGAAAAGATTGTTATAGTTATAGCATAAGACTCGAAAGAGGTTATGAATAGCATAATTAGAACTACAAGCTTGAAGAGAAAGTGGAAGAAAGTTTCTAGAACATCTGATCGGAACTGCAAAACTAATTTGGCCGATTAATTCAGAAGAATCAATATCCCCATTAATTAGTTTGTGTAAGAAAATTACACCCAGCATGGTTCTACGATCAGAAAGAGAAGGCAAATTTATTAATAAAAGTCTACTACGATAAGAAGGCAAGCGAATGTTAGTATTCCAGTTAAGACCCCGGAGTGCAAAGAGCAGAAATTGTTTTTGTACCGACTCTAATCTATCCTGATGAACCTTGTATTGGGGACACCAAATACAAGAACCATATTCAAGAATAGGTCGGACAAGAGAAGTATAAAGAGTTTTAGTAATGTAGGGATCGTTAAATTCCTTCGACCAACGCTTAATGAAACCCAGGACACCAAAGGCACGATTAGCGGTGGAAGAGATATGCTTGTAAAACTTAAGCTTGGGATCTAAGAGGATACCCAAATCATCAACCGACTCAATTCGAGCAAGCGGCTTACCATTAAGAATATAATTATTAAGAAAGGGTATTCGCCTGTAAAAGGACATCACGTTACACTTACCACAATTAAGATTTAATAAATTTACCCGACACCAGGTTTGAAAACTATCAAGATCAGCTTGCAACCTTTGACCAGATATGAAATCAGTAGATGACAGACAAACCTTAACATCACCGGCAGACATCAGCACCCGGGAGTGATTTACAACAGAAGGAAGCTCATTTATGAACAGAGTAAATAATAAGGGGCCAAGATGACTTCCTTGTGGAACTCCGGAAGTAACTTGAACAGACCTAGAAACTAAGCCTTTGAAATAAACTTTTTGGGTTCTAAGAGTTAAATAGTTGGAGATCCAAAGAATTAAGTTATTTGGAAATCCCAGAAGGTGAAGTTTATGAAATAAAAGAGAATGATTAACAGAGTCAAAGGCCTTACTGAAATCAGTGTAAATAACGTCTGTTTGCTTTTTAAATTGAAATCCCTTAATGACAAATGAAGTGAATTCCAATAGGTTAGTGGTAGTAGATCTATATTTCACAAACCCATGATGGCAGGGTGAAATTATAGATCTACATAAATGTTGAAGTTGAGAAGTTATTAATTTCTCAAAAATCTTAGGAATAGCAGACAACTTAGAAATACCTCTATAGTTCTCAACATTAGACTTGTTTCCTTTTTTATGGAGAGCAATAATAAATGATTCTTTCCAAGTGTTGGGGAAAGAGCACAACTCCACGGACAGTTTAAAAATAAAAAATAGTGGCTTTAAAATACCTTCAGCACAGTACCTAAGCACACAGCTTGGTACTCCATCAGGTCCCGGTGAAAATACGGGCTTAATGGCCTTTAAATCACGTAGAAGCGAACTTTCAGTTATTAAAGGTCCAAAAATGCAATTGGAGTTATTTACATGATAAGGATAAGGCGAAACCATATGATAAGGTTGTGAACTATAAGTCGTTTGAAAAAATTCGGCAAAAGATCGGCAATAGCCTGATCTGAGTCAGCTGTTTTGTTTTCGAAAAATACAGTTGATGGAAGTGTTGATGACCTACGCTTCGCATTAACGAAGTTATAAAACCTTTTAGGATCCCGCTGAAACTGTAACCTACAGCTTCTGAGGTAGTGGTTATAACAGTGTATATTAAGTACAGAGAAGTTAGATCGGGCAATCAAATAGCGCGAAAAATCCAAGAAAGAGCCAGATTCCTTGAACTTTTGTACAATCTCGACTTTCTATTTTTTAAGTTAGTTAAATCCCGTGTAAGGGAACTCGCTCTGCAAATTTTCTGCCTGGGCTTGGCATCCTGGCTGGTAAGTCAATCAACACTTCCAAAGATGGGTGATAAGGATCTTCAGGAATGGATATAGGTATAGTCCGGGAGACAGACTAGAGCGAGGAATCCAAGACAAAAAAAGATCAAGTATTTTATGTAAAGAATTTGGGATACCATTGATTTGACACAATGACATCCCAAATAAACTATCAATAAAATCATGCTGAGTCGTGGGTGTCAACACGCTGGAGTCAGGACTAGAAATCCAGGTAGTTCCGGCAATATTAAAATCACCAAGAACTACAAGAAAATCACGATCAGAAAGCATAGATGAGACAGAATGTATAGCAGAAGCATGGGAAGAATAAACAGAGAAATCTGAAGAAGGTGGTATATATGAACAAGTAATAAACAAACAAACACCACAAAAACTAACTTTAACAGAAATAAATTCAATATCTACAGAGCTATCGGTTATTACTATCTTAGATGACAAATCAACGTCAACAGCAATAAGTACACCACCACCACGACGAGTAGTGCGATCTTTTCTATATATAGAGAATTTATTAGAAAGAATTTCAGAATTAAGAATGTCGGGCCTTGGCCATGTTTCAGAAAAGGCAACGACATGGAAAGGAAAAGTTAAGCTATTTAGGTAAAGATTACTAAGTTTACTACAAAGACCTCTTACATTCTGATAGCCCAATGAGAGGGAAGATGTTAGTTTTTTGAACTATCAGATACTACAATATGTGGGTTAGAACTACCACCGGAGGAAGGAAGTGAAATCGGAGGCCGATTTTTCTTTTTTACAGTATATTCCTTAATAACTAAGTGGTCA
This sequence comes from Hirtodrosophila confusa, assembly GCA_035043065.1. Taxonomy (NCBI): domain Eukaryota; kingdom Metazoa; phylum Arthropoda; class Insecta; order Diptera; family Drosophilidae; genus Hirtodrosophila; species Hirtodrosophila confusa. The sequence goes on from JAWNNI010000167.1 coordinate 523,677, forward strand.
GGCCAGAATTCATTGCAGCAAATATTGTTGAAATTTTCAGCCGGAACACTTATTTTGAAAGACGAAATTTCCCGAGGATAAGCAAATTTAAATTTCTCCACCGTAATATGGGCTTTTGACTTGGCCTGTATAAAGGCCTTGACATCATCAGATGTAGTGTCAGGGGCAAGCCGCGAAACAAAGATTTGTTCCCGTGGTGGAACAGCTACAAGGGTCGTATTACCATCCGTAATATGAGCATCCAAAGGAGCCATGCTAACGGTTGATTGACCAGATAATTCGACTGAAAGACTGACATTATTAATACTAGGCTGTTGGCCTGCATCAACACTGCTAACAATCACCGAATCAGGAATCTCTTCGGGGTCAGAAGAAACCACATCCATGGGTAAGATGTTGTTCTCGTCACTTCTGATCAAAATATGGGATGAAGGGGATGATAAATTAATCAACTCTAACTGTTTGGTAGCGGATGTAGTGGGTAAGTGAGTAGGGAGCGAAAGTTCATTAGGGCCAATGGACAGTCTAAGATTAGCCTTTTTCCGTTTGGGAGACTCATTTAAGAGTTTCATACTCTTAAACTCGGTTTCCAAATCGGAGAAACCATCAAACAGTTTTTTAAACCGAGCGAATATGTCTCCAAAGCCTTTCTTAGTCTGCCTCATAAATGCCATAATATCTTTTTCAACGTCCCTACATGATTCACAAGCCCACTTTAAGCCAGACTTGGACTCAATCTGGACGATTATTCTGCCGTTAAGGCCTGCACATGTCTCGTGTGAAACGTTGTCACACAGCCAGCAGCAAACAAAACCCATTTTTACGTTTACACGAACCTGGCAATTTTTATTATAGCAGACAACCATTATATTAAAAGAAATAATTTAAAAAGATGAAAAATAAATTAAAAAAGAACAACTGCACAAAAAAAATAAAAAGTACGAACAAAAAAGAAGGCACACTAGGGTTAAAACTGTTGACGCTGATTTGTACTTACGCACAACAACACCAATTAGAAAATATTAAAGCGCGGGCGTCGACCGAAATCAGCAACGGAATACAAAACAAAGAGAGAAACCGTAACCAACACCAACGATAGAAGTGCGCGAGAACGTTAAGCAAGCGTTGAGAGCGCGGATTAGTAGAAATACAAAAACAAATATACGCACAATGCAAACTGCACAAATCAACCACCAGCTTGCTTGTGATGATGTTTGTTGTTGTATTTGAACAAGTATTAGAAAAGTTTCATAAATTTAATTGCAATTTAATGTCCAACAATGTGTTTCACACAACCGATGTATAACACACGTCACAAGCACAAAATAGCACAAGTTATCACTTGATATAACGAGAAAAATACACAAAAGCGATGCGCAAGAAAAAAATACGTCCGTTGCGAATGCGAAGCGAAATCGAAAAAAAATGGGTTGTAAGGTCGCCGGCGCCTACCAGATCCCGGTTCTGGCGACGCCTCAGCGAGTTTCCCTGGTTGACTCTTTGGCGACAATCCCTCGCCTCAATGCCCCTTGCACCACACAGCCGGCAATCCAGGCGTGGGCTAGGACAAGTACGAGCAAAGTGCCGTTCACCCGCGCATCTGTAGCAGACTCGTCGTATATCGCACGGCGTAGTCTGTTGATGCCCCATCATCCGGTGGGTCGCCTCCTCATGTTGATCCGAGGCCGGATTGGGGATTGCTCCTCCACCCAGTGCCGTCGGAGTCGGTTGTGGAAATGCTCGAAACGGATTGTACGGCACACCAGGGCTACAATTCAAGTTACCGGGTTCGACCGGCACTCTAGGGGTACTAGTCCGTCCAGACAGGGAGCTATGCGTGTATTCTAGGTTATGTCTGCGCACTCTCTCGTATTCGACTGCCATCTGGAGGCGACTTATTACGAACCAGCGAGCGGCATCTATATCTTTACCATATGAGATTGCGCGATCCTCAAGAACGTCAGAGGGTCTCCTTGCCCGTCGAAACGCACGCCCCATTTCCTAACCTGCTGCGGTACGACTATCCGCTCCCTCGGGTCCCACTGTATCCGCGGCACTGTGGTCTCGGCAACGACGATGGGATGAGTGCCAGATGGACTCCCCTCGACGCCGCTGCTCTTGCCTCTGGAACCTAGTTCCTCTGGTATGTTAAACAATTCGGCTTCGCAGGCTTGCATTATAGTCACGAATCGCGCCTGACCGACTAGGCCACTCAAATCCCCTTCTGATTTGTAGCGCCCGCTCGAGCTCAGGTCGCCCACGGCGAGAGAATCTAGAACTTTGGCAAACTGAGCCTACGGTAAGGCGTGCCCAAATCGTGGTCCTTCGACCCCGGTCGAGTCGGTCGACAGCGAAGCGCTCGGAGTCGAACATATCGGAGATAAAAGGGGATACTACCCGCCGCACGTGGATTCGGGACAAGACGTGCCATGAGTCAACCGCGTCCCGCAGCCAAGACGCGTCCGGCCCCGGAAAGCCTGGCCGGCTACGAGCCGTGACAGGCCAAGCGATGACGAGGGAATGAGGGCACCGAGAGGAAAAGCTCGAGCCCCGGGTGGAGTCGATTCGGTACCCGCGAAGCGTCAGCACACGGTTTCGTTTGCCGAAGCGAACGAGAGGTTGGCACATCCACCAGCGCCCGTTGTACCGGCACCAGCAGTAGTGGCTCGTGGATGGTCGCCACTGCTGGTAGAGCCGGAGACGCTGTTTGGCAGCGCGTACAGGGTATCGCCGTACCCATCGAGTCAGCACCAACAAGCGCGACTGTCACAGCTCGAGGTGCAGCCCGACTGTGTCGTCGAAGCGTCGAGCAGATTCCACCCGAATCCCCTGACTTTCACTATTATTGTCACTAAATTTAAGTTAGTGTGGTAATACAGTGAGCCCAACTTTTATTCGTACATTTAGTATTTTGTACTTCAATGGCTATTGTAGATTAGGTTTACATAGTATAGTAATTTTTTTTGCTAGAGTAGAGAAAGGCAAATATTTTTAAATATATCATATGCACAAGGAGTACAGCATCAATATCAAAAAAAGAGCCGAAAAGACGCCTAAAAATTATTCGTACACTGTAAGTTCAATTTTTTCCAACACTCTAATTTACCGTTTTTTGCGATTCTCTTTTGTGCAATTCGTTGACATAAAAAATAGTAAGTGCATTTCTCTGAAATTTGAGATTGATATACACCAATTAAGTTAAAATTAGGAAAAAATGGGAAGAGGTCAGGATGTTTCTCCAGAAATCCGCAAACTAATACTTGAACTGTATCTAGAAAATCGGAGTCTTCGCGCAATTGGACAGCTTGTCAATAGGCCGCATTCAACAGTGCAAAGCATTATTAAGAAGTATACTAATACCGGTAATCTGCGCACAAATCACCATCAAGCTGGCAGACCAAGCATATTAACGAGAACAACGCAGTGTGGTAGCTTCTGTGGTCCGAGCCCGCCCCAGTCACCAGACTTAAATCCTATGGAGCACGTATGGAATTTGCTGGAGAAAAGGATCCGAAAATTGCAGATTACGTCCAAGGAGTCTTTAATGATAGCATTGAGCGATGAATGGGCCAAAATCAGCGCTAACGATTCCAACAACTTGGTTAAAAGCATGAAAAGACGTTTAAAAGCTGTCATAGATGCCAATGGGGGTCCCACAAAATATTAAAAATAATTTGCATTATGCCAATTTTAGTAATTAAGATCGAACTGCGCGCACTGTACGAATAATTTATCGCCAAAAAATGCCTTATTTGATTTGTTTGTAAGATTCTCTGGTTTAAAACTGCATTTATTGTTTATTGTTTTTAGAATACGCATTAAAAATATTACTTCATTATGCTCCATTTTTAAATTTTTTTAATGTGTAAACTGTTTACTGTCAACTTCAAGTGTACGAATAAAAGTTGGGCTGACTGTATATCAAAGTTGATAGTAACGTGCAAGGAGAGCACTAGATGTAAGACAGTAATGCGCAAGCAGCGCTACTTTTATATTCACCATATTAGTCTTAAGTGTTAACATTAAAAGGCGCACGGAGCGCGTACAAGTAAAATAAATAGTTAGTATTTATTTCGAATTCGAATCAAAGGCCCTAGTCCGACGCAAGCGCGCACTGTTGGGCAGTTGCCGATCCTGCCACTAGAGCGCGTCTCTCATTAGAGCGAAAGCTCTAAGGCAGAGAACGAAAACGCTCGACCTTGGCCGCGATGAGCTCGAGACGGTGAGTTTGACATTGAAATTGTGCAGACGTGCGGATCAGTGCGTAGTGACGCGTTAGAATAACGGAGAAAAAAAATCACGAAAAGGAGTAACAAACAAGAGCGGTCAGACAAGTAAGCGGTTTTCATTATAATATTAAGTCTGTGACGGTTTAATTAATATTAGCGCCAGAAATAAATGCTTCATGTAACCAGCCTAATAATTTAATCTAACCACTCCCCCCTGCATAGTGACGAGAAGCATAGTGTATTCCGGAGACAAGAGTGCAAGTGTAAAAGTGCGAGTGTCAGCTTCTTGTTTAAGACCAGCGAGTGTGAATGAGTCGGAGTGCGTCTGAGGCTTCGGCCCGGCCACTGTTAGGCAGAGTGTGTCCTAGGCTTTTTCCCGGCTACTAGCAGGTAGAGTGCGTCTGTGGCTGCGGCCCGGGCACTAATAGGTGGTGTGCGACTGAGGCTTCGGCCCGGCCACTATTAGTCGCTGTGCGACTAAGACTTCGGCCTGGCCGTGATTGGGTAGTGTTCGCCTTGTGTAGTGTAGTGTAGCCGGTAGAATCCTGGTATTTTGGGTTGTCTACTAATGCTAATTAAGAATTTTAAGTCTTCAAAGCTTTGCCCATTGGCTAAAAACCGCAATGTAACTAAAAGCCTCTTATTTGGCGTTATTACAAAATGACAGTGTCCTTTTGCTGAAGCTGCTAATCTCTTTATAGGTGGTCCCATCCATTCAAAGAAAATTCTTCATGTCCTTGAGCTCTTTCAAGAGTTTTTGTGTTTTTTGTTCAATCGTGTTCGAGGCAGTTGATGAATTCTTGTAAAAATTCCTTGCTCATTTTAGCACATGTTCTGCAATTTTTTTCACAAATGATGTTCGTCCGAACACTGTTCGAAGAGAATTCGAATGTGGACTGCATGCTTTATCGAAGCCACGCATATCTCTTATGCGAGCATTTACAATCGGTGTTAGAGTTTAGTTTGTTTTATTTTTTTTGTAAGCGTGCACTAACTAAATGTCCAAATGTTCAAATCAGGGGGGAAGAACCCCGACAATCCGGCGAGCTAGATCCGAGCGTAGTGAGAGTGCATACCCGGTGCTGTGTGAGCCCCGTTCCTCGTTGTTAACAACCGTCACCCGTTAAAAACAGGACCACCCTCTTAGCTCGTCAGAGTGATCAAGTAAATGCATTTCGCCAATGACTCAAACTGATACACTACACATTTTGGCCAATCAGCCAAATTAGCTTTGCAGTTCAATTATTTAAATATATTTTATTAATTTTACTATTTTCTACTAAGCAACTGCGCTTGCTGAACGGCAGCAAAAGGTCTTCAAATGTTTCGCATACAGCACATAGCATACAGCATTTATACCAGGCGAAGAGAAAAAACAGTAGCCAGAAATAACAAAACGAGTAAGAAACTCTCAAGTTGTAAAAGTTGGCTAGATACACTACTAAACCAGTGAACAAAATGTTTTGATATTTTCTGAAGCTGATGAAACATTGTCACAACCTTACCACATAAGATGCAATCAGTTACGGCAACTCGCTCAACGCTCTCAAGTTGGGTTGACTGGTTGTATAACGTGTGGTGCCCATAAGGCGACCGGGGAGAAACCGAGCAGTGGATAAAAGTCCCTTGAAGGAAGAAACAGTTCTTAAGAACAGAAAAAGACGCACTACTCATTAGCACAAAGGAAGGGCTCTCCTTAAGTAAAATCCTAACCATGGTTACACGTCGGCAAGGCAAGGCGTCCAGGACAGCGTAGCTAAAGTGCGCCGCACCGCCAAAGGTGGTCTTAGAGCGGAATGGATTGGGTCTAGATAATACCCAGTCACTCAAGGAGGAGATAGAGGTGGTGCTCGGGGACAAGGCAGGCATACGAGCCCTAACGCAAGAGACTCGGCTGGTCACACGGGATTTAGATGAGATGGTCGCAGATCAATTCAGGCTTGCAAAGGAAGCCTCTGCGGTCAAGAGTCTGCGCCCTACCTACAGTGTGTCCCAAACGGCTATCGTGATGGTACTTACCACATTGGTACCGAACATGCTCAAAGTGGTAAGGAGAAAGATCAGATGAACAAGAAAAGCATCAAAATACAGGACGATACTCCACGGCGCTACAAATGCCTCAGTCACATCGCCGGCAGATGTCGCAATCCTGTGGACAGGAGCAACTGCTGTGGAAAATGTGCGTTCCGGGAGTGCTTACAAGGTGGACTCTCTGGGCTCCCAGATCTTCGCGGAACACCTCGAGGAGTTGCCAACTGCGGAAAAAAACCACCACCCAGTGTTCTGGCGGAACAAAAGTATTGCATGGCGAGAATGCATCAAAGCTAGTTCAAGTTCACTAGTCGCCTTCAAGGCGGTCCAAGCGTATGAAGTGCTAAAAGCAGCTAGAGCGCTTAAGTTGAGGAAAGCCCATTGACCAGACTCGACCCAAACAGTGCACTGAGGATGGCCCCATCAATTCAATCAGGAGTATTTGCGGAGCTTTACACCAAGTGCTTGGCCGAGGGCCTCAAGAAGAAACCCCATTCTACCGGCCAATATACCTCCTGGACCCGGTGGGCAAAGTAATTGAGCGTCTAGTCGCAGACAGACTGTATTCTGCCATACCCAGAGAAGGTGGCTTATTGCAACATCAGTATGGATTCCCCGCAAGGCCCGGTTAACGCTGGGCGCCATGGGTAAGGTCGTGGCAATAGCCTCGGAGGGTACCAGGTGGATAGGAGACAGAAAGGAATACTGTCTTATAATAACTTTGGATATCATCATAAGCGCTCTCGAGCAATTCGAAATTCCAGGGATTCGAAATTGCAAGTGATTTGCAGTTCATTTAATAGCAGAATCATGGATAACGCAGACAACTACAGAACTACAGCTGGAGGATTTGTGTTGAGCCCAATCCTGTGGAACACCATGTACGATGGCATACTGCGCCTAAGCCTTCCACCGAAAAGCCACGTGATAAGCTTCGCAGACAACGTCGCTGTTGTTATGGTCGCAAATAGACTAGCTGATATTTGAACTAGCTCTGCCATTAGACGGAAACAGATTCTGTTCTGGTGAGCAGTAGGAAAAAGGTGGAGACAGCGCATATCCAATATCGGTGACATCGAAATACCCTCAAAGCGGGCCATCAAGTATCTGGGCATAGTGCTGGACACCAGACTCACGTTCCTAGAACTTTATACGGACGCGAACTGCAGGGCAGCAGTCAATAGTAGAGCGCTTTCGCGCATCATGTTCAATATGCTTGAGCTGCGCGCGAATTTGCTTCAGTTTCGTCAGTTACGTATAGCAACTTCGAGCTCGGGCCAAAAACCCATGCATGCTGCGCTGGCAACAAAGGTGGTACGCGTCCAGCAAGGACCGTTGGACCTACAGATTGATCTCCAGAATTTAGGCCTGGGTAAAAAGGGGGTATTAAAACTGTGCAAATGTATGTAGCAGGATGAAGGAGACATCTCCGACCCTCTAAAGTGTATACACTCTTGATCAGTATCAATAGTCAAGTCGATCTGGCCAAGTCCGTCTGTCTAGCCGTCCGTTTGAACGCACCGATCTCAGTAACAATGAGCTCCAAATTTTGTATGTAGGTTCCCGTATACCATACGCAGATTAAGTTTCTTTCAGATTTAAAATGTCTCCTAATGCACCCCCGCAATTCTTTAAAAACGTTTTGCAGCGACGTTTGCAGCTTGCAGTGCGCTGTTGTTTTTTTTTAATTTGTTTTATTTCGGAGTACAACAATATAAATAAGATAAAAGATAATAAGCAAATGCCTAGTTGAGACGGTGGTCTGATAGCCTCCGAAGATTCTTGAGTATCGTTGCCGCGAAGTCGCTTGTTTCGCTCCAGATCGCTGCGCTAGATTTTATGACAAATTCAAAGCTCAAAGAAATCTGTAATTTAATTATTCACCCAATATTATTATTACTATGTAAATACATAATTGCCGTTAAACTACGATGGTCTGTCCCTACGGTCATGATAGCTTTTAAGTTCCATCAAATGCAGAGTTCTGTGCCGGGGGTGACATAATATAAAGAGAGCTTTAGATGCAGTGGTAATGGGGCGACCCACAGTCTGTCGCCTATGTAAATTTGGTAAAATCTGCTCGCTGGTCATCTATGTCCGCGCCAACGGCTGACGAGGAGGCGATACCGATGCTGCTTGATGCACTGCCGCTTTGTTGCTGGTTGCTTTGATTTTCAACAAGCTATACAAATGAAAGTAGATTATTTCTGTCGAACACAACTGTGCGTGTTTATTGATTTCATACCTGTGAACGCAAACGCTTTATTTTTCGCAATCTCTCAAGCCAATTGGATGCATAAGGATTCTTCTTCTGAACACTTTGGTAGACAAGTGAGGCCAACTGCAAGACAAGTAAGAACGTTGCAGTAGGAAGTTGCCGACTGCGGTATACACTGTTCCAAGTCTTTCAGGCAGGAAAGGCCGGTCGTTCAAATCTTTCTAGAAGGCTATCAGACATCATCATATACAATTTATTTACTGTAGCTACACAAATTTTGAATATTGGTTTTCGCAGAATTGCGGGGCGGCATGGCAAAAAATCCCAACACTTGTACTAACGAGGGTGTATATCAACGTGCATACCAAATTGGGTTAATCTAACTCTAATATTGATGAAAAAATTGCGTTCACACGGACAGACATTGAAAATGACCGCTGCTGATTGTCTCTGCTTTGCGCTTTGGAAAATGGTTTCTTGAATAATTCCATTATTATTCGAAAGGGTTAAAACTTTCCCGGAATATAAATAAATGAATAGTTTTTTGGGAAGAGCTTCGAAATAAACATAAGAGTTTCATGCAACCGATTTTCACAAATTTTTCACCTTTATGGGTGGAATTTATATAAAAGAATACTATTGTAAGAAATTTATATTTTTAGCTCTAACGATTTGTAGTGTGCCTTGATCGTCAGTCAATATAGTATAAAAAATATTCGTAATTTGGTCGATACGATTTTAAGCCTGTTACATTCGCTTGCACTACTTAGGATATACCTCTTTAACATTTTTAATGGTTTGATGGTATAAATATGTATAAAATATATAGGTATATTCTTTTATTCTTACGTTTGCATGTAGTGCCATTTGCCTGGCTAGTAAGGGCGCACTGCGATCGGACACTATTCGTGGTTCTGGATGACAGACGAACTTTGAAATCTCAGAACGCGCCTTTACATAGACACGATTGGAATTTAGCTCCAACGGTTCGACAATCACGCAGGCGTAGTTAAAGTGGCCCTGTAATGAGATAAGTTGTTAAGTTACTTTCATGCAACTAGGAATTCAAATAAGGATAATACCGATATGGTGGTGAGATTGTATTCTTCTCCACTTTCATTGTAAATAATTTTTACAAAGTCGTTGCCAATATGCTTTTTCTTTTCATTGCAATTGGGATCGTCCTGCAGATTGGTGGGCATTAATGTAGCCACATGAAAGGTGACCTGAAAGCAAATTAAAATAAGTAAAAATGTGGCAGTGGGATGTTCCTGATCTCTTATAAACTGAAGGTATATACCAACATGTTGAAAAAATAATTTTGGAAACAGAGTATCGACACAAGCTGCATCAGCAGTCTTAAACTAACCTAACCTATGTAGCTGAAGTTGGCTGGGCCTACCTGTAGGATGTCATCTTTCCAGATGTACGCAAATTTCCCATCGGCACCGCTCTTGTCCAATCCAATGAATAGATTGTTTTGTTCCGCTTCCTTAAGGCTGACTAATGTTCCAATGCTACGTAAAAAGTCCACATAACGGGTACTTCCATAGGAATTGCGCAAAATCTCCACCTCATTGTTGCACTGATGCTTACCGACGTACAATACACCGATCTTGTGAGTCTCAAACGGTGGCACAAGATCGAGCAGCGCCAATGCGCTGGAGTGCTCTGGGCCTACCTTGAGCGGCGTCTCTGTTATCTCTAGCTGACCTGTACTATACAGCTGCAGAAACACAAAGCTAGGATTCATGCAGAGCTTGGCATTGATGGCCGGCGTAGCAGCACCAAAACTACGAAAACTAGTAGCTGGTGGTAATCGCGCTTTTCCGTTATTTACCTCCCGCACTACTGATATGGTCTTAGAGCGGACACGCATCATGTCACCGGCACCATTGTTGTACTCTGAGCCGACGCCGACGGCACTGTTACTGCCATTGCCGCTACTGCTAGACTTGGCCAGACCCAAAGCCGCGCCGCGCGCGCTTGTTACCTTGGAGCCAGTCGAAAGCGCTTGCTGTTTGGTTGAAGGCGCTGCCTGTCCTTGACTAGGTGACAATGGTGGCTTACCAATGGTGCTTAGCTTCAGCGAGGATGCTGACGCTGAGGTCTGGACATGAGTTGGTTGAGTGCTGCTGCCAGCGACTTGACTGCTGACATCGTCGGCTGAGTGCTGTTTGGGCGGCAATGTTCCTGACACCACAGGCAGCGGACAATTCAAAACTTGTGGTGCTTGCGGCGGCGTTGACCCGGCTATCTCCTCGGGTATGGCCTCGCAGCTGACACGCATATCTTTGGTGCTGTACTGAACGCTTTTCTTCTTTGACGGTTGTTGCGTTTCTTCAAGCAATGTTTTGACGGGTTCCGGTTCTTGTGAGAGCGGCGCTGGCTTAGCGGCTAGAAACGCTTGCCGCCAACTGGAGCTCATTTCTGGACTGGAGTTAACGCGTCGCACCGGATTGCGTGCTCGACTTTGCGCATCGCCAAAGGTCAACGTATCGTCATCGGCCTCGCCATCGCTGACGCTAAGCGCTGCATCTTTCCCACGCTTGGCCCCGCCAGTCACCCGTGGAGTGGGTATGTCAATTGCCGCTGTGCTACCACCGGTGGTATTCACAGAATGAATCTCCTCTTGACGCTGCAGAGCGCGCGCCTTAGCCACTATTCGGTTCCGCATTTCGGTAGCTGGTGGCGCTGTAGCTAGCACTGGTTCTGCTTCCGCATCTGGCATTCGGTTTGCTTCCTGTTGTAGTGGCTGCTGTTGCGCCTGCATCGTGTTGTCCGGTCCGAAGACGCCACCATAAGCAGTGGGTAAAAATAATGACACCATGCTATTAAAGGGAAGATCTTGACCAAAGCAATCGTTGGTGATAGGATTCTGAATGCGCGTTATCCATGAAATGTTGCCCGTTGGGCGCCTTATGTATACCTCGGCCCAGCCAGTGCAGGCACGCGCGCAAACTGGCTGTTGCACAACTGAGCCCGACTGTGTAGCAGGACTCACGCTGACCGTTGACAGCGACATTGAATTACCCAATAATGATGTGTTGCTGCCAGTGTGTGAGCCTTCGACTAGATTACTAGCTCCTGAAGCCTCCGGATTTGAGCCCCGTCTTGAGATCGCGTCTAGAGAGGCTGTGGAGCTGTTGGAGATTTGACGCTGAGGATACGCAGTAGCCCCGGAATTTGATGCGGATGAGGATGAAGTGTGCTCTGTGCTACCAGCGCTCTCGTTGCCGCTACTATGCTGCAAACTCAACTTAGTGTATCGGCGGTCTTGTTCAGGCGACAAAGGCGCCGGATCGCTAAGACTCTTTGAGTTCAGACTTATGCTAGAAGCCTTGCCAAGTTGCGCACAGCGATCACAGAGGCCGCTTCGTGTAGGGCCTGATGGGCAGCCTGACGTGGTAATTGTAACAAGATTGTGACCCACCAACCAAGTTTGAGAGACGCCGTCTTTTAACAGATACTCAACGGCCGGTAAGCTGCAAAAATATGTTAATAATGACAAGTACATAAAAAAATGCACACTTAGATACACACCGCTTTGGTAACGACGGACACGGTGAGAAGGTGTGACGTGCTAGAAAATCAAAGCACGTCTCGGCCAACTCTGTGTGAAAGTTGCGTAGACTGTTGTTCATCAGCGGACGCATCTCGGAGTCGTTGCGTGTCGCTGCGCTGTTTCGACTACCACGCTCTGTGAGGCTGGTGCTGCGCTTACGGTTCGAGGAGTCTTCATTTACGTTCAATGAATTGATATTATTAATATCGTTGCACAACATTTTGGCATTCGACTGCATGGACTGTAAGCAAATATTGTGCGAACCAAACCGATAAGAAGTATAAAGAATGGACTTACCGACTTGATGTAGCCCACGCAGTTCTTGCGAAGCTCAAGCTTACATTTGAGAAACCACCCCGCAATGACGTGATGAGCCAGTGATACGGTGTAGTGGTCATAACGATGTGGTTTCGTGTATGGCAGTGATATTGCAAACACGTACATGTTTTGCATGGGCGTAAAGTTTGTGAAGAGATGGTTCGATAGATGAATCAAAACTGTTGAAACACAAAAAGAAACAAATACAAATAAAAACAAGTAAGAACGTTGCAGTCGGACGTACACGACAACATAATACTCGTTTTCAAGTCCGGTATAATTTGGTAATTTTTTGTATTTCAGTATTCTTTATTTCAAACTTCGTGAATCTACCAGAACAGGTGTATGAGAGATACATTTTGCTCATTTGCGGGGGAGTGGGTGGGAACACCAAAATTGTTTTGGTCAAATCTGTCAAGGGAGTCAACAGTAATAGTAGCCTGCTAAATTTGGTAACTCTCTCTATATAGATTTTCGTCGTTCGCGGAGGAGGGGTTGGCAAAAACTTGTTGATGCGGATCTGTCAAGGAGCTCAACATTAGCTTGTATATCAAATTTGGTGACTCTACCTATATAGGTGTGGGAGATATAGATTTTGCTAATTTAACAATTGCTAATTGTCAACAAATTTTTTTTGCTTAATTGTGCAGTGCGTCTACAGTAGTGTGTATGACAAATTTAGTGACTCTAGCTGTGAAACTGTATGAGATGTACCCCTGTGAAAAACGTGTTTTGGGGAAGGCTTTGACGGTATGCGCGGAAAAGGGGTGGGGGTGACAACAAATTTTTGATGCAGATTTTTCAAGGAGGTCAACATTAGTCTGTGTCAAATTTGGTGACTCTAGCTGGTTTCCGCAAAATTGCGGGGTAGGGGGTGGAGGTAGGGTGTCGATCTTGACACTTTATAAATTGAGGGTATACACCAACATGTGTACCAAGTTGGGTTGCTCCATATTCAAGGGTGTGGAAAAAAAAAGTTCATACCGACGGACGGACAGACGGACAGACGTTTCATAAGCCCAATATACTCTTTTTCAAATTTTTAACTGATTATAATTAAACCCTACTTTCAAGAGAGTATCGCTTACAAGAGTTCAGTTTTTATACCCTAGCAAAGGGTATTATAATTTTGTCGCGAAATGTGTAATGCTCTGAAGGAGACGTTTCCGACCCAACAATGTATATATATTCTGAATCAGCATCAATAGCCGAGTCGATATAGCGATGGCCGTGTGTCCGTCTGCTTCTATGCAAACTAGTCTCTTAGTTTTAAAGCTATCATGATGAAATTTGGCACAGACCCTTCTTTTTGCTGCAGGTAGAACATATGTCGGAACCTATAACATATAGCAGCCATAGGAATGATTGGTCGACAATTGTTTTGTATGAGAGTTTATACAATGTGAGTTAATACAATTTGGTCAAAATCGGCCTACTATTCCACATAAGTGCCATGGATCGAGTGAAAAATTTGTTTTTCTATGATAAACTTTTGTTTTTACAAATATTACATCCAAACTAGGTGCGGGTTTTATTATACTTCAAGTAGTTTCCTATAATTAATAATAGGTCCCAGTCGAAAATTGAGTTTTGTTTAAAAACTTTGCTGCTAGGGTATATAGCTTCGGCACTCCGAAGATAGCCGTTATTTCTTGTTCATGTTTTAAATTACTTAAAGCTCACAAAAGAATAGAGGTACATACTAAGTAGTAGAGTTTTGAGTAATGTCTATAACTTACGGGATAAGAATTCAAGCACTGGTATAGCCACCGCGTTTGTGTCGGACATTTTGCTCATTTGAAGTAGCACGTCTGGCAGCTTGCGCATAAGTGCTTCGGGTATCTCTAGTATCAGAATAGTCATTGTATTGATGCAAACACTTGCAATACCGGTAGGTACGCGCGAGTTGAGCGCCGTAATAATGTTGTAGTGTTGTTGTGGTTGTATACACTCATGATAGATGACTAAGGAAGCGATTGCGGGTAGCACAAGAGCGTGGAACTCATCTGTGGGTCGCTTGAACTTATTGTTGCTGACTGAGTTAATTTTGAACAAAGTGTTTGCTAACTCTTCAATGTCGTTGCTCTGTATAAGAGCTTTGTTCTGCAGCACCTTGGGGAGTTCTTTGATTACCAGCTGAAAAACCTGGTAATCAGAGTCATGCTCTAGACAGCGCACAATCAATTTGCAGGCCCGTCGTATAGAAATTGTCGTTGTTTGCGATTGTAGTGTTAGCGGTGAGTCTATGCCCAAGTAGTGACTAAACTTCAAGGTTTCACTGCTACCGTCAGGATAGCCAATATGATAAGAAGCATTAGCACGTGCCTTCAGCATCCAGTTGAATATCTGCAAGGTATTGTATGGGGTAAGGAACTAAAAGCAAAACTCATACTATTTCATTCACCTTACGACGCACAACGCTGGCCTGCTCAAAGACCTTTGGCCGATCGTAGTGCAGCTCTAGGTGATCCATTAATATGTTAAAAATTTGTATGGCATGGGACGAGGGAAGGCGATGTAGCTTTATTCCAAAAACAGCAACCAGTCCATCTATAGCTGCAATAATATCACCAATCTCTGACTCAGTCTTAATAATAATGTTGCTCCCCGCCTCCGATGAGGTGCCCTCAGACGCAATTTGACGCATCTGTTCGAACGGCCGATTAATAAGGGCCTTCAATATATCTAACAGCTCCATACAGCGTTTTGTGTCACAATAGGTTGCAAAGTTGGCGAGTGCTCGAGCTACCGCCATGCGCACCTGCACGTTGGGCTCTTGGTGAATCAGCGCCAATTGCTTTACAACAACGCGATCAAGTATCTCTTCCTCATAGCTGGAACGGTTCTGATTCATGATTTGCACCAGCGAGTCAATCGTTTTGATGCGGACATTCACGTTGGTCATGCGATAATAGCGTTGTACGAACTGAGTCAAAACGTCCAACCATTTGGGTCGCGTGGCAGTAACGCGTCGCGTCCGATAGTCGATCAGTGCCAGTACAGAAGTCTCTGAACGGCGATCTGCGACCCGCTCGATAAGATCGTAAATGCGATCTACATTACCAAGTAACTGCGCTCGCTCGTCTTGAAGCAACTTCTCAATGCAGTCAATGTTCTCGTGGAAATTGATTTGTAAATGGTACAAACGATCCTGTTTTACATCCGAACGCTCTGCAATTTGATTGTTTAGCAATGGTTGTGATCAATATTTAATAGAATACTAACCATAAAATTCAATATTGTCAACAATCGCTGACATAATATCACAGATCAGATCCCATGTGATCTCGGAGAGCTTATACTTGTTGATCACCATGCGGACGCTTAGAATTACTTCATAGGTGACGATTACCTGGCGGCTATCCAGTGCCTAAACCGATTTATTATTTTTAAAAAACTATGGGAGTGTGTAAATATCATTCATTTGGACTTACACGCAGGAAACCCGTTAAAACATTTGTTGCGTAAATCATTGGTGAAACCTGAAAAATTATATTCGAGCCAAAGATGTTCATATTAAGATGAAAGACGGCGCCACGAAGGAGTTGTGCATCGTCATACTGAGCGCGATCGTTGAGTATGTTACACATCATCTTCATAGAATGGTAACCAAGCTGAGTGCCCAATAGATTTTTCATTATCTATAAAAATAATGGAAGAAACGATGTAGCTTCAAAAAAATAGGAATTTTTTTGTTAAACCGAATAGATTCACTTCGTTAAATGAAAACAAGTAAGAACGTTGACCTTTATAAACTGAGGGTATACACCCACATGTGTATCAAGTTTGGTTGCTCTAGTTTCAAGGGTGTGGAAAAAAATTGCGTTCATAAGGACAGACGGACATTGCCCAAACCAATATACTCGTTGTAAAAAAATTTATTTTTGAAACAGATTAAACGGATTGGCATTCTAAATCGGTGGGCCGAAGCTAACTTATCTAAATTTCGACCGATTTTTTCGATGCCAGCCATGTGACATAGGGGTGCGATTTTGACAAAATTTAGCCAGCTTGTATTGAACGTAATAAAAATTCGATTTGGTGAGTTTGGTCAGGATATCTTCATATAAAAAGTTTTTTTTTAAAGTTTTTTTTAAAAGTTTTTTTTAACCAAAGCTGAAGCAACGTCCAGTTAAATAATTATTTATTATTATTATTATTATTATTATTGCACTTAACCAGGAGCTACCCCGCATTTCAGACGCTGAAGTGATAAAAAAAATATAACAAGCTTTTACAGATTTGACCTTGACACCATCTTACAAAATCGCACGTAGATGAAAGTTATCAGTATTATTTATTTTTTGTGATAGCTTTGAGTTTGTATAATGAGTTTGAAGTTAATGATGGATTGCCAACAGCACGAAAATTAATAATTTTATGATATCCCTAAGATACAGAAAGAAACTAACATGTTTTGTACTTAAAAATAATAATTTGTACGAAAAAAATGTAAGGGCAAAAATTTAATAACAAAACAAGTGTGATTTTTTATATATTATTATACGTCGCTAAACACACATTCTATATTATTACTAGTTGTACCCTGCCACACTTCGCTGTGGCGCATTGTTGTTGCATGGATGAGAAAGTAAGAAATAAACAAATATAAATTCTAGGGTATAAAGAACTTACAAACTGATCTGACATAAACCTTCTCTCACACATTTGACCTTAATGCTATTTCCGTCCGTGGTGAAGGGTGGGAGTAAATTTTTCAAGTTTCATACAAAATGTTCCGCTCGTAGGGGGTAGACTTTACAACGTCCCGGACTTTGTGGTCACAATCTAAACTGATTATATATACATATATATATTTTTTTCCCGTATACATGTGTACTGTATGTTTGAAATTATTGATGACATTTTTCTCGCGATCGCCGGTATGTTAATGACGCGAAAAATAGATGAAAACAATTCTTAAAGCAAACTGTATATTGTTTCAAATTTTGAACTCAATCGGTGGAGAATTTACGGAAAAATATATAAATAAATCAGTTTAGAGCTAGATCTTACAGTATGCAGATCAGTTTTGAATTAAAAAGGAGTATTATTTATTTTCTTGATCAGTATCAATAGCCTAGTCGATCTGGCCCGTCCGTCTGTATGAACGCGTTGATCTCAGGAACTACAAAAGCTAGAGACACCAAATTTGGAATGCAGATCAAATTAGTCTCAGATACCTCCGCACCCTTGCAATTTGATAGAAACGTTTTGCAGCAACAACTTTAAAGATATACCCTTGGGATGATTTGACATGTATAATGCTTGCGTCATTCTAATAATAAGCACGGAAGTTATTCAACAAACAAGATGCAGTACAGCAGCGCAGCTGCCACTTGAATGGCTCGCTAGCAATGCAGTCGCTGTATGCGCGTATTTGTGTATGTGTAAGTATACAAAGATGTGTACAGGGAATACTGTCATGGTACATAGAGTCGCGTAGTAGAGTATACTCGACTAGACCATTCCTACTTGTTTTTTATACCCTAGCAGAGGGTATTATAATTTTGGCTCGAAATGTGTAATGGACTGAAGGAGACGTTTCCGACCCAACAAAGTATATATATTCTGAATCAACATGTCCGTCTGTTTCTTAGTCATTAGCATTCTCATTAGCTATCGTAATGAAACTTAGCACAGCTTTTCTTTTTGCTGCAGGCAGTACATATGTCGAAACCGGCCGGATCGGGCTACCACAACATATAGCTGTCATAGGAATGATCGGTCGACAACTATGTTTTTGTACGAAAAACTTTTTTGTTTATGAAGGTATCCTTACCAAACTTATCCAAACAGAGTCTCTAGAGTGTATACAATCGTCCAAATTTGGTCAAAATCGGGCCACTATATCACTATATCAAACTTTTTGCTTAAACAAATATTACATCCAAACTAAGTGAAAGTTTTATTGTACTTTAAATAGTTTCCAATAATTTTATCAAAATCGGACCACAGCTGTATACAAATTAATTCCTGCTAGGGTATATAGATTCGGCACTCCGAAGACAGCCGTCCTTTCCTGTTTTTTGTTGTTGTCATTTTGTGTGTTAAAGTACAAGTTGTCATGTTGTCATTGGCCATATGAGTCATGTCTGTACCTACTGCCAGGCTCTTAAATTTAATAAAGGATTGAAAGGATACCTTGAGCAAATACTGCAAATAAAATGTAATGGAAAAAACAGTAAGGTTTTGATTTGTTTACGACGTTTGCCGGGACAACTAGTTGGTTGATATATTGATATATAGTAATAGATAATAAACGATTTGAAAATTACCGAACACATCCTGGTACACTAACACATACACACACAAAGCAACATGTGGTGGCTGCTTCACTCTTGAGCTATTGCGCAAATGTCAAATTAGTAAGAAACTACAGCTACTATAAGAGGTAGATACACAAAATTTGGAATTTAGGTTCCTATATACCATACGCAGAACAAGCTTGTTTCAGATTTTAGATATATCCCCCCGCACCCCCGCAATACGATAAAAACGTTCTATAGCAACAATTTTAAAGATGGAATATATGTATAATACTTCAATACTTCATTTTAATCGATCAGATAATAAACACGGAAGTTATTCACGAAAGAAGATTCGGTACTGCAGTGTGGGTGTAAGCAGCCGCCACTTAAAATACCTCGCTTGTAGTGCGCTGTCGCTTGGTGTGTGCATATTTGTGTATGTGTAAGTGTACGAAAATGTGTTTGCAAATTTTAGACCTGAGTACAGGGAATCTCGTAGTCGGTTATAGGATTCTTAATTTTTACGTATTTGAATACTATGTTTATTGTTCTATCGACTTGAAATTTGTGCAGTAGAACAAGAATATAGACTTTTGAAAGAATATGGAAAGATCTGCTAATCAAGTTGGCCTGGATATAGTTTCGGTTCACTAATCATTATTTGGCAAATGTTAGATATTCAGAACAATTATTAAAACACCATGAAAAAACAGATTGTAAAGGAGTTTATAACCGTAAAGAAGGTGTACCATCTACCGCGAAAATCGCCGCTACCGCCACCAATAGTACGACGGCGTGTGCTTGTCGTGGGTCGCTGTACGTTAGATATGATCACCGTATGCGATGAACATCCTAAGCCCGGTAAGGTACAGCGTACCGAGGACGGTTTCTGGCGTCTCGGCGGACATGCAGCCAATATATGTAGCGTTCTGCGACGTCTAGGTACTGACGTCGAATTCCTTGGCCAACTAAGTAGCGTCGCCGCATTTGAGAGCCTAACCTCCAGCTTTCAGACCATGGGCATTGAAATCTCCAACTGTCCACGCACTCCTCAACAGCCACCGCACCAGAGCATAGTCGTTGTGCGCGGCCATGGCACGCGCACCACCGTCGAGTACTCTAAGCGTCAGCACGAGCTTACCTACCAGCAGTTTGTGGGTGCAGTCGACTATCGTAAGTACGCTTGGATACACTTTGAGGCGCGCAATCCCAAGGAAACCCTACGCATGATGCAGGCTGTGCGCGACTACAACGCGCGCTGTGAGGATGCTAACATTGTGTTATCCGTAGACCTGGCTAATTTGCATCCACTTAGCCTTCTTATGGCTAACTTGGCGGACTATGTGCTGGTACGAAAGCAGGTCAAGATTACATATGGCTACATGAATGGACGCGAAACGGTGTGGGCGGCGTGGGAACAGATGCGAGTGGCACACAACCACTGGCTGGCGAGACAGCCTAAAAAAACTCCGAATCCAACCGTATATGACGCACAGACACAGGACGGGACCAGCTGCACCGTCCAAGCACGACACGAACCTATCCTTATATATAATAACTACAGCGAAGGCGCCAGTTGTTTAATGCCAGATGGCACATATTTTAAAGTGGGCGGTCACAAGCCGCAAAAGATTGTGGACACCATTGGTGAGCACGACACCTTCGTGGGCGCTGTGATCTATGCCATGCAAGAGGTTAAAATGCCCCTGCGCGATGCAATAGAGTATGGGACGCGCGCAACCTGCCTTAAGATTTCTAAGTTTGGGTTTGATAGTTTGCGCTGCATGCCCAAAGATCTGATCAGTTGCTATTACGCTTGAGTGCATATGAGAAAATGAGAAATATTATATGAAATAACTTAGACTTTAATATACAATAAGATACCAAATTAAACATACGTTTTAAAACATGTAATTCAAAAGTATTAGTGACTTATTTACAATTTAAAACTAATACGCCAATCAAAAATCTTAATCTTCCTGGCAATCAGCAATCAACTGTATCCACACGTATGGAAAATTCGTACTCGTTATATGCTAGAAAAGGCATTAACACTGGACCCCACTGGTATATAGGTCTCCCATGTGTGAATTTTGGGATGCTAAAAAATCTTTTCCGACAATCCACTTTATTAACAGTTGTCAAGACAAAATGTGCTTGCAATCACTAAAAAATTCATTGATACTATTTTGTTGCTGAATTATATTCAGTCAGTATGTTGGTAGATACAAAAATGTAACCCGACGAGACGACTCAGATAATTGATAGATTGTATTGAAATGCTCAATTGTAAATGGTAAATTGATCCAATTTGGTCAGATTGTATAAACTCTCCAACGACTCACTTTGGGTGTTTTGTTTATCGATAACAAACCTAAGAATCGCTGGGATTGTGACAATACAGTAAATAGACCATCCACTTGGTGCGACAGCATCGAGTCGCCCCCTTCCGCCCACCATATACATTTGAAATATAATTGCATTATTATATCAAATATACTAGCCAAACGCAATTGTTGACATATGTAGGTCATAGAAGCATGCTCAGTTTGTTTATCTTCTGGAAGCAAATCCTATGCCACATACACATACAGATGCACAATATCTGTATGTATGTGTGTGTACAAGAATTAGAAACGCCAATCGATCGTGAAAAATGCTCACGCCTTGAACGATTTTCGTTGACACAATATCGCACTTGTAAGTCGATGCATGTATATCCTGGAAATAAATTATAGTTTTTAAATAGTTTTCAAACGGGTTTGCCTGTAGGAATTAAAAATACCAACTTTAATTTGTTCTATTTTGGTTCATATGTACATTGATTTTGAAAATGATGAGAATTCTTCTAATTAAAATAATTATACGAGTATTCGAATGTAATGGGTATTCATATAAGCAGTCAATAGTAAACGTTCGAATAGGATGTGATCGCGGCGATGCCATGCTTCACATCAGAGCCACACGATGCGCAGCGTACATTCGTACACACATACATACATACAGACAAAACGCGAGCGCGCTTCACATCAGAGCCAGCAGACCGAGAGCGAAGGCAGAGTGACTCTGATGCCAAACAAATTACGCTCTCGCGTTCTCACTAGAATGCGAGCGCGCTTCACATCAGGCCCACCCAACGGAATACGAAGTCTAAGTAGCCCTGATCCAAGCAAAATTGTATTGTCAGTGATAAAAGCGAAATTGTGGGCAACAAATTACATAGGATTAAACATACACAATACATTTAAAATTATATGCAGCGTAAAAGAGAATGCAATGTTTATTTTTAACTTTTAATACGCTGATACGCTACCGAAAGTCGAAGAGAACACGTATCCATTCGGATCGGAACTAGGAACAGAAATTCGTAAAACGTGCGGAATTCATGTTTTTACTTTTTGAAAGCGTTTGAAATAGGAAACAAGCCAGCATGCCTTTAAAATAGTGATTGTAAATCACATTCCTACCTGATTCGAAATTTAAATAAAACTTGAGCTACCTGTGGTATACAAGAACATACATACATGGCAAATTTGGTGTCGATGGCTTTTATAGTCTGTGGAGTCGACGCGTTTAGGACGGATACGTACACGCTGTTGATGCAGACCAAGAATATACATACTTTATATGATCGGAGATGCCCCCTTGGACCTGTTACATATCTTTGCACAGTTTTATAATCCCATTTTACCCATTATTAATAGATATAGTCGGACAAACCTTAAACGATGCCTGGCAATATCTCGAATGGTTTACCGTCCGACATAGGGTAACTATGCACTGGTGTAGTGGTTCGCTAGGAAAAATGGTATAACCGATGACGAGTTCTAAGATAGTCAAGCACTGTAGTCCAATGTCATCGTCGGCAACAGTGCAACTGAGTTCGCAAGCATTCCTAAAAAAAAAAAAAAAGAGCGAAGAGATAAAAATCGTTAAGCTAAATAATATAATATATTATATTCTAAGCACCCACTGTACAATCCCGACGAGTATATCTTTGTCCAAATGAGCCGCGTTAAATTTAATAAGATTAACCAACATGTCAAGGTATGGGCACAACAAATCGGCGTTAGTGATTGCTGGTATCCAAAGCAACATAAATTTCCCAATCTGATCCAGATAATAAACAATATTAACGAACAGAATAATTTGTATATTGAAACTGCATGGCTGCTCACTTTCTCCTCAAAGTTAGTAATATTCTTTCCGTTTTCTGTGAGTGTATCGAGTAGTTCTAGGAGATGACGCAGATCCTCGTGTGCTTCATGATTTTGTACAACCAAAAAAAACTTTTCCCGCATTAGCGTTAAGTTTTTGTATTGTGTGTGAATAAGCCGCTTGTAGAAACTTAATGCAATCTGGCGCGTCTCAGCCGGTTTGTTGGGAACAATGAGGTCGTTGGTTAGATGCCACAACTTTGTTATTGACGTCTAGATGCAGAAAAATAGTATGAAGGATGAAGTCTTGCTTTTTAGGCCACAGTATATCCTTACCTCATCCAAGTTAATATTTTGCAAATGTAAATCACCCAACTCCTTTAACATTTTACAACGCTGTGCAATGGGCTGCTCTGGTCGCAGCTCATGCTCGAATTCAGGACGCAAAGTACACTCGCCCGTACTTCCAGGAAAAATATCCAAGTTACTAAACCAAGCATTTGCTGCAAAAGTAGAATTGCCTGTTGGTTTCGTTCCCTTTAAAAAAATTTTAAACTTTGATTTATCTTTCGAGCTCATAATTAATCGTTGTATTTTAAGCAGCGAATCACTATTAACTTCAATTTAGATAACAAAATGTAATTTTGGGTAAGTACAGCAGTGGTAATAACAGCTGACTGCTGGAAAATAAATCAATGTGCCCTAACAGATTACAGCAAAAGCAAACACAAATGTTAGGGGTACTCCCCACATAACGATTAATTGCAGCATCAACCAATAGTAGTGGGTTGATGCTTCTGATATTATTTTCCCTTGCTTACATACAAAATACCGATCATTTTATGACGCATTTCGATAAAAACACATTGTATCACAGTCATTTAAATTATTCGTAATTTTTCTATGGCCATGTTCTATGATACATTTTCATGGATTATGCACGATAAATTTGGTATCGATATATGGTATCAGTCGCGCTCCCCAGGAAGACCATAGTAATCAGATAAAATATCTTGGATCAAGACATGCTGGTAAACATGGCCATCATATCATATTGGTGACATGGGAACAAACGGTCCACAATTGAGTTATCGTATGAATAACTTTTTTCTTAATGAAGATATGCTGACCAAACTCACCAAATCGTAGAGTCAGTGTAGTTTATATTAACAATGAGCCCAACTTTGTAGACTCCGGCACACTGTGTAGCGTTTATTTTTTGCATATTTCTATCATGGTTTAGAGACACTAGGTTACTCCATGTGCATGTTCGTTCCTCGTCTTATAGCCCATTTCCACTACAGCACATTCACCACATTTTTCGTAATTTATTTTATTTGGCAAAAATGTGACGTTCGTGCCTGTAGAAAATCCCAAAGGGAAAAAAGTCGCTTTATAAATGTTGAAATGTGACAATTTTAGGTGGTAGTGGAAATAGGCTATTATTCGGGACGTTAGAGCATGACGTCATATGACCCCACGCATTTAAAAAATGTTTGAATATCAACGACTTATTATTAGAAAACCTTATTGCTTCGCTGTAAATTAAGTCAGAAGCGAAACCCACTGTAGGATCTTGTAGATAATTGCGTGACGCATCGATTGACATATTTTAGATCCGTCTATGTGCCATACATATTATACAATACGCAGTCAAACTGAGAAAATGTGGACTGGTTACGTGTTTGCATTCAAACCTTTCATTCAATTTTTAAACTATGATTATGAAACGTGGCACAAATATTTGATTACGGTGCAGGCAGTATTTGAAAACCAGCCGGATCGGATGACTTCACGATGAAAACGTTATTTCATCTTTGTAATCCAAACTCTACTGTAAAGCCTAAAAAACTGAAGAAAACTATAAATTAATTAAAAACTTCATGTTTGACTTTTTACAAGAGCATTGCCATCAAAATTGGCTAATTTCCATAAATTTTGTTACGTTTCTCATACAACAACTCCAGTTTCACCCGATCGCTCTTACGGCAGGTATAAGATATATATTAGTCAGATTTTGATGAAAGTTGGTCAGTCAACGTAGAACATAATGAAACTTAAATTTTGTGAGTTTGGTAAGGCTATTTTTATTAACAAAAAAGTTTTTCATACAAAAACATAGTTGCCGACACCTTAAACAAATATGTGTGCCACGTTTCATTATCATAGCTTTAACAAGTAAGAACGTTGCTGTCGGACCCGACAGTAAAATACTCGTTTTCAAGTCCGGTATAATTTGGTTATTGGTAGCGTGGGAAAGAAAAAAAAAACAAAGTAGTCTTTATTTAAAATTTGGTGAATCTACCTGAACAGATGTTTGAGAGATACATTTTGTTAATTTGCGGGGAAGTAGGTGGGAAGGCCAATATTGTTTTTGTCAAATCTGTCAAGGGAGTCAACAGTAGTAGTAGCGTGCTAAATTTGGTGACTCTACCTGTACATGTGTCAGAGATATAGATTTCGCATCTGACTTAATTTACAGCCAACATTAAAAAAAGTCGTTGATATTCAAACATTTTTAAAACGCGCGGGGTCATTTGACGTACATGCGCAGTAAGAATCAAAACTCTCACACTTTTTGTCGTATTGAATGGGATCTCTCTATCGTGTATTGCTATAAGTACGTATAGTGAATATACAGAGCGTGTTCACACTATGTGTATATTTTTCACCAGTTTTTCTAAACGGGGTCCCCCTCCCAATGCTGATTAAACATAAATACCTCGGGCTTACACTATTTAAGTCACTCACGTACAAATTCCATACCAGAGGGCTTAGACATTCTCTCCAATCACGATTCAAGGAACTTCAATGGCTGTTGAAGGTATCATCCAAACTTCCCTTACGCTCCAAGGTACTGCTTTTCAAGGTGATGATTATGCCCATCTGGACATATGGAGTGGCCATATGGGGCATTGCTGCTAATACACACTTAATGTCATTACATGCAAAACTAAATTTTATTAAAAAGTCATAGGTCGGGAACCCTTTTCTTGTGTGTAACTCCTATATCAGGAGAGACCTGAAAATTCCCTCTGTCATGGTGGTTATTAATAAAATATTGAGCCATGCTCTTAAGATGTCATGTCATAACAATCCGTTAGCAAGAGTTTTGGCAAAAAGCAGTTTTTTGCGTAGAAGGCCTAAACGCATATTCATTGATGCCCCACCTGGGAGACGCTGGTCATCTGGAATTATAATGCTTACGAGCGGGTTATATCTTTTATTTAAAATGTTCGCTTTTAATTAAATTAATGTCATAAGAAAAAAAAAAAGTTTTTCATATTGTAAAAAAACAAAATTGTGTAATTTGCTATACGCATAGCGATTTACGGTACAATAGTATACAGAGTATAAAATGCCTGTTCACACTGCTTATCGTGTATTTCTATAGCATTTTTCTATTCGTGTTATAAAACTCATCAGACATTTCACTCTACACATGTTTGTAAAAATTAGAGAAATTTGTAAATGACATACATTTTAATGGGCATTTTTATCATGACGAACTTGACCGTCAAACACATTTAAAGTGAAAAAAAACATAATAAGACTGTTTTTAATTTTGACTATAGCTTAGCCTATAACACTTAAGTACCAATTTTTATTATAAAAATTGAAAATAAAAATTGAATGCAAATATCCTCGTCTGTACCAATTGTCAAAAGTACTGTATAGCGCTAAAATTTTTTAAATCTCCCCCCCTCTCACGCAAATGAGCAAAATCTATATCTCCCACACCTTTACAGGTAGAGTTACCAAATTTAGCATATAGACTAATGTTGACACCCTGGATAAATCTGCGTACAAAAATTGTTGACCCCCCTTCGCGTCTCTTTCTGAACCCACAAATAAGCAAATTATACCGGGCTGGAAACAGATTATTCTGCTGTCGGATATGTTCGACTGCAACGTTTTTACTTGTTTCAGGCTTGATTTTTTAAAACTCATAACTCTTATTTGCGAATCCTGCTTTTAACAAGGAAGAACATATTTTATAAAGTAACGATCTCTACAAGAATTCCAAAATTACCGAAATGTGTACTTCAAGAAATCATCGGCGTCTGGTATGATGATGGTAGATGGTAGATGGTGGCAGTGTGAATCGTGTTCCACCATCCAGCATCTTCCCATGCGTTCCCCGATGATATGCTCAGTGTGAAAAGTCTTTTAATAGGTTTTTAATAGGTTATTTTTAACATAGTCAATAAGGGCAACAAGCCAACATTTATGAATGCTATCAGAGAAGAGGTATTAGATCTTACTCTGGTCAGCAGATCCCTTTCTAATTACATTTATAATTGGAGAGTTACCTACGAGGCACTCTATCAAACCACCAGCACATAATGTTTGATCTCCCGAGCCAAGCGGAACTTCAAGCAAATTCTTACAGCCCTAGGAAAACTTACTGGGACACTTTCAGGGCCTCTGAAGCATTGAAAGCTGATCAACTGACCAGTAATCCTAACTCCATTAGTGAGGTAGAACTGGTCGCTTAGCAGCTGCAGGATGTGCTCATATCTTCCTACTACGACAGCACAGTCCTCAAACCTCATAGAACGATCCTTGAGTTTCCCTGGTGGAGCGAAGACCTTGCTGTTTAAAGGATTGAAGTCAGAAGAAATATGGAGTAGCCATATGGGGCCAAGGCCAATAGGGACTTGTGGGACACATACAGATGTGCACTCACTGACTACAATAAAAACATTAGACGAGCTAAGCGTGATACTTGGCGTAACTATTGCGAAAGTGTGTAGGCATTTCCGGAAGCAGCCTGATCGCAAAAAGTACTCACCCAAATGGCTCGTCAAATGGGGTGGGGCTTCTCAGATGAATTTATGGTTCTTATACTCAGGACGGACGGGAAACGCTAGAACTTCTACTTCAGGTGCATTTTCCAGAGTCAGTCTTAATTTCTAACGATTCCTTTAATGAAGAGGTTTCTACACTACCAGAAACACGTGGACATGGTTTGTAAGATGTTATCTTCGACCAGGACAAAGTTAGGTGGGCCATAAAGTCTTTCGCTCTCTTAAAACCCCAGGCGATCAGATCTTTTAAGCCTTGCTGCAAAACGGTCTCGAAGATATAATTTCCCTGTTTATTGGTCTACGTAAGGAGAGTTTCGCCTGGGGATACATCCTAGAGCCATGAAGACGGGTTAACGTGGTTTTCATCCCCAAACTCCTGCTTAGTTTCCCTAACACACTTTCTACTAAAAACAACGGAACAATTGGTGGACGTGCACGTTCGGTCTAAGTTGCAAGTGACCAAACCTCTACATCATACCCAATTCGCGGACATGAGAGGCAGATCAACAGAGGTTGCTCTACACCAATTGAAATCGCTCTGAGTGCTTTCCTTCACGTCGAAGGTGCCTTCGACAACACTGGTCATCAGTCAATATCAGCGGCTTTGGCCCGCAGAAACATTGAGAGGGCTACCAAAGCATGGATTAAAGCCATGTATTTATAGAGACATCAAATCATCAGTGGACACCACAACTGCCCGCATTCGAGCGGTCCTCAGGGAGGGGTACGGTCTCCCCTTGTTTGGTCCCTAGTGATAGATGAACTCCTAAAACTACTATCCGATCAGGGCATTGATGCCTTAGGGTATTCGGATGATCTGGTCATTACAGTTTCAGGGAAGTTCAGCAACACAATTACTGAATTGTTGCAGAGAGCACTCAATACAGCTCTCAGACGGTGTCTAGATATAGATTTGAACATCATTGTCGATATAGACCAGCTTTATATCGGAGATACTCCCATGGAGGTTTATAGTGAGGCTAAAAAAGTCAAAGACAAAAGACTAAGCTGAAACTCCCACCTTAACAAAACGTTAGAAGATTCTTTAGAAACGTGGTACCTTGACTCTAACACCATTAGATGGTTATTTATATTGTACTAGCTGGTAATACCCCGGCCTTGTCCGGCGAAGTATTTAGATGCAATTTACATTATGTTGAACTTGACTACTTTCGTGCACCGTAAGAAATACACAAAAATAGCGTGTCACAATATTCCCTCCAGTGGGGACAGGAAACTAAATAGTTAGTTGAGCCAAATGCTTAATGATTTGCTGTGTAGGGCTATGGCAATGACTTTGAAGCCGATCTAACTAAATAAATAATCTCACTTATTTGACTTTAATTATTATTATTCTTTGGCAATAACAACTCTATCGGGTCTCTGCCTGATGCAACAAATGCCTCCACGCGTCTCTGCTTTGCGCGCGTCTTCTCCAATTAGTAACACCAAATGCTGCCAGGGCACCAGTCACCTGATCCTGCCATTAACCCCCATTTTAATTCACGTGAAAATTTAAAAAAATTAATATTTTAAATTCAAAAGACCCAAATTTCGCGGCAAAGTTTTCATATGTTGGTACTGTCAAATAGCAACCGACCGCCACATGTATCGATAACTTTTCATTATATCAATGCGAGTGTGAATGTGTGTGCATGCTGGGCCGACTTACTACATAAATATAATAATGTTAATTTGTACTAAATCTGCCCAGCAACATTCACATTCTATTTACTAAAAGGATACATAATTAATTAATAAACTTAAATGATTAAAAGTAATCGTAGTATAACAAAATTAATTGACTCTAGCACCAGCGCGCCATCTTATGTAGATCGAAGGCAAAGCTTAGGCAGAGTCTGAGACACATAAGCAATATTGCGATTTCGGTCGCACTTATAAGTTTTAAGGCCGAGAAAGCGATTCAAGAGAGAGATTTTGATCTCTTTTGCACTTTCACGTTGTTATGCAGCAGCTGGCGCATTCCAAGATTTTCATACAATTTTCAAATATAATTTTGTTATACTTCCCGATATATATTTAACCATTTTTTCGACAGTTCGTAACTTTATAATAAGAAGGTACTGTAAAAGTTTCAGACTTCTATCGTTTGGGCAACTCACCAGTCACCAGTCAGTCAGGTTGAACAGCCCTCGTTTGGTCTAAGCTACAACAAGCCACTGCGATGTGTGCTTGTCCATCACAGGAGCTATGCGCACATGCCCCACTGGAGTTGATCATAGGGTTGACTCCGCTGCCTCTCTATATAAAGAAGGTTACTACTTTAAGCCTCCTTAGGATTCAACTCACAAATGAATTGCTTGCAGAGACCTGTAGTCATGCTAGTCTAATCAATCACGTTCCTAACTTAGAGATCTGCAACAGAACAGATATTAAGACTACGGAACTTACCCAAGCCGCATGGAATGGGATAATGGCAAACCCTGTAATTAGCCTTTGAACCTGCAGTGGCTCTTAGATGGATCAAAAACAGATGGGTTGACGTGGGTACTAACACCAGAATCTCTTTTGCAATGGACACCTGGCCCAGTGTCTTTCAATCTGAGATTCATGCCATCGAGTTTTGCTCCAGACTTATTTTCGTGAAGCGAATAAGAGAATCATAAGTATATTTGCAGATAGTCAAGCAGTTATTCGAGCCCTATCCTCATGGAGGATAACCTCAAAAATTATGGTAGATCAGCGACCCCTCTGCACAATCCTGAGCCCTACTGCAGGCTGAGCTGGGCTTCAATCAAGAACCTCGTTGAGAACTGTTTTCGGGCGCGTATATTTGCTGCTGTTTTTACCCATTTCCGTTTGCTACATTTGGATTGCCAAAACGAGACGCAGCAACTAAGTGAACGCTTTACTGAAAATAAACTTTGAAATAATTCTCAACTCGTTCAACAAATATCATGCAAACTTAGAGCTGCTAGAATTGAAAAAACGGTAGCGAGCTTCGCAACGATTTTGATGACATTATCATTATACAGTTATGATAAATGGTTTAGATAGCAATGCTGCCTTTAAGAAATATTTTCCTTCAATACCTTACTAACAAATAAGTCCGTAGTTTAAGTTTTTGTTATTCACAAACTTTATTGTTTTGGCAACTGAACAATCGGTGCCTTTAGTGCCATTACAACTGTTTTACAATGTACGCTGCCCAAACTCAGCCCATGCTGTGTTCAGACATGAATTATTATAATATGCAGACTGGCTTAAAATAACCAGTGCTATTTATATTACAAAACAAATTGAAGGCTGACGCCAGGGTGGTCAGTTCAATTATCTAATTTGCAATTTTGCAAACGTGAGCGAAAGGCATGCGACTCAGATCAAAGACAAACAAAGATTGAATTGTGCTGAGCGGTAATACTGCTGGCCTTCAAATTGAGCATAACAACAGTACTGCCAAGAAGTAAGGAATAAAGGGAATGAGTGCAAATGCAACTGAGCAAATCAAAGCAAATGCATAGGTATGTGTGCTACGTAATTCTGTACGTTTTTTTCGGAGTACTTGGCCGGATACAGTTTAAGGCGCTAAATGCGGTGGAGATCACGATATTAAGGAGGATGACAAATATTCAGCACTTAGCAAAGGAACTCTACTTCTGCATAAGCTGTGGTTCTAATAATATTTCTAGCTATCGTAAGTGTCCTGCATACCAAGATGCTGTCAGCAGACGGTATTGCCAGAACAGCCCTTCCGTGGCGCCCAATCAAGTCTCCCGCGCCACGTGCTAATGTCTGGAATCTTTCCAACCCAGATCACCCTGTTCACGCTGTAAGTCGTCAACAGCAGCAGACTGATCGCACTGGCTTCTCGGGCATACTCGATCAAGACCCTTCTCAATTGCCTAGTTGTCGTGTGGCAGCCGCCTGCCATTTGTCTGCTTCTCTGCCTCGCCCTGATGCCATCCGCGCTGTGCCTGCACATTCCCAGTCTGCTCAGGACCGACGAAAACGCGAGTTAAGACGGCGATAAATGCGTACTCGGCACCCCCGGATCACGCTGAATTCAAGGGTGCTACCAGTCTACTACGAAAGGGTCTCTATGAGGCTAAATCCGATTGAGAAGTTGGGTTTAATTGACCCTGACCGGGACAAAAGATTTGACCTTTGGAAATGCAGTCGTGAACCTAAGAGGTAACCCATGAGCAGACTTTCCCTTCTGCGCAAGGACGGAACCTGGGCCAAATCAGACGTGGACATTGCCGTGGAGTTCGCTAGTGACCTTGCTGAGAGGTTCACTTAATTTGACCTGGCAACTGATAGGGAGGTGCATGCTACTACCACTTTCGCTGGAGCTATCCACGGCCCGACTCCTCCAACTGACGTGCCAGTAAAGCTCCTGGACTCGACGGCCTGGATCGCAAGACCATAAAATGCCTCCCAGATGAACCTCTCACATTTTCCCCCTCGATGGAAAACGGCGCTCATTGTAATGGAAAAAGTGGTTGAGTCACCACTCGCCCGATTCCTTCCGCACCATCAGCTTTCTTCCAACATTCTCCAAGATGTTTGAGAGAATGCTTCTCCGCAGGCTAATGAACATTGATGCCTTTGAGCAATAAGTCTGATCTCTGCTGGAGTCCTCCATGGTAGCGTGTTGGGTCCTGTGTTGTGCACGACTTACACCTCAGATCTTCCGTTTCCTAGTTGCCGTCGTACCTTGACTGCCACCTATGCTGACTACACAGCCGTATTCTCTACCAGCTCGTACAGGAGAAATGCATCGGCCATGGTACACTCTGCAACACTTAAAAGTGAACATCAGATAACTGCAATATTCAATCTTTTCTTGATTAACTCATTCGAAAAATCCTTACTCAATTCCAATCACTTTACGAAACACAGCGTTGAGTAAAAATCAACTCATGCTGACGAATACATTAACACATGCAGAGTCTTCGGGTTTTGTGGCCGACCCTCGAGCTCATGAATGGGCGTACATAGCGTTTGCAATAATCTGCTTGTGCTTTTGTTTTTGTGAGCTCGCTCGCTGCAGAGGCAGCGCTGCTGACTTCCCACATGCACAAACTCATACGAGTTGATTTTTGCCTTTTGAGTTTTATTCTTGAGCTACACAAGCATTGTTGAGCCGAATGAACGAACGCCCGAAGTGAATAGTTTTAACACGAGCATGGACACACTCAGACAGCAAAAATAAATGGCCACATTTGTGTGATTTTAAATCAACAGTGTCAACATTTGCGTATGCAAGTTTGATCGGTTGAGCCGAATGGCTCGGTTATTCGGCTATTTATAGAGTATGCAAGTTATTGCAATCTCCCGAAGCCGTTCTCTGGTGATCATGTTGTCTGGTTCGCCGACCTAAAAAAGGCCAATAATAATAGAGATGCCCTTAAAATCATACAAATTTGTCGCCAGAGAGTTTCCTGCGAACTGCCAAAAAAGAATCTGAACGTGCGTCAATGCTACCGCTGCTTTGGCTTTGGCCATACGAAAAACTACTGCACAAAGGAGCCTAATTGTGGATGCTGCGCTAAGGCGCATTGGACCAATTTTCAGTGCTCAAACTGCGAGGGCAACCACGAAGCTACGAGTAAAAGCTGCAGAGTGTACCAGCAACACCTAAAAACCGCAGTACAGGTATCAACCTTGCCCCATTGACTCGCATTGGTCAGCCGCGTTAAACTCACCGTGTGGTTCACCAATCGCTACCTACCACGTTCGTACAGCACGGCCTTTCATTCGCTGATGCGTCGCGAGCAGGCCAGCAGAGCACAGGTGTTAGAAACTCACACCATACCCAGAACCTTCCTCAACTCATTCCCACTCAATCCACAATAACCACCCAGAATCTAGTATTCCACAGCGGGACGCATCCCAAGATCGCTCATGCCGTAATTTGCATCAACACACACCTGGAAACTTGGGTCTGGATGGCCCACTTGCTTGGATAATTTGTTCCATGCAGAAAGCCATTGCTGGACTCCAGGCCATATTAACTGAGCTTTTGGAAGAAATAAGGCAGCTTCGAGGCTCCAGGGCGGTTATTCAGCGCAAATAATGACTACTGTACTGCGCCTCGGAACTAGGAACGCTCGCAGCATCATCCCTAATGCAAACGAGCTTAAATTGTTTCTAAACAAACATGAAATTTACATTATGCTTGTTTCAGAAACATTTATACACACTGGAACCTACTTCGTTATGGAAGGATACAGTTGCTATCGCGCAGACCATCCACGAGGGCGGTCAAGAGGAGGAGCCTGTGTACTAGTCAGACAGGATCTGATACATTACCAACTTCATCTGAAAACTACTAATCACATACAGCTGATTTCGATAATGGTGTCCACTTGCATGGGTGAAATTCTGTCGCTGCCACCTACCTGCCACCCACTCTGTCCTGGACCCAAGCTGGATTCGATAGGCTCCTGGATCAGCTAGGCCATAAATTCATAATCGGTGGTGATTTTAATGCGAAACACCGGCTCTGGGGGAACCTGAGAGCGAACCCAAGAGGCACAGCGCTGCACAATGCCATCACCAACAGCGCAACACAAGTCCTGGCTACAGGCAGACCAACTCATTACCCGTACAACAGAACAAGCACTCCCACGAGTATAGACTTTTACATGTATCGTGGTGTTGATAACAGGAGGCTGTCAGTGAGAGATGTGCATGAGCTCTCCTCTGATCACCTGCCACTTATCGCCACACTATCAGCTACGCCGCAAAGGATTACTGTCAGAGCTAGACTAGTCTCCTATGGTACTAACATCACGGAGTTTCAAAATAAATTGAGTGACTCGCTAAACCTTAATATGGAGATCTGCACTAACGAAGACATCGTTCGCAACTAACCTTGAGGCTAGGTTCAAGCCCTTCGAGACGGCTTCCAAACACAGGGTACAGATTGTCCATGATGCCCTAGATGCTCCTTTCCAAATGTCAATTCTTGTAACTCCAATTACCCTGAGGGAGGTCAAGCAGGAGATCAAGACACTCAAGAACAGTTAGGCTCCTGGCGAGGATCAAGTTGACAACCGGTCTATCAAATTGCTCCCTCACAGGGCTTTATTGTTTCTCGTATTAATATACAACTCGGCTCTGCGACTGGGATATTTTCCCATAGCCTGGAAGAAGGTCAACATAATTATGCTCCACAAGAATGGAAATCCAGCGGACGAGCTGGACTCCTACCGCCCCATAAGCTTACTTCCAGCTTTTGGTAAAATATATAAGCGATGTATTCTACGTAGGCTCCTGGATACGACGGCAGTTAAGGAAGCAATGCCAAAGTTTCAATTCGGGTTCCGCCTAAGACACGGCACACCGGAGCAACTGCACCGAGTGGTGAACTTTACACTGGAAGGTTTTCACGCAAAGGAATATGTCGTCGAAGCTTATCGTGACATCCAGCAAGCTTTCGATAGAGACTGGCATCCTGGACTGCTGTATAAATTGAAAACTCTGCTCAACCCCCAGCTCTACCTGGTTATAAAGAGCGTTTTAATTGACAGAACCTTTAGCGTTGTGCAGGACGGGATGAGCTCGCAACAAAAAATTATTAAAGCCGGTGTACCACAGGGTAGTGTTCTTGGTCCAACACTATACAGTCAGCGATATGCCCACCTCGTCGGAAATTTCTATCCCAAACCCGCAGGACCTCCTTGTTGCCACCTTCGCCGATGACACATCCGTCTTAGCTCGAAGCACATGTGCTTATGAAGCAACGGATGTCTTGCAGGCATATCTGAATTAACACTGACAAATGCGTCAGCGTTACACATACACTCAGAAAAGATACCTGCCCTGGTGTGTTCCTTCATGGAGAACTCCTGTCCCAGCGAACCGCGCACAAATATCTTGGGGTCACTCTTCATAGACGTCTTACCTTTAGGCAACACATCACTGAGATTGCAATCTCCGAGCCAAGGCCTCCAGGCTGTACTGGCTGCTCAATGCCACCAACAAGCTGTCCCTCAGCAATAAAATTTTGATATACAAAGCCATCCTTGCGCCGATTTGGAGATACGGAATCCAGGTCTATGAAATTGTCGCTATAACTCACCTAAACCGAATACGTGTATTCCAGACCAAGCTACTTAGAAAAGCTACAGGCGCTGAGTGGTACATCAGAACGCGTGACATTGAAATGGATTGCCGAGTACCCCTGGTCGGCGATGTCATAAATAAACAGGCTACTCAGTACATAAACAAGCTAGCATCCCACCCAAATATTCCGGATAGAAGACTACTAAGAGCGAGAAAAGTAAACGGCCGCAGAGCATCAAGAAGGCTAAAGCGCATACATCCTGTCGATCTGGCAAATTGCAGGATGTAGCGCACAAATAAAACTATACAGCTGACTCATCAATGTAAATATAACCCATATACCACCAAGAAACACAAAATAAGCAATTGTAAATAAATTTCATAACTACTCAACATTACACAAACACACAAATGTAAATAACACCAATAATACCTAACACAACATATTCACATAACATAGATGTTAAGTAACCCAACACTGTAAATACTTATTCACACAACTACGATCCCGAATATAATACACTATATATTCTTCCCATACCTACACACTTAAAACTAGCTGATAAAACCCCCTCATCTAGAACTACCCACAATAACCTTCAAACCACGAAATGTATATAATATCATCAAGTAAACAACAAATAGAATTGCCAGTCTTTGGGAACGTTTTGCACCAAAAATTTTCAACGCGGCAGGTCCCATTTTCTTCGTATTTGTTCGGGTGGGACCTGCCGCTTCGGGTGGGACCTGCCGCTTCGGGCCGTGAAATCGAGCGTGTCCATTTAAATTACATATACAATTATGTATACAATTATATAAAAATAATATAAAAATTCCAGGGTATGCATTCACCGACTTACAAGTGTTCTAGCAACCAAATCATATGCTAGGCACATACGGATGCATGTGTGTACAAGAAATAGAATCGCCAAGCGCGCTTGTGAAAAATACGCACGCCTTGAACGATATTCGTTTCGAACAATAACGCACTTGTGAGTCGATGAAAGCATACCCTGGAAATTTTTATATTATTTTTATATAATTGTATATGTAATTTAAATTTTTTGTATATTGGGGAACCTGAAATTATTAATGTTAGTTTTACTATTTTTATTTAACATAAAAGCTGTTATGCCTGTGCTATTTAAATGGACACTGTCAATTCATGTTATTTCAAGAACTATCTATATTTTTAAACAATTCTACCCATAATACTAGGTACTAAATAAACAATTTGATGTACAGGGTATTTTATGCAAGACTAAATGATCATCGCATGCATGCCCTTCGTGTCTGGTCAAACCATCGAAATAGCAAATAAACGAAAACAATTCTCGTGCATATGCATACATACATATATGTATGTATGTATGTATGTATGTATGCACGCATGCAAACACAGAACAGCGCATACATTTATTGTAGCTCTCCACTCGGCGGTCGCTAAGCATCTGCGAACTTGGTGGGATCTGCCGCAGCGCTGCACTCGCTCTCACGACCCGAAGCGGCAGGTCCCACCCGAACAAATACGAAGCGTATGGGACCTGCCGCGTTGAAAATTTTTGGTGCAAAACGTTCCCAAAGACTGGCAACTCTAGTTGTTGTATACTTGATGTTATAACACTACATTATAAGTTAGCTTTATGAGTAACAGCAAAATGTACAAATTTAGTCTTAAGGGTTGCTGAATTCTAAACTGTTAAATAAATATTGTATATACATGTTCAAAAAAAAAGAAAATTAATTTTTTCGCCAGCTAGACGCACAAGCAGATTATTGCAAACGATATGTGGGCCCATGCATAAAGCTCGAGGGTCGACCACTAAATCATAAAAAAAAAGTGTTGTGCATGTTCACGAATGATACGTTCGTCAGCATGGGCTGATTTTAATCAACGCTTAGTTTCGTTGTGTCGTTAAACATGAGCAAAACATTTCGGACCGAAGGCTTTGCATGTGTTAATGTGTTCGTCAGCATGAGTTGATTTTTACTCAACGCTGTGTTCTGTTGAGTGATTTGAATTAAGTAAGAATTTTTGCTCCCTGTACCCATAAAATGGGTAAAAAGGGGGTACTAAATCTGTGCAAATGTATGTAACAGGCAAAAGGAGACATCTCCGACCATATAAAGTATATATATTCTTGATCAGTATCAAAAGAGATTTCGATTTGGCCATGTCCGTCTGTCTGTCCGTCTGTCCGTCCGTCCGTCTGTCCGTCCGTATGTATGAACGCAAGGATCTCAGCAACTATAAGAGCTAGAGACACCAAATTTGGAATGTAGATTCGTGTATAGCGGGAGCAGGTCAAGTTTGTTTTAGATTTGAGATATCTCTTCCCGTACCCCCGCAATTCGATAAAAACCGTTTTAAAGTTACAATTTTCAACATATAGATTTGGGATTTCGCATGTATAGTATCTCGACCACTCTTAATCTATTGCCCAAATTTCATGCCCTGAAAAAAGCCACTTTTCAAACAAGCACTCTATCCACACCGCCACAGCATCATGAATTCTGAAACCGACAAAATCAACCTATGTGCATATAACAGGGCATGTGTTGTGCGCTTGGTCGCTTCCATTTCCATTTCTGAATTCAGATTTCATATTGCCATGCGCTGTTGCATTTTTTCATTGCACACGCATACTAAGAAGCAAGCACATGTGCGTACTCTTACCTACTTGATTTCTTGCAAAATACACGATTTTTGCTACATTACAAAGTAATTACAGAGCTGTTAATTGTATTTGATACAGAAAGCAGCTGATATTAGGTGCAAAATTTAAACTTATTTTAAATAGTTTTCTTTCCCGCATGTATTTAAAACGACGTGTAACCAGAAAATCATGAATATTATTGAATAATAATAAGTAGTTTTATAATGGACTGAAGGAGACGTTTCCGACCCAACATATATATATACATATATATATTCCGTCAGTACATATGTCGGAACCGGCCGGATTTGACCACTATAACATATAGCTGTCATAGGAATGATCTGTCGGCAACTATGTTTTTGTATGAACAACTTTTTTGTTTATGTATCCTCACCAAACTCACCCACATGCCATATGATGTGAAAAATGAGTTTTTGTATGAAAAACTTTTTGTATTAAATCCAAACTAAGTGAGAGTTTTATAATACTTCAAATAGTTTCCTATAATTTTATCAAAATCGGACCACATTGGAGCAATGTGACGAAAATTGAGAGTTGTATAAAAACATTGCTGCTAGGGTATATAGCTTCGGCTCTCCGAAGATAGCCGTTCTTTCTTGTTTATTAATAATATTTGAAGTGTTTTTTAGATATTTAAAATCTGAAATTAGCTCGTAAATTATTGCTTATTTCTTAAATCTCTATTAAATAAGCTCATAAAGCGTGTCGAACAGCTGGAACCTTCTCGTCTTCGTTTCCCAACCATCTAAAACCCCTCCACGCACCCTTTCACTTTGTCCTCTATCAGGCAGTTCGGTAGCAAAAAGTCCGAAGCCATTTAGCACTTGGCGCAGCGCATAAGTCCGTTCATAAACCTGTACTTCCTCCACTCCCTCATCATGCATTACACTCAGCAAAGCAACAATATTTGAAGAGTTAATTTTATTATTCCACAATTAAAATTATTGCATACGTCAATCAGCTGTTTTTTGGATTCATCCAGACGCAGTTTGTGTGGAAACACTTAACAGAGGTTGTCGAATCCATGCGGATTCGATGACAAAAGCACCTTGGTGGAAACGGGCTATTACATTCATGATTAAAGCCAGTTAGCAGCTGTTAAATTACAATTGAATCCGCTTTCTGTTTTTATCTTTCGTAAACTCGCCGGTGGTTAAAAAAATGTTTTTATTAAACCAACCATTTCGCACGAAGCTCAAAGTTGCCAAATCAATTCGTTCGATGAAAACCGCATATGCACGCTGTTATTAACAGTTTAGAAAACTGTTACCTTTTTGGAACACAGGTTCCGGAACGATTTTGATTCAGCTCTATTTCGTTGCGTCTCATTTATTAAGAAAAAAAGAAAAAATTTAGGCGCCTTTATAATTTTTTGCATAGAGAGTACACCCAAGATAAAAAGCGCATTGTATAGTTTTTGTGCCCTTAATTGCAAACCGCTAATTGTAATTATTGCAAACTCATAGAAAAGCGGAGTTTGTAAATCTGTTATTAAATAAGAAAAACAACAGCAATTTGTCACATTTGACGTATCAACGGCTAGACGAAAGGTAAGAAGTCATATTTACATACATCATGTGTTCATGTTTCTATAGTCAGAATTACTTTTCGTAGGTATTAATTTGAAACAATATTTGCACATGAGATTAATACGATTATATTGACACCTAGTCGTCATTCGGGCTACATACGTACATACATACATATATGTTAGCAAGTATGTATGTAAATATACATGTACACGTTTATGTACATGTATGTATGCATGAAACCACACACACAGGCATGCATCTGTATACATATGTATGTATGGGAGTGTATGTTTAATGAAATACA
The DNA here is from genome assembly GCA_035043065.1 of Hirtodrosophila confusa. Lineage (NCBI taxonomy): Eukaryota > Metazoa > Arthropoda > Insecta > Diptera > Drosophilidae > Hirtodrosophila > Hirtodrosophila confusa. The sequence goes on from JAWNNI010000167.1 coordinate 563,808, forward strand.
GCTTTATCTGGCCATTTTTACTCGCTTCTTAAATTCGCAAACATGTACATATGTACATGTGTACCTGTAACTAGATGGTGCAATATTTTCGAAAAGGCAGAGCTATCGCCATATTTATTGTATGCATAACAGCATTTCAATTCAAATAACTTGTCAATTTAATTGATATAAATTTTGTGTCACAGGCAACAATGAGCTCCACTGAAGAAAACAGTAACAGCCCGGCAACCACGCCGCAGGATATAGAATCGTCCGGTGAACAAACCAATGCCAGCGACTTGGAGAAAATTGAAGAGGAGAAGCTTAAGTCGAAATATCCAAGTGGTATGCGAGTGCCTGGCGGTCATTCAGCATTTCTCCAGAAGCGTCTGCAAAAGGGGGTAAGCTATCAGTGTACTTTCTTTCGGAGATTTTACTGACTGTTCTAAATTTTGCAGCAAAAATTTTTTGATTCGGGCGACTACCAGATGGCCAAACAAAAAGGTGGTGGAGTTAAGCAGGTCTTTGCCAACAAGGTGACCACCGGCGAGGCTATACCAACGCCAGAAACGGTGCCTGCGCGCAAAACTTCTATTATACAACCATGCAACAAATTCCCAACGACAAGCTAAGCTTTTAAATATTTATCAGCCGCTAGCTCCCAACGCGCCCCCAAATGCTCTTTACCTAATATCTAATATTATAGTCTATAGCTAGGTTGGCTGATCTGTGTGCACTATGCCGTTGCGCTGGCGCTTAATTTGCCGAATTCTAAACTGTTCATTCAAGTCTTTTTTTATTTAATTCGTTTCCAACTACATTGATTTTCTCTTAAACAATTGCAACTTAAGAGTTAATGTATTTTATGCTATTACCCTATGTCGCCAATCTCAACAACGTGTAATGTCTTAGTACACTTGAAGCAGCACATCAATATGCAAGAGATCTATTTATCTCTATATATCCGCTGATCGTTTTTAGTTGTAAGTTATTGAAATCGTAATAAAATTAAGTTCGAACCAACTCTATTCTACAATATTTCAAGATTGCATGTTGCAGCGGTGATTGGAAATAGCCATACGTGGACTAACGATGTTAGCTCGTTTCGAGAAAATGATCTTGCACCTTATTTAAAAAAATAAATACTTTAAAATATAAGCCCGTTTTATTCACGCACCGATACAGCTATACTAATGAAACTCAAGACATCTATTGATCTTGATATTCTTTTCCGATTCTTTAGTTTACAAAGTTTCAAAAAGAGTGTTTTTCTGTATGTTCAACGTGTATTCAGAAAAGATTCCATTTATAGTTTCATATTTAACAGAATTTTTAATTTTTTTAAGAATTTTTATTCATAATGCATTTATTACTGCAAGCATACCAGTTGCTCTGCAGAGTTTCGTTTAGTTTTTGCTTGCACGTAGACGTCACTTCATTTCTAATAGCCTCTTTCCACTGCAGCGCATTTAGTGAATAAGACGCCACTTTGTATTCTTGGGCTGAATGTGCAGTGCTTGCCTGTACAAAATCCCATATGGCCGAACGTACGTGAACGGGAACATTAATTTTGACTTCAGCCATTCGCTCCGGCTGTTTTTAGTATTTTTTTATCATACACGCAATGCTTATCGATGAAGTGATGCAAAGGTAAACAATGATCCGCTGCTGTGTGCAAGAGCATAAATTGGGTGCCAAAAATTATTCGGCTACTTTATATAAAGACAGCTCTAATCTTTGATCTCAATACACGCGGAATATATCAACGATTCGATTTCAGATGGGGGAGATTGACTTTATCGCCGAAATAATGAAATAAATGCAAATTAAAGTTGACCGAAATGCCTATCTTGACACAATAATTGATAGTTTTTTTTTGTGTTGGAAAACATCGAAAAACGACCAGCGTTGCCAGACAGTTCTATATAAACCCACACAATTTTGAATATGTTAATAAGAGTTAACAATAAAATGTGTAAAACCCGTTTGATTTATACATTTGTACATCTATTTCGTGCAAATGATATATATACTCGTATTTTGTTTGTAATTAATTGTTTACGGAAGGGTAGGGAAAAGTCTGTATTTAATTCAAGTCAAAATTCTTAAAACAGTTACTCACATTTCTCGCATTCTGTTAGCGTAAATCCCATGCAATGCACTGTTATCACATATTGGTACTGTCAAATATCAAATATTTATAGTGTCCTTACACTACAGTTGCATTTAGCATTTTCGAGAAATGCAGAAAAATGCTACCAAAAGTTAACATTTTATGTATTGTTTTTGTTGTACACCATGTTGAAATGCTGCATTTCTGTAAAATGCAACATTAGTCACACGGTTGCACGAGCGATTGTTTAGTCTGGCACACTTTATTTGTGTTATCGTGTAGCCCTGGTAAAATTGTATTTGAAATATGGAGCCAAATAAACGTATGTAAATATAATTGCTAAATATTGCATTTGTTAAGACATTATTTGATACAGGCAACAAAAAAATGGACTTGCACGTGTTTCGTGGACCCTACCCATGGAAACCATGTTGCTGGATTTGTGGGAGGACAATTTGGTTGGCCTTCGTGGCACGGTGGAACGCTTTCTGTCTTGGAGCACTACACGAAGCTGAACCACATCCTGGACAAATGCCATTATCTCAATGGCGGAAGAAACAATAGAGTTTCATATGCAAATGTTGGAAAGTTTGCGCGCCCAATCGAATAATAAATAAAAATATTCTCAACACATTAATAAATATTTATTTAATTATTATTTTGTATTACGAATCTAGCGATTGCCGATTGATTTGCTCAGCTGACGAATCGTTGTCGTTAGCGGCGTTTGTGTGCTCCGGCTGCGGTCGATTAACTACGTCAGAGGTCCAGGTCTCATTCCTATCGGTCTCTCCACTATTTAAAATATTGTGCAAGACACAACAACATATTATGATGTTGGTGCACTTGCTGTATTTATTATCCAGTGCCTACCCGATTCGCTGGAATCTGTCTTTCAAGTGCCCAAAAGCATTTTCTACAACTCTTCTGGATCTCCATAAGCTGTAATTGAAGCTCTTCTGCTCGTCGGTTGCACCTGTTGAGGAGTATGGCTTCATCAGGGATTTTGAAAATCTGAAAGCAGAATCCCCTATTAGCAGCACAGGTATGTACTTTGTGCCACATATGACTTTGTCCTCAAATAATGTCGTTGATTGTACTCTTGCCTTCAATTGCAACTGCTTATAAATTTGTGAGTCGTGGCAACGACCGGGAGAGCCAACATTTATGTAAAGAAACCTGTAACTATTTCTTAATATGTCAACATGTTCAAACATATGATACCTTATTCTTAGCGATAGTCAACAAGGGCAAAGAGAACAACTGAGTACCACCCCTTATGATGATGTGATGATCTACGGCCTCCTCGGAATTTGGTTGAATTTCAATATGACAGCCATCTACAGAAATTTTTTAAAACGTTTTGATTAATTGATTTTCATAGTACTATTTTAAGCATACCAATTGCTCCAAAGCACTGTGGGAACCCAAGAGCTTTAAAACCTTGCACGCAGTCCTCAATATTGGCCTGTGTTATAAAATTTGGTGGCATGTATTCTGCTGTAAGCTCGGTAATTACAGCATTGCAAAATTCGTGCAAAATATTCGACACTGTCGAGTTTGATACACCAAACAGGTATTCCCCCGACGAGCCCAGTGTATATAAAGCTATGGCAATTCTCTCTTCAGTGGGTTTGATTTTCGGAAAGATGTGTCTTGCTTTTTCATCACGTGTAGCCGCTCAACCAACATCCCAAATGTCGCCCTATCCATTCGGAAACATTCTTTAAAGAATTCCGGACTGCCGTTCTTTCCCACCGTTTCCCAAAATATTCTCTTCCAATAAATTAATCAAATTGGCGCTTTCACTCTCGACTACGATTGCTACCAACTTTATGGTACGATTCATTGTAATAATTATGCAAAAAATAATTAATTCAACTTGGCGGTATACAGGCAGTTTACGAACAGCACTCACAGCTAACAGCTGCTCAATATGCGAAACGCGTAGTGTAAGGCCACATTTTTTAGATTTTCTGGACGTTGCTGTAGTAACGAACAGTACATACAAGTGGCCCAACGACACCAAGCACCGGCTTTTTAACGCGCGGACCCAAGCATAAATGCAACCAACCTCCCGCCCAACCGACTGGCGCGCCGCATAACGTACGCATAATATTATACAAAAAAGTCCCTAAAAATTACATATATAACGTAAGAGTAAAGTTCTGAGTATAGAAATTAAAGTAGCATTACTTACTAGATGGAAAAGATTGTTATAGTTAGAGCATAAGATTCGAAAGTGGTTATAAATAGCATAATTAGAACTACAATTTTGAAGTAAGTTTTTAGAACATCTGATCGGAACTGCAAAACTAATTTGGCTGATAAATTCAGAAGAATCAAGTTCCCCATTAATTAGTTTGTGTAAGAAAATTACACCAAGCATGGTTCTACGATCAGAAAGAGAAGGCAGGCTTATTAGTAAGAGTCTACTAAGATAAGGGGCAAGCGAGTAATCAAGCGAAGTGCAAAGAGCAGAATTTGTTTTTGTACCGATTCTAATCTATCCTGATGAACCCTGTATTGGGGACACCAAATACAAGACCCATATTCAAGAATAGGACGCACAAGAGAAGTATAAAGAGTTTTAGTAATGTAGGTATCGTTAAATTATTTCGACTAACACCTAATGAGACCCAGGACACCTAAGGCACTATCAGCGGTGCGCAAGATGTGCTTGTCAAACTTAAGCTTGGGATCTAAAAGGATACCCAAATCATCAACCGACTAGATTCAAACAAGGACATTACGTTACACATACCACAATTAAGATTTAATAAATTTACCCGTCACCAGGATTGAAAATTGTCAAGATCAGTTTGCAACCTTTGACCAGATAAGAAATCAGTAGATGACAGACAAAGTTTAACATCATCGGCATAGATCATTGGCATTTTGCGTCGAAAATGTTAAATGCAACTCGTAGTGTAAAGACACTATTACTCATAATAATTTTAAATTATAGTAAATCGGCCCAACAGCATTCACATTCGTTTAACTAAAGCGTACATCATTAATTAACTTAATGATTAAAATTAACGAAATCGTTTCTTCACAAAAATAATTGACTCCAGCAGCAGCGCACCATTTACCGTTAATCGATAGCAAAGCATAGGCAGGGGCTTATAGGCTTTTCACACTGAGTACATCATCGGGGAACGCTTGGAAATGTTGTGAAACACCGATTCACACTGACACCATCCAACATTCAACATCTATTCTACCCTTTGACGTTAGCAGAGAGCAAAACTTTATAAATTATTTTAAAATTAATAGAAATGGATTTTACTAAGAAGGTGGCTGTTGTGCAGCATGACAATGAGTTAACCACTAAACTAATAACGGTATTGAAAAAACAAACGAAATGTTTTAGAGCAGCAAGTTGACGACAACTCTTTCTTAAAGCCACACCTCGACCATTTTGCATGTCTTGTTAGGACAGTCAGTAAGGTTTTACAGATTTATGTATATATATACATACCCAGAGAACCGATCCTCATTGATCATCTAGCTCATTTTGTTTTTGTAATTGCTCTTAGACATAGGCGAACCATGAGCATATATGTATGTACAACAATCTCAACTATTAGTATTAGATTTATATTGAAGTTTGCTCTTCCATAAGCAGCGGTTGGGCACCATTGACATATACAATTCGGCCCTTTCTCATTTATTTTTTACTCTTGTTCTTCTTGCTGTTGCCATTAATTTTTGTTGACATTGCTTACATTTTTGTTGTGAATATCAAATATTTAGTGTTGCATTCGAAAACTATTGTCTTAATATGTTAAGGGAACGTGTGGGATAGAAACATCCAACTGAGATGGTGGAACGGATGGTCAAATTCGGCACGGGTAAAACTATGGGAACATCATGACAGATGATGGGGATCAGTCATTAGGTTGAACTCTTTTATATATACAGTATATACAATATAGATAGCATATAAGTCCAACGGCTTATACACATTATATTGGGAACTATTATTAACTTATTTAAATTTGTGCGGTTTTTTTTCGAACAGTCTGACAGCTCTGGTCACATTTTTAAGGTTTTACAACACTAGAAATTGTCAATTATCGTGTCGATATACACATATCGGTCAATTTTTATTTATTTCATTATTTTGTCATTAAAGTCTTGTTCCGCCGCCTGAATTTGCTTTCTGATTTTCAGACTCGTCGTTTTAGACTAATATTAGTCATTTTTATGCAGTCGTTATATGGTGTGAAAATAGGCTAAAAAACTTTTCAACGCAAACGTGCAGTTCCTGTGGAAACGGACTATTTAAAGCGTATAATCAGGGTATTACAGATAGCCGTAGAGGTTAGAACAATATCTTAATCATTTATTATACGCTTTACCATTTTTTTTAATATATAAAAATCGACAGCATTTCCTCGAGGAAATAAAATAGTTATCGCTGTTAATAACATTTCAGCAAATGTTAGGTTTTATTGTGTTGTGTTCTGTTTTATTGTTGTTGCCACATAACAAGTAAATAAATAATACATAAATAATCTTTAGTTTTATAATTTTAATGGAAGCAGTACACGACTGCAGCCACAGTCTCTTCGCCTTGATTACTAGACTAGCCGAACTACTGTCTGAAAATGAGCACTCACAAACGGAACAAACAGCTGCAAATGCAGCTGTGCCATCAAGAGCTTCTGTTGCCAAAAGGCGCTCACAAATTTACGAATATCTGCTGCATCGCAAAGTGGCACCCGGAGACCGACCCTGTCCACGTTTGGATAAGCTACCTCAGTGTCAAAAGTTAATGGATGAGCATAGCGCCTCATTAGATCCGATAGCGGGTAACACTATTGCATACTGTCTTTTGAACATATCCACATCTCAGCAACAAAAAGAAGAACAATCCAATTCCCATGCAGATGGCGCTGGCACAGATGTCATAAAAAAGAAACTGCTCTTTCCCAAGCCACTGCGCCTGGAATCGCATCCTAGCGATGTAGATCTGCTGCAACAATCCAACTTTGACTCGACGCTACTAGGGCTAAAGATGTTTAAGTCTATCAAGGAAATGCAGGGCTTGATACAGCCGGTTCATATTCGCCGCCACTCAAACATTGTGCTAGGCGATATCAACGTTCTACGCAATGCCTTCAACAACCGCACGGCAAACCAATTACTTTCCTCCGTCTTGGAGGATTCAATGAAGCGTATTAAAGAGTCTAAGACAGGGATGCAGTTTTTACGCCTTAGGCCTCGTTTGCCGCTGCCGCCCAAACCCAAAGTAATGGAGAAAAATATCGATGCTAAAAAAAAAAAGGTTACCGTAGCACCCGAAAAGAATTTTTTATCAGATTTGAACATGAGTAACGAGCTCAAATGGCATCAAGATAAGACATTGAAGCTGGAATTAATTAAACTACCCGATCTAATCGATCATTTGAAGAAGGCTGCAGGTGGGTAAATATATAGGCAACATAATTTTCCACAAATTAACTTCAATTCGTTTTCGTTTTTCGTATCTTCAGCGGGTCTGCAATCTGAAACATTTTTCTGTGCATCCAATGAACTATTTGTGTTGCGTTCAAATACAACGCTGACTAGCGTGCTGCCGGAGGTCCTGGCCGACTTTGCACAACCATTTCTTGACTCTGGAAACGCTTATCGGCGTTTGAACGCTCGCACTCAGTGGCATAATGCACCAAGGCAAATCGAGTATCCATTGAATCGAGTAAGACCCAACTATCCGTTACTATAAACGATCAGTAAACCATGTTTCCCTTTAACAGACTATGCGTCAGGCAATTATTATATTCCTGACAAACAGCCGACTGTTTTTGCTGTCTCTGACTGAAAATAATTTGTCACATCTCTTGCGCAGCGCACTCCCCACCATGCAATTACTTCAAAAACTGGAGCTGATGTTTCAGGGCCAACTCAGCTGTAAGTTCGGTTACCCTTGCACCCATATTATAATTGTGTCACGAAATGTGAAACGCATTAAGTACATATAATGTATATTTTTATTCTTCAACAGCTGCTTTTTAAATTCAAATTAATTATATTGACTGCCGTGTGGGTAGATTTTCGTAACTCGTTGAACCACGTAAATTTTTGTTTAGAACTATTAAAATAAAAATTCGGACATGAACTAGAGCAACCAAGCTTGGTATACATGTTGGTGGATAACCTCGATTTATAAAGTGTCAAGGTCGTTGCCCACCCCACCCTCTCCAACACAATTTAGCCTATATATTTCACATTTTTAAAGCTATAATTAACTAATTTGACACACAGACTACAGTTGAGCTTCTTGACGAATCTGCATCAAAAAATTTGTGCCAGCCCCACCACACCCTCCCCCTAAAAGCGGCATAATGTATCCCCAGGTATACCTCTTAACAGTTTCATAACTAGAGCCCCCAAATGTGCCATACTGTTGACCTCCTGAGAGGTGTGCTCCAAAATTTGGTTTCCACCCCCTCCCCCAAATTTGGCGGAAACCTATATTCCACATTTTTAAAGCAATAGACCAAATTTAACATAGAGGCTACTGTTGACCTTATTGACAACTGCAAAAACATTTTGCCACCCCTTCAACGCAAATGACAAAATTATATATCACACAAAATTTGGCATACATATTACTGTAAATTCCCCTGACAGTCTCGACAAATAACAAATTTTGACATCCTCACCGTTGCCCCTGTAAATGAGCAGTATGTATGTATGCATATCTCCAACACTTGTACAGTTGACGTCACCATGCATGACAAACAGACTACTATTTTCTTTGACGTCCCTTTATGACCCCTCAAGTAACCAAATTATACCGGACTTGAAAACGAGAATTCTGCGGTAAGGTACGTCCGACTGCAACGTTCTTACTTATTTTTATTGATAAACTAATATTTATTTTGTATGCTGCGTGTTAATTAAAACACTTTCATAAATAACTCGGTTTAAAGAGCAGATAAACGCAGGGATCTAAGTGTATACTTAGATTATGTTTAACATCCTATCTGTTTCAATACTTTTTTTCTAATTACACCAAGACTGAGAATGCAGCTTCAAATGTAAAGGTGGTGACAAAAGACATTAAAAATTGTATCGCTTTTTCGCTTACAGCGCAACCAAAAATTAAATTATAGTGCAGTTTCAAACACTTTATTGAGATAATTTTCGCTTGATATTTCAATTAAATTTTTATTAAATTTGAGATAATTTTCGCTTGATATTTCAATTAAATTTTTATTAAATTAACTAATTATTAGGATTAAACTTTTCTTCAATCTCAATTTTGACAGGAGAATTATCCTTAATCCACATATTGTTTGTAGATAAATCTGGAAAGCTCCGAAAGACGTTCTTGAATTGAAACTGATAGTGTTTCTAGACATAAATCTCTTTCATCATAGGTTGTATAGGTTTCAATAAATTTATGTATTGTTTCAAAAAATTTAAAATGTCCTTTTGTTATTACAGTCATTTTTACTCCCTGTACCCATAAAATGGGTAAAAAGGGGGTATTACATCTGTGCAAATGTATGTAACAGACAGAAGGAGACATCTCCGACCCTATAAAGTATATATATTCTTGATCAGTATCAAAAGAGATTTCGATTTGGCCATGTCCGTCTGTCTGTCCGTCTGTCCGTATGAACGCGTCGATCTCAGCAACTACAAGAGCTAGAGACACCAAATTTGAAATGTAGGTTCCTGTATACCATACGCAGATCAAGTTTCTTTCATATTTCAGATATCTCCCCCGTTCCCCCGCAAATCGATTAAAACCGTTTTACAGTAACAATTTTCAAGATATAGCTTTAAGATTTGGCATGTACAATACTTTAGCCTCTCTTAATCTACTGTCCAAATTTCAAGTCGATCGGATAATAAACACGGAAGTTATTCACGAAAGAAGATTCAGTGATGCAGCAAGAGGGGGAAGAAGAAGCACAGCCACCAATTAAAATGCCTCACTTGCGCTGTCGTTTTTGCCGCCTATGTGCGTGCGTCTTTGTATATGTGTGTGTGTGTGTAAGTGGACGTAGATGTGATTGGATGTTTTAGACCTGAATAAATTAAAAATTAAATAATTTGTTCTATAGAATTTTTTTCTTGTTATAAAATTGTAGAGGTGCGTCTTTGCTCACTGACTAAGAGTATATTAAGTTGTTTCCCAATTCCCTATGGAAAAGTCAAAATTAAAGCTTGAGTTTTATTGTTGGTCCGATTTTGATTCTCTAATTTTGGTCACTTAACTATACAGAGACTCCAATTTCGGTTAGGATATCTTCATAAACAAACAAGTAAGAACGTTGCAGTCGGACGCACCCGACTGCAGAATACTATGTTCCCAGTCATATATAATTTGGTTATTTGTGGGTTCGGAAAGAGACGTGAAAAAAACAGTAGCCTGGGGGGGGTTTGGGGTGGTCAAAATTTTTTGATGCAGATCTGTCAGGAATGTCAACATTGGTCTGTATGCCAAATTTGGTGACTATAGCCTTAAAAATTGGGAAGATACAGGTTTTCCCCTAATTGTGGGAGACGGGGTGGAGGTGGGTGGGCGATCTCGACACTTCATAAACTGAGGGTATACACCAACATATGTACCAAGTTTGGTTGCTCTAGCTTAAAGATAAAGGCAAAAAAATTGCGTTCATACGGACAGACGGACATTTCGCAAACCCAATATACTATTTTCCCTTCGGGAACATAGTAAAAAAAGTTGTTCATACAAAAACGTAATTGTCGGCCTATCGTTCCTAAGGCAGATATATGTTATAGTGGTCCGATGCGGCCAATTCCGACATATGTATGTATTGTCTGCAGAAAAAAAGCATCTGTGGCAAGTGTCATCACGATAACTTTAAAAGTAGCTTGCATAAAAACAGACGGACTATATACTATATATACTATATTCTTTGTAGGGCCGGAAACGTCTTCACATTTACACATTTCGTGACAAAATTATAATACCCTCTGAAAGGGTATAAAAGTAGCACCTTTTTGGATGAATATTCATTCAGAAATAAAAAAGCTTCGTTTTCTAGCTTATACAAATGATTTAAAAACATCCCTTTGAACAGCCATCATGAATTACAGTACAAAAGGATATGTTTATGATATTGGTGAAAAGTCTGCATTTAATGGACGAGATCTTATGTAGTTTACAAACCTAACTCATTGTTTTAAAGTTATGTGTTTCTATGTTTTTTGTGTTTTCAGAATATTTTTTTTGGTGACCCGGTCAAATTTTTCTACGACCCAGTGTCGGTTTAAGACTCACACTTTGAGAAACGCTGGGTTAGGGGATATTAAAACTGTGTAAATGTAGGAAGGAAACATCTCCGAACCTATAACCAAAGACCTTAAAATACAATACGATGTCCAAAGCTCCCGGTTTCTAACTTTGAGAGCGTAAAATTAATTGCTCTTTCAGCAGATTACGTTTGTTTTTGTTGTTGCTTGCTCTGCACTATAGGTTAAATGGACACATTTTGTGTCATAAATTATTAACTGAAAGATAATGAATATTTTGGTTATTGTTTCTTTGTTAACTATCGAATTATTTATTTATTTACTAAGGCAAAACAGTGTTGCCTCGAATCAAAAATTATAATGTGATACATAGATAAAGGGAAAACATTTAAAAGCCTACACGAAATTCCAATTGAAATCTAATAATGACACCAGCACGTTGGGGGAAGTTTATTTGCCAGTCCGGCTAGCTATGCCCCTATTCACAGCAAAGATTTGCTGATGGCGTATTAGAGCCTATAGCAAGTTAGTGAATAGTCAGTTATGAAGAAAAAGCTTATAGAATTTAAGCTTAATTTAAAGCATAAAACTAAAGAAGAAGAATAAAGAAAGACAGTAGGAATGAAGTCTCCAACCCGGTGGGGGAAGTTTTAGTAGCCAGTCCGGCAAGCTGTGCCCCAGCTCACAGCGAGGTTGGTTAGAGATTACATTAAGGAAAGAAGGATCTAGGAAAGGGTAGGGATGGGAAAGAATAAAATAATAGTGTAGAAAATAGAAAATAAAGGGGGACATAGAATGGGCAATCTCGAAAAAAATCTCAAAAATCGACCCGATGGGGGAAGATTATTTGCCACACCGGCAAGCTGTATCATTGGAATTCTTGAAAATAAAGTGGATGTGACTCCATTCTTTTATTAAAATGTAAAACTCCATTTTAATAGACAAATTATTGACCCTCGGTATAAATTAAAATGCTCTTGCTTTAACTGCCGCTAAACTGCTTGATGCACCTGTGTGTGCGAAAATGTATTTGAAAATTTCAGACCTGGGTACAGGGTGTTTCGAAGTGCAGTACCAGCGACTGTAGCATTCCTACTTATTTTTTACTCCTCGAACTTATAGAATGTGTAAAAGGGAGTACTAAAACTTTGCAAGTGTATGTATCAGGCAGAAAAAGACCCTATATTCTTGAGCAGTATCATTTGCCAAGCCGATGAAGCCTGTCCGTCCGGATGAACGCGTCGATCTAAGGAAATATAAGAGGTAGAGACAACAAATTAGAAATGTAGCTTCCTGTGTACCATACGCAGATCAAGTATGTGTTCGAACGTGTTTTTCGGAATCTGCGTTCTGGGTACAGGGAGTCTTGTATTCGGGTTTACTTGACTAGAGCATTCCTACTTGTTTTACTTTAGGCAGTAGATGTTTTGGAAGTGGTCGTGATCCGGGTACTATTCATTTGTAGTAGCAAAAACTTTTCTGTACTTGCAGACATATGAATAAAACACAACAAGAGCGAATTTAATCATACTGTATATATGATAGTTTGGATAAATTTGATCCAAAAGGGATCATCAAACAAGTAAGAATGCTCTAGAGTAGGCGACTTTTTGACTGTGTTTCGTAATTAACTTGCGAATTTACGATTATAAACTGAGCAAGTTCATGAAATTATTTAAGAAGTTTAATCGAAGTGTGTGTCCTCTAATGTACACAATTAAATTGCAGTAAACATCAGCAAAGGTACGACTGGAACTGGTTTGCTTGGAATCGTTTGGTCAACCATTGAGACCTGCATGAATGGTGAATACATGCAGCTGCTAATATACCTATTGAGATCGTTGTGTGCGACTTACTACGGCCAGCTGCAGCGGTGGCTTTACCAGGGCGAACTTGAGGAACCCTTTAATGAGCTTTTCATTAATAGTTGCGCACAGAATTCGATGAACGAGCGCAGCAAAGAGTTTTTCGACAGAGGCTACTGTGTTCGCTCCGATGCAGTGCCTGGTTTTCTGGCGGGCTGCGAGCAGGCGATTCTTCAGTGCGGCAAGTACAATCGTTTTCTCAAAACCTACAGGGCTCAGGTTAGTAGCCAAAATACAGCAGATATAGAAAATTAAATATTTAGTCCATTAAAATTAGCAATTCTTGTACAGCACGCGGTTTTCAGTTTGGAACATCCCGACTTGGTTGTGTGCCTGTCAGAAGAGGAGTTAACAGAAATGTGTCAAAAATTGAAGCAGCGCAACGAACAGTTACTACAGTATATTAAGCCATTCAGAATGCCAAGTATCTTTGAGGAAGGAATTGCGCGCAGGCAATATTTCGGTAACCGTATGTATGACTGCACTCAAGCACACATTGCGGCCTGGGAACTGCGCCAGCGCGACTTGCAATTAAAAGCAAACGCAATGAAACAGCGCCTTTACGAAGAGATTAACGAACAGCGGCAGGAACAAGAACAGCTACGTATAGAGCAACAACGTCTGGGACTTGTCTGTGAACTGGTAAATCGACAAAAGTGCGATCAGATAGAGGAGAAACGTATGCTACAAATCAAACAGGCGATGAACGAGCAAGTTTCGGTCTTACAAATAACAGACCTGCCAATAGAGATGACAACCGTGGCCATCAGCCCAGACGACAGTACATCCAGTTGTCGCAGCTTTGTTTCTTGCTGTGAGGAACTAGACCTAGAAAAGCAAACAGAGCAGCGCACCCAATCTGATGTCCTTAACTCCAATGATAAAGTCATGGAAATGACGCGCAATCGTAGGCGCAATATGTCTTCAGAGCAGTTTAGAGAATCTCAGTTGCTAGTGAAGCTGGGTCAGACAGCAACATCCCCTTCCGCCGGCTATTCAGAAGCGAAACGTAACCGATTGCGCGTTCTGAATTGTACAGACCTACCGGATCAGCTGCCACCGGATTTGAATATGAATCTCGAAGATTTAAGTGACATGCAGCGCAATAGAAAGCGCATGCAGGGTCACAATAAGTTCACTTCGTTTAATAATACAGAAGATGCCCACAGTGAGCGCGCTAAGAATCTGTTACTTGCGGACTCGGAACTTGCACGAAATCGACGGCATGTTATGGCAAATGAGTTTTATTTGCCATTGGAGCGGCACAAGCTTTTCGTAGAGACGCCACTAGACACAGCAACGCCGATGTCAACCACATCGGATGTAGATGTAGGAGCTGAGGTGTTTACAAACACCATTTCAAACGAAGCTGTTGATGCGGCCAACAATAATGCCAACTGTGATATCAAGCACGATATCCCAGAAAAGCCATCAACATCGGTTGTGGATGCGCATAAAATTTCTATTGAATCGAATTTATCAGTATTTAGATTTCCCTCCTTGCAATTGGCAACGTCACAGGCAGATGGGTTGTTGCCAATGCCGCCAATGAGCAGGCACAATCCATTTATGATCAAGCGCTATATGCAATTGTCTATTATGGTGCCGCTGAATGCGCACTTGTCGCTGCTACGCAATGAAGTGCTACGCATATTCCATGATCTAAGCGTTTATGAGCATTTTCGGCAGCTACGCAACTATTTCTTTTTACAAGACGGCGAGTTTGGTACTCTGCTCATTGGCGGAATTCTGGAACATATAGAAGCGGGCATGGAGCCACGCAGTCTATGCCAGAAGGGCATTCTAGATACCATACTAAACAATGCGCTGAGCAGCATAGTGGTAGACAGCGCTGTTGGTGGTGTCACTGCAATGTTCGCTGATAATCTCACGCTGAATTGCACGAACATACCAGATACGTTTGATTTAATGAATATCAACGTCTTGTCAATGTTGACACTGCATTATAAGGTGGACTGGCCACTGAACTTGGTCATCAGTGTTGAGACAATGGCCAAGTATTCGCAAATATTCTCGAATTTGTTAAAACTTCGTCACGTTACCTATATGCTTGAGCGTGCCTCTAAATACCTTCAGCAGTTCGCAAAGCTTCATGGCCGGGCAATACAGGTGGCATCGCAGTACCGTCATTTGCAAATTGTGCGTCACAAACTGTCGCATTTTGTGACCACACTGCAAAATCATCTAGACACAAATGCACTGCAGGCTACTTGGAAATCCTTTAATGACGAGCTCCACACAGTTGATTCCGTTGAAGGGTTATACGAACGACACGTGGACTACTTAAAGCAAGTCGCATTCTTGTCGCTGCTTAATCGGCGAAGTTCTACGTTTCGGGACACTATTGATGGTACACTTGTGATTGTGCTACGTTTTTGCAAGTGGGTTCAAATTGGGGTTTTGATTCGTTTCTATGAACTGATTAATATTTCTTATTATTACCACCATAGGATTCTACACTCGCAGCCATTTGTGTTGGATGGAGATCAACAGTTTGTTCATCCGCGCTACAAGCGATTGGTGTACGAGGAAGGCGAGTTCGAAAAGTTCATGCGTTATATCATCTACTTGGGTAATAAGATTGCTGCTTCCGGCTATCAAGAAAAAATTGTTGACCTTATACGTATTATAAATTTTAATAATTACTATAATGTATCTGATCGCACAAACTAAACGTGATTAATTAAATTTTATGGGTACGCGCTAAAGTCTATTTAATCATTAGTGTTACGTAATTGAGCTAATGGAGATCCAAATGGATTTTCTTCACACTTGGTCTTTCCACGGTCAAATGTGCAATTTGTCATTTGCCCGAAATAAATCACAAAAAGTGATAAATATGGCAAATAATGGCAGAACTGTAGAAAATGCAAAGTTCCATATTAATAGGCATTTAGTTGCGATGTGTTCGTACGGTTTTGAACAATTGGAAGATGTCTGGGATGCGGAGATGGGAGAAATTTGCAATGAAATTGTGAGTGCGCACCTGTGAAGTGCACAAACTTCAATGCTCCTAAAAGGCGGTGTACCTTGTCAAAATGTTGCCAGTACGAGCGCGCACCTCCGGATAAACCTTCCCTTTTAACCTCATCCTTACTAAATACAGGAACATTAAAATATAGGCATCTTACAATTTATTTTAAAAATTAATTTTGGCGCACAACTCGTCATTGTTTACATTTGCACCAGTTAATCGATAAGCATCGTGAGTTCGATAAGAAAATACTAAAAAATGCCGGGGCGAATGGCATCATATTAAAAATATGACGAATTTGTCATTTTTTTCTTATGGGATTTTCTACAGGAAATATGTGACATTTTTCCAAAATCAAAAATATGACGAAAAATGTGGAAATATGATGTCGTGGAAACAGGCTATTACTTGTAAGTAAATCGGCTAATACCCGTGCGATTTTGAAAATAATGCCAAATTATTGTAGAGAAATTTACAACGCTTCGATTGACATATTTTGGATCCCTTTAGGTGCCATTCATATTAAATAAATCGCAGTCAAACTAAGAAAATATGGCCAGTCCGTCTGTTTGCATTTAAACTAATCTCTCAATTGTAAAGCTATGTTTATGAAACTTCACACAGTTGTTTGTTTTTAGCGCAGGCAGTAATAAAAGCAATGTTTATTTAATTTATAGTTTTATATAGTTTGATAGGCATTACAGTAGAGGTTGACAGTATACAAAAGATATCGCTATACGACGTTATACGATGAGTTCACTCTACTATCAAGTATTTTTATTTTCTGTATGCGGTCACTCTGTCATCGACTAGGATTTCTATTTATCGATAACATTTTGATAAATAACAATATTTTATAGTTTACCAGCCGACCGGTGCGGCAAAGTTGTTGGATCGTGTTCATTTATTGACTACCTGTACAAACAGTCCGCGAATCACACTAAACCAGCAGCCCAAAGAAGGCAGACAGACGGTTCATATTTGTAATGCTTGACGATATCTCGGCATTGCATTTAGGTACAGCACGCTCGTCGCACAACATGGACACAACATCGGATGCGGTAAATTCTAAACATCT
Organism: Hirtodrosophila confusa; assembly: GCA_035043065.1. NCBI lineage: Eukaryota > Metazoa > Arthropoda > Insecta > Diptera > Drosophilidae > Hirtodrosophila > Hirtodrosophila confusa. The sequence goes on from JAWNNI010000167.1 coordinate 581,081, forward strand.
CTGCAGCAGTGAGCAACAGTTAAACAGTTCATTTCACTTGCAGTGCTCGTTGTCCTCTATAGAAAGCGAAAGTGATTTGTCTCTGGCTTTTGAACGCGAGCTAGGAGAACCGGCGGACTGTGATGAGCTGCCAGCCTTCGAAATTCGCGCCTACTCGCCACACGGACGCACGCCATCTCCAATTGACGACTTAAATGTGTCTGATATTGAGACGCCAAAGCAATTGCCGGTGCAGCAGCGCAGTCCTGGACGACAGAACAATCCAGAGTTTGTAGCCTTGCATGAGATTAATGCGCAAATCAGTGTACTCAACGACAATGCAGATATCAGTCATGCCAACAGCTTGGAAACTATTTTTGAAGGCATATTTCTGCATACGCCGCCGCGTGAAAAACTCAACACAAGCTCTGGTTCCGGATCAAATTCCAACTCATCAACTCGCTGTACTCCGAAACGCAGTCGCGTCAATTTAATGGAAGTGGTTGCCTTGAATCGCCTGCACACTGGCGGTAAGGAAAATCAATCGCCACAGAAGGATCAACAGAATGAACTAACTTAGCTTCCACATTCTGGCTAACCCTGGCCGAAACCAAAGCCATGTATCACACGTTCGATTAGACTGCCCTAAATTTCGTACACTTAGTTTTAGATGTGCATAAGCTGCACTGTTGTACACTTTGTGTACCTGGATGGATAAAAGTACCATTTTTATATAATGTATATGTTTATATTGCTGAGTTTTTAAAGTAAAACATATGTCTTTCCATGTTTTAAACATTACGCTACGTGTTTCTACGCATTTTATGGCTTTCAATTTATTGCTCTTACCAGGTACAGACGATTGTATACTGCGTAAGTGTTGCTACCTGTGAGAAGTTTAGGAACCAAAGTGCATCTTTATTGTAATCCCAGCATGTGGTGGTACAACATCTGTGGGTTTGGGCAGCTCATGAATTGTTTTTCATTGGTAAATGAAGTATCAGCTGATAAAGTAAAAATGAGTTGAATTTCGTACTTACTATGTATTTTCTTAAGATCCATGTAAAAATGAGAAAACCTATTTTTTTGGGTGCCGTCGATTGTATTACCCATAATTATAATAATAAATAAGTAAGAATGCTATAGTCGAGTATACCAGACTACAAAATTCCCTGTACCCAGGTCTACAACTTCCTAACATATCTTCGTACAATTAGACATACACATACAGTAGGTTAAGAGTGACCAAAGTATTATACATGCCAAATCCCATAGCTATATCTTGACAATTGTTACTGTAAAACGGCTTTTATAGAAAAGCGGGGGAATGGAGTGGAATATCTCGGATCTAAAATAAATTTGACCTGCGCCCGGACGGACAGACAGACGGTCATGGCCAAATCGAAATCTCTTTTGATACTGATCAAGAATATATATACTATAAGAATATATATACTTTATTTCTGCCTGTTACACACATTAGCACAGATTTAGTACCTACTTTTTACCCATTTTATGGGTACAGGGAGCAAAAACGTCAAAAATCAGAAATTTAAAAATCATGGCGAAAATGCAGTGTACAATAATGAAGATTTTGGTGTGAGCCATTTTTTCTAGGTCCATTATAAGTGGGTGATTTTTGTATTTAAAAAATAATAATCATTATTTACGGTCCCTGATCTTGACACATAAAATAGTTTTGATACCTTTTTACCAATTGTTCCTATAGCAGCTTTAAGATATTACTTAATGGTCTGAATTCGAGTAAATACAGTCAACTTCTTAAAAATTGAATGAGACAAAGAACTACAAGTTAGTTAAGCTAAACGTCCTTCAATCAGATTTCAATATTAAAATTCGATAATCTTTGAGCCATTGCTGGATTTAAATACAAAACTGCAATTTATTTCACTTAGGCTAATTTAATAAATTTTGGCTTACTCATACAATTACAGGCTTACAAAACGTAATCTTATTATATATTATATGTATTCGATATAAAAATATCATTGGAAGTACTTTGAATTTTGAGTGTTAAAACAAGAGGGACTAAGAAAACTTAAATACATTATACTATTGTTGAACTTTCATTTTTTGAAACAGAAACAAAAATATTTAAAATAATGCAAATTAAAAGGAATTATATAGTGTAGATACATACATGCATGCATATGTATCCTTTTTTTCTTACTTTTGAATTAAACTTTAATGTGATCTTAATTATAAAACATTCTTGATAAAGAATAGAAAGAGTAATGATTGAGGATTCATATTACTTAGTGCGGGGGAATGTCTATTACTGTTTAATATAATATAATAAAATACGATGGTATTTATCAACTATTAATTTTGTTGGCAATTTTGTACAAAAATATTTGAAATGAGGTAGTCATCAACAATACCTCCAAATAAGTTGTGCCTGTATTGTTGTACCAATGTTCCTTATATATAATCTTATGTAGAACTAGAAATATCCAAGTTGTGGTTCGCCGCTTATCATGATCAAACATTTTTCGAGTGCCGCGACGCCGAAAAAACTTTGACGCGAAGCAGGCCCGGGTTTACCTCTTGCCAGCTGAAAAAGCATACGCATTAAGCATTAACACATGTTACAAAAAAAAACTAAACATATTTCCAAGAACTCACCGTAAACGTCGATCGGCCAGTCTGGCCTTCACTTTCTTCTTAATAGTGGACACTCCATTTGCGCTGTGTAGCCCGCGTCCTGTTATGATGAACACATGTTTGTAGACGCGCGTGCAATTTCGCAGAACGGTTATATGGCGGTCCAGAAACAAATCGAGACAGCTAACCGCCTCCATGGCATGCAGATAGTGCAGATCCAGCAAATCTGGATTGTTTTGCGTATGCTTGTGCACCTCCATGATGCAGTTAGCGGCACGATGATTGAACACATCGATCTTCTTCTTGTGCAGCTGCGCAATCTCCGAATAGTATAGCGCTACGCTGCCATTGCCCTGCTGTACCGCCTGTTTGGCCTTAAGACTGCACTCGGCTCTCAACTGAGCATGATGGGCAGCTAGATTGCGTGTCTCCTCAAAGTCACGCAATGCCGCACATTTTGCTTCCTCATGTAACTGGGGTGACATCGACCTGGCATTGGCTGGGGAACGTGGACTCACTAACTTGGGTGGTGGCGGTTGCTGCTGATCCTGCTGCTCCTGTGCATTGAGCTGGCATAAAGGATAAAGAATATAAGAAATATGTTATTAGACTGTTAATAAACTACATAAATAGTATTATCAAAAGGCTTCGGTATGTATACAGATACATATATGATCTTAAGCATGCTAATTATCAATATTTTATTGCAATCGGATAACAAACAGAAATTATTAAATAATATAATTAAAAACATAATTGATTTATTTAAGTGTTTTTATTCCCATTAATTTACTTTGTTAGTTTTCATACCCTTACAGAAGGTACTTTTATTTTTTCACGAAATGTGTGGGAACCAGAAGAATCGGGTCACTATGACATATAGCTGCCATAGGAACAATCGTTCGAACATCTTTTTTTTATGAAAATCTTTTCTGCAAGTGTATAAATAAAAAATCTTCGGCATCCGTACGATCTGGTTTATGTTATTAGTTAATTAACGTAGGCTTATACTATTCAGAAAATTGAATGTAAGATAATTTGCTCCTACCTTTTCGTTTTCGCGCAGTGCCTGTTCATAAAGCTCGGCGCCCGTTAGCTCGCTCTGTACATTGGTGGCGAGTACCTCCACGGTCTTCACATAGTTGTTACCTGTGTCTGCAAAGATCTCCAGTACGGTGTCGTTGGGTATGTCGGGAAATTTCTCGCAAAGCTTCATTTTGGTCAAGTGCGTGGCAATGTCATTGGGCTTCTGACGCGTTGCTTGCGTGGCGGCCTGCTGTTCGCTGTTGTAGATAGACCAGGCAAGCTCCATATCGAGCAGCTCGTTGACATTGCGCGGCGATTCACTGCACTCAGCGTATTTGGGATGCTTAAGTAGGCGTGCAAACTGCTCATCATCACGCAATGTTTGCTGACGCTGCTCCTCAAGCTGATTGTGCACTGCCTCCATCCAGAGCATGTAAAGTTGCTTGGCCAACTGGCGTGGCATAAACACTTTGTTAGACGATAACCCTGGCTCTATGGGGAGCATTTCAGCCTCCCACTGAAAAATGGTGCGCAGCTGTGCAATTAAATTTTCGCCCAATTCCATTTCCAGCAGAGCGTTATCCTCAGAATCATCGTCGTCCTCATCAGGACTGGTCTGTGGTACTGGGTCTATTGATGGATGCGTCTGATCCAAAACCCCATTGCGTATGTCGCGTATTTTGCGCGTATGCTCCGAGTACTGATCATCTCCCAAAACAAAGCAATTTTCGACCTGGAGCTGTAACTCTTTGTTCGAGTTGCTGCTGGCGGAGCTGACTCCAGTATGGCGTCTGGAACGTGGCTGACGCTGCGGCTTGGATGAGGATTTGTTTACAGCTGGCGAACACAAGGCGACAGGCGCTGAAGTTGGCAATTGATAGTTGTTGCCATTACTGTTGCAACAGCATTGAAATTGATCGCTTTCCAGCAGCAGCGCCTCCTCATCATAGTCAGGGCCATCTGCATTGAGCTCATCTTCTTTGAGCAATATATCCACTGCCCAGCCTACATCGCTGTTGCACTTTATATACAAATCCCACAGCCCCGTCAGCTGCTTGTTGGGATACATTTGACGCAACGAAACAAAATCAGTCGCCTCGTTGGGGCAATTCAAGCTATGACGTTGCAAGAGCGCACATGCATCACCATCTGATGGAGCTGGCGCGGCATTTTCCGTTTGGTCATCACGCAACAAATCTAGCAGCGAACTTTCACCTGTGGCTGCAACGCCTGTAACTGGTGCTTGCCTTTGCTGCTCGTCCAGCTGTGCCCAATAGCTAGGCGCATTTTGTTCATAAGGAACCCAACTTTGGGCATGGACATTGAGCTTAAAGCTATCTTCATGGGCATTGGCACTTTCCAACTGCAGCGAAGAAGTTGGTGGAGCAGGCAACGCGGGCAGTGGCGGTTCCAAACGCAGCTGAGGTAATGGCACAGTATATTTGGTTTCTTTGAGAAGCTGTAAATTAAAAAAAAAAATACCAGCCTTGGCTTCAATTCCTCCGCAAAAATTTCTTTGAATGTAGAATTGATTGATGTTCGTAAAACTCATAACGAAAAAGTTTTGCGGTTTCAAAGGTATTGCTAGTGAAATGAAATAGTAAATGAGAATTTTCGCAAATAAATAAATAATTTATTAATTAATCTTAATTCTTACTCATGTAAAACTGCGATTTAAATTTAGATGAGTGTACAGGTAAGATCGCATGGCACGTTGACTGACACTACGGACCAGTGTGTACACACATTGAAATATGATAGCAGCGCTATGAACAAAGCCATTGTATGCTTGTATGAATTTAAATTGATTGAAAACGAGGAGAACATTCTATTAGACGTCTTCAAAACAAACAGGTAAGAACGTTGCAGTCGGACGTACCCGGCAGCAGAATACTCGGTTTCAAGTCCGGTATAATTTGGTTAGTTGTGGGGTGCGAAAAATATGTGAAAAGTCACTTAATCTTGACACTTTATAAGCTGAGAGTAAACACCAACATGTATACCAAGTTTGGTTGCTCTAGTTTCAAGGGTACGGGAAAATAATACGACACATTGCACAAACCCAGTATTCTCCTCACCCCTTTAGGAACAGAGTATACAAACATTGGATTAGATTAATAAATTGACATTTAAAATAATATCGTTTGGTTTTGCATTTTAAAAGTTGACAAAACCTGATCAAAATTGGATACACTATATCTTATAGCTGTCATAGGAAAATGAGCTGTTGTATAAATAACACTTTTTCTTTACCGATATCCCAACCAACTCATCAATTGTAAATTATATTACAGTTTATATAGTTTGGTCTAATTTGATCAGCAGAAAATTGAGTTTCTGTATGAAAAACTTATATGCAAGGGTAACACAAAGTCTATTTTCATATTTTGCTTAGCAAATAAAGTTAAATTGCGGGTTAAATGGCTAAATTAAAATAATAATGAGAATCGGAACATAAGTTTTTACTTACCCTTAGCAGTTCCGCGACACTGGTCTTTTCGTAGCGATCTAACATACGTTGTATGCTTTCTTTTGGCACCTTATGCTCATTTTTTTGCGACAATTTTGTGGCTGATTTTGACCACGGCGTGTGGGGCTCTAGTATTTCCAAGAGGTACCCGTGCTGCACGGCAATTTGCACATACGGCTGCATTTCCCATACCATTATGTTAGTGTTGTCCACTATTATGGGACTCCAGCCAGCGGCGGCCTTACTACGCACTCGTTGCTTGTTCCACTCATGGGCATCTGGAATATGCGCAGAATTGAACTCATAGCCACGCTGGGTGAGAAAGTAATCATCGCTGCTATATAAAAAATCCTTGGCAGTATGCTCTTCCAGCAGTCGAATTTGCTGTAGTAGTGTTTTAGCCAATGTTGATTTACCGCTGCCAGGCGCGCCGCGCATGATGATCATAATTTTTGGCCAGCTTGAGCCTTTTTACAGATTTCATTGAATTCTTTATGGTGGTTGTAATTTATGCTGCTCGGGCACATGTTCCGAGAGGCCGTTGGTGCTGGCGCAATATATTTGTTGGTGTTGTTATTGTTGCTCTCTTCTTTGATGGACATCTTTTCATTGAACCAGTGCGTCATATTTTCAGTTTGCTCAGCAATATTTCCCGCCGCTGACATTGTCGCTATGTTCTATTGCTTGGTGCTCCGCGGTGAACTTTTGCCTGCTATCAAAATTAAAGGACATGTATTACAATATTAGTTTTGGGGTACAGCATACCTATATGTAAACACATATAACTGCGCAGTAATCTTGTGTAGCTACGCACGCAGTTATCACGCCAGTAAAGCGAGGATCTCCAAAAATCTGCATGCGAACCTCACCCTAGTGCGTGTAAATCCAATTTGGGCACCAATCTTGAAACTTGAAGCAGTTCTTATTTTCGATTAGTTTACTTGTGAATGGCCTTCTTGCTGCTAATTTTGAGCGCAAATCGTAAGAGCACTAAACTCTTCCAAAACATTGTGGATTGAAGAACATCGACATGCCCGATTTTAGTATCGATATGTCGATATGAGCAGTCGGGTAATTTACAGCACTACATGGTATGAGTCCAAATGGAAAGGATGTTGATCACCGATGGTCCAAGCAAAGGGTATGAGATGGTCAAAACAGAGAGGGGTCAAACTTGTACAACTTGTATTACAAAAATCAACTGCTTGGTCGTTTTCTTAAATCTTAATTCAACCACTAATATTAATCGATTGTCGGTCGATATCTAAACGCTCAAAAATAATATAGAGCATAAAATTAAGAGGGTGCAGGAGTTTATGTAAGTATTTATAAGGGAATAATTTTTTTGGTAATGTTTCGGTTGAGTTACTGTTTGAGAAGAAGCCACTAATAAAATATGGTTCTCGTCTCAAAAATTCAGAAATAATTTAAGAGTTCGATTTCCGCCTGCGGAGGTTGACTATTTTGCAATAATTTCATTAAAATATTGAATAAATTTGTACCAGTATCGATAAGCTATCGATATGCGTATGCGAGTATGCGATGAATAAGTAGTGTTGGTAAGTATCGCACAATTGTTGGTGGTGCCATACCATAAAGATATTGGATTTTATAAATTATATAGCCTGTTTCCACGACATCATGTTTCCACATTTTTCGTCATATTTTTGATTTTGGAAAAATGTCACATATTTCCTGTAGAAAATCCCATAAGAAAAAAATGACAAATTCGTCATATTTTTAATATGATGCCATTCGCCCCGGTATTTTTTTTAGTATTTTCTTATCGAACTCACGATGCTTATCGATTAACTGGTGCAAATGTAAACAATGACGGGCTGTGCGCCAAAATTAATTTTTAAAATAAATTGTAAAATGCTTATATCTTAATGTTCCTGTATTTAGTAAGGATGAGGTTAAAAGGGAAGGTTTATCCGGAGGTGCGCCCTCGTACTGGCAACATTTTGACAAGGTACACCGCCTTTTAGGAGCATTGAAGTTTGTGCACTTCACAGGTGCGCACTCGCAATTTCATTGCAAATTTCTCCCATCTCCGCATCCCAGACATCTTCCAATTGTTCAAAACCGTACGAACACATCGCAACTAAATGCCTATTGATATGCAACTTTGACTTTTTACAGTTCTGCCATTATTTGCCATATTTTTCACTTTTTGTGAAAATTGTCATCAAAACAAGCCGAACAGCTGATTTATTTTGGGCAAATGACAAATTGCACATATGACCGTGGAAACACCATCATCCACATATTTGAAATGTGACATTTTTCGGCTGTAGTGGAAACAGGCTAATACTCGAAAATAAAATGAAATTGCCAAATGTTAATACATATACTTGATTGCTAATTCAAAAAGTATTTTAAAATCAATGTAGTATATCGAAATTACTTATTATTAAATAATTATAGCTACATACATATTTCGCTGACGATTAGCTTGATTTGAATTGTATAACTAATTTAATTAATTTGACTCATTAATTAAATTTAATATCCAAAAATTAAAGTAAATAGCCAAAATTACAATGCGCTGCTTATAACGCTGTTGATTAATGTCAAAATCAGAATATTACAAAATTTCTGCCCAATACACATACTATGTACATACATATGTATGCAAATATAATCTAATAGAAACAAGTAAGAATGCTATAGTCGAGTATACCCGACTACGAAACTCCCTGTACCCAGGTCAAATATTTCCGATCGCATCTTCGTTAACTTACACATACATACACAGATACGCACACGCACGAGCCACAGCGCAAGCCAGGCATTTTAAGTTGTGACTGTGCTTCTTCTTCCCCTTGCTGCAGCACTGAATCTTCTTTCGTGAATAACTTAGGTGTTTATTATCCGATCGACTTGAAATTTGGACAGTAGATTAAGAGGGACTAAAGTATTGGACATGCCAAATCTTAAAGCTATATCTTGAAAATTGTAACTGTAAAACGGTTTTTATCGAATAGCGGGGGAACGGGGGAGATATCTCAAATCTAAAATAAACTTGACCTGCTCCCGCTATACACGAACCTACATTCCAAATTTGGTGTCTCTAGCTCTTATAGTTGCTGAGATCCTTGCGTTCATACATACGGACAGACAGACGGACAGACGGACAGACGGACAGACAGACGGACATGGCCAAATCGAAATCTCTTTTGATACTGATCAAGAATATATATACTTTATAGGGTCGGAGATGTCTCCTTCTGCCTGTTACATACTTTTGCACAAATCCAATACCCCCTTTTTACCCATTTTATGGGTACAGGGAGTAAAAATGAATGTTATTAAATATATGTGCATGACAATGGGACCATAGTTCAAAACATGCCAGAAATTTTAATATACTTATGTATGTACGTATGGATGTTCATATACAAACGTATGTACATATGCACATACTCAAGAACAATAATCTCCAATGCAACAAGTATGTACATATGTATGTATATACATATGCACGCACACATTGTGTGTGTATGTGCACACAAATGCTATGAACATGCAATTTGCATTTAAATATGTAATCGTGGGCTGAGTGGTTCTGATGCCATACAAATTACGCTCTCGCGCTCTCACGAGAATGCGAGCACGTTTCATATTAGGCCACCCGACGGAATACGAAGTCTAAATGGCCTGATCCAAGCAAATTTGTGTCTCGCGACCGTCGTTCCATTCGGGTTGTCTATGCATTTAGTCGTTGATGGCAAAGTCAATGCATAATATCTCTATTCAAGATTTTGTATCAAAACAAAACGTGCAATAGAAATATCCAAATGAGTAAAATTGCGCTTGCCGCAATGTCTCGAAATGGGTAATGAATAAATTAAAGATTTGTTTTCGTTACTTAAATTTATTGTTTCCTTATGAAAATATAATAAAAGAAAGTATACTCAAAAACTTATAATATTTCGGTCTCGGTTGACTTTTCTATGGAAATGACCATATGTGTATAGAATACTAGCTGGTAAAACGCTAGCGTTGCCCGGCGAAATATTTACATTAAAATGCATTGTGTTGAATTTAACTACTTTCGTCAACCGTAAGAAATACACAAAACTAACTTATCACAGTTTTCCCTCCCGTGGGGGTAGCAAACTATATAGTTGAGCCACGTGACTAATGTTTTTGCTTAGCGCTATGAAAATGTCTTTGAAGCCGATCTACATACATATGTAACTAAACAAATAATCCGACTCATTTGTCCTTGACTTCCATTTCCTGACCGTGGCGACGCGGAGTAGATTTTCGAAAATCATTTGTCATTTGAAAACCAATTCAACGAATAATACTAAAAATCCAGACTAAAGCTTTCCAACTATTTTCCGCCCGTTGTATGGCCCCAACGTACCGAGGTTTTTACTCCCTGTACCCATAAAATGGGTAAAAGGGGGTACTAAATCTGTGCAAATGTATGTAACAGGCAGAAGGAGACATCTCCGACCCTATAAAGTATATATATTCTTGATCAGTATCAAAAGAGATTTCGATTTGGCCATGTCCGTCTGTCTGTCCGTCCGAATGTATGAACGCAAGGATCTCAGCAACTATAAGAGATAGAGACACCAAATTTGGAATGTAGGTTCGTGTATAGCGGGAGCAGGTCAAGTTTATTTTAGATTTGAGATATCTCCCCCCATTCCCCTGCAATTCGATAAAACCGTTTTACAGGAACAATTTTTAAGATATACCTTTGGGATTTGGCATGTGCAATACTTTAGTCACTCCTAATCTACTGTCTAAATTTCAAGTCGTTCGGATAATAAACACGGAAGTTATTAACGAAAGAAGATTCAGTGCTTCAGCGCAACGGGAAGAAGAAGCACAGCCACCACTTAAAATGCCTGACTTGCGCTGCGCTCGAGCTGTCGCTCGTGTGTGTGCGTCTTTTGTGTATGTGTGTCTGTATATGTGTCTGTATGTGTGTGTGTATGTGTACGAAGATGCGATTGGAAATTTTTGACCTGGGTACAGGAGTTTTGTAGTCGGGTTTACTCGACTATAGCATCCTTACTTGTTACTCCCTGTACCCATAAAATGGGTAAAAAGGGGTATTGGATTTGTGCAAAAGTATGTAACAGGCAGAAGGAGACATCTCCGACCCTATAAAGTATATATATTCTTGATCAGTATCAAAAGAGATTTCGATTTGGCCATGTCCGTCTGTCTGTCCGTCTGTCCGTCTGTCCGTCTGTCTGTCCGTATGTATGAACGCAAGGATCTCAGCAACTATAAGAGCTAGAGACACCAAATTTGGAATGTAGGTTCGTGTATAGCGGGAGCAGGTCAAGTTTATTTTAGATTTGAGATATCTCCCCCGTTCCCCCGCTATTCGATAAAAACCGTTTTACAGTTACAATTTTCAAGATATAGCTTTAAGATTTGGCATGTCCAATACTTTAGTCCCTCTTAATCTACTGTCCAAATTTCAAGTCGATCGGATAATAAACACCTAAGTTATTCACGAAAGAAGATTCAGTGCTGCAGCAAGGGAAGAAGAAGCACAGTCACAACTTAAAATGCCGGCTTGCGCTGTGGCTCGTGCGTGTGCGTATCTGTGTATGTATGTGTAAGTTAACGAAGATGCGATCGGAAATATTTGACCTGGGTACAGGGAGTTTCGTAGTCGGGTATACTCGACTATAGCATTCTTACTTGTTTTTTATTTATATTTGGAAATTATTATGAAGCTGAATTCCAGACTTCACCCCTTTCGGACCGTGGGCGTGCATTTTTGAAAACCGGTAGCACATGTGTCGAATTATTTAATGTGAGGTGCTTTGAAAATTGGTTTCAAAATAATTGGATGATAATCAGAAAAGTTTGAAAATGAGTTTGAAGTCAATTGGACGATAATCAAAAAAGTTGCATACAACAGTTTTCCGCGAATTTTCCGAACTTGGGGGTAGATTTTCCAAAATCTTTGGGCACCGCGCCTATTATGAGTTTGTGTAGAACCTTGAAAATGAGTTTGAAGCCAATCGCACGAAAATTAAAAATGTCGAATTCCAGAGTTTTCCGCCAATATTCCGATCATGGGCTGAAATTTCCAAAATCGCTGATACACGTGTCGAATTATTTGATGTGTGGAGCTTTGAAAATGAGTTTGAAGCCAATCGGACGATAATAAAAATAAGAATCATACAACAGTTTTCCTCGTATTTTTCGACCTTGGAGGTTGATTTTCCAAAATCTTTGACCACCACGTCTATTCTGTCTTTGTGTAGAACTTTGAAAATGAGTTTGAAGCCAATCGCATGAAAATTAAAAATGTCGAATTCCAGAGTTTTCCACCTATTTTCCATCCATGGGGCTGAATTTCCCAAATCGCTGATACACGTGTCGAATTATTTAATGTGAAGAGCTTTGAAAATGAATTTGAAGCCAATCGGAAGATAATCAAAAAAGTTTCATACAACAGTTTTCCTCGTATTTTCCGACCTTGGAGGTAGATTTTCCAAAATCTTTGACCACCATTTCCCGCCCATGGCAACGCGGACTAGATTTTCGAAAATCATTTGTCATTTGAAAACCAATTCAACGAATAATACTAAAAATCCAGACTAAAGCTTTCCAACTATTTTCCGCCCGTTGTATTGCCCCCAAAGTACCGAGGTTTTTTAATTTATATTTGGAAATTATTATGAAGCTGAATTCCAGACTTCACCCCTTTCCGGTAGCACATGTGTCGAATTATTTAATGTGAGGTGCTTTGAAATACTATGTGTATTGGGCAGAACATTTTTTAATATGCTGATATTGACATTAACCAAGAACGTTATAAGCAGCGCATTGTAATTTTGGCTTTTTACTTTAATTTTTGGATATTAAACTATATTAATTTGACTCATAAATCCAATATGCGCGGCTTATTGTATGGCAGCACCAACTATTGTGCGATACTTAGCAACACTACATATTCATACTCGCATACGCATATCGATAGCTTATCGATGCTCCCACCAAAACAGTAATCGCATCGCTTGTTTGAGACAAATTTTATTGAATATTTTAATCAAATTATTGCGAACTAGTCAACCTCCGCCGCCGGAAATCGAATTCTTAAATTATTTCTAAATTTATGAGACGACAACCATATTGTTTAGTTGCTTCTTCGCAAACAGTAACTCAACCAAAACATTCCGTATGCCACATTATGTTTTTTTCGTGTGGCTTGAAACTGAACACGAGTTGCGATATTTATTTTCTTATCGATATATTTATTGCTGCACACTTTTGTCGAAAAACTTAATAAAACAGCTGCATCGGGCATTACTATACACACATTTGTGTAATTCGATTTTGATTTCTTAAAAGGAAATATTAAAAATGACAGATTGGGTTAAAATCGCCGAGGACCAAGAGGTGCCCAAATTGAAAATTAATTCGAATTCGGATGTACCGGCAACTGCAACAACAGCTAACAAGGACAATGAACCGGACGTCGCGGACCCAGCGGAAACTAGCCTTCTCATTAAAATTTTGGGAAAGGGCTTGGTTAACACGAAGTTATCCTTGGATGTTCAACAAAAAAACCCGAATTCACCATTGCATTCAGTAAAAACGTTTGAAGCACTACACTTAAAGCCAGAACTTCTGAAGGGCATATACGCAATGGGCTTCAATACGCCATCAAAAATTCAAGAAACCGCATTGCCAACTCTCCTTGCCGATCCACCGCAAAATATGATAGCTCAAAGCCAATCTGGAACTGGAAAGACCGCTGCATTTGTGTTGGCAATGCTAAGTCGCGTGAACGTTTCTCAAAACCATCCTCAAGTGTTGTGCTTGTCGCCAACATATGAACTTGCGATTCAAACTGGTGAAGTAGCAGCGCGCATGGGTCAATTTTGTCCCGATATCAAGCTTAGATTTGCAGTTCGTGGTGAAGAAGGTAATGTTAAATAGACTTCGGCTTACATGTTCCGTTGGTGTTTTTTTTAAGTGAATTAAATATTGCTAAGTTGCTTACTTAATCATTTATTTGCTAATGGGTATCTCAGCATCAGGCAGCCCAAAATCTGAAATGCTAACGCTCATTTCATCCTTTAATCAATCAGTCGATATTTAACTAACACTTATTTTGCTTTTAGTTGATAGGAACTCGAAGATTACGGAACACATTTTGATTGGAACCCCTGGAAAAATGTTGGACTGGGGTCTAAAGATGCGTTTGTTTGATATGAAAAAAGTTCGAGTTTTTGTATTAGATGAAGCGGATGTTATGATAGCAACACAAGGACATCACGACCAATGCATTAGAATTCACAAAATGCTTAATACGCAATGTCAGATGTTATTCTTTTCGGCCACATATGACAAAGAAGTTATGGACTTCGCTCGTTTGATTGTGTCTGAGCCAACAATTATAAGATTGATGCGTGAGGAGGAATCACTTGATAACATAAAACAATTTTATGTTAATTGCAAAAATGAAGATGGCAAATATAATGCAATTCAAAATATTTATGGTTGCATTAGCATCGGCCAGGCAATAATATTTTGTCATACGCGCAAAACTGCTGCGTGGCTTGCAGCTAAAATGACTGCTGATTGCCATTCCGTCGCTGTTCTCTCCGGTGACTTGACAGTTGAACAGAGACTTGCTGTTTTGGATCGTTTTAGGTCCGGGCAGGAGAAAGTTCTCATTACTACAAATGTCTTGTCTCGCGGCATTGACATCGAACAAGTCACAATTGTGGTTAATTTTGATTTGCCTATTGATTTGCGTGGCAATGCCGATTGTGAGACTTATTTACACCGCATTGGACGAACTGGCCGTTTTGGAAAGTCTGGCATTGCTATAAATCTAATCGACGGAGACAAAAGTATGACAGTATGTCGTGCTATTGAGAAACACTTTCAAAAGGATATTACTTATTTAAACACCGATAATGCGGATGATATTGAAAAGATTGGAAATTGAATCATTCCCTAGATTACTAATCATTAAGCGAGCAACATTTGTGAAATTTCTCTTGAAATAAAAACATTTTCTGAATTATACATGCATTCATTACAATCAAACATTATACAAATCTATTTAATTTGTGATAAAAGTGTTTGCTACGATTTTTAAGCTACTTTATTTTTACCCCCCGTACCCTTAAAGTGGGTAAAAAGGGAGTACTAAATCTGTGCAAATGTATGTAACAGGCAGAAGGAGACATCTCCGACAAAGTAAAGTAAAGTATATATATTCTTGATCAGTATCAAAATAGATTTCGATTTGGGCATGTCCGCCTGTCTGTCCGTCCGTCCGTCTGTCCGTCCGTGTGTATGAACGCAAGGATCTCGGAAATTATAAGAGCTAGAGACATCAAATTTGGAATGTATGTTCGTGTATAGCGGCAGCAGATACTTCCCCTCAATTCCCCCGCTATTCGATAAAAACCGTTTTACAGTAACAATTTTCAAGATATAGATTTGGGATTTGGCATGTACAATACTTTAGTTATATATATATCGGATAATAAACACGGAAGCTTGCGCAGTCGCTCGTGTGTGTACGTCTTTGTGTATGTGTGTGTGTATGTGTTACCCGGCCTATACACGGGGCAATTTTAGCACAATCGGTTGAGGCAACCAGTTGTCACTCAAATTGGGTCTTTGCCGCACACACTGCAATCAGATCAGCCAACTTCGTAGCACAACTCGAAAATGGCGTCGGCAAGTGCCGAATTGATAAACAATTGATAAACTAAGTATTGCAATTAATTGGTTTTTTTTAAAAATATATTAATTAAACAGAAATACAAAAATTGAGAAAAATAATTTAAAATTTTGAATTTTATTAATAATAAACAACAAAACAAATATCAGAATTGTTAAAAATTTCACTATTTTCTGCTAAACAACGCCGCTTATGAACGGCTGCAAAATATCTTCAAATGTTTCGCACACAACATCATAGCCAAGGACCAGGCGATCTGAAAAAACAGCAGCATGAAAGTACAAAAGGAAAGTGAGACGCCCACAAAGATGTACACAACTATGCACAACTAAAGCACAACTATAGCACAACTATAGCAAAACCACCCCGATCATGAAGCCAGAGGTCATCGAATGTTTTGCATGCAACGAACAGCATCTGAACCAGGCGATCAGGGAAAACAGTAGCAAGAAAGTACAAAACCAAAGAGAAACGCCCACGAGTTGTGCGTTGCCCAAATACACCACAATCAGTTGCGGCAACTCGCTGCTCGTAACAAAAGGTTTTGATACAGAATGTAGTTGGCACAACTTTGACGCGACCGTACCAAACACATTGCAATCGGTTGCCGCAACCGAAAATCTCACTCAAGTTGGCCAACTAAGTTGCCTTGTGTATGGGTCCCATCAGTGTACGCAGAAGCGATCGGAAATTTTTCACCTGGGTACTGGGAGTTTTGTAGTGGGGTATACTCAACTATAGCATTCTTACTTGTTTTTACAGTAGATTAAAAATGAAGATCGAGAAGTATTATGCATGCCAAATCCCAAGGCTATATCTTTAAAATTGTCCTTAAAAAATCGTTTTTATCGATTTTCTGGAGAAACAAACTTAATCTGCGTATGGTAAACAGAAACCTACATTCCAAATTTGGTATATCTAGCTCTTATAGTTGCTGAGATCATCTGAACGGGCGGACGTGCCCAAATCGACACGCCTATTGATACTGATCAAGAATGTATACACTTTATAGGGTCGGAGAGGTTATCTTCTGCCTATTACATACATTTTCACAGATTTAATACCCCCTTTTTACCCATGTTGTGGGTACAGGGAGTAAAGAGTTTAATCTGACTGAGTGACAACTTTTGGGCAAAGAACCTAAAAGCTAGAAGCCTGGAATTTTTACAGTATCTTCCTATTACACAGTAAGTGGGAACTGAGAAAATTGTATGAAAATCTCGGTATGCGCCTACGATTGAGAGAGCCACGACAAGTGTGCATATTTTGGCTCTCACTGCGCATTAACCCAAGTATTGCGAGCGCGTTTAAAAATTGTATGAAAATCAACGAATTTTTTTTTAGTAAATCGGCCAGTACGACTGTAATTCCAGCCAGAGATGAAATATCGGGCTATATCATAGTATCGAAATGCTTAACGCGTCGATTGATATATTGATATATTGGACCCCTCTATGTGTCATAAATATTGAACAATATCTCGCAATTTTAAATATAATTTTAAATATGATTATGAAACTTGGCACAAATCTTTATTTTCGGTGCAGGTAGTAAATATATGAAAACAAGCCGGATCGAATAACTATATCAATATTTATTTATTTATAAGGCGCGCGATTTAGATATATATGTACATATATATCTATTTCAGGCAAAATAGATGTATGGAAATAGTATTTTGCTGACTGCGGTGCACATTAGACAGACGGATAGGGCTAAATCGACTCGGCTATTGATACTGATCAAGAATAGATATACTTTATAGGGTCGGAGATGTCTTATTTTGCCTGGTACATACATAAATTTGCACAGACTTAATACCTTATTTTCGACCATTTTAGGGGCACATGGATATTCCACACCCTTGAAGGTACATCAACCAAATTTGATACACATGTTGGTTAATGAGGTGTCACGTCCAAGGTTAACGTTTTTGCTTGCTTATTTATATGCATGTATCCTGATAAGGCAGAGTTATATTATTCGTATTTAATTCGTTCATGTATAATCAAACTTCACATTAAAAACTATATTTCTAGTTATAATAACCAATCTACGATCATCGCTATGGCTACAGATAAACAGGTAGAAGAAACAGAAGCGGAGCGTACTGTGATCGTCTGTTGCTGATGGTTTTTAGCCTCTCACTCTCTTTGGCTAAGAGTAACTGGGTGTACACTCTCTAAGTTAGCTTCAGTGTGTGCTGCGGTGTTCGATTTCGGGCTTGCTTCAGTCTCAAACTACGTGTAACCAAAGATAGACGGGATACGGGTACCACGAGTCCGTTGCTAGGGTTTTCGTTTCGGTCTCAAACAGGCCAACAGACGTTGTTGGTTGACGGTGACGGAATAGCGGGACGCAAAAGTGCGGAGCGTGGCTCGTAATGTCTGCCAAAGCGTAACGAAACAGCAGCAACAACGACTACATACATACATACATATGTATTATTAATGGCATTTTCAGTTTCGAGTTTGTGTGTGAAATGTGCACAAAAGTAGCAAAACAGCAGAAGCAACAAGAAATGGCAAAATAAAAATGTGAAAGGTATACGAAAAGATTCTCAAAAATTAAAAATATTTATTATAGCTAAAATGAACTGAAGTTGTTTCGCGCGCGTTCAAAAACTGAAACAAAGTGGTTAAAATCTGTGAGAAAATTTCTGCTTAAAAGTATGGTAAATTGCCATTTACACACCTGCAATTTTGTATCTGTGTATGCACACTTAATAGTCATAGGTGTATGTGTCGGGTGTATAGTGTCAGTGTGTTTCGTCGTCTCATAGCTGTAAACCAGTTCCCAATTGCAACGTGTTTTCTGTGATTTCTAAAGAAACAATCATAAAAAACGACAACCAAATATTCATTTTTATATATTAATAATAATAAACAATATACTCAAAAATAATAAAAATAATTCAATAGGATTGGTAGAGAATCAATATTGTTATAAAAATTTAAATAAATATGTATAAAAACGGAAAACAGTTCTTTACAAAACCTTACTTTACAACAGGAGAAATATGTATGTAGTACATATTTTAGTCAAGTATTTCGTCTTCTTAGTTGGCCAAAAATGACGTGACCAACAAAAACACACTGTTAATCTAAAAATCATTGCTAAGAAATCTTTGTATATGTAAGGAGAACCTAAAAGTCTTAACATCTTTTTTGGGTATTGTCTTTTTGGTTAATAAAGAAAATTAATATCGTAAAAATGAGAGCAGCACACGTAAGAAAAGAGCAGATAACTACACAGAACTGAGAGACACAGTCAAGAGAGCCACCAAGCTGTGCTCTGCTGGAGCGTAAAAGGCCAGGCCAAGTGTTGTTGTCCCAAATGAAAACAACAATAAAATGCGTTTACATTTTAAAATATCGCACTGTGACAATAACGAAAATATATGTATATGTACGTGTAGTAGTGTATATGGACGTGTAGTAGTGTGTATGTACATACATGTATTATTAATGTATGTATTCATAAGTAATATACTTATATCGTTTATGGACCCCAACCTGTGTGGAGGTGTAAAAACCAAATGATCAAAAAGCGCGCGTCACTTTTTTTGCAACAAACAAATAACAAACACAAAAAGCTCTACAGATGACGGATTCGTGAAAACCAGCGACAGCGACTACGGCAGCGCAGCTTGGTCAAATTTTTATTTTAATTAGAAATGCTAATTAATGGATGCTCTGTAGTTTCACAATAGATCGCCTACATGTGGCAGCGCATATGTATGTATATGCATAGTACACATATACATACATATGTAGTATGTATATATGTATGTACATGTTTATATTTGAGTATGTAGTATGGTCATCGTTATATAAAATGACAGCTTGTGTACTACTAAATATGAGCTCTCTGCTTCTTTAGGCAGCAATCTGCCTCATAATCCGATTCCATCATGCAGGGATGTGTCAATTTGCCTGTTTTCAAAGCTCTTAAAGTTGACGCTAACTTGCTCACACTAAAAGAGCTTACTAATGTAATACATTCTTCCAAACATCAGAAAAAACAAGAGAGAACAGCTACCTTCTGGCTGCAGAAAATATTTTCGGGCAATCATTTGTACTGGTACTGACTTTTGCTACGGCAGATTTACGATATATTGTGGTCCCATTAGGATCAAATTTGATCAACAAGCATGGGGCATAAGGAAACTTATTGACTTTGGGTGATATTATGTCTCTATAAACTAAAATAATAATCCAAAAACTAACAAGTTTTTCTTACAGAAAGTGAACTTTCGACCGATCCTTCCTTTGTTAAGTATGTATATATATATATACAACAATATAGTTATCCGGCCCGGGCGGTTCCTACATAGGTATTGAGTTCATAAAAAAACCTGCGCCAAATTAAGATAGCTTAATAATTGAAGAACTAGTTTGCATAGGGACTGTCAGACAAACAGACATGGTTAGATCAACTTGGCTTTGATGCTGATCAATTTGTCGTTTCTGTAGTCGAAATCATCTTCTTTAATGTATCGTGACAAAATATTAATACCCTCCCGCAAGGGTTTAACCAGGAGGACTTCAAAGAGGAATATTTGTCCAATGATAATTTATGTACATCTTTGGATTTTTCAAAATTAGTGACAACGTGTGGAAGGACTTTTTATATAGAGATTTGAAAATGAGTTTAAGCCCGATAAAAGGATACAATTATAAAGTTGCATAAGTTTTGGTGGAACCCACATTTGTCGGTGAAATTTTCCAAAATTCCACCTCAGTGTACACTTTCGGCATAAATGGAAACTACTGTCAATCAATCTACTGTATATAGATTTACGCAAGTAGGCAAATTCAAGATAATGAATTTTGGTCAAAATACTTCGCTTGACCGGATCCTAAAATCTGGTGAGCGAAAACTTGCGAGCGACAAATCCATTCTTGGTATTTATTACTTTATGTTCAGTACCCACGATAAAGAGACCGTGACCAGTAACCAACAGCAAAAGGCCTGCATTTGCGATCGCATTCTCAAAGTTACGATATTCACTTCACAGCACTCATTCCGCAAAGATCGGCTTATACAAAACTCACCTGATGTTCGGTCGATTTACTCTTTCCCTCTCTGTATCTCACTTTGTCATTTGGCAATTCTCTCGCGTACTGTTTACGATATTCGTTAAAAACCGAACTCTACCTGTTACTTTGTTCTTTTGTTTTGCTTTGTGTATTTGCTTTTGCATTGTCTGCACAAACATTTTCCGCATTTTTTCATATTCCCCGTTGAACTATTCAGAACACATACATACACATGTACATATACATATACTAATAAAACAACAACAAGTAAACCTTGCAAAATAAGAGACAAGATTGGAGAAAAAACTTTCATTAGCGTTTTGCGATTGCTAAACATTCGTCAAGCCCCGCTATCTTTTGGAACTACGAGCGACAGGCAATACGATTACGTGTGGTAAAAAAGAAATTCATCATTTGTGCGACTGACAAGCGTCGCGACATCGCAGTTGCACCGTGGTAAAAGAGCAGTAAACAGCTGATGGAAATCTATAAAAAGACTAAGCATGCGAATGTAGCGCGTAGATAGGTACGATCTACCATTTGGAAAGTCCGAACTATAAAATGGAATAACAACAAATATTAGCCAATATTCATTCGGAATACTTTATTTAATGAACAATTAAGATTTCAAGTCAATTGTCTACCACGGCTATTCTTGAAAAGTTATATCATATTGCTCCAATTTTCAATGATCCTATGGCAGATTTCAGCCGGTATGCAGCAATGACTACTCTGATGTCGCCAAGAACTGTTGGTGTTAATAAGCGATTTACCGGAACCCCAAGGAAATCAAGTAAAACGGGTCTAGTCAAGTTTACCCGACTACGAGACACAATGTAAAACCTAAACACATCTTTGTATATCTCTTAAACGGCAGCGCAAGCAAAGAATATTTGATGGCGGCCGCGCTGGTTCTTCTATTCGGCAGTACGAAAATGGTTACAAAGTACCCAAGTAATTTGGGTCTTTGTAATTCGACAGTGACCTAAATGAGTTCAAAATGTAAGGTTATATCTTAAATTTTGTTGACATAAATCGATTTTTGGAATTAAAATTTGAGAAATTTGATCTGCGTATTACATACAGGAACTTACGTACCAAGGTTCCCGGAGTCATACAGACGGATGGACAAACGAACAGACAGACGGACAGGTCTCAATAGACCTCGACACTTTCTAATCTGATGGTAGTTATATACATACTAACATGTGCACCAAGTTTTGTTGCTCTAGCTTCAAGGGTGTGGGGAAAAATTGCGTTCGTTGCGTACGGACAGACGGGCCGACATTGCATAAGTCCAATATACTCTTTTTCCCTATGTAAGCTTGGTGGTCCCACTGTGCGCTGTTACTGCTACAGCTGCTGCTTTCTGGCGCTTAATATCGTAAATCAGCTGCTCGTCACGTTCAGCTCAGCGCCGCGAATACGCTCAGTTGGTTTTGTTTGGTACTGAGGGCCACTTTGGTCTACATGGCATGGGGCTTGGGTCTTATGTATTACAGGCAATGGGCTATGGGCTAAGGTCTTTGGCATGCGAGCAATGTGAGTGCGTTTTATTGGCTATTTCATTTGCGCGCTGGAGCCGTCGTGCACTTTCCTTTGAGCGTATAGAAAACATGTTTACTGTGCGAGTTTAAATGGTTTTCACTGCTTTTACCGATTTGTTGTTGTTTTTTCGACGCTTTCTTACAGTTGGTCGAAAAGAAAACTTGAAATTTTGTGCGTCGGTTCGATCCCATTGCAAGTTTTGGCCACAGCAACAAGCAACATTTGCACAATTCAACGGATACAAGTAAAATACATTATACATACATTATCTGTGTGTCGTCGTTAGACGTTAGATGTGCCAAGTCAAAATGCGCGTACCCAGCAGATACCAGTCATTATCATCATCAGCCGCAGCAGCAACAACAAGAACAACTACATCAATTGCATCGTACCAAAGTCCAAGCACGCACATTAAAGTACTAATTGCAGCAGCTGGTCCCCTTCGAGTACTTGTATAATGAGCCAAAATGTGGCTGATAGTTTGGTGAGTACCACAATGATTATTTCTACGGGTAGTTATGTACATATGTATGTATCTGTATGTGCGTTTATATTGAAATATAGAAAGTAAATCGAAAATACATAGAAAGTTACTTGAAAGTAGCATTAAGGTCGTGTCTATCTCACCACTTGCTCTTGGAAGGTAAAAACTTGTGCGACCCATTTGAACTGCTAATTGCTCTGGCCAATATAAATAGTTTTACCCCGTCGGAATGTGGAGCTCAATAATTGCTTTATCTTATAAGATGGCAGTTAAAGTACCATAATTGAAAATAAACATGAAAAGTTTACTATATATAAAATTGTTCATATTTAAATTCGGGTTTCTAAACGAAAATATTGCATCACGCTGATTTATGTATATGCATTGAATTTAAAAATCAAGACAATAAATACAGTTTTTTTTATATCATGAATACATATTAGTTTACCCCAGCTTAATCCGGCGAAGTATTTTGATTAAAATAAAGTATTACTGGCGCCTATCGTAGGAAATACAAAAAAAGCATATCATAATTTTCCCGACCCATGGGGTTAGATTTCCCTAAATCGTTTAGCCACACGCTTTATGATTTTTGGTGTAGAGCATTGAAAATGATTTTGAAGACGATATATGTATTTATTTAATAAATTTGATTTAAACCTAAAGTAAAACATTAAAATATATAATACTTCCAATATTATAGATTAATTTATTGGCTAAAGATGCCGCTGTGACTTAACTCCCAGTTCAATGTACTCAGACATGTCGAGGGTAGATAAACTAAATTACATACTATTTATTAGGAGTTTAAAAAGTTCAAAGGAGAGATGATAATATTTATTATAATAGAGACAAAGGGCACGGAAGAGTAAAATTTGTAAGGAAAACTGGAGGATGGAGAGGTATAAATATAAAGCCCAGATGGACGGGATGGAACTGTGATATTTACAAGGCTAACAAAAGAGTAGGAATACAAATTTAACCTGAAAGAAGAAAATAACATGAAAATTCCGTCAGTGGGGATTAATTATCCTAAACCGCCGACTACCACTGTTTAACTGTTTCGATGCTTCGAAAATAATTTTGAAACAACATGAACATCTCACTATTACCAAGAAAATTCCGTTCCAGAGTTTTCCTCCAATTTTCCAACCGTGGGGATCAATCTTCTAAAATCGGTTAAACACGTATCGAATTATTGAATGCGAAGGGATGAAATTAATTAGACTTGAGACTCTCTTTTTTCGCACAAATCCGTGCAAAATGTGTAAAATGAATTTTTGTACAGAGCTTAAGAAAAGTTTTTCTTTTCAAATTTTAAATATTCCTACCACACTTCCGCAAATCGATAAAAACGATTTGTTACGAAAATTTTGAAGATATGGCCTCTAGATGCATGATTAAATATTTACTCTTAAGTCTTTGTGGAAAATATCAAGCCAATTAAATAATAACCGCAGAAGATATTTAAGAAACAATTTTCGGTACACGCGACTAAAGCATTCTTACTTGTTACTCCCTGTACCCATAATATAGGTTAAATGTGGGTATTAGATCTGTGCAAATGTATGTAACAGGCAGAATGACCCTATAAAGTATACATATTCATGATCAGTATCAAAAGAAAATTCAATTTGGCCATGTCCGTCTGTCTGTCCGTATGAACGCGTCGATCTCAGCAACTCTAAGAACTCTAAGAGTTATTGACACCAAATTTCAAATGTAGGTTCCTGTATACCATACGCAAATCATGTTTGTTTTATATTATAGATATCTTTCCCCGTTCCCCCGCAATTCGATAAAAACGTTTAAAGCCAACAACTTTAAAGATAAAGCTTTGGGATTTTGCATGTATTAATTATACTTTGGTCACTTTTAACCTTCTGTCCAAAAGTTAAGTTGATCGGATAATAATCACGGAAGTTATTCACGAAAGAAGATTCAGTGCTGCAGCGCGAGGGGAAGAAGAAGCACAGCCACCACTTAAAATGCCTCGCTGTCGCTTGTAGTATGTGTGCGTCTTTGTGTACGTGTGTGTGTATGTGTAGGTGTACGACGATGCGATCGGAAATTTTTGATCTGGGTACAGGGAGTTTTGTAGTCGGGTATACTCGACTATAGCATTCTTTCTTGTTTTTATTTAAAAAAATAATCATTATTTACGGTCCCTGCTCATAACGCCTCTCTTTCGATGTCGCTTGTGTGCGTGCGTATTTGTGTATGTGTGTGTGTATGCCTAAGTGCACGAAGATATGTTAGAAAGTTTTAGTCCTGGGTACAGGGAGTTTTGTAGTCGGGTATACTTGACTAGAACAATTTTAATTTTTTAAGATAACCAAAAACCAAACTCAGCAATTCTTAGTTTCGTTACGCTCTTTAGTTGTTTATTACATTAGATCGCAATCCTTATATCTTATATCCGCTATTGCAACGATCAAAGGAAAATTGAGTTTTTATATGAATGAAAATAATTTCTTATTCTATATATGTACATACATACATATGTATATCTTTGTGACCTTTCTTGTTACGTTACAAATACAAAAGAAAACGTTTGATTGGCGGTTGCGTAAATAAATGTTTGTGGATATTTCAATTTTCTTGTTATAGTAGTATCATTAACAAAGCAATTAGATAGACGTGTCAAATAAGCCTTTTTCTGAGGCCAAATGTTTTGCTGACCGCACAACCCCAGACTCTTCCCACAACCCAGTCGGGTTGCCAGCTCAGCAAAAACAAAAAGCCGAGCTACTTACGCCTCTGCTCCGAACAAATATTTAGTCTTGGATCGACACAGAACGATGAGCATGGCTTATGTCGCTTGCGCTCTTATTTCGTTTCTATGTGTGGGTTGAGTACATGCTTGCTTCTTAGTATGCGTGAGCAATGAAAATGCAACAGCGCATGGCAATATGAAATCTGAATTCAGAAATGGAAATGGAAGCGACCAAGCGCACAACACATGCCCTGTTATATGCACATAGGTTGATTTTGTCGGCGCTAGAATTCATGATGCTGTGGCGGTGTGGATAGAGTGCTTGTTTGAAAAGTGGCTTTTTGCAGGTTCAATCCCCAGTTGATCCATTTTTTTGATAATGGGAAGCAATATTTATTTCTTATTTTCTTTTGATTTTCTAATATTTTTTAAATGTTATTATTATTTTTTTAGACCAGTTATTATCTAATTAATTACATTGGCTAATTATAATAAATTTATCTTCTTCGGTGGCAGCTCACAGCTGACCGAAAGTATGTGAGATGTATTTAATGTGTACACTTGCATATGTTGTTGTTGCCAATGCAGTGTTTGAAAGGTTTTGTGGACGATGGCATTGAAAAATTAGATGTTTTGTGCAATATATACGAGAATTGGAAATTTGTTTTAAGCTATTTCGCAACATCCACTGGACTCTCTGCCTCAAAATTAAACGCATTGAATAGAACAGAAGCAGAAAAGCGCGATCGATCAAAAGCGCGGTCAAATATAGTGTGAGAAGAAAAACAAAAGAGAAAATTGTCGCGCGCCAAACACTTGCATTGGCAACAACAACATATGCAAGTGTACACATTAAATACATCTCACATACTTTCGGTCAGCTGTGAGCTGCCACCGAAGAAGATAAATTTATTATAATTAGCCAATGTAATTAATTAGATAATAACTGGTCTAAAAAATAATAATAACATTTAAAAATATTAGAAAATCAAAAGAAAATAAGAAATAAATATTGCTTCCCATTATCAAAAAAATGGGTCAACTGGGGATTGAACCTGCAAAAAGCCACTTTTCAAACAAGCACTCTATCCACACCGCCACAGCATCATGAATTCTAGCGCCGACAAAATCAACCTATGTGCATATAACAGGGCATGTGTTGTGCGCTTGGTCGCTTCCATTTCCATTTCTGAATTCAGATTTCATATTGCCATGCGCTGTTGCATTTTTCATTGCTCACGCATACTAAGAAGCAAGCGCATGTGCGTACTTCAACCCACACATAGAAACGAAATAAGAGCGCAAGCGACATAAGCCATGCTCATCGTTCTGGTGTCGATCCAAGACTAAATATTTGTTCGGAGCAGAGGCGTAAGTAGCTCGGCTTTTTTGTTTTTGCTGAGCTGGCAACCCGACTGGGGTTGTGGGAAGAGTCTGGGGTTGTGCGGTCAGCAAAACATTTGGCCTCAGAAAAAGGCTTATTTGACACGTCTATCTAATTGCTTTGTTAATGGTAGTATGGTCATTCGAATGGCTCTCTCTTTACATATATCAGTTATAAAAGACCGGGTCAAACTGAACCGAGCTGGTCAATATTCAGCTATGTACATTTACACATAAGTATATTCGGTTTCTTGACTCTTAAATTTTACTATCATATAAATCAACAAGTAAGAACGTTGCAGTCGGACGCACCCGACTGCAGAATACTATGTTCCCAGTCCTATATAATTTGGTTATTTGTGTGTTCAGAAAGAGACGCGAAAAAACTGCACAGGTGTGAGAGATATAGATTTTGCTCCTGTGTGGGGGAGGGGGTGGGAGGGTCCAAAAATTTTTGATGAAAATTTGTCCAGGGGGTCAACATTAGTATGTATGCCAAATTTTGTGACTCTACCTGTACAGGTGTGGGAGATATAGATTTTTCTCATTTGCGGGGGAGGGGGTAGGGGGGTCAAAATTTGTTTGATGCAGATTTGTCCAGAAAGTTAACATTAGTCTGTGTGCCAAATTTGGTGACTCTACCTGTAAAGGTGTGAGAGATATAAATTTTTCTCCTTTGCGGGGGAGGGGTGGGGGGTCAAAAATTTTTTGATGCAGATTTATCCAGGTGGTCAACATTAGTCTATATGCCAAATTAGGTAACTCTAACTTTGAAAGATACAGGTTTTCCCCAAATTGCGGGGGAGGGGTGGGGGTGGTTGGTCGATCTCGACACTTCATAAATTGACGATATACACCAACATGTGTACCAAGTTTGGTTGCTCTAGCTTAAAGATAAAGGCAAAAAAATTGCGTTCATACGGACAGACGGACATTTCGCAAACCCAATATACTATTTTCCCTTCGGGAACATAGTATAAAAACGATAATTTATGCATTGATTTTCGATATTCAAAACGCCTCATTCATTTTTCTTGAGAAGTTGCGAAGATAATGAAAACAATTTGCTAAGCATTTTAGAATGTGCAGTGTGCTTATTAACAAAGAACGTTGCAGTATAAGAATGCTATAGTCTAGAATACCCAACTACAAAACTCCCGGTACCCAGGTCTAAAATTTCCGATCGCATGTTCGTACACTTACACATACACGCACACATACACAAAGACGCACACACACAAGCGACAGCACAAGCGAAAGCCGAAGCGAGGCACGTGGCAAGTGGTGGCTGTGCTTCTTCTTTCACCCCCCCCCCCCCCCCCCCCCCCCACGCTGCGTTACTGCATTTTGTTTGTTGAATAACTTCCGTGTTGATGATCCGATCGACTTGAAATTTGAAGAGTAGATTAAGAGTGACTGAAGTTATGCCAAATCCCAGAGCTATATCTTAAAAAATTTTTTACTGTAAAACGGTTTTTATCGAATAGCGGGGAAATGGGGGGATATCTCGTATTGAAAATTAACTTGACCTGCGCCCCCTATATACGAACCTATGTATATTCCGAATTTGGTGTCTCTAGCTCTTATCGATACCCCCTTCTTACCCATTTTATGGGTACAGGGAGAAAAAAGGGCGAAAAAGTGATTACGTAATATGTGTACGAGCCCTAGATAAAAAGGAGTGTAAGACAAAGATTTACTGATTTGTGTATTCTATATGTATACTAGCTGATAATAACCCAGCTTGCTTGGCGAAATAATATATTTAGATTATAGTGCATTATGTGGCGGTTGACTCTCCTAAATAGTTGAGCCACATGCTTAATGATTTGTTATGACTTTGAAGCCGATCTAACTAAACAAATAATCTCACTCATTTGACTTTGATCCCCATTTCTGCCCGTGGCGACGGGTGGGCTTAAATTTTCTAACTCGGTAAGCACTTCATTAAAATATTTTTTATGAAGTTGGAGGAACAATACTAAAATCCAGAAAATAGCGAAATGGGCAAAAGTCTGTACTTAATTCAAGCGAAATTTTTAAAACAATTATTTCCATTGTTAAAACATAGTGCAATCTCACATTTATCGCATTCTGTTTGCGAAAATCCCGCGAACTGCGAAAATGTTCACCAAAAATTTAAAAGTCCCAAATTGGGCGGCAATGTTATCACATATTGGTACTAACAAATATCCAGAGGCTGCCATATTAACTACATAATAATAATAATGATGTTGTTGTGTAGCAAATCGTCCCAGCAGCATTCACATCTATTAACTAAAATGCTACATAATTAATTAGTAAAGTGAAATGATTAAAAATAACTAAATCGTGGTTTTACAAAAATATATGACTTCAGCAGCTGCGCGCCATTTGTTCATTCATTCTCAAGAGCTTTAAGAGCGTCATTTCCACTCTATTAAAATGTTGCTTTCCATTTACACACGCGCACACATATGTACATACCCCTACTTAATTTTTAAAAGAGACGCAAAGAGCAGGCGCCAGTTCTGAAGAGAACTTACGAGAATGAACGCGTTCATCAAAAACATAAACAAAGCGTTATTGGAAAATACGAGTGGGTGCGAATTTCCCACGACCTATGTATGTAAACCAATTATTTGAGAGCAAACAGTGGAGGCAGGTGCTTAGCAGGCGCTGACGCAGTTGAAAAGGTCGCTCGAACAACCCTCGCTCATGTTGTTGTGAGAGAAAACGAGAACAAAAGCCGAGTGCTGATTGTGACGATGTTGGGGCTGTCACGGATCTTGGGTCGACTTGCCCGCTGAGTGCGTTTTCGACAGTTGTTGGCGACGGTTGTCCCGTCACCGCCCCGCCAGAGAACTTATCCCAGTGTGTTGTTCCGTGTATACGAATTCCAGAAAATCCCCCTTCCGAAAACGTAAAATTTTTGTTACAATGTGTTGAACAATTTTTGTTACGTATAATGCATACAAAATCTAGTAGCTAGTTGCTTGTTTTTTGTGTATGTAATGAACGTAAAAATAAATAAATAAATCGAGAATTTAAGATCAGACGCCACGCGGTGTACAAAGGCGCACAACGTTATAAAGTGTAATACATACATATATTGTACATATGTACATATGTATGTATGTACATACGTACAATATAAGCAAAGCAATAGTTAAAGAAAGACAGACACACATAAGGACGCGCGCACTGGCTGCCAATTCAACGTAGTGCAACGAACCCGAACCAGAACCCTTCGTTAAACGGGGGTTGGACGCGTTCCAGCCCAGTCAGCCCTGCTCTCAGGTGACTGACTGACTAATAAAAATCATCAGCGTCCAGGGCAGAGAAGCTGGCGCTGCTGCTGCAGCCGCTTGCGGTGCGTAGCCAACAACAAAACTGCCAAAGCCAAAATCAAAGCATAAATAAAAATGGAGAAAGCCAAAGTTTAAGCTTAACCTTAAGCTAATCGTCTCGTGTACACATACATATGTACATACGCATTGAACTTATTGGGTCTGCTTTTTACATTCATCTAATCGAACGAATCCCATGAAATGCATTTGTTAAGTAAACAAAGCAAAAAGTGAAACAATTGGACGGCGTGTAAATTACAAACATCTCAACGGCATTTTCCCAAGGAAATAAGTCAATCTCAAATGGTAAAAAAACTAGGAATAAAACCCAATTGTCTACAACCTACACAAAAGCGTGCGTGCATAAAATTTGTGCGAACAACCGAAACAAACATTTTTGTCTTTGCCAAGACGGAGGAGTTTATATGTACATATGTATGTATGTACATACATATGCTCTTGCAGAATTAGTTTAAATTGTATTTACATACAATCTGGACATATTCTGCACTAATAAGGAATACAATACCTATTTTTTTTAGAGTATTAAACTGTTACACTTGCATAAAAATTTCCGAGCGGGATATATACAAAAAATAAAATTAATTCTGACTGCAAGAGTATTAGAAGAAAAACCAAAAGTCTTCATTCATTTGTTCATATGTATGTATGTAGTTATGGTATATGGCAATGTGTTGTTGTTGCTTTTGTGAACCCAACCCACCGCAAAAATGCCTACAATAACAACAACTCATTTCAAGCCTACGCCCATTTTATGCGCACTTTTGTGAATTTTCCCCATAATCATTAACCCATTCCAACTCGAATAAGCGTGTTTTGTACTTGATTTTGAAATCATTTGGACATGCTTGTATAGCATGTACATACCTGTTTGTTATAGATATAGTATAGGTAAAGTTACTACTGTGCCGAGTTCTTGTCTGTGTCTCGACATAAATATTATAAACATAAATTATGTGTAAATATTGACACATGTCCTTGTATATACTCAAATAAACTACTTTTGACAAAGCCAGAGGTATGAAAATAAATAAGCGCATAGGTGGGAGGGAGCCTGAAATTTGATGTGTGATACATATGTACATATATGTACATATGTGAATTTAAAAATAGGGCAAACAATATCGAGAAAAACATAAGATGAACAAAATATATAAGATTATTGATTGCTTTGAATAAAATAAAAGCATTAAGTAAATTATAAATATGGAATAAGAAATATATTACAATTATCCGCTAAAGGACATCTAGCGACTATAAATTTCGATGGATCGGCTTGTCCTTAAAACTTCTTCTATATCAAGGTTGTAGAGACAACTTAGATAGAAGCAATTCTAGCAAAATTGAAATGGTTAATCGACCACATTGCTGTCAACTATATACATATTGTAAACTGAATTATCTTGTAGTCTTCACATATACATACATGCATGGCTAAGCTTACATTCATCGCTTGTAATATTCTTAAGCAATCCACCGATCAAATCTCAGCCAATTACAACTACATACATATATATATATATATATTTGAAGCCCCCATTCATTCATTGAGCTCTGCCGACAAAGAATGCATGACAATAATTCAGGAGTATAAACATACGTACACGTAAATATTTACAACGAAAGTTGACGCTTCCTTTTCTTGCTCCAAGCCTTAATTCAAGTTGATATTTTTATATCCACTGTTTGTATAATATGTACTGTACATACATACATACATATATGTATACATATATTATACATATTATGTGTGTACATATAGTTTCTGCTGCACAGCGGATGTGGTTTGATAATAGCCCTAAACCGAAAGAGCCAACACTAACTGAGTGGAAGTGCATGATAGAGAGAGCGAGAGAGCAGACGGCACAGCTGAGTGCTTTGGATGCAGTCAGTTGTAACTGACGAAACGAAACGAACGGACGGACGGACGGACGGACGACACGGACGTTGTACACTCATTTAGTCAGTCAATCAAACGCGAGAATGCCAAATGAGACGAGTGCAAGTTATGCGCAGTCAACGTTTTAGTTTCATGTTGTGTTTTAGATTTTTTATATCTTTCAATTTTATTCTGTGCTTTTGCACTGTTTGTTTGTCAATGTAAGAGCCAACTCATGCCTTTGCTTTGGGGTCGTATTTTTTTTTTGTTATTTATAAATAGACACATTAACCCAACCTACTCATCGAATGTTCACTTTGTTCTTGTTACTGGTCATTTGTAGGGGATGTCGATGTTTATTGTTTGTGCTATTTTTGCACCATCTTTTAAATTTGCGTCGTAGTCAACTCAATTAAGCCACATCAGCTACCCACACAACACGTCATTCAATAGCATTAGCCTTTGGCCATAAAACCGCACAAAGGTCAAATCCCACAGCCTTATTCATATGTATGTGTGTACAACATGCTCGTACATACATATGTATTTATGTATATAGACAGAAAGCTGATGTGAAATGCCTTGTCATCATCATCTTCTTGAGCAATTTGACATAATTCAACTTTATTTCTTTATAATTGTCCTAAACAAAAGTAGGTAAGAACGTTGCGGTCGGAAGATCACGACAGCGATATACTCTTTCTCCAGACCTTTTTCTTTTGCAAAATTTACGAATACGGAAGTGGGCGTGGAAAGAAGATTTGTGATGATATTATTTCAAGATATCATCGTACCATGAGAGATCTTAACACTTTATCAAACGTATCTAGTTATAAGGGTGTCGGAAAAAATTGCGCTCATACCCACAGACAGAAAGTGTTGGCCACTCTAACATTTCAAATACTTTGGACAATTGGAATGGAAAATTGTGCAATACCCAAGATCGCATTCCATTATAAATGTATAATTAGCTGCGGCGTACTTATTAATTTTCGGTCGATGTTGTGGTGATTCATTTTCACTGCTCGTAAACTAAAACTTTGTATTTTCCCCATTCCCGTTTCTTTAGTTATTCTGAATGCGAATGATTCCGACGAGTCGATTGGATCGGTCAGTTGATTCGAGAGGTGTTTCAACGGCAGTTCGATTTGCATTCTTACTATGTGCGAGTACCAGTAATAATGAGTCTCTCCACTGAGTGATAGTATATACATACATACATATGTATGTGCACATGATTAGGGGTAAGGCAATCGTATACGAGAGCTTATATGCGAGTTGTAGATTGACTTTTGTACTACATGACGAATGTGAAACTGGATTTAGATGTGGGCTATTCACAGATAGTTCCAATCACAATTTGCATTGAATTTACGCATACTCCACACATGTACATATGGAAGTGTATCAAACGCATAAATAACAAGTAAGAATGCTATAGTCGAGTATACCCGACTACAAAACTCCCTGTACCCAGGTCACAAATTTCCGATCGCATCTTCGTACACTTACACATACACACGCACATACACAAAGACGCACACACACAAGCGAGGCATTTTAAGTGGTGGCTGTGCTTCTTCTTCCCCAAAGCTTTATCTTTAAAGATGTTGGTATATAACGTTTTTATCAAATTGTGGGGGAACGGGGGGAGATATCTCAAATCCAAAGTAAACTTGACCTGCTCCCGCTATACACGAACCTACATTTCAAATTTGGTGTCTCTAGCTCTGATGGTTGCTGAGATCCTTGCGTTCATACATACGGACGGACAGACGGACGGACATGGCCAAATCGAAATCTCTCTTTGCACAGATTTAGTACCCCTTTTTACCCATTATATAAATGTAACAGGCAGAAAGAGACATATCCGACCCAATAAAGTACATACATTCCCCCCCCAAACCGCCGCAATTCAATAAAAACCGTTTTACATTAACATTTTTCAAGATATAGGATTAAGCATGTATGACTTTGGTCACTCTTAATCTTCTGTCAAAATTTCAAGTCGATTCGATAATAAACACGGAAGTTATTCAACAAACAAGATTCAGTACTGTAGCGCGGGGGGGGGGGGGGGGGAAGACGCAGCACAGCCACCACTTAAAATGCCTCGCTTAAGCTGTCGAGCGTATTTGTGTATGTGTTAGATGCGATTGGAAACTTTTGACCTGGGTACAGGCAGTTTTGTAGTCGGGTATACTCGACTAAAGCATTCTTAGTTACCCGCAAATGAGCAAAATCTATATCTCCCACACCTGTACAGATAGAGTCATCAAATTTGACATTCAGACTACTGTTTTCTTCGCGTCTCTTTCCGAACCCACAAACTGGAAAATTATACCGGACTGGGAACAGAGTATTCTGCTGTCGGATGCGTCCGACTGCAACGTTCTTACTTGTTTTTACCTGAGTTAGACACAATACATTGTAGAAATTTATAATTCTGCATTGCCCCTCGACTTAACCTTTCCAACAAAAATAAATAAATAAAGCGCACATTTTAGGCTTAAATTGTACTGAAATTTTTTCCCTACTCCTATTTATATATAGATTGTGACTGGAAGTATTTGCGGTTTGTTCAATGGTTAATGCATTTATTTTGAGATTTTATGAGGAAGCCGAGAACAAGAACGATGCTAACATTTGTTGTTGATGCTTTAGTTAAAATAATGCGGAGACGTCAAATATACAATTTGTTACGTTGCGCCAAATGAAGAGCGTTTCACCTATGTATATACATATGTACATATATACACATGTACATATGGATTTTTCTTGATTTTGGCAACATCATCCATGCTACGCACCAGGGTCTGACCTCTTGAACTATTTTCGCAGAGAACTGGGCAGCTCAATAATTAAGAAAACAAGTTATGAAATTTGGAGCATTGTTACTCGAGTTCAAAATGAGCACGCTAAAAATTGTGGACTAAATTTATGACTAAATTCAACATTAAATGGACAAGTCCGTCACAACAATAATAATAACGACAGAGATAGCAAATATCACAGCGACGACTCATATGGTCCAAGGTATATAAACATTAAGTTTAAAAAAAATTTTTTTTTAGAAATATTTCTCAGCTAACCCTAAGGCTTAGTATAAGTGACCCAATGAAAAATGTAATAATCTGTTCAAATAACACCATACAACAGGATTTCGTATCCAGAACATTTGACAGACGCTGAATTCTGAGGCTATTTTCGAGCTAACCGATAAAACCTAATCTTTCGACTTTCAATACGGTCACTTTAGAGAAATTTGAATGTCTCGGAACTCAGCTCAAGTTCAAGCATGTCGAGTATACCTTACTCCAAACACAGGTAAAAACTTTCAAACACATCTGCGTATACAATCCACAGTTATACTGTGCTCATCGCCACACTATATGTGACACGTTTCCTGTAAAAAACTACACTGATGCTTGTTTACTGAGACTACGAGACACCCTGTACCCAGGTCTTAACTTCCCAAACACGCCTTCATGCACATACACATACACATACATGCATCAAGCAGCTCAGCCACAGTGCAATCAAGCTGAGCATTTCATGTAAACAGATTGTTTTCTTTACTCCCTGTGCTCTCAAAATGGGTAAGGGAGTACAAAAAAGCCGACCTTTTAAGGAATTTAATTTCTTGAGTAGCATAAGCAGCCAAGTGGATATAGCCATGTCCGTCTGTCCTTTTACCCATTTTATCGGTACATGGTGTAAAAAGGTATTGCTCTACGATAAAGTGTAATTTATTTAAATTAAAAGTATCAATATAAAGAGGATGAAGATTTAACAAACACCAATTATTGCGATCATTAAGATCAGATTGAAGGTATAGGACACTGAATCGTCAGAGGATAAACATAGCTTAATATCATCAGCATACAATGAGAAACGAGAAAAGGTTAAAAACTGAGTTAAATCTATATACATATTTATATAAAAGAGTTCGTCCTGACTGACTGATTGGCAATCATCGCACAGCCCAAACCGTAAGATCTAGAATGCTGAAATTTTCTCAGTAGGTTCCATCTATGATTAAAGTGCACACACTGAGGTGGGGTTTTGGAAAATTCCACCCACAAGCGTGAAAAATCGCGGAAAACTGTTGTATTAAACTTATTTGTTTCGTCCATCCAATCGGTTTCAAACTCATTTTCAAAGATATACACAAAACTTAATTTGACACTCATTTCACCGATTTTGTAAAATCTACCCTCCGACACGGGCTGGATTTTTTTTTTTAGATCGGCTTGTATACATTTTCATAGCCCTACACAAAAAATCATTAGGCTCAACTATTTAGCGGGCAAATTGTGGTACGCTATTGTGCGTATCTCTTACAATTGACGAAAGAAGTCTAATTCAATATAATGCATTTAAATGTATATTATGGGGTATTACCAGCTAGTCAATAATAAACAAGATATGATATGATAACCTTGATGAACTCGGAAGGTGACCAGGGCCGAATTAGAGACGGAGGAATTATAACGAACTCGCTAAAAGCAAAAGTGAAGATAGATAACCCAAAGTAATAGTCTATCTGGAAAGCCGATCAACTTATGAATAAGTTTATAATTGGAAGAGGTTGTTAGGGTTAATCCATACCTCGGATATTTCCTATAGATAGTAAGCAAAAAAGTCTCCTCGGACAATGGAGCCTCCTTCTATTGAGTGCAGCACAGTGGCAGAGTATGCGGTATGCCTAGTCTCATCTTTATAGCAAACGGTTTTCCGTGAGAGGCCCTAGAGCTTATAGTAGATGTTTGTATGATTTTGAAAACTGCACATTGTCTGATATCTCTCCAGCCTGATCAGAGGCGTTACTCCCTTCATTTTACGCCTTTCATGGAGAAGTGTTTGACAGGTTCCTTATCTGGACAGTTCACCTGCTATTTTGTGTCCTTCGATATTTCGATGTCGGGCACTCTTGACTGACTGAGTATACAAAAATGTTTCCTTTTCTTAAATCAGGTGTGCGCATGGTGAAAATGGCTTCCTAGATAGCCCTCACTTCTGCATGGTACACGCTACAATGCTCGGAAAGAAGGAAGCTGGTTCTAATCCGTAGCTCGGGAGAGTATTTACCACCGCCCATACGTTCGTCTAGTTGTGATCCATCTGTGGATACACTGATCGAACCTAGTACGTGTTTAGGTAACTTTCCCAATTCTGTCGGCTGTCGGGTATACAGACACTGTAAATTTTTTTAAATGTCAGTTGTGTTAGGCAATTGTCGTTTTTTTGAGGGGATCTGCAACATTAGCTTGAACAGGAAGGAGTATCCTTACAACCCCTTTACTCGAGTTTTATAACTGAGTTTTCCGCTATCTGCTTGGAATGTAGAAGTAGATGAAGCATGATATTTAAAGCTAAGCGTAAGGCTCCACTCATGCAAATCTTTGCACTTCTGTTGAGCCCGTACACTGCTTTAAGGTTCGATGGCTGCCCGACTGCAGCCCATCAGACCACCACTTCAGTAGGATGGGCCGAATAGCTGCTGCCATCTAGAACCAATGGCCTTCTTACAAGTAAATAGAGTAGTTGTCACTTTGCTGACTCTTTGTCTTGCCGTCTAGAACTACACCTAGATATTTTGCGTTGTGGCTCCGACTATGAATCGTGCTGTTGATTCTTGGAAGGGTTAAATCAAGGATTTTATATTTCGTAAAAAGTAAAAATTCAGATTTGCTTGGATTTATGTCTATTCCCACATGTTGTGGTTCATCTTCTGTATTAAGTGCTCTCTGTATTACGTCACACAGGGCCTGTGGAAATTTTCCGTATGTTAGATTCTCTTCTAAGGTACATTGCAGTTTATACACTGTTATTACCCGGTGGAGTGGAGAGGGGACACCTTCCCGAGGAGTACCCTTGTTGACACAAACCTACGAGCTGACTACTCTCGGAGCCACATACTTTCTTATTAGCTTCATGAATTGCACCAATTAGTGTTTTTGGTGTTTTAACACTTACTGGCGATTAGTCAATATCTGAGAAGTGTTCTGGTGGATCCCTTCAGAATTCAGAGTATATTGGGCTTGTACAATGACCATTAGTCCGTCTGTCTATCCGTATGAACACCCTTGGTGTTCGAGATCGAACAGAAATTAGCTTTCTTGAAGAGGTTGTAAAACTTCTTATCAACAGGTTATATATCACTTTTACCTAATATTATTTATTATTATAGAATTGTTTTAATTGAATTTAATTAAAATGGAATTGAAATTTTCTCAAAATAATAATTTTAATAAAATATTATTTAGAATTGTCTAGTCCAGCGTTTCCCAAAGTGTGGGTCGCGACCCGGCATCGAGTCGTTAAAATTTTTGACGAAGGCAAAAAATTCACATCGTTACTTATTAATCGTTAATTATTATGTTATGACAAACAACATCCTAAGGACAAAATTTGTGGAAAAAAAGTTTACTTCATCTATTCATTCAGATCGATGAAATTTTGTTCGGCAGTGAAAATTCTATACAAAATGACAGCTGACGAAAAAAATGCATTGCAAACGAGCACTGCACTCTGAGGCTTTTGGTTATGTTTATT
The DNA here is from genome assembly GCA_035043065.1 of Hirtodrosophila confusa. Classification (NCBI taxonomy): domain Eukaryota; kingdom Metazoa; phylum Arthropoda; class Insecta; order Diptera; family Drosophilidae; genus Hirtodrosophila; species Hirtodrosophila confusa. The sequence continues at coordinate 619,838 of JAWNNI010000167.1, forward strand.
CATTTTTGGTTTGCTTTTTCGAATTTAAAAACTCAATATTCATCAATATATCAATATCAATATTCATCGATCCGAATAGTTTAAAATACACTTGTTCATTTTTTTAATTACTTAACTATTTTGTAGGATTTGTGTATGAAAAAAAAAACAAATTAACTTGAGTTTTATTAAAAAATATTTTTTTTTAAATACATGGGTTTGAAAACTCATACCGGGCTCGGCCAACAAAATTTGGGAAACGCTAGTCTAAGCGAGTATACTCGGCTATGAGGCACCCTGCACCCAGGCCTGAAATTTTCAACCATATCTTCGCACGCATTAGGATTAAGCAGTTCAACGGCTACGCAAGCAAGTAGAGTGTTTCAAGTGGTGGCTACTATCCTCTTCTCAACATTACCGAAATTGTTTTTGAATAATTTCAATAACCGAATCGACCAGGGTCTGTGCAAAATAGTATATCTGTTGTAAGGATTAATGGAACTTGCCACAGATGGTATATACTATATTTTATAGCTGCAATCGAAAGAATCTGTATAAAAAAGTTTTTGTTCAAAAAATGATTCTGAAAACGTAAATATCTACGGCACTATTTAATTGAATACGCTTAGCATTCAGATAGGATTTAATTCAATATCTCAACGGAAATAATGAAAACATTAATATTTAAGGACAAATCACTTCCGTAAAATTTTCCGGAAGTTGAAAACAAAAAGGGTATTAATAGGAAGCTAGTGCGTAGTGGAAGATTGCGCCTTCTGTCGGTTGTTCTGTTTTCAAAAAAGTTTACCCCAAGTGTTTCTAATGAATGGAGATCCTCTGCACAAGTGCCAGGTTTAAGTATTGTCCCAATAAACTAGTACTCTTGTTTTGCAGAAATTTCTTTCTGTAAACAACTTTCCAGTCTCCTTTCGCGCGCAGTTGTGAATGGGCGTAAAATAAAAAATTCCACCACAATAATAACCACTTCCTGGAAAAGTTGCTTTGCACGTTTGGGGCTAATACCTTATGTTGTTTATGGGTAGAGACAGCATAACACAATGTTATATTGTTAAGTCAAGACGCTGCTAAGCGGTTAGCCTCTAATTGCAATAGGGGAAGCGAAAGCACTTATCCAAAAATGGAAAAAAGTGGAAGGTGGTGAGTGAGTCTAGAGACGCTACTTGGTTTGTTGTCAAATTCGATTGTTGTACTCATTGTTGTTGCTCTGAATGTATATATGTATGTATGTGTGCACATTTGTATGTGAACTTGCTGCTGCTGAAAGACAGCTGTGTGGCTGTGTGTGTGTCTAAGTCAAATTGTAGTCAAGGTCAGGGGCGTGCTCATGCGTACAAGCCCTAGGCATTGTCAGACTTAACTCGATTTGATTCTCAAGTGTGTGTATGATGAGCGGATGTGAATGAACTCGTTTCACGGCTAGTCAGTGCCCAATGCCAATCAATGAACCACGATCATGATCAAGTACAAAACGCGGCTTTTGTCTCAGCCCCTCAGTCCAACCTCTGACTCAGCAAACTTACTATGAACAAATTACAGAATTTCACAAGCCAAGCGAACTGTAATTGCCAACACAGCCATCACCATCACCACCAGCAGCAACAGCATCGCCAGCAGCCCACGCTTGTCAAGAGCCACACCTGCGCCTATCAGTTGCAAGATTTATCCGGCTACAACCATGCGTTGATGCCACCGTTGGACAGCACTGATTTCAGCAGTGCCTGGCGACATGTCAACAACAACAGCACTACGCCCTGCGCCTATCACCAGCAGCAGCATTGGGGCAAGGAAAAGTCATCGCCGCAGCATCGCCAGTATTATCATCACACGTGCCCCCGTCAAAAAAAGTCGTTCACGCCCACACCGACGTCGACGCCTTCCAAATGCCGGCAGCAGCAACAGCAGCGACGATCACGCTCCACATCCTCAGCGACCAAGCAGCGTCGCAATAGCTCGTATCATTCCTATGATGACTTGGACGCAACGTCTGCGGTCGCAAATGCAGAGCGCAAAGTGGTCGCCAGTCTCAAGTACTTGTGCGCCTGCACGGGCGCCACGCTGCGCAATTTGTCGAAGAAGACGAAAGATTTACATGCCAAGAATTATACCTACACCAAGGTAAATGGGAAATAAATGCATTCCGATTATACAAATATTGTCACTAATTTATTGTCACTTTATTTGTCAGCTGCGACAGGATTCTAGTATTAACTAACATCCAATTTCCACTAGCACCAAAAAATGTCACATTTCAACATTTACGATGCATCATTTTTTTCCTTATGGGATTTTTTACAGTCACGAACGTCACATTTTTTCCAAATCAAAAAAATTATGAAAAATGTGGTGAATGTGCTGTAGTGGAAATAGGCTATAAGCTCCCTATTCTAAATTCCGCTCTCTACAAGCGAACATCCGCTATTATATAACCTACTAGGCTTCGGAACATTTTTCTGGATAAAAGAGTATATTGAAAGATTCGACCCAAAAAAGAAATATTAAGTATATGTACATTATTGTGATTGATGCTCCTACACAAATTTTCATTTTCTTGGCTTCACGCTAAACCTGTCAATCGATGACATATTTATCGATGTATCGATCACTTATCGCACTCACTGGAAAGCTGAATGTTTTTGAAAACCAGTAGTTGCAGCCGTTAGTATTCAACTTTCATTTACATAAGATGTTACTAGTATATTCTTTATTTTTAATAACCGAACATACTTTTGATTCAAAAAACTAAAAAGCTAACAAATTGCGTCATTAATTAAACAAAAATATCGAGTTGAATCATACATATTGTATACATATAGTATACAAAAATATGTATGGGTATGTTATGATTGTGTTCGACGGGTATCTAGACACGCGCGAGGCAAAGTCGGCAGTACCATTTAAACAAGTAAAATCATACAAAATACCAAATGAATAACAAATAAATTAAATAAATACACACAGGCATACAGACAACAGCCGCAGCAGCAACAAAAGCAAATTTCTTATTTTGGCAACTACTGAAAATAAGTATTGCGACTTGGCTGATCTTTAGCCATGAATTGATTAAAAGTTGCCTTCACATTCTCTACATGAAAACACTGCCAAATGTACATTATTTGTTTTTTGGGAAGTAGTAGTGTGTAGAGCAGCCACCGGAAAAAGCGGGCAATTAGAGGCTGAGTACGTACATATTATGTATGTTTGTATGTACATCCGAAGTAATTAGATAGAAACAATTGCAATTTGTGTTCGTTGTTTTTAATTTTTCTTATATTTAGCAGGAAGCTGCCCGACGATATTTTCGCAGCTGTTTTTATTATTTATGTGCTCTGAACTTATTGAAAATGAGTGAAAAGCGTATATTGAATCAAATGTGTGTAACAGGCAGAAGTAGGGACTTGCGATATTATAAAGTAAATATATTCCTGATCAGCTTCGACAGTTGTATCGATATATCCATGTTCATGATTTTCTGTCTGTCGATTTCAGAGACTATATAAGCTAGAGACCCCAGATAAGCATATAGGTTTCAATATACGCAGATCAAGTTGAATTTAAATATCGGTTATTCCCCCTAACACTACCGCAAATCGTTAATCTAGTGTGCTCGACTACGATGAGGATACTCTCTGGGGGTATATAAATCATTAGAGACAAATTGCGACGACCACTTAACGCCCAAATGACTTTGTTGATTTTTACGAAATGCTTACTCAATCCGGGAAATTTTACGCAATAGGGCCAGACCTCAGATTCGGAACAGCCATCAAAATAAAAGTAATCTAAACATTTAAATTCAGAATGTTTTCGAATTTGTACGTGTAACTAATTAAAGCGCATGCGGGCAATTAATTAAACATGGAGATCGTTGTCCATTTGCCACCGATCTATTCATGTATTGTATATATATATACATATATGTATGTATATGTATGTGAGTGTAAATAAGTGCGATCTACATGTATACATGTATATACAATAAAATGTATGTATGTACATAGTAGCATCCCATGTTTATGTTTGCCATATTGGGGGTCTTCCAGGGGTCAGTAGAATCGTTGTCATCGCTGTCTGGGCACATACCGAAGTGTGTAAAAGGGGGAAATAAAAGACACCTTACAAACTGTGGGCATATACCAACATGTGTACTCTAGTGTAAAAAAACTAAATTGTGCTCATACAAACAGACAAACGGGAAAAAGTTTAGGATGTGTGAAAATTAAATTGTAAGAATGTTAGGATTTCGTAAAAGGAAGCTCAGCTAATGATATGCCTTTAACAACACCTTTATTATTTGCATGGGTATTTAATATCTAAAGATCAGGACTCTTTCTTGCTTTAATCGTGTTTCGAAATTCGAATTTGGGACGAATAACATTTGTTAACATTAGTTTCCTTCTGTAATAATAGTAACAACTAAAACGAGGTTTTGAAAAACACACCCAAAAATGTGGAAAGCTTGTAGAAAACTGTAGACTGCACGATTGGCTTTTTATCTTTTTAAGAACTCACATAAAATTTAACGTGGTGCCTATTAGCCCATAAGCAAAATGGGTGAGAAATGTAGCATACAACTTTATTAATTTTCGTGCGACTCATTTTCGAAGGTTACAAATCATTTACCACCTTGCTATGCTTTTTCGTTCTTAATTTTAATCAAACCAGCTGCTAGTTTTTTTTTCTCCATACCAATTTTGGAAGTGCTTCCGCTAGTGGTGGAAAACTGGCCAACTCCTTAGTGTATTATTATTGCGAATTAGTAAATTGTGGGAAATTCCACATAACAAGAAAGATATCTTGGCCGGGCGACAACGGGCAATACCGGATAGTTATCTATATTTTGCTTGCAACTTTGAGATATAGAATTGCACGATTAGATTATACGAAAAAATTAGTTGCCTTTAAAAAATACTTAAGTACTAGTAGTCCTTATTTGATTTGAATGTTTCATTAAATTAAAATATAAATTTTAAAAAAATTGCTTTAATTTTTCGATATCCTTGCTGCCCCGTTCGTAATCAATACATAATCACCTATTTTTAAAGCAATTTAAGTACCAACAAGAAATTATAGCAATTCAAAATGGACAGCAACAAATGTGTTTTGCCAAACAGTCTACGGTAATAAAATGGCTAAAAGGGGGCAATAAAACTGTAGATATGTATGAAATAGGCGGAGCAGGCATCTCTAGCCCCATAAGGCATATAAATATATAATTGGTCAGGAATACTGACTCAGGATCAACAGTCTAGCCGACTATAAATGCTATAGACAGCAAATAGTTTGTCATGTAGATCAAGTTTATTTTACATTTGGGGTACCTTCCCCTCACTCCGGTAATCGGATATACGCGATTAGAGCATTCTTACTTGTTTCGATTTTCAAGGATGGGCAGAGTATTGAGATAATGGTCTGCGAACGGACAGACAAGCTGAAATCACTACATCGTCGCCAATATTGAATACTTTAATTAAAATTTTGCAGGGTCCCAGATGGCTACATTTGCCTTTTAAATTGAATTTCATAAACCTTTTATTCCCTTTTAGCTATTTTTATCGGGTTCGGAGTATAAAGTTTATAAAATTTACTTCTCATATCAAGAGAAATAATGAATAACGAGTAAAATGGTCGTAAACTGTGCTAAAATTAACCAATCCCTAATGATAGCAATAAATCGGGTCAGTTTAAATGCAAACAGATACATATATACATATGTAAATAGATGTGTTTATGTACATATATAAAACATTTTACTCTCAATCGTTAAATGTGCCAGCAGCCCTTTATTAATTTGATATCTTGATTGGTTTTATAGCCCACGTGGCGCCTTTGGGGCGAGGAGCACGAGAAGAATGCAATTTTCACAGTTTACCTGAAGAAGGTGCGCTATCATCGACCGACGCCCACTGCGAGCAATGTAAGTTACCAGCGAATGGCCGCTCGTAAAGCAATTAGCTTGATATTCTTTCCAATTGCAGCAGGACTCGGATGATGAAATTTCGCATCTAGAATGGGAAACGGTGCGCGTGCGATTTGTAAAGGCCGCCACATTGGCGCGCCTCGTGGAGGCACTGGCCACAGATGACGGCGAATTGGAGTCCACGTTCATCAATGTATTTCTGTCCACGTATCGAACCTTCTCAACACCCAAGCAGGTGCTTAGCCTGCTGACGCAGCGTTACGATGCGCTGCATGAAAAACATATTGAGGAACTGGAGCTGGAACAACAGAATGGCACTGCCCAGGACCCAAGCTATGATTCACCAGCCTCTATACATGAGCAGCACAAAAAAACTCTAGTCTCTGCACTGCATGTGTGGCTGGATGGTTTTCCGGAGGACTGGCATGAGGATAATCTGCAGCAGATTCTGGCATTTGCCGCGAAGCGTCTCAAACGCACAGACTTGCATATAAAGGTGCTGAATCGATTGGAGCGTCTGCTAAGGCAACAGGTGTATGGTGGAGCGGCCCCCAATCATTTGGAGAGCAATGCGCTGCCCTGGCTTGCCTCTCAAGGAGGTCAGCAAGCACAGTTCATGATGCACACCCCTTGCGGCTCCACTTATGACCTAAGTGAGCAATTCAGCAACTTGTACCTGGCGCCCATGTATCGAGGACCCACGCATTTTATGCAGGCCTTTCGGTTCCCTCATGTGCCGGTGCGTCACTTCGCCGAGCAGCTCACTCGCATGGACACGGATCTGTTTAAACGTCTCATTCCACATCAGTGCCTGGGTCATACATGGGCCCGACGCGACAGCGGTGGATCCGAGACGGTCGTGGCCACTATCAATCAGTTTAACGCGGTGCTTTTTCGTGTAGTGTCCAGCATACTCATCGACCGTCTTAAATCACAGGTAAGGGCTCTAAGAAATAGCTACTGAGTATTAAGCCACTTCTAAAATCATGTTGAATTCACAGGACCGCGCCTTGAACATTTCCCGCTGGATTGATATTGCACAGGAGCTGCGCATGCTTAAGAACTTCAGCTCCCTCAAGGCTATCATTTCGGCATTAAATTCTAATTCCATATATCGACTGTCGAAGGTTTGGGAATTTTTGCCCAAAGAGCGCGTAAGTTGACTATTTTAGTTTCGGGAGAAGACTACTTGAGTTTTTGTAAATTAACTTTATGTTGCTAGTTCTCGTCTTCTAGAATGAAAGCTGTCAATTGCGGAGATTCCCTTAACCCATGAAGCAGACGCTTCCTATCCAAAAGAGTATATAGAAACAAGTACAAGAAACAAATAAACGCGGTAGCTGGCGATTGTTTAAAATTCACCCATATGGGCAAATCTCGAATTGAAATTTTATGTTCTTGCGATTGAAAACTCTACATATAAAAATTCTTATAAAGCAATATGACTAAATCTACCATCACCTGACCACATGGCGGAAATTGGAAGCTAAGTTCAACTTATGTTTATTGCTAGATCGCTTCAAACTTATTTTTATAGCTGTTCGCATAAAAAAAATTGAACTACCTCAACGATTTAGGAAAGTCTATCCCCTCTTTTGGAATGCATTTTTTGTGGTCGAACATGTCTTACAATTGGTGAAAGTAGGTAAATTCAATATAATTAATTTTGATACAAATACTTCGCATCGCCAGGATGATACCAGATAAACTTTTTATTTTTAATTATTGGTACTTCTTCCACACCCCGAACAAAAACTATTAAGCATACCACAAATTTTAAGATATATTCTTGGCAAGCCTATTTCTTATTAATCTTGATCTAGAAGTTTTTCAAGAAAATATTTTCCGCAGACTAAGCAGACAGAAACAGCAGAGGGCCCGCCACCTGAAATGTTCTGCTTTTGGCTGAAGGCTTGTACGATGATGCGTTTGGAAATTTGGACCTGGGTACAGGGCATCCGTAGTCGGGTTAACTCGAATAGAACATTCTTACATATTGGCGACCATAGTTTTTCAGTCAATTTCCAAATGTTAGCTGGTCACTCTGTTATTAATTTGTATGGAGCAGCATAATTTAATCATAAGCAACATGAGGACTCCCTTTACTGCATTAAATAGATAAAGCGTATAAGGAACTTTTAACGTTCCTCTTACTTTACCAATATGCGCCCTACCACGGAAGCAGTTACTACATTATTATCTCTTTCTTTTTTAGATGGAAATCTTTACAGAGCTCGCACGTATCTGTTCGGAGGATAACAACGCCTGGACTCTGCGCGAGGTGCTTAAGCGCGAGGGAACTGCTAAGAATCCGGATCCAGCGGGCGATCAAACAGATCGCCATTTACAAAAGCTTATACAGAATCTGGGCACACAGACTTCGCATGGGACCATACCATATCTGGGCACATTTCTCACCGATCTGACCATGATACATACGGCCAATCCGGATTACCTCACGGAAGATAAGCTAATAAATTTTGACAAAAAGCGCAAGGAGTTCGAGGTGCTGGCTCAAATCAAACTGCTTCAGGGCGCCGCCAATACGTACAATCTACAGGAGGATGCTCTCTTCGATCACTGGTTCGGTTCCATGCCACTGCTGGATGAACGCCAGGCGTTTGCACTTAGCTGTCAGTTGGAGCCCCCGCCGCCGGCGCCACGCAAATCGGTGGCCAGCACAAACACCTCGCTAACAAATACGACTGCCTCGTCGACAGCCTCAATATTGGGCAGCGGTGGGCACGGACATCGCAAGACTGACTCTATACACTCCAATTCGAGTAGTGGGGCGGGCTCGCAGTTACTGCGAGCTAAATAGCAGCAATAGCTCCAGGCACAATTCGTTGGACCGCGATGCGCATCACGCCTCGCTAATGTCCGCCTCAAGCAGCACCTCCAATTTGTCTATGGATTCCAGCAACTCCGGCGGACGCCAGTCGGCTCATAGCAAGCTGACGCATTCCCAGTCGCTGGGCAATGGCCTGAGGAGCGCCGCGTTGAGCAATGGCACCTCTAATGGCGGCTCACCGCACACCCACATCAATGCACAGCTGGTACAGCCGGCCGGAGTTACTACCCAATCCGCGCCAGACTTCTACATCATCAGGGTGACCTATGAGACGGATAACATTGAGTTAGATGGAATTGTGCTCTACAAGAGTATCATGCTGGGCAATAACGAGCGCACGCCGCAAGTTATTAGGAATGCTATGCTGAAGCTCGGCCTGGAGGATGATCCCGATAGATACACACTTGCCCAGGTGCTACCGGACAAGGAGCTCGTCATGCCCAAAACCGCGAATGTGTACTATGCCGTGAACACCAACTACAATCTCAACTTTATACTGCGACCACGCAAGGACGATGTCGGCGTCGGTGGAAGCTAGTCCGCAGCCGTGCCCCTATCTCAGTTGTGGTGCTTGGGATACGAGGGCAAGGAGTAAGACAGCTCGAGACTTTAATCAGAAGAAGAAAAAACAAAGAGAAAATCCTTGGCACGCTTGTATATAGTATTTAGAAAATACGATCCGCACATGACAAGAAATTTTAGTTGATAATGAATTAATTTATTTATGAATGAAAAGCAGATAGAACAATAGAATGCTAGTGGGAAAGGGTAAGCACACCTTTCTAGTGTACAACATGCCGATAACAATATGGTTATCGATTAACCCGTCAATTAGCTTGTAGATAAACACGTAACTTTTGTAATCTCCGTTTCCGTATATTGCTCCATAGAGTTTGGATTATATATTACGCATATATATATTTAAGTATATATATATATACATATATTCATGTAGACTCTTAAACTGGAATAATTGCTGACATTTACAAATTATATACTTTTGAATATATTGTATGATATTAAGTGGTCTTTTGATATTCCAAATGTGGTACAGTAATTTTGAGGTTAAAACTAATATTAATTGTTTTTGAGGAGCTAAATGACCATCGCTTGGTGTATGGTACGAGTGTGTACTTTATTTTAAAATAAAGAATCCAAAAAGATATGTATTTGTATAAATGTTTTTATTGTTGTTTTTGCATTGTAAATACAACAATAGGTTCAGTGGGGGTATACTAAAAATATGTATGTATGAGTATATGTATTTTTCTAAGCTCTCTACTTACACTTAATTAAGGTATTATATTTGTTTGTATACTATTTAGTGGTAAAGTAAAAGAATTATACATATGTATATCTATACTTACATTAATGAAACCATATAAAATATGAGAGCTATTAAAAACAAAATTAAGTAAAATATATCGAAAAGAATGTCTGTAAATATGAAAATAGGCAAGACTTTTACTGAAGTGTTAGTATGAATAAAAGAGTTAAATCAGTTTTTAGTTACTCTATGAGAAAATGTGTGGAGTTTTGATTACACCACTGTTATGCATTTTGATAGGGTAGTAACTGAAATCTTTTAAGTACGATACACTGAAAGAACATTTTGTTAAAATCAAAGACAACTGTTCTAAATATATACATATATACGCCCTTTATAAATAATAACACTGAAAATAACGGCTGTTTCGGCGTGCCGATAATACTTATATGTATACCCTTGCAGTAATGATTTTATACAACTGACTTTTCCAATGGCAGCTATATTATAATGTGGACCGATTTTTATCAAATCATGGGAAACAAAATAAAGTATAATACAACTCACAATTGTAGAGCTTGTGTGTAATCTATGCCTACTTATATACAAGTATAGAAAAGAGTTCGTCCTGACTGACTGATACATAAGCAACGCACAGCTGTGAGCTAGAATGCTGAAATTTTCACGGTGGGTTCCTTCTATGATCTATGATGAAAGTGGACACTAGACGGTATATTGGATTGGCTTCCATTTTCAAAGATCTATACAAAACACTGATTTTGGAAAATCCACCCCCATGGTCGGAAAATGGGAGTCTCAAAGTTGTTTGGCGAAAGTCTAATTTTAGTCTATTCACCTTCAAAATCATTTTCTTTGCTTTGCGCGTAAAATAATTCGATACGTGTTTCACAAGGTTGGAAAATCGGTGGGAAACTCTTTTAATTTCATGCGTTTGTCTTCAAACTCTATTTCTACACATAAATATAAAAGGCGCGGTGCTCCTTTTTCAAAGTTGTTCACATTAAATAATTCGACACGTGTCTCACCAATTTTGGGTAATTCACCCACACGGTCGGTTTTTCATGCGAATGGCTTTATTCTAATTTCCAAGTCGGACGTACCCGACAGCAGAATACTCGATTTTAAGTCCGGTATAATTTGGTTATTTGTGGGTCGACCTTGACACTATAAACTCAGGGTATACACCAACATGTGTACCAAGCTTCAAGTGTTTTTTTTTTATATGTATTTTTTTTTTTTAACATTGATCATTTAATTTAATAGGAACAATGGGACGAAATTTGATTTTTTGTGTAATTAAACGGTGATGTAAGGGTATAGTATAAGTCGGCCCGCAGAAGATAGTCGTTCCTTATTGTTTTTCTTGGATTTTAACTTACTGAGTTCACGTAGAATTTTTTTAAGTAAGGTTATGGCTAGTCGTTACATGACGAGGGTTGCATATCTTATATTTATGTATGTTGCTAAAGCTTTAAACCTTTCATCATCAACGTGAAAATTGTAGTGATGCTAGATATAAGGTAATCTTACAATTTCTCAACGACAACCGAACGAATGTCAAAACAAAAGTAAAATAAATTACTCATTGGCCTATTGAAAAATTTCTGGGCTAAACGAAAACAAGTTACACCTGCAAAGCCAATTCTCAATCGCAATGTGGCACTCGCATCTGTTATTAAATCAAATCCTATCGTCCCAATGTCCCCTTTCAACTATAATTTGGTTCCCAAAAAATTTAATTAGATTACTTGAATGACAAAAACAAATCTGCCGCAATAATAAAAGTAGCCAAAAAAATTAAGATTGCGAGCTAAAGCTCGAATCCATTGTGTCGGAGCAGGAGCTGAGTAGCAAGGCGGGGATGGGGCTACTTGAAAAGCTCCCAAGCAAACTTTAACAAACTAGTCTGTGAAAAATCGCAAGCATCAAATGGAAATGGAAATGAGTTGGCGTTTCTATAGGAGGCCGAAAAGGGGTGTTGGGGTGTGAGGCGCGACAAGTTGACTGCAAAGTAAGGGCTATGCTTGTACTTGTGTGTCGTACTATTATTGTGTGGGTTAAAAGCTCCGGGGTTAACAATGACGTCATCGTTGTGTGCAAACTATTTTAGCGTACGCATTTCGTCATAAGCGAGAATAATCAATAAACTAGGCAGAACAATGACGCAGCTAACGTGACATAATTCCCATGAGCACCACCCACTGACAAGGCAAGGGTCAGTTTGCGGGTCGTACTAGGCCAAGTGAATACGTAATACGTAAACAGCATCAATATAGAATTCAATTAGGAAACTTTTGACACGGCTAATGAATCCTTCGATGGTGCAGGCCATGACGACAGCGTAACGGTTAGCCTTCAAGTTAAGCCAAGCACCCCATGTCGCGCCTCTTGTTTTTAATACTCTTGATACCCGTACATAGCACGTGTACTCGTTTATACCCCATCAACACCTTGGAGCAACCTTCGTCCAGTCTAAACCCGTTATTGTTGCTAGTCGCAAGTAGGCTGCCTGCTTTAGAGAACCGTTCGGCCGTCAGTGTCAGTGTGGGAAATGCAACAACGTGTCGTTCGCACTCACGCCTTCAACTCTCTCTTTTTCGCACATGCTCGCGGACAAGGCGCAGCTTCCAAAAACGGGATGAGGGCGCGGATATGAGCATACAGATAGGCAAGGACTGCTACCTGGTGAACTTTACTTTGCTTTGTGTTGCTTTCGCGCTGCTTCTTTGCCTTTAATATTCGCCTGGCTGTCACGCGCTTTTTGACGTTTCGTACGGCCATGTGTTGAATTCAGCGTGGGAGAGAGCAGAGAGAGATTGCCAGTAAAAGAGAAATTGAGAGCGCAAGCTTTTCACCACTCTCGTTTCTGCCCAGTTCGTTACCTGGTCGCATGCGACTGATTTTATATTATTCGGACTATTGAGTGAAATTTTCTGCAGTTCTCACTTACAACTTAGGCGTGGGTGTGGTATCTGGGTGGCCGGTGGCTCGCTTGCGTGCCGTTTACTGCATGGGTTTTTATAGGGCACTACAAAAAATAGTAGAGCACTTTGATAACCAATTAAATATTAAATACATTGTGCAGATTATGCAGTTCCTTCGCAGTCGCAGCCCTTTGTGGCCTACTGCATATCACAGCATTAAGTCCGCGATGAAATCACTTGGGAACTATAAGCAGTTGTTTTGACAAGAGTGCAAAAGTAATGTTAATTTTGTAATATTTCGTGATGAAATTGGAGTACAATGTATTTTGAAAACATAGCAATATAATTCAAAATTTTGTCATGAAATACATATGTAACGAATTGTAGTAGACGTTTCCAACCCCAGGAAGTATACACATACATATGTACATATGTATATTCGTGATCAGTATAAAAAGCCGCGTTGATATAGCGATGTCCGCCTGTACGACTGTCTGTTTCAATGTAAACGATTCTCTCAGCTTAAAGATGTTTTTTGAGATATCCTGACCAAACTCAATGAATCGAAGTTTTATTATGTTCTATACAGGCTGCCCAAATTTGGCTTAAATCAAGCCATGATTGCTTTTACCTGCTATAGGAACAATCAGTCGAAAGTTGTGTTGTATGAAAAACTCTTATGTTTTTACAAGATATTCTCTCACGTAGTGGAATCAGAACTACGGCAGCGCACTTCCTCTGGGACGGAAAGTGTTGGATTTTGAGCATAGGGCTGCTTTCTCTGCGATCGCTTGTCCCTTATCTCGTTGTCCTAGTGGGCCTGCTGCTGCACTTCATAGGGTGAAACGTGCGCAATTGGTCCCGCAGGCAAGGGCTTGCGAATGTTCTCGTCATCCAGACGTCAGCCACGCCTTTCAGCTCAAAACGCTCAAAGAGCGTGCAGCTCATCTGCGAATGCCGGCTCAATCTCCAGGAAGTCGGCCTCTTTAGACTACGCCTAGCCTTCCAAATTGTAGGCCCGCACTCCTTGTCAGCGTTGCGCAAGAGGTCGTACAAATTCTCCTGTTTGGTGTCGTAGAGAAGTTTTCGTGGGGCATCAGCAGTTCTTCGGTTGTCTCTCTCATCAAGTGGATTGCGTGAGTTTACAGTTCTTTCTTGAGAAAGAGAAAGAGGCTGAGGTGGACTGGGAGGACTGCAAGGTTGTTGACGAAGCATATAGAATTCAGCAGCAGCATAGATGTTACGTACGAATACCTCAGCTGCGTCACCGACATCAGCTGGTGCATTGATTTCCAGCTCCTTCAACTTTCACTGAAATCTGGGAATGCTTGCATGCCTGGGAAGCAAGCGAGGCCTTGCACCAACTTTATAGGCAGGTACTCCCAGCTCAACGGTCAGACGAATATGATCGCAGTTCAGCTCGACCAAAGACTGAAGATTTAAATATATCTATCTATAAATGGATCCAATGTAACAATGAATAACAAGTAAGAATGCTATAGTCGAGTATACCCGACTACAAAACTCCTGTACCCAGGTCAAATATTTCCGATCGTATCTTCGTACACTTACACATACACACACTCATACAAAGACGCACACACACAAGCGACAGCACAAGCGACAGCGCAAGCGAGGCATTTTAAGTGGTGGCTGTGCTCTTCTTCCCCCCCCCCCATTTTCCAGTACTTCATCTTGTTTGTTGAATAACTTCCGTGTTTATTATCCGATCAACTTAAAATTTAGACAGTAGATTAAAAGACTAGACTAAATTATTGTACATGCCAAATCCCAAATCTATATCTTGAAAATTGTTGACCTAAAACGTTTTTGATCGAATTGCGGGGAAAAGGGGTGGAGATATCAATATGAAACAAACTTGATCTGCGTAGTATACAGGAACCTACATTCCAAATTTGGTGTCTCTAGCTCTTATAGTTTCTGAGATCGAGCGTTCTTACGGACAGACGGACGGACAGACGGACAGACAGACAGACGGACATGGCCAAATCGAAATCTCTTTTGATACTGATCAAGAATATATGTATATACTTTATAGGGTCGGAGATTCTCCTTCTGCCTGTTACATACATTTGCACAGATTTAGTACCCCCTATTTAACCATTTTATGGGTACAGGGAGTAAAAATGTACCAGTTTTGGTACAAATGTTACAAAGAACATTAGCGGACGAATTGGAGATACCACGTTATACAAAAATGTGCAAACTTCACACCTCTGAGGTGGTGTGGAAAATTGGTAAAACGGGGGTACTAAATCCGGGTAAATGTATGTAACAGGCAGAAGGAGACATCTCCGAACCTATAAGGAATATATATTCTTGATCAGTATCAGAGAGATTTCGATTTGGCCATGTCCTCTGTCCGTCTGTATGCACGCGTCGATCTCAGCAACTATAAGAGCTACAGACACCAAATTTGAAATGTAGATTCCTGAATACCATACGCAGATCAAGTTTGTTTCCAATTTCAGATATCTCTCCCCGTTTCCCCGCAATTCGATAAAAACGTTTTAAGATAATGCGATAAGATTTGACATTTATAATAGTTGGGTCACTCTTTATCTACTGTCAAAATTTCAAGTCGATCGGATAATAAACACGGAAGTTATTCACGATAGAAGATTCAGTAATGCAGCGAGAGGGGGGAAGAAGAAGCACAGCCACTTTTGCCGCTTGTGTGCGTGCGTCTTTGTGTATGTGTGTGTGTATGGGTAAGTGGACTTAGATGTGATTGGATGTTTTAGACCTGGGTACAGGGAGTTTCGTAGTCGGGTATACTCGACTATAGCATTCTTACTTGTTTTCGCATGCTTCTGCTATACATTTTGTCTCCTCTGTGCTTTCTGTTCGTGATTTTCTTGCAGTTCATAAGTAGTTAATATTGCTGGAATTACCTGACTTTCTAGTCCTGATTCCAGCTTGTTGACTCAGAAATATTTTATTGACAGTTTATTTAGGATACAGTGTGTAAAATCAATGGTACCCCAAATTGTTTACATAAAATGACTCTTATTATTGTTTTGGATCCCTCCTTCTTATCTGTCTCTCGTACTGAACCTTTATCAATTCCTGAAAATCCTTATTACTCAACTTTGCAACGAACCTATGTGGTTTACGCCGGAATTAATTAATAACACACATTCTGAATTAATAAACTTTAAAAATAGAAAGTCGAGATTGATTGAGTAGCTCTACTGTATATTTACCAAAAAAACCGGTATGGAAAAAGTTGTTTTGGGACGGGCGGGATCAAGACGGAATTTTTATTACGATCCTATCTATATTTAAAAATAAAATTAAATACGTATTCGCACCAAGTGAAAGCTTATGTACATATTTTGTCAACACAAATATGTTACAGTGTCCAATTACGTCTACATTTGGCAGCCCAGACTCTGGCGGTGCTTCTTTTCTGTTTTTGGCGCACATAACAAAAGTAACGAACGTAACGAAAACAATTACACGAAAGACGTCCTCAAAAAGCACACGGGACCGAGACTACACCAGCCACATTAAAACAACAAAATCCAAAGAACGCATACTTTTGAGTGCAAACCTAACAAAGCCAGAGGTTGGGACTGAGCTCATGAGCCGATTCGAGACAGAGCTTTAATTTATGCTCGCCAGCCTGTCGCCAGCCCAGGGGGGAATTCGTGCTCAGCTCGTAGCTTATTCGTGTCTGATTCGTAGTAGAAAGCCTACATTTTGGGGAAAAGCTTTTCGCCCGAGAACGGATGCGACGACGGCAAAGTTCGGCCCAAGTAGTCAGAGTAGTGGAGCCACACGGTCCAGACGGGGCGCTCCGCAAAAACAGCAAAACAGACATAACGCGCTCTGTGAAAACGCAAAGGGAAAAGAAAAAATAGATAAAAGTAATATTTCAAAATTTAAAGTGATTAAGTGTTTAAACAAAAGCAAAGATCTAATTCTAATTATGCGTAATTTGAAAATGCAACTCGGGCGTTTAAAATGTTTGATTTTTTTGTGAAACAGTTTGCCATGCATAAAATGTGTAGATACATTGTGAAGCCTGAAGCAATGTGCAGAGCAGTAGCAAAATCACCACTGAGAAAAGACAGTGAAATTTCATAATACTTAATCAAAGTAATGTGTATGAAAATACTGCAAATTGAACAATTCCTTATAACAGAAAATAACCTTGAGTGCGTCAGTCACTACGAATACAAATCCACTTCTAATTACGGATACAACTAAGCCCAGTGCACGGGTGCGTGTGCACTAAAAACACGGCCGTACAACATGGCGTATGGGTAATGAGTAGCTCGACATATGCACCTTATGTGCAAAGGCGGCTGCGTTTTAATACTCGCATACTACATGTGTCCTGGCGTTTAACTATCGTGTGTGAGTGAATTGTGTATGTGATGGTGCCAAATAAAATATTAAGCAAATTATTGCACGTTAACGCACGAACTTGTACGGGTATTTATCGTATTTATGTGGCATTCAACAACAGCAACAACAATTTCGATGACGCATTCGAGAGTAGGGCAGAAGGTTAAATTACAACGGCAGCAGCAACGGCTACCGTCGAAATTCTCCACATTCTGTTATTCGGATTCGATTCCGAAAACATCAAAACCAATACCAGTACCGCGCCGCAGCACGCAAGTTGGCGATTTATAGGCGTGCGACTGACTAAAAGCAGCTTCAGCTGCTGCTTGCCGTCCTCCGCAACCCTGAGAGCTCGGTGCTCAGAGCTTGGAGCACTAGCACCCGCAATAACAAACAAGCCAAGTGATTGTTGTTACTGTTGTGGTGAAATTGCAACAGACAACAACTCAATGAACTATGGGCTGAACACGCCATACACAGGTGTGATAAAAAAAAACCAAAAAATATTATCGTCAAAAAAATAAAATAAACTAATTGCCTGAAAATATTAAATTAAAATTGCTCACGTTTGTATGCCACTCTCAGAGAGAAAGAGAGTGGGGATAGCGTGAAGCCCAAAACTCACCACGGGTTGGCTTCTCCATCGTCGCAAGCAACGTTAAAGAAAACTTTCACTCTCGGCACAACGTGGCGGCAAGCGGTGCGAAAGCATCGAACAGGAAGCGCATATAGTGACACACAAACACACACCACACGCACACAAGCACACACTACACGCACATACACATAACACACATACAGACAGCAACTGAAGAAAGCCCACTGAAAATAAACGAAATAAAGCGAATATCCGCAGTAGCAAAAGCAGAACAGCAAAACTTTTGCATGCCAGCAGCTGACTGCTGCAGGAAGCGTGCCAGGACGATAGGGCACCAGCGGGACGGCACCACAGCCCACTACTGAAGCGGACAGTCCGGTCCTGCCTGCCTGTCACAACCATTGAATAGGCCCCTTAAACACGAACACTGGCACAGGATACACGCCGAGCACACATGCAACGCAATTTTAATGTATCCTTAGAATTTCAAACAGGTGAGCTACATACATTGAGGAAAATAAAAATAAAAGACTGAATGTTTACGACAGGGGACACAAACTAAAAGACCAGCAAATTTAAAAAAAAATCCATTGCCGACCTTATGAGAAATTTACCCACAAGTTATATGGGTATATTGTATATAATTTCGAGTAAGCTGCTGTCAATAAGTTTCAAAAGCGAACAAGAAAGAACAGTTTGTATCTTCGGGGTGCCGAAGATATATACTCTTGCAGAAAAATTGTTTTTACAAAACTCACTTTTCGACCGATTGTTGTTGTTATGACAGCTGTATGACATTGTGGATTGATTTTAATTACATTTGGGCAACTTGTATCAAACATAAGTTCATTTCGATCTAGTGAGTTTTCAGGATATCTCCTATTGCAGCTATGTATATGATATAGTAATCCGAATGGGCTCCGAATGCAACAAAAATAAGCATCTGGGCCAAGTTCCAAAATTTAAATACTCTCCGCAAACTTACGCATATTGATAAAAAACAATTTGTAGACACAATTTTAAAATCGCAGTTATGACTTTTGGCAATCAAGATTCTTAGTCTTGATCTACTATGAATATTTCATAACGATCAAATAATAAACACCAAACAAGGGAAGTTTCAGCGCAGCGTCCACCTGAAATGCTCTTCATGCTCGCCAGTGAACTGCTGGATGATTGTACATAAATAGACTAGTAAGAATCATATGAAATATATTTCACTGATTTGGAAAGTCAAACCTGTCAAGTCTGTCCGTCCGTCCGTCTGTCCGTCTGTCCGTCCGTATATATGAACGCAAGGATCTCAGCAACTATAAGAGCTAGAGACACCAAATTTGGAATGTAGATTCGTGTATAGCGGGAAAAGGTCAAGTTTATTTTAGATTTGAGATATCTCCCCCGTTCCCCCGCAATTCGATAAAAACCGTTTTATACGAACTTGTTTGAAGGGATTTGACATGTACCATACTTTAGTCACTCTTAATCTACTGTCCAAATTTCAAGTCGATTGGATAACAAACACGGAAGTTATTCAACAAACAAACAAGATTCAGTGCTGGAGCGCGGGGGGAAGAGCAGCACAGCCACAACTTAAAATGCCTCGCTTGCGCTGCGCTCGAGCTGTCGCTCGTGTGTGTGCGTCTTTTGTGTATGTGTGTGTTCATGTGTAAGTGTACGTAGATGTGATCGAAAATTTTTGACCTGGGTACAGGGAGTTTTGTAGTCGGGTATACTCGGCTATAGCATTCTTACTTGAATAACTTTTGTCGTAGAAGATACATATGTATATGTATATACTCGTGCAGCATTATTTATCTTACAAAAGATATTTCAAGACCGATTGTTCCTATGGCAGCTACAAAATATTATAATCGAACTTAGATTACACATCAATCAACATCTAAGGAGCATACCAAAATTTAGAATTGTTAAGTTTGGTTGCCATATCTTGAATAACAAAAAAGTTTTTCATTCACTCAACTTTAGACCGAATGTCCCTATGGCAGCTATAAGATATAGTCCTTCGGTGTTAATCAAAATTGGTTAATCTGTACAAAAGATAATTAAACTTCGAATTGGTAAGTTTGGTCAGGATATATTGATAAGCACATACAACACAATTTTCGGCCGACTGTTACAGATAGATATAGTATAGATTTGGGCGGCTCCGAGATATGTATTGCCTGCAACAATATAAGCATCTGTGCAGCTATGTCGACTTGTCTATTGATGCTGATCATCTTCTATATATGTACATATATATATAACAGAGTTCAACCTGACTGACTGGTGACTGGTGACATTTGGGCAGCCCAAACGGTAGAAGCTAGAAGCCTGCAATTTTTACAGTACCTTCTTATTATAAAGTTAGGTGGAACTGCCGAAAAAAATGGTTAAGTATAAGAAAATTGTATTTGAAATTGTTTGAAAATCTCGGTATGCGCCAGCTGCTGCACACCAACGTAAATGTGCAAAAGAGATAAAAATCTCTCTTTTGAATCGCTCTCTCGGCCTTAAAACTTCTGCTTACACTTTGCTTTCGATCTACGGTAGATGGCGCGCTGCTGCTGGACCCAATTATTTTTGTTATACCACGATTTGGTTCATTTTAATCATTTAAGTTTATTAATTAATTATGTACCTTTTTAGTTAATGCTCTTGGGTAGATTTAGTACAAATTAACATTACTATTATTATGGAAAACTAGGGGTTTCTATGAATTACAAGCAAGTAAGAACGTTGGAGTCGGACGTACCCGAAGAAAAATATTCTCTTTCAAGTCCGATATAATTTTTCCTGATGCTGTATCAGCGGGATTAGAAATACCCCTGCATCATTTTTGATTTCACGACTCGTTATTCGTGTGTACTTCACCCACAAATGTGGAATCATTTGTTTGCCAGCCAATCGTCTTCAAACTAATTTTCAAACCTCTACATAAACAAGTAAAATTGCTCGGGTATACCCGACTACGAGACACCCTAGCCAGAATTGCCAAACACATTTTCGTACACACACACATATCAAGCAGTTCACCGACAGTGCAAGCAAACAGATCATTTCATGTGCCAGTTGCGCTGCTGCTTCCCCCCACTCTGCTGTACTGAAACTAGTTTCTTTAATAACTTACATATGTGTTTTTTATCCGATTGCCTGAAATACAATGTATATAACAATATACAACCAATCAACACACATGCTATAACTCAAGGTTATCTCGTTGAAATTCTTTTGACACGTTTTTATTGATTTGTGGGAGTGTGGGGAGAAATATCTTAAATTTGAAAACAAATTAAATCTGCGTGTGGCGTACAGGAACGCACATTCCAAATGTGGTGTCTCTCTTTTAGTTCCTTAGATCGACGCGTTCATATAGACGGCCTATTTCTGTCTGTTACATACATTTGCACTGTTTTAGTACCCGTAAATACAATTTTCGGTTACAGGTTGTAAAAAACTATGTTTTATACATTAATACTGTTGTGCGTAGTTAGTTTCACATTTTCACAAATCAATTTTTTATTAATAGAACTACCTATGTAGATGATTTAGTCATTAAATCATTTATTATCCGGACCTAAGTACCTTGCTGGTTTTTATATGTCATTCGAAACAACGAAATAACGAAAGTAACGAAATCGCTTTTGCATTTACTCCCAAATGCTATATCTCATATATGGCTCTATGGGCTCGTGCGCATATTACGTAATCACTTTATCGCTCTTTTGAATAACCTCCCCGCTCCCATATAAACAAGCGTACCCCGTCCCTAACCTATGACTACGTAATCATCCAAAAAAAATTTCTTGTAGGAAAAAAATAAATTTTGCACGTTTACCTATTTACTCCCTGTACCCATAAAATTGGTAAAAAGGGTGTATTAGATCTGTGCAAATGTATGTAACAGGCAGAAAGAGACATCTCCGACCCTATAAAGTATATATATTCTTGATCAGTATGAAAACAAAGAAAAATCGATTTGGCCATGTCCGTCTGTCCGTCCGTCCGGATGAACGCGTGGATCACAGCAACTATAAGAACTAGGACCCGAAATTTGAAATGTAGGTTTTTGGTAATACGCAGATAAAGTTGTTCTCTGATTGCAGATATCTCCCCCCACACCCCCGCCATTCGATCAAAACGTTTTACAGCCTCAATTTTAAAGATATAGCCCTGGGACTTGGCACGTATTATGCTTGGGTAACTTTTAATCTACTGCCCAAATTGCAAGTTGATCGGATAATATACACGGAAGTTGAAGAAAAAATTTGACACTTTTGCATTTTTGCTGACGGCGGGGCACATTTCAGCAAACAGAATGCGGGTTGTGCTATGCATTAACAATGGAAAAAATTACACAAAAATACACACTATTTCCTTCCCTTCTGCTATTTTCTGGATTTTAGTATTATTCTTCCAACTGCATCAAAAATATTTCAAAGGGCTGATTTTGGAAAATCTACGCCCACCCGTTCCCAAGGGCGGGAAATGGGGGTCAAAGTCTAATGGGTGAGATTATTTGTTTAATTAGATCGGCTTCTTAAGGTTGACGAATGTAATCAAATTCAACATAATGCACTTTAATCTAAATATTTTGTCTTATTACCAGCAAGTTAATATATACATATTTTATACATTTTTAAGCATGTATTGGCGATTTACTTTTCACACCCTGTTGCCATAAAATAGGTAAAATGTATGCAACATACAAGGAAGCATTTTGACCCTATAATATAAATATATACTATATATAGTATGTATTATTTTTTTTTTTTTTTTTGGACGTTGATGTACTAAACGGGCAGTACATTCAAGTGGCCCAAACGACACCAAGCACGGGCTTGTTAACGCGCGGACCCAGGCAAAATGCAAACCCACCTCCCGCCCAATCGACCGAGGGGCGCGCCGCATAACGTGCGGTAACGAAGATCGCGAAACATATAAATACGAACAGACTAAATAAAAGTTCTACATAAATTAAACAATATACAAAAAACTATAGATTACACAGATAACATAAAATTGAAGTTCTAAGTACGGAAATAGAACTAGCATTACATATTAAATGATAAAGATTGTTATAATTAGAACATATGATACGAAAAGGGTTATGGATAGCATAGTTAGTGTTACAAACTTGAAGACAAAGGGGAAGAAAGTTTCTGGAATTTCTGATCGGAACTGCAAAACTAATCTGGCTAATTAATTCAGAAGAATCAATTTCGCCTTTAATTAGTTTGTGTAAAAAAATTACACCAAGCATGGTTCTACGATCAGAAAGAGAAGGAAGATTTATTAGTAAAAGTCTACTACGATAAGAAGGCAAGTGAGTATTAGGATTCCAGTTAAGACCCCGGAGTGCAAAGAGAAGAAATTGTTTTTGAACCGATTCTATTCTATCCTGATGAATCTTGTACTGGGGACACCAAATACAAGACCCATATTCAAGAATAGGTCGAACAAGCGAAGTATATAGAGTTTTAGTAATGTAAGGATCGTTAAATTCTTTAGACCAACGCTTAATGAAACCCAGGACACCAAAGGCACGATTAACGGTGGAAAAGATATGTTTGTCAAACTTAAGCTTGGAATCTAAAAGGATACCCAAATCATCAACCGACTCAATTCGAACAAGCGGCTTACCATTAAGAATATAACTGTTAAAAAAAGGCATTCGCCTGTAAAAGGACATTACTTTACACTTACCACAATTAAGATTTAATAAATTTACCCGACACCAGGCTTGAAAACTGTCAAGATCAGTTTGCAACCTTTGACCAGATAAGAAATCAGTAGATGACAGACAAAGTTTAACATCATCGGCATACATCAGCACCCGAGAGTAATTTACGACAGAAGGAAGGTCATTGATGAAAAGAGTAAATAATAAGGGGCCAAGATGACTTCCTTGTGGTACTCCAGAAGTAACTTGAACAGACTTAGAGACAAAGCCTTTGAAATAAACCTTTTGGGTTCTAAGAGTTAAATAGTTAGAAATCCAAAGAATTAAGTTATTTGGAAATCCTAGAAGATGAAGCTTGTGAAGTAAAAGAGAATGATTAACAGAATCAAAAGCCTTACTGAAATCAGTATAAATAACATCTGTTTGCATTTTAGATTGAAATCCCTTTAATAAGAGAAGTAAATTCCAATAGGTTAGTGGTAGTAGATCTATATTTCACAAACCCATGCTGGCAGGGTGAAATTATAGATCTACATAAATGTTGAAGTTGAGAAGTTATTAATTTCTCAAAAATCTTAGGAATAGCAGACAACTTAGAAATACCTCTATAGTTCTCGACATTAGACTTGTTTCCTTTTTTATGGAGAGGAATAATAAATGATTCTTTCCAAATATTGGGGAAAGAACACAACTCCACGGACAATTTAAAAAGAACAAATAATGGCTTAAAAATACCTTCAGCACAGTACTTGAGCACACAGCCTGGTACTCCATCAGGTCCCGGAGAAAATACGGGGTTAATAGACTTCAAATCACGTAGAAGCGAGCTTTCAGTGATTAAAGGCCCAAAAATGCAATTGGAGTTAATTACCTGATAAGGATAAGGCGAAAGCAATTGATAAGGTGGTGAACTGTAAGTCGTTTGAAAAAATTCGGCAAAAAGATCGGCGATAGCCTGATCTGAGTCAGCTGTCTTTTTTTCAAAAAATACAGTTGATGGAAATGTTGATGACCTACGCTTCGCATTAACGAAGTTATAAAACCTTTTAGGATCCCGCTGAAACTGTAACCTACAGCTCCTGAGGTAGTTGTTATAACAGTGTAAATTAAGTGCAGAGAAGTTAGATCGGGCAATCAAATAGCGAGAGAAATCCGAGGAAGAGCCAAATTCCTTGAACTTTTTGTACAATCTCGACTTTCTATTTTTTAAGTTTATCAATTCACGTGTAAACCACACAGGTTTGTTAGACCTACGAGGGTTACAAAACGGGACACAACAATCAAATAATGAATTTAAGGTAGAATAAAAGTAATTGATTGCACAATCCATGTCTCTACACATGTACAGCTGGGACCAGTCAGTCTGGGATAGGAGCTGAGCAAGTTTAGTAAAATCGGTTTTCCGAAATTGTCGAACTCGCTCAGCCGGTTCTCTACCAGGGCTTGGCACACTGGCTGGTAAGTCAATCAACACCTCCAAAGTTGGGTGATAAGGATCTTCAGGAGTGGATATAGGTTCAGTACGGGAGACAGAATAGAATGAGGAATCCAAGACAAAAACAAGATCAAGCATTTTATGTGAAGAATTTGGGATATCATTGATTTGACACAATGACATCCCAAATAAACTTTCAATAAAATCGTGCTGAGATGTGGGAGTCAACACGCTAGAATCGGGACTTGAAGACCAGGTAGTTCCGGCGATATTAAAGTCACCAAGAACTACAAGAAAATCACGATCAGAAACCATAGATGAGACAGATTGTATAGCAGAAGCATGCAAAGAATAAATAGAAATATCGGAAGAAGGTGGAATATAAGAACAAGTAATATAAAAGCAAATACTGGACATACACAATTTTACAGCAACAAATTCAATATCTATACAATTATCGATTATTACAAGCTCCGATGATAAATCAGCGTCAACAGCAATAAGAACACCACCACCACGACGAGGGGTGCGATCTTTTCTATAAATGGAGAATTTGTTAGACAGGATTTCAGAATTAAGGATGTCGGGCCTTAGCCATGTTTCAGAAAAGGCAACGACATGGAAAGGAAAAGTTAGGCTATTTAGATAAAGATTACTAAGTTTACTACAAAGACCTCTTACATTCTGATAGCCAAGTGAGAGGGAGGATGTTAGTTTTTTGAACTATCAGATATTACAATAGGTGGGTTAGAACTACCACCGGAAGAAGGAAGTGAAATCGGAGGCCGATTTTTCTTTTTTACGGTATATTCTTTAATAACTAAGTGGTCGGGCCAGAATTCTTTGCAACAAATATTGTTGAAATATTCAGCCGGAACACTTATTTTAAATGACGAAATTTCCCGAGAATACGTAAATTTGAATTTTTCCACCGTAATGTGGGCTTTAGATTTGGCCTGTATAAAGGCCTTCACATCATCAGATGTAGTATCAGGGGCAAGCCTGGAAACAAAGATTTGTTTCCGTGGTGGAATTCCTATAAGGGTCTTCTTAGCAACCAAAGCAGTTGGAGCCACAGCATTGGTTGCTAGACCAGTTGTTTCGACCGGTATATTATCACTAGGCTGTTGATCCGGATCAACAGTGTTAATAACCAGCGAATCAGAATGCTCTACG
This sequence comes from Hirtodrosophila confusa, assembly GCA_035043065.1. Taxonomy (NCBI): domain Eukaryota; kingdom Metazoa; phylum Arthropoda; class Insecta; order Diptera; family Drosophilidae; genus Hirtodrosophila; species Hirtodrosophila confusa. The sequence goes on from JAWNNI010000167.1 coordinate 646,087, forward strand.
GGGTCAGAAGGAACAACATCCATGGGTACGATGCTATTCTCGTCACTTCTGATTATTGAATTATGAGGAGAGGGGGACGATAAATTTATTAATTCTAACTGTTTATTAGTTGCGGATGAAATGGAAGCATGTGTGGGGAGTTGCAGTTCATTGGGGCCAATAGACAGCCTAAAATTAGCCTTCTTCCGTTTTGGGGACTCATTCAAAAGTTTCATACTTTTGAATTCGTTCTCCAAGACGGAAAAACCATCGAACAGTTTTTTGAACCGCCCGAATATGTCACCAAAGCCTTTCTTAGTCTGCCTCATGAAACCCATGATGTCCCGTTCAACATCCCTACAGGATACACATGTCCACTTGAGGCCAGATTTTGACTCAATTTGGTCCACAATTCTGCCGTTTAGGCCAGCACATTTTTCGTGTGACACATTATCACACAGCCAGCAACAAACAAAGCCCATCTTCGAGTTTGCTCTAACCTGGCAATTTTTATTGTAACAGACAAACATTATAGCAAAAAGGAATTTAAATATAAGAAAATAGAATATAAAAAAGATAAACAAAAAATAAAATAAAAAGCAA